>CM062295.1:11697686-12897686 GCA_031216915.1 Pictodentalium vernedei | reverse complement strand
ACTATTTACAAGAAAACATGCATCAATAACTATGTATCAACACAGTTATTTAGTTATGTATTTATTTATTGGAGTTTAAGGACACTTTCAACAGCCAGTGTCACTTCGTGTCGGACAGTTTTATGGGTGGAGGAAGCTGGAGTGCACTGACAGAACCACTGAGCAACAGTGAGCAACTGTCCAACGTACTAACTCCACACAGGAAAGTTTATCGTTGGTTGAAGCGACAAGTGCTCTGCCTCCAGTAGTAAAAAAGCTCTGGACATTTTTGTAAGGTTTCAAATATACTTCTAACAAATTATGGGGCGGGCGGGTGGGGGGGGGGGGGTCACCAGAAATTATGGAGGGACGAATTCCTGTTCACCTGAAAAAAACATGGGCGGAGATTTTTGCGCATTGTGTGAAAATGATTTGGTGGGAGGGGGGGGGGGGAGGGGGGATTTTTGTCAGGGAAAATTTTTGGAAGTGTCCCTTTGGAAGGGTTGTGGTTGATATAAATGTACATGCATTTTGGCTTCCAAAACTGATTTAATTATTATTTTTGGATATTACATGTATTTGACATTTAAATGTTCATTGGGGAACCACAGACCGAACAATACTGTTTTCTTTTTGAAAAGTTATATTTTTGTCATAGTCAGCAATAAAGGCCACATATTGCCAAAAATAATGCAGTTGGATACATCTTGAGCAGGTGCAGCATCCAACACGGAGAAGCACACTCTAAAATCTCGCAAATGCCAAATACACATGTAACGGCCTATTTTACCCTATTAACACATTTAATTAAACCAGGGTTTCCCCACATAGCACTTGTGAACAAGCCTGAAAATAAGCAATCTGACATTTGCAGAATGAGGTCCCCAGAGGGTGAAGTTGCTGATGCGATCCCATACAGTGGGCCAATTTATCCTATGGGTTCCTCATTCTGTTTTGGTTTGAGACCCTGATTCAGACTGAGGTTCACAGAGGGTAACTTTAGTTATGCTACCCTGCTGTGCAGGGTAGCATCACCAAATGCACCCTCTACGCACCTCATTTTTCAGATGACAGTCTGCTTATTTTCTGGTTTGCTTGTGAAGTACTTGTGATAGAGGGGATTCCGATTATATTCCAATCCTGTCCCAAACCACCATTCAAACACTCAGCCAGAAAACTCAACGAGCTCATTCCAAAGAGGGGTCATAAGCTATGTTTTTGTCACCAAAAATGCAAAAAATTAATGAACATTGAATGGCAATTTTGGTGAATGGTGCTTTGACCGTTACACTGAGAGAATGATTAAAATTGTTAAAAAATAATTTCTTCATTCACCGAGTATTTTGGAACATAAATTTGGGGAAGGGATGGGGGGGGGGGGGGGGGGGGGGGGCGGGGGGTACTGTGGAAAAACTAACAAAGTTGCAAATTTCATTTTGTATTAGTCAGTTTTCTTATGTACATGAAGACTTTCAAAATATGCGAAACTGGCGACTGACTACCCCCCCCCCCCCTCCCCCCCCCACACACACATATACACAAATATATTAAACATTAAGGAGTACTACAATCTTGAAGCAAATATCTAAGTCATCCTCACTGGATAGTATGTATACATGTATTCTCCCTAATTTCACTCTTTTTATCAGAATGGGTGCCTGTGGGGATTAAATCCAAGGTTGTAAAAGTGCCCTTTTGGGTACATGTACTTGCGGGACACTCACATCATTACAGAATCAATATTTGATGGTTTTAGGCATTTTAACAGTGCTATGAGATACAATTTATCTATTTATTAGGGTTTAACGACACTTTAACGGCCAAGGTCATATCGTGTCGTTGACAGTTTTACAGGTGGAGGAAGCCGGAACACCCGGAGATAACCACCGAGCAACGACGAACAGCTACCAGCTCCCCAACATTGTAACTCCGCACTGCAGCACAGGTAGGGTTAGAATGGCTGAAAACATGCACACCATCGACGTGCAGTACGCCTTAGTGTGTGTGTGTGTGGGGGGTGGGGGGGGGGTGGGGGGGGGGGGGGGCGGTGGTGTCGCGTAACCGGTTCTCGTCAGATCACCGAAGTTAAGCAACATTGAGCGACATTAGTAGTTGGATGGGTGACCATTTCAGCGACTGATTCGCGCTCCTGGGTTGTGTCCTTGGGCAAGGCACTTCACCCCGATTGCCTACATGGGGGCACGATGACTCTGTGTACTAAGGCGTCCTGGGCGTCGATGGTGCGCATGTCTAACCAATCTAACCCTGCATGTGCCGCGGTGCAGAGTTCAGAGTTACGATGTTGGAGAGCTGATAGCTGCTCGTCGTTGCTCGGTGGTTCTCTGCGGGAACTCCGGCTTCCTCCACCCTTAAAAATGTCACCGACATGATATGACCCTGGCTGTTAATGTGTCGTTAAACCCTAATAAATAAATAGTTCGCCTCATCGTGCCCCCATGTGGACAATCGGGGTTAAGTACCTTGCCCAAGGATACAACGCAGGAGTCCGAATCGATCATTCAGACTGTCACTCATCCAAGGACTAACCGGGCTCGACGTTGCTTAACTTTGGTGATCTGACGAGAAAAGGTTACCGGAACGCCACCACGCCCCCACGAGGTACAATAGCTGGTTATACTGTTGGAAAAAATCAATGTTTTATGTTTTGTCAGTGCCATTTCAATGACTCTAGGTGCCTTAACTGAGAACGTGATGCTTTTTTCACAAGAATGGCAAAATATTCATCAAACACAATGTGAAATATCTTCAGAAGTTCAGAAGCCAGAATGTGATTTAATAACTATTGCAAATGGGAAATTTAATATCACAAGAGGTTTGTTTTGTGTCAACATCAATTAATTTATGAATTTTGTCATGCTTTTTGATAAAAAAGGTGCATACTGGGGGGAGGGGGGGACTATATTTTGCCACATCAGTAAGTATGTGAAAGACAATTTGACATCAGTCGAAAGGATAAAATGGTACTGTCTATTAATATTGCTGAGTAAAAAAGCTGCTACCCTAATTTTTGAATCAAAATTGACGTTCATATTGTTTTGTGGAGTTGGAACACCACTCTTTGTCTTGCTGTATGGTTAAATGGGACATATTTTCCCCCAAAAAATTGCATGCTAATGCAGATTTTAGTTTTATTTTGAGATTAGGTTAGTCTTCAAAAAATGCTGCATGAATTCTTACCTCTCAGCTTACTCATTAGGTAACAGGGTAGAAAAATCTATTGGGGGCAACAGCAGTCTTTAAGTCATTTGACACAGTTTGGACACTTTTCTTTAACCCTTTGCCTAACAGGAAAAGCAGACGACACTTGCAAACAAAATTCTTGAATGATGTTTTTTTCATTTTTTCGTCTCAAAAACATAGGTTATGATTCCTCATTGGAACGAGCTCGACGAGCTCGTTCCAAAGAGGAGTCATAACCTATGTTTTTGAGACAAAACATGAAAATATCATGATTATTAATTGGCGATTTTTGAGAATAGCGCTGGCCGGTTTTGGCCGTTACGTTGGATAAAAGGTTAAAAGAACAAATTGTTTCCATGTTTTTGACTGAGTAGAAGCCAAAAGTTGAATTCTCATGCAGAAATGATTATTTTGTCACCTGAAAGAGGTAAAATGTATCTTTGAGAGCATTGGGGTTGATTCAGAAAATGCATAATTTGGTTTCCGAATCTGATTTAATTATTATTTTGAGAAATTATTTCACATTTAAAAATTCATTGGGGGACCACGCACCTTACAATACTTTTTTATTGTTTTGAAAATAATATTTTTGTCATTGTCCGCAATAAGGGCTATATATTGCAAGCAAGTTCACATCTTGAGCAAGTGTAGCCCCCAGGGGCACACTACAACCACTAGCAAATGCCAAATAACAACCTATTCTACCCTATATGTATTAACACATGTAATTAAACCATGGTTCACAATACTTAGGGCAGAAGGGGCTTCCATCTTTCAACCCCATTCCAAATCTCATTTGAAACCCACAACCAGAAAACCCATATTGCACGTCTATTTACTGGTATTTAGATGTTTGTCTGTATTATTCTGTTAACCCTTTACTTAACATGAAAAGCTGATGACACTTGCCTACAAACTTATTGAATTACCATTTTTTATGTCCAAAACTGACTTTTTACCCCTCATTGGAATAACCACATTCCAAGAGTGGTCTTAAGCTATGTTTTTGACACAAAAATGAGAAAATAATGAACATGGAATGGCAATAATTGTGAATAGCGCCAGTAGCTTTTGGCTGTTATATTTGGTAAAGGATTAAGAAATGTAAGAAAATAATTTCTTCATTGGAAGAGTATTTTGAAACACAAATTTGGGAGTGGGGTATAGTGGAAAAAATAACATAATAAAGTTGCAGATGTGAATAAATGGCATTTGTGCACAGCTATCAATAGAGTAGTCTAGTACTAAGAAAGTAGTCTAGTACTAAATTTTCTTTCTTATTTGATGCACGGACCCCCTTTTTAAGGTCTGAAAAAGTTCTCTGAAGAGTTATAATGGACAAAGATATTTGAATCCCAAAATTAAAGTGATGCGATCAAATTTTGTTTAGCTCGAGCGTTGTTGTCGCGGTTCCCATGTTACAACACAAAACTACAGTAACAACAGTGAAATATTGTTCTCTCCTTGAATCAAGTCCCCACCCACCCACCCACCCACCCACCCACCCACCCACCCACTCACCGATACTGAAGCCCCAGTTGACGAGAAATAATTGGAAAGACAGTACAGTATGTTTTTGGAAACTAAATCCAGTCTCATACACTCTGTTGCCTATGATTTGCTCTAGTACTGCAGAACCCAGGGTCCATTGATGTTTTTTTATGTTTGACAATCTTGTCCTTCTCACAAAATGTTCCATTGTATGTCAGTCTTTATTTCGGTGTAGACTTTCAATTTGTGTGACTGCATGTCTGTCTGACTGTCCATCAGACAAAGCGTTTCTTTGATTTTCATTTTGCCTGGTTCTACATTTTCAATAACTGGCAGCTGACTATTTTTCTCACTCTACTCTTCACACACATACACACACATTCACACACAAATATATTAAACACTAAAATACACCATATTCTTGAAGCAAATATCTGATTCATCCTCCTTGGAGACATATTTTCCACAATTTCACACTTTTTATCAGAATGGGTGTTTGTGGGGATTAAATCCAAGGTTGTGAAAGTGCCCTAATGTATACTTGCAGCTCAAGCACAGCATCAAATAATCAATATTGGATGGTTTTGGGCATTTTAACAGTGCTATGAGATACCACAGGAGCAGTACTCGTCATATTGTTGGAAAAAGCAGTGTTTTATGTTTTGTCAATACCATACCAATGACTCAAGGTGCCTTAACTGAAAAATGGCCTTTTCCCAAAATTGGTAATGATTCACCATACACATGATGTGAAATGTTTTCAGAAGCCAGAATGCGATTTAAACACTATCAAAAGTGGGATATTTAATGTCACAAGTTATTTTTTTTTGTGTCAACATTAATTAATTTATGAATTATATCATAGGTTTTGATGAAAAGGAGTATACTGTGGAGGGAGGGGGACATTCATTGAGGGATATTTTTTAAATTTTTACCACATCAGTATAAATTTCCCATTTGTGATAGTCTTGCCACAAGATGTCTGTTTTGTGTCAACTCCAATTAATATAAGAATTATATCATAGTTTTTGATTAAAAGGGGTATATCGGGTGGGAGGGAGGGGGGGGGGGGGGGGGGGGGGGCACATTCATTGAGGTCTATTTTTTTTACCACAACAGTATGTAGAAGAAAATTTGACATCAGTTGTTTGGACAAAATGGCAATGTCTATTGATATTGGTGAATAATATAGCAACCCCAACTTTACAAACAAAATTGACGTTCACGTTTGTTTCGTTGGAGTTGGGGGGGGGGGGGGGGACACCATTTGTCTAATCTGTTGGAGGCATTACCAGTTTTTTAAGGACATGTGGACTTGTGAAAGGCACCAATAATTAGGCCACATTGGAACTCTTGTTTTAAATATATTTTACCTTCGCCAATTTGCAAAAAGTGACAAAGTCAGCCCAATAATTCTTCAGCCGTACATCGGACCAGGTTTGTTTTCGAACTTGATCAAGACATTGTTACTTGAAACCCATGTGCTAAATATCAGTTAACTCGGATGACATATGTTGAAGTTATCGCGCTAGATCAAGCTCAAAATTAGTCGATTTTAGCAACAACAACAACAACAAAAATGATCCAGTGAGCCCAATAATTCTGCAGACGTACATCGGACCGAGCCCGTTTTCGAACTCGACCAAGACATTGTTCTTTGAAACCCATGTGTCAAATTTCTGTCACATCGGTTGACTTTTGTTTAAGTATCGCGCTTTCGAGATCAAAATTAGTAGATTTTAACAAAGGGCCATAACTCTTGTGAAAAAGCGTGGACACACCCTATTTTGCGTCGTCGGGTGTTCCACATGCATATCAAGCCACACACCAAATATCAAAATCCTCCTAGAAACAACTATGTTTTTAGCAAATAGGGGCGCTAGCCCGGAGATCGGCCCTCGCCACACCAATAGTCAAGGGTTTTTTTTTGGAAAACTCGACTAAAAATAGGAAACTTCATGAATAGAATTAAATAAGTATGCCTAATGATATCACACAAAATAAAGACGAATAGAAGGTTTAAGTTTTTTAAAACTGGCAGCAATTGCTTATAAAATAATATTACAATCTTACCTTTGTTGACAAGTCCTTCATTTCCCTATCTCCCCAAGAGATTCATCAACTTTAAACAGCGAACCCGGAGTAGACGAAACGGATAAATTACCAAATAACGGCGACGTTATTTCTTAAATCCGACGACGGGACACCGGGGACGTTTTCACGGCGACGTTTTTTTCTTCAGTCTGGCAAATAATTGACCACATTGGTGTCATTAAATTGAGATACGTCGCATATCACATATAAATCTGCTATTACGTAAACCCTCTCCCTTATACATTCTGCAAGTATAAATATCTCGATACTAACATTTCTTGTCTGATGTTCCCTATATGGGTTAACTTGGAGAGGGGAGGGGGTATGACTGATTTTTTTTTTTTTTTGGGGTGGGGGGCATGTTTTCCAAAACACCTTCCGCATGGCTACACCACTGGAACCACCGTGCCCCCACTTGCAATCGTGATTAAGTGCCTTGCCCAATGACACAACGCAGTTCCCCCATGCTGGGGATCGAACCGTGGATCTCCCGGTTTGATGTTAGTAGTAGATCATGTACCCGATGGACCACATTGGCCGGATCGCATGTGACGTCATAGGCACATGGCCCAGTTACTTCATTTTTGGTTGTTATGGTAGCCCGCGAGAGAGCCACTTTGTGACCTTATCCCCATAGTGATACGTTGTCTTAGTGTGCACACGTACCGCGTTTTGTTGAGGTGATACTTGTTTCCGTCGTTCATTTTGTATATCAGAGACCGCCATCTTGGTTTCTATGTTTACAGTAGTTTCCTAAATGACGGTATGCTTCGGCGCATGACGTCGCTTTGAACTTCGCCTTGAATGAATGATCAGGAGCTTTTCTGTTATCGTATTGATACTGTTTTCAGTCTAATTGGGCTAAATATTATGCAGGAAAATGTCACGTAGCATATGATAAAAAGAAACTCTACGCTATTTTTGTGATAACGCAAGTGAAAATTAATACTTTCAGGTCCACAGGAATGAGATAATTGCACATATTTACTAAAACAGTGTAGATATTATCTATATATAATATCTCACGTGACCTTCTAGGTTCCTGATTGGACGAATGCTGCACGCCCATTTCGTGTAGTTTGCCCCCACAGAACTGACCAGGCACTATACCCAGGCACTATACCCAGGCACTACACGTTTTCTATTTTTAGCACACTACTATATCAGTTTTCTTTTCATACTGGGCGAATAAAACTAATCAGGCTAAATTTAAATATCGATTGACAGAGGCACAACATCCACAAAACGATCCGGAAAGAAATCTTTGTGGAAAAATGTATCGCTTTTCCATTGTTGAAGTCACATTTTCCGAGGCGTTTATTTTATTCCTTGAGAAGATGATCCATATCTCGTTTCGAAGAGAATGATCCATACCTGGGTACAACTTTCATGAGAACGCGTCCGGATATGAAAAATCGTTTGTTTCGCTTCTGATATTATTTCGCTATTTAACTGTATGTAAACGAATAAATAATGGAATTCATTTGAATCTTCGGCGTTGTGTATCCCGTACTGACCCATTCGGTAATGTATATGTGTGACAAATGTGTGGAAATTATCAAACTGCGTTGTCAAATTTCGAAAATTTTAGCTTTCCTTCGCGAGTTGCGCGATTCTAGAATACACATTTCCGTCTGGGAGAAATGTTTTGTTTACCCTTGTCGACCGATTCAAAATTTGTCTTCTGCTCATATCAATAAGCCGTGTTTTGGAAGAAGAAAATGTTTTATGAAAACTAAAGGGTATTTTTTTCTATATAACGCTGGTTGGTAGGGCTGCTACCTTGATAATAGATTAACAAATTGGATAGACATTTTTCTTGATGGGTGTTCGATATAATATAAGGATTAGTGCATGTCTTGTCGTCGACGACGGGAACTACACCACCTCACTGGGCACTATATGGGCGTAATCAACTCCAAGCCATGCACTATTCCTTAAATAGATATCATATATATATTCTACTGAGATAATCTATATATTATACTGAGATATTTCCTAAAACAGTGTAGATATTATCTATATATTATACTGAGATAATTCATGATATTTACTAAAACAGTGTAGATATCATCTATATATTATACTGAGATAATTCCAGATATTTACCAAAATAGTGTAGATATTATCTATATATTATACTGAGATAATTCCAGATATTTACTAAAACAGTGTAGATATCATCTATATATTATACTGAGATAATTCCTGATATTTACGAAAACAGTGTAGATATCATTTATATATCCTACTGAGATAATTCCTGATATTTACTAAAACATTGTAGATATTATCTCTTTATTCTACTTAGATAATTCCAGATACTTACTAAAACAGTGTAGATATTATCTATATATTCTCCTGAGATAATTCCTGATATTTACTAAAACAGTGTAGATATTATCTCTATATTCTACTTAGATAATTCCAGATATTTACTAAAACAGTGTAGATATTATCTATATATTCTACTGAGATAATTCCAGATATTTACTAAAACAGTGTAGATATTACCTATATATTCCACTTAGATAATTCCAGATATTTACTAAAATAGTGTAGATATTATCTATATATTCTACTTAGATAATTCCAGATATTTACTAAAACAGTGTAGATATTATCTATATATTCTACTTAGATAATTCCTGATATTTGTGTAGATAGATGTGTAGATGTGTACTGTAGATATAATCTATATATTCTACTGAATATTATTTTGTGATCTGAGCATCATTTCCTATTGGTAAAGTGCTTCCAAAATTTAAAGAGAGCATCTATTCTTCTTGTTTGAGCTAAGATTTATTCTTCTGACTATAAAATGATTCAACGGGATTATACTTGTTAGATATTAATGCTATTTGAATTTATCCGAGTGCTTTATAGTAATTTATTAGACACCTCTGTAGTTTTGACATTTTAATCCTAGCTAGAAAGTTTCATTTTCTGACAATGCCTCATGCAGCAGTTTTATTTTGTGGGGGAAGGTGAGGTGATTAAATTCTGACATTTAACAGATTTTCCACTTTAGAGCAGGAAAGAGAACTATCAGTCTTTGTTCTACCGTGCTACATAAATTCAAACATTGACAAGTCCTGTCTGCCTTTAATGGCTGCCAAGACTGGATTACAAACCTTTGGAAATTTAAACTAAAGGAGAGAGCTTGCCAGGTGTTGAAGGAATTTTGTAAATTGTCCAGGTCACTGGGTGTGAAAGTGACAAATACATTTCATTTTTAATAAACAATTGTTGCTTAGGGTTACAAAACCCATAAATTCTATCCACAGATGTCTCTCTACGTTTCATGTAGCTTTCTTTGAATCTCTCGGTTTTAGTTGAAGACTGCCTTGGAAGAAATAATGTACTCTGTACATACCAACGATTTCCGTGGACATACCAGTAACTGAAATAGATTTTTATTGCACACTGATTTTGTGAACATGAAAAACAAAATAAATTGATTGAACTTTCTCTGCCAGCGTGGTTACGAAATGTCAGTTGTGAGGTCCGATGACTGTGGCATAGCAGGGTTAAGTACCCCGGATAACTGATCGTCTAGTGGTTTTTCGTTCGGACTATAATCGTGGCAAAAATGGCCACAGGACAATTTAAGTGTTCAGTCTTAAGAGGCAACCAGTTCTGTAGAGTCTGCAACAATTCTTGATACTGCAGCCGCAGCGAAAGGGTGAATTCAAAAACACATAAAATGTACTTACAGTTTTCTACACTTTTATTAAAACCCTAAGTAAAGTTCCTACAAGTTAAACTTGAAACAAATTCTCTCTCTGGTAAAAGTTTGAAAATATCAGATACGAAATGAGACTAAGTCGAATTTATCGCATCGCTCTCATCGCGTCCTGTGTCTGGAAATGTTGTCTGGCCTGGCAGCGTTCGGCGGCGTCCTTCCACGAGAATAGGAGAGTGACTTCTTGTATGTACGGAAGACCAGAGAGAAGTCCCGTCTCGGGTGATTCCGTTGGCTTAAATACGAATTGAATCGTGTCTACTCGGCAGAATTTACGTCATAAAACACCACAAAACACCACATATACCCCAAGATGGCGGAGAGGTATTTCTTAACCCCTTACTTCCATCCTGGAATAGTAGGGCATCCGGTGGGTATCCTATGCTAAGAGTATGCGTTCTCGCTTTTAAAAGGACGCTGGCAATTAATAGGTGTATAACCGCAAAACCAGTCGGCCATCTTGTGAACGTGCAAGATTGCACAATTCTCAGAGCTGAAACTGATACTGGGTGTGTTGAGGTTAGGTCGGGTCAGTTTACAATGCTAAAATCTGTCAAAAGCATTCTGATGGGGTTATTATAGGTTAGGCTTTTACTAGCTCATATGCCAATCATAATTGCAAATACTGTCAAAAACACCTTTTTACAGTAAGTGCATAAAGTACTTCTGTAGGTCAGTTTGCACTGTTATTATGCAATGCAAATATACGAGGAATTGAATAAAATTACATAACTTGGGCTTGAAAACAGCGTTTACTTATTAAAGTTTATACAACAGAGAATTATTACCAAGTAGGACTTGGCCACTCTGATTAACACATTAACACTTCGGGAACCAAGATTCTCGAGTGCAATCATAAGACTCCGACGCACCCCACGGAGGTTAACCCGACGCGCTCCGTGGAGGGGCTCCGTGGAGGGCATTTCGTTACAATCCTCCCAACCAAGATGCGAGGTCCGGTAAACTTTTAGCGGAGCTCGAGTCTGGATCAGATGAATTCCAGAATTATCAATAGTGATCAGGATAATGACCAGGATCACCAGGATCACCGGCTGACCGGATCCAGGGAAACAGGATGACCAATCACCCGCGGTGACCAAGATGCTGTCAACATCACAGTCAACACGGTGACGGGAATCCATGACCAGGATCAGTCACTACCGGTTTTTAGGGAGAAGAAATGCACTACAGGGAGTATTTATTACGGACTAATATTATCGGAACGCCACCAGACAACAGGAATCACCTTTTCTCCTAAGGTATTACATTCTTACATTCCTGAATAGTAATAAAAATAACACTAAATTCTACCTGATTCTGTTAGTGGGGAAAAACTGATAATTACGGGTCGTAAAATCGAAGCTATGCTTCTTCAAAGGAGTTCCCCATAGGAGGTCAAATCGACACAGGGGACAACTTTGTTTTTGCTGCATCCAAGTTAACCCACAGTAGAGATGTACTATCTGAGTACATTGAGGACAACGATATGCTTCACGGAGCCCAACAATGTCCAACAAGCATATCGCACATTGTCTCCCATCTCCATCAACTATATTTTGTCTGGCTTGAAAGATTCGAAGGCTTGCATACATTTCAAGCGAGTATTGCAAGACTTGATGTCTGTATTGTGCATTTTCCCATTCATATGTATGTTCCACCTGCACATGATGGAACGTTTCACCAATTATCATGCGATATTCGCGGGGTAAATCGGGTATGGAGATTTGACTATATTCACTTGGGCGAAATGGACGGACCGGAGTCGATGTGATGAATAGATCGATCCCATTCTCCGATTGATAAGGAATTCGTTGATCATAATAAGTTCCATCCCACCGTGGGTCATTCCAATAGCGAATAACACTTACATGGCTTGACCGTGCTGCCTCCCAAGGGGTTGCTAATCGAGCCTCATGTTCGATTACCACTATGTGAGGCATCACCAGTTCGCGTCCTACTTCCGTTGTATGAAGACAATACCGGTATAAAACTTGAGTTCGAATCAATTCTAAGTGACCGGTGACTTCGTTTAACTGGACCATATCCCACACACGGATTTTACGCTGAAAAGCGGAAGCTCCGTGGTGAAAGATCATAGGTACAGGTATACGAAATCTCTGTGTCCAGTACTCTAGTTGCTCCGGAAGAAAATCTTCCGAAGTTGGGTTAACTTTACGGTAGGCATATGCCGTGGCCATTTTTCACGGATTCAATATTACTTATAAACTTAACTAAAAACGTGTTTCAACTTATCTTAAGATAAAGAAACTGACTCAATTAAATATCAAGTGCAATAACCAAATTATCAAATTAAATGTGACTGACTATACTCTAAAACTGGAAAATAAGAAATAATTTCAAACCTTAAAAACTATTTTACACTATGCTACAGCTGTGCCGTATGAACAATTCTACTTTCCCCGTTAACGGTTCTTCGTTAGTTTTTAATCTGTTGTCGATAGTGACGAGACTAGGAGTCACGTCTAGAATGTCACTATATAATTTTGATTGAAAAGAACTTTTTCGTTTACTTTACGTAGGTACTTTGTTGTTCGCGCAAGAAAAATATTATATAATAATGTCTAAAGATGACAACAGTGCCCGACGGCACACAGCTGTAGAGGTCGCCTTTTTAACTTCTGTCATGTCATACGCAACTCAAAACTGATGTGGATCCATTTCAGCTGGTACTGGAAGCTTCGGCTCGTTACCGATACCCCACCTCATGGGTGTACGGCAGTGCGGGCAAGAAGCTGGCTCAGGAGCACCGGCTTTTGATCTGGCCCATGCAATACCACAAGAGTAGTGGATTTGCTGCTTACATTGGCCACATTCAAATAAATCCTGCCAAGTTTTTGAAATTTCTGCTAAGCAGATGCAGCAAGGGTCTCCAAGACCCTTATAATGAGTTTGTATCCCCTGCGTCTCATTATATTTAATAATTTGGCTGCGTAAACTAAAACGTTGTAATCGTCTTCCCTCGTGTCGGATTAAAGCTTCACGAAGGAGCCGATACTGCTTTTGCTGTTTCTCCAATTCATAAGTTTTCTGTACATTGCCAGGAGGAAAGAATCGTGCAGGGTGCATTTGGTGCTGATAAAATCCAAATGAATCATCAGCATCTTCACTGGCGGGATATGTACTACCAGTTAAGACCTCATGACTCCTGAATGGACGGACCAAGCCAGGATTGGCTATTAGGTCCAGTTCAGCATCCAATTTATTTTGTCGATGGTCATAATACCGGCCATTCCAACAGGGGTCATTGAGATAATGAATGACCTCATCAGGACCGGGACCAGTGACCTCATGGGGTCGAACTTCGGCTTGGAACTCCGGAGAGTATAAAAGATGGGGAAATATTACCTTTCTTTCCTCAGAGAGATAAAAACGATAGGCAAGTTCGTGTTGTATTATCTCCGTCTGGCCATTGGCAGGATTATAATGTCGTGTTTCCCAAATACGAATATACCTCAAACGGCGACGTCTCCATAAATCTTTTGGAAAATATAGAGAATGACCATGACAGGGAGCCGCTGCTTTATGAAAGTCTGCGCGTTTATGTGCTTCAAATCTTGCCCGTTCCGCATAAGTGTGGCAAGGAGTTACAGCATGTTGGTAGGCTTCGCATTGATGTAAATCGTACATTGCCTGTTCTTCGGCAAATTCTTCGAATTCCAAAGTAGTTGCTGAAGCCATACCAACAAAAAAAACTTTAATCAAATATAAAATAAAATATAACTATATTTAAAAGAAACCACTATGTTACCAATAGTATTATGTTTATACACTAAAATTTACACTGATAATTCGCTCCCCTGGGTTCGTCTGTAACTTGGTGCACTCAATCAACACACTTTCCACCAACTTTCAAATTTGTTTGCCTTGATACGGGAGTCCTGTGTGTAACTTATCTAATACACTCCAGGAACTCCGATTTTATAAAAATTGTTACACTGCAGTGCAGAATTACTAACTTTGGGAAATTTTTCACTAGTAAACAAGACAAACACAGACGACCCATTATCGTCATGGATCAGGTTTCCAATGAAGGATTATACATAAATTGGGAAACCAGATTCATGAAAATCTTATAGATATGTAGTAGTCTACGTAGACTTTTCTGTTTGTTGTTGCTTTTTAAAGTTTACACTTTAATCTTCACTCTGAAGGTTTTCATTTTGTGTTGGCAACTGATAATGCCGATACACAGTATTTGGGCCTGTTCGGTAATCAAACGTTGACCCTGTGAAATGTCCAATATAATCTGGGTGGTATTGACGATAGACAACAAAGGGTTGAAAACTCCTTGGTTGGCCATCTGAGTGATATCGTGCTCGTCTGCGACGACTAAAGTCACGATATCTTGCACAGAAGGGAGTAAACTCTGCTACATTTCTTCGCATGTGAAATCTATGATGTACACTACTGGTAGTAGCCACCCGGTGACTATAATACCGTAGAGGTTCACTTACCTCACCCTGCTCGTTGATTTTTGGATATTGTAAATCAGGGCAATTATATATCACTAAATATCTAGACCTATTTGCAAAAGTTAAATGAGTATTAACAGCACTGTCATAATAATATATCAACTCTCGCTCAACCTCTATATATACTATTTTCAAATCCATATCAAAATATTGACATCCAAATACATCCTCAATGTCTAAGAGATCTGTATCTTTCATAAAGTCTTGTTCATATGTATTGGGTCGTATGATATCTCGATCAAATTCATGAGGAGAGGTCAACGGGCGAGGTGTTCTGAAAAACTCGCTCCTTGCCCACTCCCACGGCCTTGGTCGAATATCGATTATAGGTTCTGGGACAATATTAGTAGATAATGGAGCAATTTGTCTTGCTTCTACATCACTTAAAGGAGGGGTGTGTACGTCTAATCCAAGATCAGCTCGTGCAAGTTCATTTTGTATCACACTGATACCTGACTCTGCAACATCAGTGTCCAGAACAGTGGTAGAATCACTAGGCAAAGAATCACTTGTAGGTGTGGTCATACTGGAAGAAGTATGTGATCTCATTGTTATATCATAAACAAATCCACCGAGTCCATCTTGGCTCTCGGGGTCCTGATGAATAATTGCATCATGGGTTCTAACAGGTAATCTTGGAGGAAGGACTAATGTTTCCACTGTATCCGTAGGCGAATAAGGTGGAAGTCGTTGAAGTCGTTCCGGTGTAGATAGTAAAATGGAGTCAGGAGGAGTTTGAACACTACTTGGAGGAGTCGACAAAAGGTCAGAAGATGCTATAGAAGGTGATGGTGATTCTTCTAGTGATGCCAATACAGATACACTATTATCAGATGAATTGCTATTTATATTTACGTTTATACTAGATGAATTAGTGTCTTGAAAAAGTTCTCGTGAAACAGTACTATTACTGTCAGTTCCAGTACTAACTGTACTTGAAGTTTCATCATCATATAAAGTGTCACGATCATTATAATAACTCTGGTAATCAGGGAAATAATCGAGCCCACTGTCAACACTAGAATCAGATTCTGCCATTTGTACACTGGTCACTGAAACAAAAACACACAGTGTGTGAACTACTGTTTTTCAGTTTCTTTGTCTATATCAAACATAGTTATGTGGACATTGGCAGAATCCACGTCATGTTGTACACGGGGATATATTGATTTCCTATTAGGTTGAGGAGAAGGTCTAAAGTTTTGAACAGCTTTTCTCATCATGTCTCTAATACTCTTAGGAGGTTGTTGTTGTGCTCCAGTTGGATCAGCAGGAGCTGAAGGCTGTGGTCTAGGTCCCATACTAGTATAGATTTCATCATCGGCAAATGCAAAATTAGACATTTCACTATCATCAACAGCAGAAAAAGTCGGTTTACTTTTACGGTTTCTTAACCATTTATATATCTGTTTGTGTCTATCGGCTCGATAGCACTTCCAAAGCAGATATAATCCTATTATTAATGCAACAGTCGCGAGAGCATAAGCCCACTTAGGGACTTCAAATGAGTCCATCATTTGTAAATTTAGCGAGTCAAGTTCATGAATTAAGTCATCCATGGGTAAGTCATCCAAGTGATCTATTCCTTTCGGTATCGTAAACGTCGATATGTTCACCCTCTCTATGACAGGTTTCCACATCTGTCGTTGTAACAACGAGAAATTTGGTAACACTGTCTTGGTAACTATCCGAAAAGTAGAATTATCCCTTTTATGGAAATAACTCGGTAACATTAATTGACCGCTTGATGCCATACATAACGGTTTTAATTCCAAAATTCCAATTGGCGGAAGAATCCGTTTCGGTTTCGGATTTCTTCGTTTCGGACACATAATTGAGAATCGTAGTGGGACATCTGTCGTGATGTACCACATTCCTTCATCGATTCTAGTACTGAATGGGAGGTCGATATTCAATCGAACTTCCGTTTGACATAAGTTCGGAATTTCTAATTTCATGTTTAAAAACAAAGCTAACATACAACTTGTCGTTGTATGTATCGTTCGTACGGCACCTACTAAAGGACAAAACAACTTATTGTTATCTACACATTGGTCATGTCCTATTTCTGGGACATACTTCGTCCTTTCTTGATTAATAATTAGTATGTCAGATTCAAGAGTATATATTGCTACTAATTTATTTGCAACTCGCGACGCATTCTTAGTTACATTGACAAAGGGTACAGGCAAAGCCTGCACCTTGAACACTTCAAATTGCAAGTTCGAATTACGTAAGGGGATCTTCATAAAGATCACCAATTTATCGTCATCATAAATGGCAGCCGTCGTAAGCAAATGATAATATTGCCATAACTCTGTTGTCAGATCTAGTGGCAACATGGACTTATCATCTAATTGAACTTTAATACTCATTAATATCGAGGTCAATAGTGAAGGATCCACTATTTTCGGTGATAACTTCCTATCGGCTAGGATATCCATTTGATCATGTAATCCCCGCAGAGTGGTTTCTGCGGCGATTATCATTGATTCTAATCGACTCATTACAAACTCAAGCTGATGATAAGCATGAGTGAAATGTTCAATATATAATATTCGATCTTCATGATTCTGAACTACTTGATTTACTCGACCTTGAAATAACATCAATTCGCGCGACATATTTAACATAAATTCTCTATTTTTCAGAATCGCTTCATGATTCATCTTAATGAAGGTTAAACTTTGTTTTTGAATATGTTGAATCATTGCTTGATTAGTACTTACACGTCTTAAATTTTCTGTTATCCCATCTAAATCTGACTGGGATACAGTTCCAAAGAGAAAACTCAATCCTTCACCTACAAAGTCGAACAAACCTCGTTTCTTCCGAGACGAGTTTATTGTGTGGCCATGTAATCTGCGGTAATCGTTCAGATCCTCTTTTACTCGTTTAACACGATTATTTAGGTATCTGATCTCCTGGTGTATATCCGTTATGATCGATTGTATCGCAACGGCAAGAGTAGAGTTTTCACCATTTACTTCGACAAAAGTTCGTCGAAAAGCTATGGTTGTAGCATTATACAAACCAGCAGTATATTTCATACTTCGATCAAGTCTGCGCACATATTGTATAAACGGTTGGAGCTCATACACAAACATTGTACTCCAATCACTAGTTACCATATTTACTTCTTTCACTTTCTTAAAAATCACATTGTTTCTAATAATAGTATGTCCATCTATTATTGTAGTCATAGTCAAAAGACCAACTAATAACATCCAATGCAACATCTTGCTCCTACAATGAGAAAGGAAGCAAGAGTTAGCGTAATAAGTAATACGCGATTCAATTACTTTTACTCTGACGATTTATTTCCGGATGTAAAAGGTCAGAAAGTTAATCATAGTCAGTTCGCGAGGCTGACAAGAGTTCACTCATAGTTTCGTTCCAAACAAATCATAAGTCAATACAATTTTGTTACTCATTTTACACTTTCTCTCGTCTCTCTCAAACTTAAGGAGTGGCACCATAGGTGTTACGTTTTAGGTATCATTAGTCCTATGGTAATATTTAATCACTAGTACTCCAGGCAGAGGGTACCATAATTGCTCCTAATTCTAATTTCTCACCTGGTTCTTTAATCTTATTATGATCTTGTAACACAGCTTGTATACAAGAGATCATCTCAGTTATATCTTTACTTGACTGTTTTGGTTGAGGCTCACTACTTTGGCCTTTTTCTTCAGTTATTTGCAATTGGTCAACTTCCATCGTTGAATCATTTACTCGATCATTTCGATCGTCAGCAATGAACCGTGATGGCAGTTGATCAGCGGAAGGAGCTTGTAGCTCCTTCATTCGTCTCTTGTAATCTCGTACCTGTTGTACTTGTTGTCTTAATTCTGCTAATGGAACACCATCTTCTTCTGAAGAAGAATGTTCTCGTCTTTGTCTTGTATTCTTAATGAATGACGTTAAGGGGTGTTTTTCTTGAATCCCTTGCATATCGTCACTTTCATTACTGTCACTACTGCTACTGTATTCAGTAGTCGATTGTTCTGATGGGGCAGCGTAACGTTGTATTCGTCGCGCTCTAACAGGTTGGACAGGTTGAGGCACCTCCCATTCTTGAGGCGCTTTACTAAGTCTTTCTCCATGACATTTAATTATTCTGCGAGTTAATTGATCTTGTATCTTGTAACTCACTGGACCTGTTCTCTCAACAACTCGAAATGGGTAGTCCCATTTCGATTCTAATTTTCCTTTAGATTTTCCTGAGGAGTATAAAACAGGATCACCTACTTCAAAGGTGATATCCTTTGCTGTAATATCATGTAATCTTTGTTGTTTTAATACTCGTTTCTTTTGTGCAGCTTGTTGTTTCCGAAATGCTTTATGTTGTTCCTGAATGGCTATCTTATGAGGTTCTTCCCCTACATATTTTTCTCGAGGTTTAAGTATATTGTCGAGTGGTAAAACCACATCTCTGCCATACACCAGATAAAATGGCGAGAATCCAGAGGATTCACTACCATTAAACCTGATGGCTGCCATAGCTTGGTTTAGGAATAAATCCCAAGTTTCTAATTCTTCTCGAGCTAGTTTTGCTAAGATGTCATTCAGGGTTCTATGTAGCCTCCCCACCTTACCATTAGATTGTGGATGGAAGTAGGAAGTTGTTACATGATGTATCTTGAAATAATCAGTTAAATATTTCATTACTGCATTTACATTTTCAGATCCATTGTCTGTTAATATTTCTAAAGGACATCCAAATCTTGGAAAAATTTGATCTATTATCAAATTAGCAATTGTTTCCGCCTTTTTATCAGGTACTGGAAACGCTTCAGGCCAGCCAGAATAAATATCTATGAAGGTCACAATGTATTTATTTCCTGATAAAGTTTCAGGGTGTGGACCACTCATATCCAATGCTATTTTAGCAAAGGGATATGGAGGTCTGTCAGTCTCTTGCAATGGCAAAGTGTGAGCTCTGGTGTTACGAGCTCGACACACAAGACAATTTTCTACATGTTTATAAATATGTTTATATAAATCTTTCCAATAATATTTTCTACTGATATTATTGTACACTTTGTCTATGCCAAGGTGACCTAATTCGTCATGGTATTGTTTCAACACATCTGCATGTAATTGTTCTGGTATGCACAAGCATACCCTTGGGTTATCATCAACTGTACTGATGTAATATAATACTCCCTTAATCATGAGGTATCTACTACTAATGTGTGCAGGGGTATTGTTACCTTGATACTTCTTAATGATTTCAACAATCTTTTCATCTTTCTGTTGCTCTACCTTCATGTCCAAATCTTTGTAATTAATTGCTTGTGGTTCGGGCGGAACCTGAGGTTCATCTGTGATGACATGTACATATTTTTGAGGATCAAATTTGTTACTATTTATAATTCCAATTTGTAATGCTTTCTGATTTTCCACATTATCCATCTCGTACCCGGGGTCAGCGTTTGCAATTCCTTCAGGTAAACGAGAGAGTAGGTCAGCACATGTATTCTTTCTACCTGGTAAATATTCAATCTTACAATTGTAGCTAGCTATCTTTAATGCCCAGCGTTGTACTTTGGCATTGTTTTGCGGACTTTTCAACAAGTACTGCAAGGGGGCGTGGTCTGTTTTAATAACAAACTCTGCTCCCTGCAGGTAGTTATTGAACTTATCCAATGCATATGAGATAGCGAAAGCTTCTTTCTCAAATGTCGACCATTTCTGTTGGGTTTCACCCAATTTATGAGAGAGGAAGACAATGGGTTTTTCATCAGGTACTCCAGGTAGTTGACCTGTTTCATCATCACATGGTTGTGCCAAAACTGCTCCGACACAGCGGCCACTGGCATCAGTGTAAAGCACATAAGACTTTCTTGGATTTGGATATGACAAATGAGCAACTTGAGTTAAACGATCCTTCAATTCTTGAAAAGCTTTTTGATGTGTGTCACGCCAATGAAATCTTGCATATTTCTTTGTCAGTTCTAAGAGTGGTTGAGCAATTTCGATGAACCGAGGAATAAATCTACGGTAGTATGAGGTCATGCCCATAAAAGATCTCACTTCTGTTACCGTTTTCGGTGGATTTAATTTTCGAATGACCTCGACCTTCGAAGTCTCAGGTTTAATTCCATCTTTACTAATTACAAAACCAAGATAAGATGTTTCAGATTGAAAGAAGGAACACTTCTTAGCTTTTAGCTTCAGTTTATGTTTTCTTAGGCGACCAAACACTTGTTTAATGTGGTCGATATGAGATTTTATGTCACGGCTGAAAATCAAAATATCGTCAAGGTAGGCCAGAGAAAAATCCTCTAGGCCCTCCAAGACGCTTGTCATGAGGGATTGATACACCGAGGGCGCGTTCACGAGTCCGAAAGCCATTACATTGAACTCATAAAGGCCCTTATGACAAACAAAGGCCGTTTTTGGTCTGTCTTCTTCATCCATCTTGACTTGCCAGTAACCCGACTTCATGTCAAGAGTGGTGAAGTATTGACATCCATTCAATAAAGTAAAGATGTCATCAATCAATGGAAGCGGCCAGTTCGTAACTTTCGTGACTTCATTGAGCTTGCGGAAATCAACGCAGAAGCGTTTCGAGCC
The DNA here is from genome assembly GCA_031216915.1 of Pictodentalium vernedei. NCBI lineage: Eukaryota > Metazoa > Mollusca > Scaphopoda > Dentaliida > Dentaliidae > Pictodentalium > Pictodentalium vernedei. Next base: position 12,876,101 of record CM062295.1, on the reverse strand, counting down.
GTCTTTCTTGTCCACGAGTAGGCACGGAAAACTCCATGCACTGTTTGATCTTCGGATAATTCCGGATTGAAGCATTTCTTCAAGTGCTTCATCCATAATTTTTCTCTTCAGTAATGGAACTCTATATGCTCTACTTTTGATTGGTGGCGCATCACCTGTGTCGATGCGCATCTTCACTGTATCTGTCTGAGTTAATTCTTTATCAGTTTTGGCAAACAAGTCTTTATTATTATTGATGACTGGCATCAACAGGTGCCGTTTGTCTTCAGGCACCTGTATGTCAGCATCTGTGATCTGGTCTTCAGGTGTATTTTGAGTTAAGATCTGATTAATTTCTAAGACTTTTTCTTCCTGTTCTATTGGTTCAAGTTTTCCAATCAAACAACCCCTTTTTAAGGTGTAGTGTTTGTTGGTACTGTTCACCAACAGTACAGGTATAGTTTCATTTCCATTAGTGACTATACTGTTACTAACTAAGAGGCCAGGCTGTTCAGCCACATGACCTTTAGTCAGTCCATGATGTTCTAAGTATTTTGTGTCGAAGACAGATTTTGCACCGGAAGCTTTTGCTGTACACAAACAAGTGGACTGTGGTTTAAGTTCCACCTGATTGATCAGTCGAGTAAGACAACTCACCTGTATGTCTTGAACAATGGGTATATAGTGACCATCTAATCTCAATTTGTGAAATTCCCAATATAAATTAACTCGATTGCCCCTAATCCAATCCATTCCTAACAACATACTTCGATTCAATTCATTTATTACTAAGAACTCATGCACCTGATAAATTCCTTGAATATAAAATTCAAGTCTAACTTTTCCTCGAGGGAGAGTGTCATTCCCAGTAATACCTGCAATGCGAGGCAAAGAATTTTTATCACCAACTAATTTCGGTCGGTGTTTAAGATTTTTCCAAAATTTTGTACTAATGCAACTAGTCTGTGCCCCTGTATCTAATAAGGCACGTACTCGTTGTCCTTTGATATTCACTAAGACACTATTCAAAGAAGCAGCCCCATAATTTATGGTTACTGTTTCCGGTTGAGAATGTCTAAGTTTTTGTTGCTGTTGTTCCTCATTTGGGTAATCATCATTGTTTACTAAGTTATTTCCCTTGGTTTCCATAGAGTGTTTCACTTCCTGTTGACATGGGTTTTTCCAATTACTTCCCCTTGGGTTTTTCCTGTTTTGTTGTTTTGGGTTTTTCCCAAGTGATTTCTCTTGGCTCCTTATTCTTGGATTCCTATTTCCTGATTCACTTACTGTCTGTTTCTGTTGATTTATTTCAACACAACCCTGCTTACCTGGTTGATTTATAATTTGATTTTCATAAGCATTTTTCATATAAATCATAATATCAGGGTCTACATCTACAATGTGTATCTCTTTTAATTGTTTAGGAGTAAAGTTTTGTAGAACTCTCACATAAACATCTGCACACTTCTGTTTAGGTACACCATATATCCCGCTACTGATGAGTGGGATAGCTATGCTTACAAAATTTTCCTTGTCACATACCTGTAATACTTTTTGTACAGTACTGTATAAAACATTGAGACATTTATTTTTATCACTGTAATCATTCCAGCGTGGTCCCACAGCATGTATCACTTTTAAACATGGCAACATTCCACAAGTGGTAGTCATATTCTCACCTACTGGAAGATTTCCATGCTGTTGAATATATTGTTGACATTCTTGTTCAAGGGCTGGACCAGCTCCAAGAGCTATAGCTCTAGCAACACCTCCGCCATGGGTTAATTGGCTATTAGCCGCATTCACCATAGCGTCAGTAGCTACCTGGGTTATTCCAGTCTTGTATACTTTTATTTCCAGACCACTGGTGGTCCGATAGCTGAAACAATTTTGTGAAGTAAATTTTCCTTGCTGACTGTCCCTTGCAGGGCAGCCATTTTGTGAGTTGGCCTTCGGTTTCTTAGGCCTAGGCCTATCAGTCAGAGGAATGGTTGTGAATTTTACTGTACAATTTTTCCTATTATGTGTGGTCTGACCACACTTTGTGCATTGAATGGTTTTACTTTTCACTGGAGGAGAACCATTTTCGGTTCTCCTTGTTTGAGACTGAATACTTGGCTTTATATTACATGTTTTATTACCCGTATGTCCACCTGTCTTATTATTTACAATTTTATTTTTACAATTATTCATGCATTGATTTGGTACATTATTTACATTAATTAACACTTCTCCCTGGTGATTTCCAGTTTCATTTCTGTTGGGAGCATGTGGCTTCTCATTAACTCTGCTCATTGCCCCATATGGGCAGAGTTCACTTCGTTTAAATTGACTCGGCAATCGCGAGCGAAGTGGTTTGGCTTCCCACAGTGAAAGCAGCAAAAGGTCGCCCCTGGTGACCTTTCACCTGCTGGCTGAATATCTAGTGTTCTCACCTGCTTGGTCAAGTTAACGCGAGAATCGCGTTTCACGTGGCCAACGCGGTTACAACGATTGCAAACCGGTCGTGAAAATCGTGTCGGTTTCTGATATCTGTTGTAATTTTGTCCTCCCCTATTTCTGTATTGACTATTGTACTGATTTTTATTCTGATTCTGATATGGAGGTCGCGCATAACCTCCAGTGTAATTTTTCGTTAAAATATTCACCTTATGGCGTCGGCGTGCCATGCCTACATCCATGGGAGCCTCGTCCCTTGTCTCCAGAGGGAGATCTACCTGTTCTTCCTGTTCGTCGATGGAGTCGCGAAATACAGGGTCCCGATAGCGCTCATATTCTTCATATTGTCGGTCAAATGCCTTCCCAAAGGGCGCTTTTCCTTTGGCGGCTTCAGAGCGAGCGCGAAATTTGATTTTCGCGGCATTTTCAAATAATGCCTGACTAACAGTGTTGTCTAGCGTTTTGGGCATGCGTCGGATCAGTTTCATCCGAACATCGTTGTCATACAACCTGTCACAAAAGTAATCTGAGAGGTTTTTCTGAATGGTGGGGTTATCTATTTCCTGATCAAAGGCATCTTTTGCTAGATCAAGCAGTTGCTCAGCATATGAGACAAGAGTTTGATTTTTCCCTTGTCGCATATGGCGCAACTGATTGGTGGCCATGGAGTTATCTATTGTGGCGCTATAGCGACTTTTTAGTTCGCCATACAGTTCGGACCAGGGCATTTCTGGATTTTTCTTCATTGATCGTAAAATAAAATCAGCAACTACGAAGTCACTGGTTTGGGCGGCGATTTTAGGTCGTCGCTTCTCTTCCACATCATTTGTCTCACAAAAAAGGTCAAGAGATTTTATCCAACCCCGAAAATTCAGGGGGTTCCCGTCAAATTTTTTAACATGGGAATGAATGGATTGCGCCTGAGTGGCGTTAGCTGTCTTTGCATTACTCTTTTCACTTTGGCGCACGGTTTTATGCAGGTCAATTATGGCAGAAGATGTGGGGTCCTTGGCTTTCCTTTCAGCTTCTGCCAATTTTTGTTGTACTTTTAGTAATTTTGCTTCAGCACCGACTTTGTCAGTAGCTAACTGTAGTTCCAAATCAGCTTTCTGCTGTACGAATTCTGCTTTAACCTGGTCGAGGGCTGCCTGCGTTTGGTGAAGGGTTTGTTGTGAGGCAGCATGCTGCTGCGTCAAGCTATGAGCTTGCGAGCTCAAGTCAGTAATTTGGCGCTCATACTGACCCACAAGACCTTCCCTTTCCTGTTTTAGTTGAGTAATTTCATCAATGAACCGTTGCTCTCTTTCTGCTGGCGTGGTCATTTTTAATGAGTTTTATGAAATAATTTACAATTGGATTTTTCTGCTGTTAATGAACGTAAAATGAAGAAAATTGCACCTACCTTGCTAGCACTATAACTGTTGAAACACACGCGGCTGTCGTTTCAGAATTTCCTGGAATTCCTCAAGATTTTTCACAGTTTCCTGAGTTTCCGTTTTTCTCTGATGTTCAGTCAAAAGTTCAATATATCTGATGAGCAACGCTCGGTGCGACCAGTCGAGCGTAGTTTGGATATGATAGCAATTGGCGGTCGGCGTCAGTGTAAATAATGGCACGTTGGACATGCAACCAGTTCCACCATGGAGTTGTACCAATTTTAGACTCAGAGGGCGCTGTCTGCGTCTGCTGCCTTACAAATTTGAGCTGTCAGGCGTTCAATTTACGAGTAAAATTAAGGGATGTCTGTCCCTCATAAATAGTTAGCAAAAAGTTCTCACAAGTTCACTGTGCTCCCCAGCGGCAACGTTTTAAGTCAATTTCGGCTTCACTGGGTCTGTTAGGGTTAATAAATGTTTCTAGAATGTTCACCCGATCGTTTCAAGAGAGTTAAAAGTCAGAGTCTACATCCTGGTCACGGCACCATATAAACAGGCCTGTGGCATAGCAGGGTTAAGTACCCCGGATAACTGATCGTCTAGTGGTTTTTCGTTCGGACTATAATCGTGGCAAAAATGGCCACAGGACAATTTAAGTGTTCAGTCTTAAGAGGCAACCAGTTCTGTAGAGTCTGCAACAATTCTTGATACTGCAGCCGCAGCGAAAGGGTGAATTCAAAAACACATAAAATGTACTTACAGTTTTCTACACTTTTATTAAAACCCTAAGTAAAGTTCCTACAAGTTAAACTTGAAACAAATTCTCTCTCTGGTAAAAGTTTGAAAATATCAGATACGAAATGAGACTAAGTCGAATTTATCGCATCGCTCTCATCGCGTCCTGTGTCTGGAAATGTTGTCTGGCCTGGCAGCGTTCGGCGGCGTCCTTCCACGAGAATAGGAGAGTGACTTCTTGTATGTACGGAAGACCAGAGAGAAGTCCCGTCTCGGGTGATTCCGTTGGCTTAAATACGAATTGAATCGTGTCTACTCGGCAGAATTTACGTCATAAAACACCACAAAACACCACATATACCCCAAGATGGCGGAGAGGTATTTCTTAACCCCTTACTTCCATCCTGGAATAGTAGGGCATCCGGTGGGTATCCTATGCTAAGAGTATGCGTTCTCGCTTTTAAAAGGACGCTGGCAATTAATAGGTGTATAACCGCAAAACCAGTCGGCCATCTTGTGAACGTGCAAGATTGCACAATTCTCAGAGCTGAAACTGATACTGGGTGTGTTGAGGTTAGGTCGGGTCAGTTTACAATGCTAAAATCTGTCAAAAGCATTCTGATGGGGTTATTATAGGTTAGGCTTTTACTAGCTCATATGCCAATCATAATTGCAAATACTGTCAAAAACACCTTTTTACAGTAAGTGCATAAAGTACTTCTGTAGGTCAGTTTGCACTGTTATTATGCAATGCAAATATACGAGGAATTGAATAAAATTACATAACTTGGGCTTGAAAACAGCGTTTACTTATTAAAGTTTATACAACAGAGAATTATTACCAAGTAGGACTTGGCCACTCTGATTAACACATTAACACTTCGGGAACCAAGATTCTCGAGTGCAATCATAAGACTCCGACGCACCCCACGGAGGTTAACCCGACGCGCTCCGTGGAGGGGCTCCGTGGAGGGCATTTCGTTACATGACTAAAAAGTTAGAAATTTATAATGTTTAATCATGGATCCAAATGCCGACTTGGTCTTCCACAACCCCGAATTACTTGTCAGATAGTACTTTAACACCGTTCACTCTGATGTCAAAATACCAAAATTTCAGGAAGCTGTTTTTTTCCATAATGCATCTGGAAATTTACCCAATTCAATCTCGTTTGACATATCTCAATGAGCTCTATCAAACGAGATTGAATAAATTTCTTGTTGCATTATGGGAATTTTTTGGTGTCTAAAATTTAGATATTTTGGCATCAATGTGCAAGGGGTTAAACTAGAATGAGCAATCTCACCTTGTGGGTGGGTATTTGAGCACTTTTCTATATAGAATCTGTTGTTTTTGTCAGTTTGTTTTGTACTGTTAGCCAATTCATCATACTTATAGCTACGACGAACTAGTTCACAGTACCAAACAAACAGCTTTGTCTGTGCAAATTATTCAATTAACAGGAATACGCAAATGAGTAGGATTTGGACGCTTTCTTTCATTCTAGAGCTAAACTGAGCATTCACATCGCAATATCTGGTTTGACCAAGCTCAAATTGCTCTCTCAAACAAGGCATACCTGAGTTAATGCTTGTATTGTATGTGCTGAGACCAAACGGGTCTATAAAGAGGGGTAATTTGGTAACTTTCATGGTAATTCCTCTACAATTCTCAGTACTTTAATTCAATTTACAGGAGTTCACTCTATAACCTGTATGCAGTTAACAAGCTAAATTTGTACATTAAGGGTATTGTAAACAGTTTTGTGTTTGGAAATTATATTCAATTAACATTGTTATTCTATTGAGATATATCCAATTGTGTGGTCACTACTGCATCAGTAGCAGCATTTATCTAATAAATGTTCTGCTACACATCAGGCCTACCTGGACATAGAGACTAAGAATTTTAGTGTAAAAAATATGTTGAGGTCATGAAAAAGCCAATATCCCTACTCCTCTGTACACCGATATCAAAACACTGCTGATTATTTAATCCATTACGTAACATGGAAAGCAGACGACACTTGCAAAATAAATTCTTGAATAACCGATTTTTTTCATTTTTTGTCTCAAAAACATAGGTTATGACCCCTTGTTGGAACAAGCTCGACGAGCTCGTTCCAACGAGGGGTCATAACCTATGTTTTTGAGAGAAAAAATGAAAAAAAATAATGAAAATTAACTGGCTGTTTTTGAGAATAGCGCTGGCCGGTTTTGGCCGTTACGTTGGGTAAAGGGTTAAGAACACAAATGAGGTACACTATAGGTACATGGGAACAATTGTTCACCTCAGGAAGGTTTTCTGAACAATTGATCTTTTTTCTAAGCAAAATGTGACATCGAGATTTTTGTTTCGTTATTTTATTTTTGCTTCCAAAACATAGTTTATGCCTACTCACTGGAATGCAGTCGTAAAACTTCTTCCGGTGGGTTGGGGATTGGGGGGCGGGGGGGGGGGGGGGGGGGATGATAGGCAAAATATATTGGAAACAAGAAAATATAAAATATTGTCAATCAAGAAGTAGTTTTGAAAATGTTACGGCCTAGTTGTGTTTGTTAAATACTAAAACAAACAGACATTTTATTTTCAGTTTTGTAAAACAATGCATGCTGGGAATTTGACGAGAAATAGTTGTATTAATTAAGTAACTGCAAAAATGGAATTTTAGACTCAGCTACAGTTAGTTTACACTTAATGTTCTGTACGTAAATGTTTCACGGTGTTTTGTATAATTACATGGAACTTGTCTTTCAATTTACTCACAGGAGGCCTATAGAGAAGAGCTAATGTATGATGAATTATTGTGTATTGTAGAAACTACAACATCTGGATTACAATAAGCATTTTTCCCAGAAATTCATTATGTCCTGCTACGCATTTGATTAACTGCAACACAAGGCTTAATAATAACACGGTGGCCTGCCGCTGATCTGTCGCGGTTCTCGAATGAGAAGGCATTGGTTACCCCTGTACTCCCAACTGCCTCCCTATTCCCACGCTTCTTCTCTTCTCCCAACACTCGGAGACGAACTGCTTGGCGACATCCCTTGCCCTATTCTTCCCTTTCTCTCCGATTAGCATATTAACCCTCTCCTTTGAGTCTCCCACTAACCATATGTCCTTCATTCTCCCATCCCACTTCCCCATTATACTCCCAGTGAATCTTGTTCTGTAAGTCTGGTGTTTTGGGCATTGTAGAAGAAAGTGTTCCACGGTCTCCACCATGCCCAAATTACACAACTGGCACTCCTTTTCACTGTTTTTCCCAAATTTTCCCCTCAGCACCAGGGACCGCGACCTCAGCTTGAACAACAGTGACCCCCAAAGGTGCCATCAAGGTACTGTTTAAAACTAGGCTTCTCTTTATCACGCAGGCCACCCAAAGACCTCTTTGATTTGACCCCCCCTCTCGCCAATTACGTTTACAGTCCTCCATGACCCTTTCTCTGACGATTTTTTACCCTGGTTTGCCCCAATGTCTTGGTCCGAGATCTCCAATGAGTAGTTCTCTACTGGCTCCCTCACTTCGACCATCCACCCTGTCTTGAGATAATCGATTTTCAATAGGTCTATCCTGTCCTTGATCCTCATCCACCCAAGCTCACCCCTGATTGTTTCTAGCGCTGCGGCATTACTCGACCCCATTATCCATCGGCCTGCATCGTTATGTAGGGTTTTCAAGCTCTTTACGGTAGACTGGTTTAGGGGTACCACTTCCGTACCATATGTTATACTTGGCAGACTCACTATTTCCCAAAGGGTTTTCCCTAGAAAACCTTATTGAAACTGTTTCTCCCTGTAAGTTTCATTTGGTTAAGGATTCGCTTCCCCCTCAGAATCAGTTATTTGTGTGAATTCGGTAAATGCCTCTTCCCGCGATGTTTATATTTACCCCGAAGTACTCGTAGTCACCTGTCTCTCCTACAGTAAGAAGTTTGCTGCTACCTTCCGGAATGCAGAACTCCCCCACTCTCCACCTTCTAGTAGGGTCCTCTTTGCGGCCCACAGGTATAACTTTGCTCTTGCTTTCGTTAAGTTCGAGGCTCCATTTGCTCCCATATTTCCCAACAATTCCCAGGTTTTTCGCTAGCCCCTCTTCGCTTTCTGACACTAGCACCATATTGTCTGCAAACAATAGTCCTGGGGTGTTCAAGTCCCCAACTGCTACCACTTCGTCGCTATGCAGGAGTTCACCCCTGTTTTAGGCCGATCTCCATAGGCGCACGTTTTGTTGTAATGTTTCCCAGGCTTAGCTCACTCTGTACGTCTTTATATAATGCTTTCATAATTCCAACAAACTCGCCTCCCAAGCCCTGAGCCTCCAGCTTGCGCCACATACCATCCCTCCATACTCTATCGTATGCCTTTTTAACATCCAAAAAGGCTATCAACATCTTTTTCTTTTTTGCTTTCGCGGATTCTATCATTTGGGATAGCGTGAAAAGATGGTCAGTGACTCTCCTTTCCTTCCTGAAGCAATTCTGGATTTCTCCCAGAAAACCCTTCTCTTCAATCACCTCCCCCAGTCTCCCATACAGGACTTTAAGAAAACATTTTCAATGTTGCTATTGACAGAGATTCCTCGATAGTTATCCAAAACGTCTTTTTCCTCCTTTTTGTGAATAAATGTCACTTTGCTTTCTCTCCACTCTTTTGAGACCTCTTGATTTTTTATAGCTAAATCGAATAGGGCAGTTAGGCTTTCCACGAATTCCTCTCCCCCTTTTTTATAAACTCGTTAGGAATTTCATCCACCCCCTCCCGCTTTTCCATCCCTTAATTTTGAGATCACCTTTCGCACCTGCTCCGTTTTAATTTCGCTGCACACGAAGTTCGATAGATTTTCCTCGACCTGGTTCGGCTCCCCATGCCTCATCGCCTATCGTTTACCTTTTTCCAGTGCTTGACTAGTTCTGGTGCGACTTGATCTTGCTCGTCTGTAACTCTGCCATCTACTCTAAAATCTCTGTGGGTTACTTCCTTCGTTACGTTTATTTACCCATTTCCAAAATACGTTCGAACTCGACCCCCCCCCCCCCCCGCCATTCTTATCGTCCTAATGAGACTGCTATTTCACACTCTCCGATTGTCGTCTTTAATCTTATTTACTTTTATTTCGTGCTTTTTGGTTTTCTTCCTGTGCTACTGTGGCCTCGTTGCTTTCCGCCGCCGTAAGTTTTCTACTTCTCCTGTATGCAGCACATTTAGCTTTTCTACCCTTAATGGCCCTTTTCAGTTCTTCGTTTACTCTGTACCCAAGTTACCGTGTTGGCACCCTGATCTTTACTACACTTTCCTTCCTTGCCTCCACCATGCTCGCAACTATGGCGTCAGCCATCTTCTGGACACTGCCCCCCCCCCCCCCCCCCCCCCTGTGTACGGTTGCAAGCTTTGGTTTCAGTTCTTCTTCGAACTTCTCCCAGGTAGCATCCTTTTTGAGTTCCCAACTCTCCTTGAGGCTTCCTCTGCTTTTTACTAGGGTTTTGGCCCTGATCGTCACTGTAATCAAGTTGCGATCACTATCCACCTCCATTTTACCATTACCATCCACTTCTACCCCTATCACCTCCCTCAGTAGATTAATATCTGTGAGAATGTAGTCGATTATTGATCTTCTGTCGTTCCTTTCCCAGGTCCATGTCCCCTTGCACCTCGCGTCCCTGTTCAGAATCTTCAGACCGAGCTCATTTGTGAAGTTCAACAGCTTCCTTCCATTCCTGTTGACTTTCTTGTCTCCACCACCAGTGCCTTTTTCCTTATCACCTATGTGTCCATTAAAGTCACCCATCAGAATTATACCGAGCCCTCTGCTTTCTAGTTCTGTGATATTGAACCTTAGTGTTGAGTATATCGAGTCATTCCACTCGGGTTTACTTCCCTCCACCGCACAGTACACAATCCCAAGGGCAATACTTTTGTTTCTCAGATTGATCTTTACCCATCCAATTTCTTTCGATACCTCAGCCGGGGTGCTGACATCTTCCAGGTCTGTGATCAGCGACGGTTTTAAATCTGCTTTAATGTACATGCCTACCCCACTCCCCCTTTTTGTGGTTTCCCGTTCGCCCTACACATATTCACACGCACCCCCTTACTTGTCTATCCGTTCCTCGTGTCTTACCCACGTCTCGCTCAAGCCCATGACATCAAACTCCTCATGGCCAACATGTTATCGTTCTCCTCTGTGAGCATTCCTCATAATGCGACATTATCCCAAATCACACGCAACATATTTTAGAAAACAATAAACGCTGGTGCAAAGTGATAGCGTTTCCTATCAGTCGGTTCATATTTCACTCATTTCCTAACATATAAGTCAACTGTACAAACTCACATGCTACTGGTGCTGACAGAATTAATCTATATCAATGTATTTAGAATGCTGGACATTAGATATGTTAGCTCATAATTTTGCAAACAACGGTTGATATACAACTCGGTTCATGCTATATACAGTCACATATTAATGTGTTCTTAATCTTAGATTTACAATATTATTTATATTACAAGTGATACTTATATTAATATAAAGGTTAATTTTAACTCAAATGATCAAAAGAGTAATATACCAATGTATATTTATTTAACCCTCTACCTAACATGAAAAGCAGACGGCACTTGCAAAAAAATTCTTGAATAACTATTTTTTTCATTTTTTGTCTCAAAAACATAGGTTATGGCCCCTCATTGGAACGAGCACAACGAGCTTGTTCCATTGAGGGGTCATAACCTATGATTTTGAGACAAAAAATGAAAAAAATAATGAAAATTAATTGGCGATTTTTGAGAATAGTGCTAGCCGATTTTTGCCGTTATGTTGGGTAAAGGGTTAATTTTAAGTCAAGTTCACATCTGCCACAAGAATTGGGCATCGTTAATGTTCCATGCGTGATTTGTTTTGGAAACTAAGCTAATATGTGCCACTCCCCTACCCACCTCATATGACAAATGTCAGACATATACAAATAGATGAAAGATCTCCAACGTGGCCATGTTGCAGGTAACCTTAAATACCGAGATGAGTCGAGGAGTCGTATGTGAAAACACTCGTTCAAGAAATTGCTGATTTGCTCGAAAAAATTCGGGTCGACCAATCGATGCCAGTCCCTGTCACTGTTTCACAGGTTATTTGTTCTATAAGGTTCAAGTCGCAAGAGGAATACATATACCTGCTCGATTGTCTTACGGGTTTTGGAATCACAGAGACCACCGTTATATAGATGGGAGATAACTCTGTATTGGTAGATACAGATTACGGGATTATAAGACTTGGACGAGGGCAAAGGCCGTGAGAAGGGGTAGGCAAGCGTAGCTAGGACTACATAAACTGTTAGGGTAGGAACAGCCGGAATAGCATCTGTAATAGATAGAAACCGAAAATTTAGTGGGAACAAATAACAGTTTTATTGTACAAATACTTTTGCGTCCTATAGCACTACTTGCAACTATTAAAATGAGGATTCTCTAGGAACATGAATGAATCTGAGCCAGTGAAAATAGCTGTAGGGTCTGTTTGGATAATTATACGAAACAACCACGGATTTGGGGAAAATCCGAACTAGAAAAGTACCCCTGTACAAAATAACGCGCATGTTGTTGGAAAATGGAGGATCTTGGGAATCCTTACCGAATAAAGCGATTTGGCGTGTTTTTGCTGATTTGAAGTGACTGTCCGATCTCTTTGGGTAATTATATGCAGTTCCCTTGAAGTGAACACACCCTCAGAGCACACTCCCGTCCTATTATAGATTTTGGGGCCTTATAGCAATCACGTGCCACCATAGAAACAAAGCTGATGGCCACTAGTATATTATTTGGGCGACGGAAACATGTGACACCCCGGAATAAAAGCAGTTACATAACTTAGCCTAACTATAAGTAACATGATGTATGGCATATAATGAATAATAAAGGGCTGATGTATGGGCTAGTCGGGCATATATTACCCTCTGTCTACTTTTTATATTCACCACACATGGGAGGGGGATATAGGAATGGATATTAAAATGGGTTCCATCTAGCTATATATCCTTCTCCATCCATACATTTCCAATACCCCTCCCCTCCCCATTTCTTGTCATTACATTTTTAAGAAAACCGTTCAAAATATTATTCCTAAATTTGACATATAGCTTGTTGGTGATGGTATCATGATGATGCCATGTAAATTAGCTGTATCCCAGGTTACCCCTCCCCTCCCCCATTTCTTGTCATTACATTTTTAAGAAAACCGTTCAAAATATTATTCCTAAATTTGACATATAGCTTGTTGGTGATGGTATCATGATGATGCCATGTAAATTAGCTGTATCCCAGGATCGTTTCAAGTGTTATTGACCTTGTCAAACGTGGACATTCACGTCTTCACGTTGGCATTTCTTGTCAACACATTTCAGAGAGACCCATAACTATTTCGTAGGAGCTACAACTTTCTTCAAAAAAAATATCCTAGCCTTTAGGAGCCATAATTCTCTTCAAATATATATCCTCAGATGAATATCGTGCAAATAGACAGAATGCGATTTGTGTTTGAATCGGTGGGTGTTTTACATAACGAGTTGGAATGACATAGACATCGCGAGAGCCGTAGGCTCGTGCGAAATATGATTACGCCTTTCCAACGAGTTATGTAAAACATACAATTTACTATACCTACCACAGCATACTATTTACTATACCCAACTCAGCATACTATTTAATATATCGACCTCAGCATACTATTTACTATATCCACCTCAGCAAACTATTTACTATACCTATCACAACATACTATTTACAATACCTACCGCAGCATACTACTTGCTATGCCCACCACAGCATACTATTTAATACATCCACAACAGCATACTGTTTACTTTACCCACCACATCACCAGATGACAATATTTACACAATGCGTACACCGCTATACCCACCACAGAATACTATTTACTATACCAACTCCAGCATACAGTTTACTATAACCACCACAGCACACTATTTACTGTACCCACCACAGAATATTATTTACTATACCCACTACATCATACTATTTACTATACTCGCAACAGCATATAATTTACTATACACACCACAGCACACTATTTACTATTCCCACCTCAGCATACTATTTACTATACCCACCACACCACACTATTTACTATACCCACCACAGCATAATATTTACTATACCAACCACACCACACTATTTACTATACACACCACACCATACTATTTACTATACCTACCACACCACACTATTTACTATATTCACCACACCATACTATTTACTTTATCTACCACGGCATACTATTTATAATACCCACCGAAGTATATGCTTTACTATACCCACTACAGAATATTATTTACTATACCCACCACACCATACTATTTACTATACCCACCACTCCATACTATTTACTATACCCACCACTCCATACTATTTACTATACTCACCACACCATACTATTTACTATACCCACTACAGAATATTATTTACTATACTCACCACACCATACTATTTACTATACCCACCACAGAATATTATTTTCTGTACCCACCACAGCATACTATTTACTTTATCTACCACAGCATACTATTTATAATACCCACCGAATCATACGCTTTACTATACCCACCACTCCATACAATTTACTATACCCACCACACCATACTATTTACTATACCCACCACAGAATAGTACTTACTGTACCCACCACACCATACTATTTACTATACCCACCACAGCATACTATTTACTATACCCACTACATCATACTATTTACTATACTCGCATCAGCATATAATTTACTATACACACCACAGCACACTATTTACTATTTCCACCCCAGCATACTATTTACTATATCCACCACACCACACTATTTACTATACCCACCACACCATACTATTTACTATACTCACCACACCATACTATTTACTATACCCACCACAGAATATTATTTACTGTACCCACCACAGCATACTATTTGCTATATCCACCACAGCATACTATTTACAATACCCACCACATCATACTATTTATGAGAACGTATAGACCTGGGCTGAGGCTTTGTGCATGTATTAAAAACATTACTTGTACATGTTCCATAGACATAGTATACAATAATAATAGTCAGACAGCTCATGTTTGCCTGAAATGTGTCAACATTATAAGTTCGCTGATCTTGAACCTGGCCCAGAATGTCTCATGACTGAGAAATGATGAAAGATATCAAGATGGGTTCAAAACATGTGGCGTCTTGAATTTCATGTTATATGCATGTGCCAAATTTCAAAACAACTAAAGAGTACCCCCCACCCCGCCTCCCTCTTATAACCAACACATCAATCATTTGGTGATATGCCTCTAATAAGCCCCACCATTCCACAAATTGCATGTATTCCCCTCCATCAATTTACGTCACTGGCTTTGCAGTTATTCAAGTTAGGTTGCCCAGAAGTTTATTTCAGTTCTCTCTTTCTGGACTGAATATTTTAAAAGAGATTTGCTGTTTGATGGTAATGTTAATCACCTCTTTCACAATCCTTCTGAACAATATTGTTGCGTTTATTACTTTTTGTTCAGTTATCTTCGATATTCGATGGGACCCTAACATTTTTCAACAAGAATCCCTCATCGCTTGACCTGGTAAATACTGTGTATTCCAAAGCCAAATTGGGGTGTCTTCACAATGGAACAGAACAAAAACATGTTTGTTTGTAATCGAAAAACAAACTGCTGATTCCTAAACATAGCTGTCCATATCTCTCATTTCTATTTTACACGGATCGCAAGGACAAGATAATACCATAACATGTGTAAGCTTACTCATTCATACTTACTACCTCAACAGTCCTCTTCCCACCAATTCAATATATCTTTCCTCTCTCCGTCCGTCCTATCTCCACGCCATGTTTCGACCAACCCAACCTTGACCTCGATCTCTTATTCTCTCCTCATTCCCAATCGATCTCCTTCTTCAAACCTACTCCCGTCACTCACCAACCAGGACACGGACCCAAAATCCAACGCTAAACTACGGACTGCTGTTACATCCTTCCCATCCCAACAACAAACACGTCCATGTGTTTCCTATAGTTCTTTTATGGCAACCCACCGAAAAAAAACCAACAAAACAAAAACGTAATTACACTTTTTACACATGGGTAGCGGAACACTCCACCAACCCAAATACTTCCTAAAATGGAAATATTCCCTATGATATTTTACAGGGCCACGGATACAAAAATACAAAAGGTCAAATTCATGGCAGTCGCAAACAATTGAAACCTTACACTTACCATTATTACAACCTTTTTATACTTATGTGACAAAATCAATAAATTTACTAGGACATTTGTCCCACGACCACATCCAGTGGTTTGGGACTGGTAAGTATCTGTAAATTGTCCCTGGGGGCTTTCCATCACAGTGTCACCGTTCCGCTGATCTCGCAAATCAAGTGAATCACTATTTTCCTCTACCTGTGACCCAATATCATTATCGTCATCCGCACTAAACACAAAACTGTGTTCTACATGTTCACTAATTTCAGGACTATCTACTCCTCTTGAATCACCAATCACTTCAATCATATCTGGTACGAAAGTGCTACTTTCCTCAATTGTTATTCCATCTCGAGAAAAGACCCTTTCACTCAAAGGCATTTCAGTAGCAGTTAATAACCTACCACCAAAATTGAAGCTTTCCAAATCTTTACCACTTTTATCATCACCTACTAAACTTCCTCTGTCGGATTGACTTTCCATTTTGTCATGATTAAGCAATCCTTGATTATCTCTCTCAGATATATTACTTATTTTCAAGTGATCAAAATGAACAACCATACACGTTCGACCTTCTTCCTGTTTTATTCTATAAACTGCATCTGACAACCTTTTAATAATTCTAAAAAGACCAGTCCAAAATTTAGTTAACTTTGGCTTACAATTTTTCTGAACAACAGGCGTGTATAACAATACATTTTCACCAATCTTAAATTCTGACCCAGACACAACTTTATCGTAATATCGTTTTGGTCTCCTCTGTGTGCTTTGAGTATTTTCTCTTACCAAGTTATAGGCATAATTAAGAGATTTTTGTAACTCCACTGAATAGTTTCGAACTCCCGAAAAACTTTCAGCACTACCCCCATACATAACATCAGTAGGTAAACTGATCTCATGGCCATGCATTAAGAAATATGGGGTAAATTTTGTTGTACTATTTACATTTGACCTATAAGCTAACAACACAGAAGGCAACAGTTTATCCCAATTTGTGTGATTATCACAGACTAAATGTTTCAATATGGTACACAAAGTGCGATTGAATCTCTCAACAAGCCCATCAGACTGTGGATGATAGGCCGTTGTTCGAGTTTTATCGGTATTCAAAATTTCACAAATCTTCCTTAGTCAATAAATAATCAAAATCTTTACCTTGGTCTGTATGCAATCGACTAGGTGCACCCCACCTACAAATAACCTCATCAACCAACACTCTGGCAACTGTTTCAGCCTTATGATCCCTAAGTGCAAATGCTTCTGGCCAACGAGTAAAATAATCAGTAATTACCGATATATATTTGTTGCCATTTTCTGAAGTTGGGAGGCCACCAAGAATATGCATTGCTATACGTTCCATAGGACGAGATGGAAGTTCTGTGACTGAAGGCGCTCGACGTTTAGGAACAAATTTTTTTGCTTGATTGCATTCAACACACTGTGTACACCACTGAAATGTATATTTTTGGGAATTTATCCAACAGTACCGCTGATTAACTTTTCTCATTGTTTTTTCATACCCCAAATGACCTCCAGTCAGAGAGTTATGTAGTGCTTTAAGAATAATCTTTGTTGATGACTTTGGTACTACCAGTTGATACCATTTCTGTTTACACGCTTTCTCTTCATAAACTCTATACAGCATATCATTTTTCACAGATAACCTGTCCCTATGATTACACAAACTTCGACAAGTTCCATCTGAATACATTTTAGCATTTAGACGATCTTGCCCACTATGTTTCAACCAAAAGGCTCTTGATATTATAGGATCATTCAATTGCTCTCGTCTACCATTAATACCTGCTTCACATGATGCTACAACGACGTTTTTCTCTAGCTGTTCCTTAACCATCGGTATCCTAGATAATGTATCGGCATTAGAATGAATTACTCCTTCTCGATATTTGATAGAAAATTCATATACAATCAATTCGATTGACCATCTCTCACGTCGACTAGTTGGATCATGTCCAGGTTTAATTTCTTTAACATTTAAAAGTTGTTTGTGATCTGTGACAACTTCAAAATGTGACCCACACAAATAGGGTCGAAAATGTACTACCGTCCGAAATTCCTTGTCATAATATGTTTAATAAAAGACACCTCACACCCTTTAGTCCATTCAAACTCAACATCTTTCTGAGTAAGGCATTGTAACGGGGAGGCAATGTCTGCAAAGAACCGTATAAAACGACGACCATAGGATGCTAAACCTAGAAAAGACTTCACTTCTGCAGCCGTCTTCGGCATATGATACTCCACCACTTTCACAACGTTTTGTGGATCAGGTGAAATTCCTTCAGCAGTTACCTTGTGTCCTAAGAAAGTAATGCTTTTCTTGAAAAAATGACATTTCGATGGTTTCAATATCAAACCAACTTTCTGTAAACACTTGAATACCTCTTCTAACCATAACAAATGATCTGAAAATGTTTGACTAAATACGACTATATCGTCCAAGTCAACCAGGCATATTCTCCAGTGCAACCCACTCAAAAACAGATCCATTAGCCATTGAAAAGTTGCCGGCGCATTGGTTAAACCCATACTCATAACCTTGGACTGATACAAGCTTGAACCTGTCGTAAAAACAGTCCTTTCTCTGTCATTTTTATGAATTTCCACTTGCCAGTAACCACTATCATAATCCATTAATCCATTATACTGAAATAAGCAGATCCCGACAAAGAATCCAAACAATCATCGACCATCGGAAGTGGATGTGCATCTTTATGTGTTACCGCTTTCAATCATCTATAATCAACACAAAATCGAAAAGAAAGAATGTTTTTTTAAACCAAAACAATGGGCGAATACCATAGGCCTTCACTTTTTTCGATGACATCATTTTTTAACATGTCATCAACTTGTCGATCAACTTCATTACGTAAATCAATAGGAATACGGCGTGGGGCTTGTTTTATTGGTGCTGACTCGCCTGTACGAATTTTATGATTAATAAATCTGGTCCTACCAAGATTGGTATTGGAAGTGGAAAATATGTCCCGAAATTTATCCAATAATTGTTTCACCTATAACATTTCTTTTCCTGATAAAACCTTCCGATCCAATTCCCAGTCAAAACTATTTCCAGCTAATTTATCTACATGTTTTTCCACAGAATTTAAATTTACGAACTCAAATACTCCTAGCCTAGCTATTTTTACCCCTTGAACCACAGCAGCATAAAACGTCCCTACAGGTGTCCCCCATCTCAATTCAAGAGGCTGGGCAGTAATATTCATAACCCTCACAAATGACATTCCATTCTTAGTTGTTCCAGAAGTTCTAGCATCCATCAGTCCTTCCTTATCACTAAAAACAGAATCAGGTTCCAATACACCAGTATAACCATCAGGAACCATATCATAAGCATGAACAGGATCTAACTTTACTACAGCTGCTATTTCACTATGTGCTGGGACCTGTATTGAAGAACTCATTTTCGCCGAACAAACCCGAGGTAAAGCCCTCCATAATGGCAACAGTGGTATAGAATCAGAACCGACCCTTAAGCAACCTTCTTCCGAGTCAATAATAATCTTATTAGACTGCAAAAAATCCCAACCAAGTAATACTGGTTGTGCCATATCTCTAGCAACATAAAAGTCAAATTCATTTTTTAACATATCAAATTTGATTTTCAATCTTACAATACCAAAAATCTTTACAATCAATACCTTCTAAATTCAACTGACATAATGTTGAAGATGGTGACACTGATTTAATTGCCCCAGAGAACTGTTGTCTATCAACACATGGGGCTCAGTATTGATAGGTTCTAGTTTGACGACTGCCTCGAATATCTACCATTCCGAGCTCCCTGTGGACGGATCCGACCACCAAACCCTCTATTTCTTCCCCTCTGTGGAAATGACTGTTTTGTATTTCGAAAACATTCTCGAAATGTCCGAAAGAACCACATCGATAACAAGCCCCTTGGTTACCATAATTCTGATTTGACGACGAAAGAGCAGCTACTTGAACTTTTAGTTCATACATTTGTTTACTCATCTGCTCCATAATCTCAATCTCCCTGGAAATTTTTGTTTCAGTTTCAATTTCACTAGTTTCAACTTGATTAACACTTGAAGTTATTGGTGATTGATGTTTCTCTACAGCTATGTGACATTCTAGCTTAGCTGCTTTCTCCAATGCATCGGCCACATTAAGATGGGTATTTATGTTTGACCTTAATCTCAGTTTCTCTAATACCAGCCAGAAAGTGAGTCAAAACTACATCCTCTTGTGCTTCCTTATTATACTTAGGAAAAGCTTGTTGAACTAACCGACATAACTCCCCAACATTAACTACCAAGTTTTCATCACGTTTCCTCAATTTGTTTCCCAACTCGTCACGAAAAACATCAGCCAATGCACCTGAAGAAAGAGCTTTAATAACTTCTGCTCTAATTTCATCATATTTTTTTTTTACTTTTTCTGATAGTTCCGTATACACTGAAAATGCTCCACCACCCAAAAGGGTGGGGAATATTTTCAAATTAGTTTCAGCATCAGGAGCATGTACTGAAACCCATACTTCAAACCTTTCAATCCAATCTTCAAAATCATCTCCCTGATTACCCTCAAATGGTTTGCGGGCATTGATTACATATAGTGGTCTACTTTCAGCCATACTAATAAAACTAATAAAATTAGAAGAGAAACTCCAGACAAGGAAAATTTTCAAAACTCACAATTATCGCTTTCTCTTCCAACTCCTATCATCTTCATCTAAACTCTCCACTGATGACTGTTCCCCCACAATGTGGATGCGCCTCTCTGGAGATTTTGATAAATCAGTCTCATTTAAAGTAGAATTAATTTCATGACGAAAAGCTCTTACCAATGAATCATACCAAGAAGGTTTTATATCAGAATTAGTATGTAAGCCATCATACAATTTATCATAAAAATATCTTGGAACAGTTTTTAATTTTCTTGCCCTTCCTGGACGTTTTTTATGAAAGTGAATTATTTACTCAGGCCAAGATACTGTCCAACATCCTCTGAGATGAACACAACAAGGAGGCAGCTTACATAAGCTATAGCCTGCTGCTGAATCCTCTTTCCTCTTTCACATTTATGTATCCTGATGAAATGTATCATAATTTTCTGTCAAATTAAGGAAATAAAATATTTTTTAAACTAGATGAACACCTGTTTTAAACTATTAATTAATTTTAATTCTTTATTAATACAATTTATTTTTCCTAACAATTAATTTTGGACAATTTGAAGTTCTGCATCAGAAAATTTTGAATATTTTAATTTATTACTTTTTATCAAAAATTGAGAATAATCTTTAAGATTTGCTGGTGAAATTGTAATAAAACCAATTAATGCTAATGGGAAATGATGTTTCAAAGCAGACTTGAAATTTAAAAGTTGTTGTAAGAGTTCTTCTGCAGAAATATTTGACAATTTATATTCTGTTCCTCCAGAATGTGAAGTTTTTTCCCATAAATCGTTGATTCCACAGCAAATTTTAATAAATAACTTTGAATCTGATGGTAATATAGTCAAATTGTGTCATTGTGCTAATATTTTCACCTCGCTTAATAATATATTTTATTTTAAGATCCACTAGTTGTGGATACAACAGCACGTTATCAAAATTATTAGCTCTTGAATCAGCTACCAAAACACAAATATGTTCATTTTCATCTGTCATTGAAACATGTTTAAACTTTCAGAAACAAAAATCAAAATGACGTCCAACCCATAACCACTTGATAAATTGAAAAACAAAACTGAGACAACCCAAGTAGCTATCAGTTAGCGTAACACTACACCGACCGTTGGCTAATACTAACAAACCACCTCTGCCACCAATGTAAGCTTACTCATTCATACTTACTACCTCCACAGTCCTCTTCCTACCAATTCAATATATCTCTTTCCTCTCTCCGTCCGTCCTATCTCCACGCCATCTTCCGATCAACCCAACCTTAACCTTGATCTCTTATTCTCTCCTCGTTTCCACTCGATCTCCTTCTGCAAACCTACTCCCCAACCACCAACTCGTCACTCAGCAACCAGGACACGGACCCAAAATCCAACGCTAAACTACGGACACATGTTTAAACTGGAGGAAGACCATTTAAAGACAAAATTGGACCTCCATCAAATTGTTTTCACCTGCCCAAGTGACTTCAAATTCAAAGAAAATAAAGAATAACGAGTTCACGAACATGGGAAATATGGCTAGGATCTAATTGAAGGGATCTGTTCTTCCGTTTCAGTTTATTAAAGTTTATTCTCAGCGTATTCCGAGTTACTGGGACTCATTGTTTCAGTAGACACTTCAATTTTACCTGCACATCTTACTTGTGACCCACTCAATATGCTGAGGTAACTCAAACATATCTTGTTTCGAACGAGACAAGGTGGCTTTATTTCACAGGGAAATAAGATCAACACTGGATAATGGCATCATTAGGTCGCTTAAATTCTTAAATAAATTGTTTGAGTTTTCGCGGCAAAATAAATCTCGCACATTTCAACTGCATCTTAATGTACTTTTAAGAAGAAGACAAAATGGACATCCTTTTGTCTTTTGTTGGATTTACTAGATTACTGGTAAATCAAACAGAACACGTGTAGATATGGCAGCATTGTGTACTCAGAAATAGCCTTCAGCACGTCAATGCTCAGTAATTACTGATTTACATACAAATTAATTTCCACGTACACTTATATAGATATATGCATTTGTATAGACATTCCATTTACAGTACGTGGAGAGTGGATTGTAACTAAATCACCTGTGGAGTGTAGTTATCACCCAAGCGATAACTTTCAAATTTTGTACATATCGACAAAAAACATAAGAAATGTTTCAGCCAATGGACCTCCGGGTTTAACCCAGAGGTCCACTGGCTGAAACTTTGCTTGTGCTGGTTTGGCTTTGCAACAAATTTGCAATTATTGCTTGGGTGGAATCTCCACTCTGCAGGTGATTTAGTAATAATACACTCTCCACGTACTGTACCTCTCTTACTCGATCCATCAGTCAATTGTTGAGGTTGACAACTGATATGTGCTATTTAACTGGCTCAATTTGCGGCTTCGACAATTCATTTCGAATGAGATTCGATCTGTTATTTGTTTATTAGCTATTTCAGTCTGAAAGTTTTGATGAAATGTTGTTACGTTTGAGGGCATAATTTTCCAACAGATGCCAGAACAAAGCTGAAGGTTAAATTTAAATGATTTTACCGGCATCCTGTTACTGATTCTTTACATAAAATGCATTTGTTTCACTCAAGAATTCAGAACCAATTTTCGTTCTCTAAAAACGTCAAAATATGTAAATTGTTGACTTAATCACTTTCGAGTCCCATCCCAACTGAAATGAAAGAAATATTTTTTGAATATGCGGTAGACATGAATGATCACCCGTTACGTATTCAGTGCTGTCCATTCTAAGATACTGTTTGATTTGAGCACATGAGCTTCCCACTGTGTCCTGGAATCATACAGGCTTCACGCCTGCACTTACTAACCACCTCTCCTATATTATATAAGTTATGGGGCTTTCAGTGGACGGATATTGTGTGATATAAGGCGAAGAGAGATCAATATTAGGCGAGGCCTTATATCACACCATATCCGCCCACTGAAAGCCCCATAACATATTTATTATGCCAATCCTTTGAACGAGACACTACCATAAGTGTACTCAGATTCCTAGCGCAAATGTTCTGTTATCACTATCCGGGAATTTCCCGATTTTACGTAATGTAAAGGTCACGCTAGTAGCAGGCGCTGAAACAACGGAGTTTTCTTCTCAATAAACAGGAATTTATATTAACAATTCACAACTTTAATTCAGTGTTAAGTTCTGGAAAAATAAAACAACTGAAACAAATGGATTAACAATACTTTCAAGAAGGTAAGTGGGAACAGTTTCATTCATTATTTGTTGTTAATGATGATATTAATCTTTCTATACATTGTCGTTTTAGTGGTTTGTTTATTGTATTTATTTACATTTGTTTATTAAAAATTCTCAAAGACTGGAAGAAACGTATTATAGTTGCAGGTTGCTCAACAGACACACAAAAGATTATTTGTTGTCCGTGGAACACGGGAAATTAGGAAAAACATCGAAGCAAGCGTTGGATGTCAAAAACAAAATGTCGGATCCGACGTATATAAGCTCTATATACGGTCAGCTCGATGACGCACAGTCTCATATACCGTCACTAGATATTGAAGCTGATTGGTCAATAACAATTACTGGCATAATAAAACTATATATGGGGTAATTATGGGGAGGAGGGGGGGGGGGGGGTTATATAGACTTCTACTGCAGGGAGATTTCAAGCTTCTGTGATCAGATTATTAAAAAAAACGATCTCTCACTGACACTCGGCTCCAAACTAGCTATAAACCTGCCATGTGGGACACATTAAACGATTCCGATGTGATAAAAGGTTATGTAAAAACAACAAAACCTTTTATCTTCTAATTCCTCTTGTAAAGGAGAGGTGGTTCAGTGCTTACCTTCTGAATTTCAAATCGAAAAGTTTGCGATTCGATTCCCGCTAGGGGTAATTGCGTTGTGTCATTGAGCAAGGCACTTCATCCCGACTGCGTATTTGGGGGTACAGTGTCGCAGTGTACTAAGGCATACTGCACGTCGATGGTGCACATGCCATCAACCAATGCTAACCCTGCTTATGCGGCGTTAGTACATTGGGGAGTCTGGCATTTGCTCGACGTTGCTCGGTGCTTCTCGCGGAGTACTCCGGCTTTTTCTACCCTTAACCCTTTACCCAACGCAACGGCCAAAACCGGCCAGCGCTATTCTCAAAAATCTCCAATTAATTTTCAAAATATTTTCATTTTTTGTCTCAAAAACATAGGTTATGACCCCTCGTTGGAACGAGCTCGTCGAGCTCGTTCCAACGAGGGGTCATAACCTATGTTTTTGAGACAAAAAATGAACAAATTTAGTTATTCAAGAATTTTTTTTGCAAGTGTCGTCTGCTTTTCATGTTAGGTAAAGGGTTAAAACTGTACGACTGTACGACACGGGGTGACCGTTGTTGTGAAAAGTGTTGTTCAACACTAATGAATAAATAAACACATGCACGAATAAATAAATAAATAAATTTCCAGTTGTATTTTCGTAAAATGTTACTTTTATGGGCATTTCGGATTAAAGGATTGGTTACCAAATGAATTGTCTGAATATCTCTATTTTTTTAAATTTGTGGTATTGTTTTTCTCTCAAAAACACCATAAAATATGCATGCGAGTCTACCCCGATTACCCAAAGGCAGCACGTTAAAAATGTCAATTGTTCTACCCCCATATAATGAATATGGGCTCTTTCGATTGTTGCCATTGAACTGACGAAGACAACACCGGTGTTCAGAGGGTTAAGTATATATTTGTCATTATATTTCATGTAAAAATATATTATAAACAGAGTTTTGCCGAGAGGTCCTCGGTTCGAATCCCACCTGCGGCAACCGCGTTGTGTCCTTGGGCAAGACACTTCACCCCGATTGCCTACATGGGGGCACGATGACGTTGTGTACTGAGGCGTACTGCACGTCGATGGTGCGCATGTATTCAACCAATCTTACCCTGCCTGTGCTGCGGTGCAGAGTTCAGAGTTACAATGTTGGAGAGCTGACAGCTGCTCGTCGTTGCTCGGTGGTTCTCTCCGGGTACTCCGGCTTCCTCCACCCGTAAAACTGTCACGGTCACGATTAGCCATTGTGCATAAGTATGTGACCTTAAACACCAATAAATAAATAAATAAATAAATAAATAAATAATTATTCTAAACATTATGATTCAAGAATAACCATATAAAAGGAAAAATCTCTTAAAAATGGTAGTTTGTTGTTGACGTGTGATTTACTGTCATATCTGGAGTTATATTACTCAATATAATTAAACGCTTCAGTATGTTACTGGAAACATGTGAACAATTTCGTAACACAAGAACAGGTATCCAGCATGCTG
Source organism: Pictodentalium vernedei (assembly GCA_031216915.1). Classification (NCBI taxonomy): domain Eukaryota; kingdom Metazoa; phylum Mollusca; class Scaphopoda; order Dentaliida; family Dentaliidae; genus Pictodentalium; species Pictodentalium vernedei. Next base: position 12,850,312 of record CM062295.1, on the reverse strand, counting down.
CCACCGTGCAACAAGGAATATACGAATCTCATTAAATCGAAACAGTAAAGCTTATTTCACGCGTTTCTACCCATCAGCATGGAATTAAACCAACTTCGCTTCATCAACATATTTTTAAAACATTCAATCTTTATTTCTTCGTGGCACAATTTATCGAATGCGCGGGACAGATCATATACACTTGTAGCATCTGTCTCTGTCCCAAAATCAAAATTGTCCAGCAGGGTAAAAGAGAGAGGGACAGCCAAGGTTATAAGATTGGGGTGTTGGCACGTTTCCCACACAGATAAGGTACACCCCTCCAAAAATAAATTTAAAAAAAATGGCAAAACAAAAAAAGAAACATTCAGAAAGTATATAAATGTATCTAGTATTTGGGGCAGTTATATTAAATCACAAGGGCAATATATTCTTAGAATCATAAATACTACAAAACAATCTACAAGCCAGACACAGCCGAATACCTACACTAAACGAAATACCAAGAGCTTTCTGACTTAACAACACAAAATATGTCGTTAGAGCAAAAAGCGCTTAGCACTAAGTCATTTCAGACACAGCATACAAAATCATATTACCACGGCCACAAAATTCAATGTATTGCTACCAGACCAATCCAGCTCAGCCCGTGTTCGAATAATCCTCAAAACTCCAGCCCTGGACAGTATAAAATCCACATACCGTGAAAATATAAATTAAATCACACCGAACGGCTAATTCATGCCTTTCCTTGGACATCGGTATAAAGATCAAATATGAAATTAAAACTCACGAACTTTAAATAATCTAAATCGCCATGCGGAGGAGGTCACAAAAGAACTCAGTTCTTTTAATTTAATAGAAATAATCGAAATCTATCTTACCGGCTCAACGGTCCAACAGAGAGTCACACAGTATACATTTCTCCTTTAGTGAAAGTAGCTAGCCTGCACGATTTTCTAGCTAAGACCACAAGCAAACAACTTTGTTAACTCTTTTATCATGTCCACGCAAAACGTGCACTGTATTCAACATGACCATAATATGACAATACGCAAGGCGTAAGAAGGAACCCCAAAGTATCCAACATATTGAAATATTTCATTCCGCAACCATTACTCAAAAAACATTTTGGTTTATTCAATCGAATTCCTGCAATTGTTTAATTTCAGCCAAACATGAATACGTTTCACAGTACTAAATATTTTCCCATAGGCGACCATTATAACGTTCAGGCGAAAAAAAATTTAGCATTCAAATATTTTTTGTCAACTATAGCCCTTCAGACAACCTTTTTCTGATTTTTAAACAGGGGGTACACGCAACACATAAAAGAAAAACTAACAGAAAGGGAAGTGCTGGTCACATGTTCATATTTCTCAGGGAATTTCCAAACAAAACACACCAATAGTCAAACAACTTTTTAGGTTCTAAAAGTCCTCAAATCCCCTTTATTCATCTGGAACATTCAACGGTAATGCAAAATGTCAGTAGACTTCTTCAAATGTTTATTGAAACAATATATTTTCCCAAGACTGCTTAGTTTTTGGAATTACATAATTTCCGAGCGCAACTTTTCGAGTCAGGTAAATCTAATTAAAATATTTACAACAGTTATACCTATGAACAAACCCAACCCTACCAAAGATACATTTACCTCTTTCATGTGATGAAAGAGTAATTTCTGCAATATAATTCAACTGTTGGCTTCTGTCTTGTCCAAAGCATGAGAAATTTGTTCTTTTGAAGAGAACTGTCCAATCTGTGTCAAATGGGCTTAAAAACTGGTATTGCCTCCAAAACAATGTCTACCCTGTTACCAGATAAGTTCGGAGGGATAAGAATTCACAGCTTTCTTTGAAACTACCCAAATCCCAAAATAAAACTAAAATCTGCATCAGCACACAAAACCTTTTCACAAAATATGTTTTAATTAAGCATACAGCAAGATAAATAGTGCCCCACCACCATGAAACAATATGTCAATTTTGTTTCAAAATTGGGGTTGTGCAGGGCTTATAGCTCCTCTAAATTTGTGAGAATCCATTTGGATTCTTGCGGAAATCGTTCCGAGAATTCAGACCTGCTATGGGTCAGGATCCTGTTAGGTCAGTATGATTGAACCCCTATTCCATACTGATAATACATGTTAACCATTCACCCAATACAGCTTTTTAATTTTTACAACACTAACTACTGATTTTTACCCCCCCCCCTCCCCCAGGGGCTTCAATCGCTCACCTGACGAGGTGGTTCAGAGAAGTATTTTGGGTCAGATTCAGTTAGTCAAGGTTCATGGACACTGCATAGGAATAATGTTATGAAATTATTCATAATTCTAGTGTCCATGTCAGATGATTATTAGCATAGGTCTTCCCGATAGCTTCCAATTCTGACAGCTGTAGACAAGTACTGCCAAACTTCCAAGGGTTATTGTGTCACTGCAGCTTGAAAGGCAAAGTTTATGGAAAAGCTCTAAGGAATGGATTTGAACATTTATGAACAACTTCGAACCTAACCCACCTCTGCCCAAATATTAAGCCACGGACCCGAAATGAACAAACTCAAATCTGCCCCACCCCCCTTCATGCGATACCAAATATGAAAGGGTTCTGACTGGCAGGAACCAAACTGGAACAAATTTACATCTGACCTCCCCAGAGATGTTGTACACCAAATATTAAAGCATTCTAACTAGTGGGTCTGAAGAAAAAGATTTTTAAAGAGATTTTCTCATGTTGCTTTGAGTTAATTTGCACTCCCATAATGAGCCCAAATATTAACCCATAGATTTGGCTTGAACAAACCTGAATCTGACCCCCCTTAGAGATGCTGTAAGCCAAATATGAAAGGATTCTGAGTTTTAAAGAAATTTCCTCATACTGCACTAAGTTAAACTTTGGACTTCAAGAGATAGACCAAATATTAACCCAGAGGCCCGATTCAAACAACCTTCAACGTACGCCCCCCCCCCCCCCCCCCCCCCCACTAGAGATGTCGCATTCCAAATATGAAAGCATTCTGACTGGTGGATCTGAAGGAGGTTTTCAAAGAAATTTCCTCATGTTGCACTGTTGATATTTGAGTGCCCATAGGGAGTCCAAATATTAAATCAGAGACTCGATTTGAACAAATATTAACCCAGAGACCCGATTCAAACAAACTTCAACCAACCCCCACCCCCCAACCCCCCCCCCCCCCACCCTCCCACTAGAGATGTCGCATTCCAAGTATGAAAGCATTCTGACTGGTGGATCTGAAGGAGGTTTTCAAAGAAATGTCCTCATGTTGCACTGTTGATATTTGGGTGCCCATAGGGAGCCCAAATATTAAATCAGGGACTCAATTTGAACATCCCTGAATCTATCCCCCTCCCCCACCCCTAGAGATGCTGTATACCAAGTATCAAAAGATTCTTACACATGGTTCTGTTACTGGAACCGGCTGATGAGAGCCAGTTCCAATGACAGCCATATTTGTACAAATTTTATTGCCAGTGTCACAATATTTCAAGTTATGTTAGTGTTGTATTGGTTAATTTGCTGCCTTTGTGTTAGGTAAAGGGTTAAACTAACTCAGTTCTTTTCAAGTGAATCCTAGCAGCAATGTTACAAGAAGCTACATGGCTAAAACTGGTTTTCTTGCACAGATCTCTACGGGAATCGATTCTCAGATTCTTATAAGCCCTGGCTGTGGCTGTCAATAGAAAGTGCCATTTTATCTCAACAAATGATGTCAAATATTCTTTTACCTAGTGATGGGGTAAATTATAGCCCTGGATGTGCCCCCCCCCCCCCCAACCTCCCAGTATGCATTTTTCTTAAAACAAGAGGCCCCAGGGGGCCTGAGGGCGCCCACCTGACATGGTAGCCTAAATATCAACGCAGGGAATTGATTTCAACAAGTTGCATCTACTCCTCCTAAGAAAGGCTTATACCAAATATCCAAAGATTCTGGCAAGTGGATCTAAAAAAATGATTTTTAAAGAATATTCCTCATATTGAACTAAGTTATAATCCGGGCTCCCACAGGGGGCCCATATATGAACCCAGGGACTTGGCGTTAACAAACTTGAATCTCACCCCCCTAAGGATGCCGCACCCCAAATATCAAAACATTCCTACTGCTGGGTCTGAAGAAAAAGATTTTTGAAGAAAATTCCTCATTTTGAACTAAGTTATAATTCGGGTTACCACAGTGAGCCCAAATATTAACCCAGGGACTTGGCCTGAACAAACTTGAATCTCCCTAAGCATGCTGCACACCCAATATCAAAAGATTCTGCTGCTGGATCTTCAGAAGAAGATTTTCAAAGAAATTTGCCTGAAATGCACTAAGTTCAAATTTGGGCTCCTATTCCTATACTGAGCCCATATATGGACCCAGTGGGCCGATTTGAACAAACGTGACTTAGATCCACCCCACAATGTTGCATATCAAATATCAAAAGATTCTGCCTGCTGGATCTGGAGAAGAAGATTTTTTTAAAAATTTGCCTGAAATGCACTAAGTTCGAATTCGGGCTTCTATAGTGAGCCAAAATATGAATCCAGGAGGCCGATTCGAACAAACTTGAATCAGATCCACCCCACAATGTTGCATACCAAATATCAAAAGATACTGCCTGCTGGATCTGGAGAAGAAGATTTTTAAAGAAATTTGCCTGAAATGCTTCTATAGTGAACCCAAATATGAATCCAGGGGGCCGATTTGAATAAACTTGAATCAGATCCACCCCACAATGTTGCATACTAAATATCAAAAGATTCTGCCAGCTGAATCTGGTGAAGAAGATTTTTTTAAGAAATTTGCCTGAAATGCACTAAGTCTGAATTCGGGCTCCTATACTGCTCCCAAATATAAACCCAGGGGGACGATTTGAAGAAACTCGAATCAGATCCACCCTACAATGTTGCATACCAAATATCAAAATATTCTGCCAGCTGGATCTAGAGAAGAAGATTTTTTAATGTTTTTCCCATTGCCTACAGTGTTAAAAAGTGTTTTCAAAGTCCCGAAACTGTACCCTATGATAAAACCGATGGCAATTTTTTTGGACCAATCCTTTCTGTTGGTCCTAAGGAAGCTTCACACCAAATAAAAATTCTCAGTGCCATGCAGTTTTGGAGATATGGCGTTTTATTTTTTTCTATTTTTAGCTCCTGTGGTTCCCACGGGGCTACAGAAAAAGAAAATTTGGCATAAATTAGGTACTTATGGCCCAATAAGCCCTCACATAAAATTTGGTTCAAATCAGCCTCTCGGTTCGGAAAATAGAAATTTTGGGCACGGCCAAAAATTTTGCCCCTCCCATAACGACGTCAAATATAGCCCATCCAACTTCTCTTAATGAAATCCAAGTCTACACCTTAAAAGGAAGATGCATACCATATATCAAGTCTCTGCTACTGCTGGTTCATGAGAAGAAGATTTTGGTGCCCCTTGGGGGCTGGCACCACCCAGGAGAAGGGGGCAACTTCATTTGAACAAATCTGAATTGGCATAAGGTAATAAACATTTACCCAACATTCGAATAATGTAAAGTTAACGCTGGACGGACGGTGGACAGAATGTGATCAGTAAAGCTCCCATTGAGCTTTGCTCAGGTGAGCTAAAAAACTATATTAATTTATAAATAAATTGATGGTGACATGAATTTCCCATTGGTTTTTAATCACATTCTTGCTTCTGCACACATTTCACATTGTGTTTGATATTTTGCAATCTTTGTAAGAAAAAGCCTAAATTTTCTCAGTTAAGGCACCTCGAGTCATAAACAGTGATTTTTTCCAACAGAATGACCAGTACCTGCTACTGTGGCATCTCATGACACTGTTAAAATTCCTAAAATCATCAAATATTGATTCATTAGTGCTGTGCTTGTGCTGCAAATATCCACAAGTGCACTTTCACTATTTTGGTTTTAATCCCCACAGGCATAAATTCTGTCAAAAGGAGTGAAATTGTAGAAAATATGTTCACAAAGAGGACAAATCAGTTACAGTACAGTCGCCGTGGATGGGTTGTAATATACGCGCGGGTAGTGATGTCCACTCATGCGTTTACCAGTCAATAAAAATCATCATCTACAAAATTTTAATTGATGAAGCACCGATTTGTACTTGGTGCTTCATTACTTAAATTTTTGATGATTATACCTATAGTTAGTGTTTGGCATCAAATATTATTGTATCCGTGGAATTAGTGCCCATCCATGGAATGGAAAGTGAGCAGTACACAGCTACTGTACTGTATTTGTTTCAAGTATATAATATACTCTTTGATGTTTAATATATTTGTGATAGGCTGGGTCCAAAGTACTCAGTACTCATAGTGTTCGAGTACCACTTTTTTGATAAACTACTCAATACTTGCCAGCCCAGATTTTTGTATGTGTGTGTGTGTGTGTGTGGTGGGGGTGGTGGAGGGTGAAAGATAGCTGCAAATTATTTAAAATGTTGAGCCACGCAAATGAAAAGCAAAGAAACATTTCATCTGAAGGACAGGCAGACAGACATTCAGTAACAAATTTTGGAAGCCTACATAAAAGTAGTGACTAACTTCAAATGAAAAATATAGATAGAAGAGCCAGGGCAATGCTGTCAAACAGAAAACAAACAAGAGCCCCCAGAGGGCCTGATGGCATTCACCTGACATGGTAGCCTCAGTATCAACCCAGGGAATTCATTTGAACATTTAGTTGCATCTGCCCCTCATAAGAAAAGCTTATACAAAATATCCAAAGATTCTGACCAGTGGATCTAAAAAAAAAAGATTTTTAAAGAATATTCCTCATATTGAACTAAGTTATAATTTAGGCTCCCACAGAGAGCCCAAATATGAACCCAGGGACCTGGCTTGAACAAATTTGAATCTCACATTCCTGAGGATGCTATATACCAATATCAAAAGATTCTGACTACTGGATTTTAAAGAATATTCCTCTTATTGAACTAAGATGTAATTTGGGCTCCCACAGGGAGCCCAAATATGAACCCGGGGACTTGGCTTGAACAAACTTGAATCTCACCCCTCTAAAGATGCAGCATCCCAAATATCAAAATATTCTGAAGAGTGGATCAGAAGATTTTTAAAAAATATTCCTTATCTTGCACTAATCTAATTATAGAGAGCCCAAATATGGACCCAAGGATTTGATTTCAACAAACATGTGAATAAATCTTCCAAAGATGTTATATGCGAAATATGAAAGCCTTTGGAGCAATGGTATGGGAGAAGAAGATTCTTTAATGTTTTTCCCATTACTAAAATGATGACTCCGCATAAGTCCTGGAAAACTTCCCTATGATAAAACTGATGGCAATTCTTTTTACCATTCTTTTCGGCTGTTCGTAAGTAGACGTCCCACAAAATACAAATTCTCAGTGCCATGTAGTTTTGAAGATATGGGTGTTTTAAATTTTTTCTATATTTAGATCCTACAGTTCCCACAGGGCAACAGTAAAATATTTTGGCATAAATTAGGTACTTACTACCCAATAAGCCCATCATATAACATTTGCTTCAAATCAGCCTCTCAATTTGGAAAATAGAAATTTTGGTACAATTCCGGCTCCTACAGGAAGCCCAAATATGAACCCAGGGACTTGGCTTAAACAAACTTATATCTCACCTCCCTAAGGATACTGTATATATCAAAACATTTTGACTGCTAAATGTGAAGAATACTTTTTGAATAATATTCCTCATTTTGAACTAAGTTATAATTCAGCTCCCACAGTGAGCCCAAATATAAACCCAGGGACTTGGCGTAAACAAACTTGAATGCCCCCCCCCCCCCCCACACACACACACCCCTCCTCCTGTAAGGATGCTGCACTCCAAACATCAAAACATTCCGACTGCTGGATCTGAAAAAGTCTTTTAAAGAAAATCCCTCATTTTGAACTAAGTTATAATTCAGGCTCCCACAGTGAGCCAGGGTTTCACAAATATATTTTTTTGTGGGATCCAGTTCCAACATGTGTCTTAATCACATGAATTATGCTTATTTGTCTTCAAATACATATATTGTTATATTGTTGAACCACCACATCAAAGGCTATTGCAGTAATCATGTTTATAGAAATTAATTAGATCGGATATGGTTAACCGATTAATCAACTAACCAATGATCAATATCTTGATTGATAAAAAAGAGTAATTGATCGATTAACCGTTACTTTTGAAGTACGGTACAAAATGGCAGGGTATTTGATGGCTGGATTCACATCGCAAAACGCTATACAAAAATGTCCAATTGCTAACCATTTTTCTTTCATATTGGGTAAGCTTATATTCACTATTTATCATCACTTTTTGAAACCAAGATGGAAACTGCTAATCAAATTTTTAAAAACAAAAAATATCCTGTAGGGGTTAACTATGGAACAAACTTGCTCCAAAACAGGCAAACATTGTCACACTGGCTCACATCAATTGCATGAGACAGGGAAATGCAAGCCAGTTACGTGCCAAAATACTTGTTCACTTGCATGATCATTATACTGTATCAGTAACTTAAACGGTCATTCTCAACCCTTCACCAAATGCAGGTAGCAGACGATACTTGCACATGAAATTCTTGAATTCGTGAAGATTTTCAATGTTTGTCTCAAAAACATAGCTTATGACCCCCCTCCCCACCCCCATTAGAACAAGCTCAATCCGCTTGTTCCAATGAGGGGTCATAAGCTATGTTTTGAGACAAAAAATGAAAATACAATAAAATTTGAATGGACATGTTTGTATATGGCGCTGCCCGGTTTTGTCCATTATGCTGAGTAAAGTTTTAATTTTATAAATGGTCAACGGTACAGCAATTATTCAGCTACCTATTGGGGCAAGTGATTAATCGGTTAACCAAGGTTAATCCATGCGATTAATCAATCACGAAAACTCTTTAATCGTTTCAGCTCTAAAATTAATTTAATTTTATTAATTTTTTTCTGATGAAAAAATGCTTATATTTTTGCGGGGATGGTAAATATGGATCTTCTTAACAAGCATTTGTAAGAAAACCACAGGAATGAAATCACCGTTCTTGCAATTTGCGAAACCCTGGTGAGCCAAAATATAGGCTTGGCTTGAAGAAACTTAAATCTCACCACCCTAATGATGGTGCATAGCAAATATCAAAAGATTCTGATTGGTGGGTCTGAAGAAAAAGATTTTTAAAGAATATTCCTCATACTGCGCTAATTTCAACATTTGGACTCCCATAGAGAGCCCAAATATGGACCCAGGGATTTGATTTCAATGAACATGTAAAAAAGTCTTCCAAAGGTGGTATATGTGAAATATGAAAAGGTTTTGGAGGAGTGAATTAGGTGAAGAAGAGTCTTAAATGCTTTCTCCATTACCCACAGTGTTACAGAATGCTGACTAAGCATTTTCTCAAAGTCCCGAAAAAGTACCCCATGATAGACCTGACATAAATTTGTTTAGACCATTCCATTCTGTTGGTCCCAAGGAAGCTTCAGACCAAATACGAATTCTCAGTGCCATGCAGTTTTGGAGATATGTGCGTTTTGAATTTTGTTCTATTTTTAGCTCGTGCGGTTCACATGGGGGCACGGGAAAATATTTTGGGGCATAAATTAATTACTTATGACCAAATAAGCCCACAAATTAAATTTGGTTCAAATTAGCCTCTTGGTACGAAAAACAGACATTTTGGGCGGGGCGAAAATACTTGCCCTCCAATAATGAAGGCAAATAAAGACCCACAAACTTCTCTTGAACAAAACTGAGTCTACACCTCAAAAGGAAGCAGCACACCACATATCAAATCTCTGCTACTCTTGGTTCACGAGAAGATTTTTTAAGATTTAGGCCAAATTTTTGGGCATGGCCCTACTGAGGGGCAGGGCAACTTGATTTAAACAAAATCAAAGTGCAATGTCATAACAAACAAGCATCTCAAATTTCACTTAAATCGGTTCAGCAGTTTTGGAGAAGACGCAAACACCATATTCACGGACGACGGACGGCGAGTGATCACTACACCTCACCCTGACTGAAAGTCAAGTGAGCTAAAAACTCAGTGGACCATGAGTGCTGCAGTTGGGCGAGAAGCTTGGTTCAAGGAGAGAAGAAACTTGTAGGTGCTGGCTTTCGAAAGTGTTGTTAGAACCCAATAAATAAATAAACAAGAGGCCCCACAGGGCCTGAAGCGCTCACCTTGAACAGAACATGATATAAACAGAGAACAGAACATGATATAAAAGTCCAAGAATGAATATACATTTAGCAATCCATCTCCATAGGATACACTGCACATCTTTGAGCCCCTCGGGAGTGACAAAAACAGTTCAAGCATTATGGCTTTTCTTTAGTTGATCATGATGCAAAATGTGGAGCTCCCCTCTCAAGCCCCTTGATACAACCTATGTAGATTACTCTTCAACTCTAGAGGGCACTGAATAAAAAATGTCTAATTCTTCAACTACTTGGCCAATATGGCTCTCATAGGGAGCCCAAATATCAACCCAGGCACTCGTTTTGAACAAAGTTGAATCTGATCTCCTTAGAGATGCTGCATACCAAATATGAAAGCATTCTGACTGGTGGAACTGAAGAACAAAAGTTAAAATTTGGACTACCATAGCAAGCCCAAACTTTAACCTACAGACCCGATTTGAGCAAACTTGAATCCTACCTCCAGCCCCTTAGAGATGATGTTGTATACCAAATACGAAAGCATTCTGACTGGTGGATCTGAAGAAGAAGATTTTAAAAAAAAACTTCCCCATATAGCCCTAAGTTAAAATTTGGGTTATCAAAGGAAGCCCAAATATTAACATAGGGACTTGGTTTGAACAATCTTGAATCTGACCATCATAACAATGAGGGTACCAAACATTAAAAAATTTTGACTCGTGGTTCTGAAGAAGATTTTTAAAGAAAATTCCCCATAAAATTTGGGCTCCTGCATTGAGTTCAAATATGAACCAATGGGCTTCATTTTAACAAATTTGTATCTGACCCCTCTATGGATGCTGTGTACCAAATATCAAAAGATTCTGAACATTGGTTCTGGAGAAAAGATTTTCTAAAATGTTCGCAAAAATGCTGCACCAACGTCATTCTGATGCCCTCTGCAGAACTCCCTAACAACAACAGAGGGTATTTTTCTTTACCATTCAATTCTACTGGTCCTAAGGATGCTTCATACCACATAACAGTTCTCTGTTCCAAGTGGTTTGGGAAACATGGGAGTCTGAAAATATTTCTGTTTTTTGCTCCGGGGGTTCCCATGGGGATGCAGGGTATTTTTTAGCATGAGGTAAGTACTTATGACCCAATATTACCACATACTGAAGTTCATTCAAATCGGACCACCGGTTTGGAAAATAGAAATTTTGGGTGGTTCCAAAAATCTAACCCCTGCCATTACAAAGCCAAATATTGCGTCACAAAGTACGTTTGAACACACGTGATTCTACATCTCAAAAGGTAGTTCCATAACGAATATTAAGTCACTGTACCCACTGGTTCATAAGAATGTAAAAATATGTTGGGAGCATTTTACCCCAGCCCCTCCCTATGGGGCTGGGCATGTTGAGTTAAACAAAAATGTAATACCCCTTTGGTACCATTACTCACACAAACTTTAACTTGAATTGACCAAAACATGGTGTTGATGGATGACAGACGGATGGAAAATGGACGCAGAGTGATTAGATAAGCCCTGCTTGACTTTGTCGAAGTGAGCTAAAAAAACTAAAAAAAAAAAATTAAATGGTTCATGTCCGATATTTTACCCATGTTATTAAAATTGATAAATTTGTCCCTGGAGTGCAACAAAGCTTATGCTATAGCATTGCAAAGCCTTCTTGCACTCGAGCGATGGAATACACCGCCACCCATGCTATTCTGTAGATTATGAGGCCTAAAACAAACCAAAAACATGAACTTATGCATGAATATTATTACAATGAATACATTGTCTTACACAAAGGAATACCACACAATCCAGTGTAGACTGATTTCAAACAGTCCTCCGTAGTGAGAGGGCAATTTTAACAAACATACAGGCCCAAATAAGCTTCATACACAGTGTAAACATTCCTCAAAATTAATAAACATTCATATATGTTTAATAGGAATTAGGAGTATTGTAATTAAAAGTCAATTGTATGGTTGTTTATAAATTTATATTACTTTGTTATCAGGTGTTAAAAAATATTAATATTTGTAAACACACCCACCCATTTAGATTAGTCACTGCTCATACCAATGACACAGACATACAGTACAGTTGCTGGTCATAATCCTTGCATGGGCAGCGCATGATGTCCACGCATGTTTTTCCAGGTAATAGAAAATCATCATCAATAAAATGTTAATTATTGGAGCTCCGAATTATATCCTGTGGATCATTAATTAAATTTTTGATGATTATTGCTGTAAACAGTGTTTGAAAACTAATACCATTGCATCCGCAGAAATATTGCCCACCCATGGAAAGTGACCAGTCCATGGCGGCCACACTGTAGGGGCTGGAGGGGGCACATGCCCTCCCCAATTTCATTCATGCCCCCACCCCTCTACCCTGTTAACCCATATAATGAACATCCCAAAAGACAGTTTAATATTTATTCTTGTTTGCAACTTATTATGGACACAAATGGATACAGAGTCAAGGTAATTGTGTTTTACTGTCTTGAATTTCATTTTTTTTTTCGGGGGGGGGGGGGTGCACCCGACCCCTCCACAAATGAGAGGGTCACACCGCGGCAAACCGAGGGATACCAAAGTGAATGAAAACAGGTGAGAAACGGGTATGAGGTGGTGTGTTCTTTTTATTATTTATTTATTGGTGTTTAAGGTCACATTTATCCGCACAACAGCTTATTGTGACCATGGCAGTTTTACGGATGGAGGAAACTAGAGTATCCCAAGAGAACCACTGAGCAATAGCAAGCAACTGTTAGTTCCCCAACATACTACACAAGCAGGGTTAGCCTTGTTCAAAGACAGGTGCACCAAGAACATGCAGTATGCCTTAGTACACAGCATACATTACCCCTACATGTGTAGTGGGGGTGAAATGTCTTGCCCAAGGACACAAAGCTGTTGCCGCAGGTGGGATTCGAACCGACGATCTCGCGGCTTGCAGTCTGCACCTCTACCTACTGAGCTAATGCACCCCTGATGGTGTATTCTAATTATGTAGTATGTGCGTGGTTTTAATGCCATATTTAAGAATTATGGGTGCTGAAGTAATAAGAATGCGCTGAAAATCTTCCCTTTGGTATTTAGTAGGTAGCTTGGTAATGGTAAAGTGACCTCACCTCAGTAAGCAACAGTGTGAATGCCGGCAGCCATCTTTAATATCGGGCCACACCCAAAAACACTCGTTCTCATCCCAAGGTGATAACAAAGGTACCCAAGAAGTTTCATGAAGATCGGTTCATAAATACAGCCTCCAGCACTAGTCGTATTGACATGTGCCCTTACAGTGTATAAGTAGCACTGAATAAATCAAAGGTCATCTAATTTGCATAATTTCTGCACGAGAAAAAAAAACCGTATTATACAGTATTTTTTGTGATTTATTCCGTGTCTCTAAACATTCATACAAAAATTTATTCAAATCAGAACTTTCATACAGAAGTTCTGTACATAAACCTCATTGCACTAATTTTGGTACAAAATGGCTGCTGGTGGCCATAATGAATTTCGAACTGCACGCAAAAATACTCGATCTCGTCCCATGGTGATAACAAACGTACACAAGACGTTTCGTAAAGATCGGTTCATATATACGGCCTCTAGCCTGAGCCGTATAGAAGTTGTGTACGTTAACTGATTGGACCTGATTTTGGTACAAAATGGCCACTGGCAGCCATCTTGAATTTTGGATCGCACCCCAAAACATTCGTTCTCGTCCCTAGGTGATAACAAAGGTACCCAAGAGGCTTGGTAAAGATCGGTTCATAAATACAGCCCCTAGCCCGAGCCGCATTGACATGTGCACTTACTGTGTATAAGTAGCACTGAATAAATCAAAGTTCATCTAATTTGCATAATTTCTGTACGAGAAAAGAACCTGTATTATATGTGATGTATTCCATGTTACTAAACAACCATACAAAAATTTATTCAAATCAGAACTTTCATACAGAAGTTCTGTGCAAAAAACTGATTGCAGTAATTTCAGTACAAAATGGCTGCCAGCGGCCATCAAGAATTTTGGACTTCTCCCCCCCCCACCCCCAAAACACTCATTCTCACCCCATGGAGATAACAAAGCTACCCAAGAAATTCTGTAAAGATCAGTTCATAAATACGGCCTCTAGCCCAAGCTGTATAGAAGATCTGAACAAAAAACTGATTGTACCTAATTTCGGTACAAAATGGCCACTGGTAGCCATCTTGAATTCTGGACCGCACCCAAGAACACTCATTCTCGTCCCAAGGTGATAACAAAGGTAACCAAGAAGTTTCATGAAGGTCAGTTCATAAATGCAGCCTAGCCCGAGCCGTATTGACATGTGCATTTCCTAGGAATATATGTAAGTAGCACCAAATAAATCAAAGTTCATCTAATTTTCATAATTTCAGCACGCGAAAAAACCTGTATTATATGTGATGCACTCCATGTTACTAAACGTTCATACAAAAATGTATTCAAATCAGAACTTTCATACAGAAGTTCTGTACAAAAACGCTGATTGCACTAACTTCTGTACAAAATGGCTGCTGGAGGCCATCTTGAATTTTGGACCGCACCCAAAGACACTCGTTCTCGTCCCACGGTGATAACAAAGGTTCTCAAGAAGTTTCGTAAAGATCGGTTCATAAATAAAGCCTCTAGCCCAAGCCGTATTCAATTGCTGTTCCCGAACAGACGAACAATGGGCAATGACATATTCTTAAATTTGACTTTGTCAAAGTTGAGCTAACAATGGAGAGTATCCAGAGTATCACAAAACAAAAACCTATTTGTAAAGGACTCCCCCTTTCAATGACAATGGGACAGCATTGGCATTCACCACCATGCTGTCTTGAGGCTGCATTTTGAATTCCTGTGTTTGTTGTTCTTATGAAATATTATTTTATTATTATCAGTTATGGTACAAATGTGCAAATATATTTGGAATTTATAGAATTTCAGACTTGGAAATTTCATAGTATTGTTTTTGCCTTAGTTATGGTGCTTTATATGTAAAGGGCAATTTAGTTTTAAAAAAGGGGTTGATGAAGATTCAGTCACAGGAAGATTCAGCCCTCATACTTTTTCTGAGAATATTCGGTCCCCAATTTCATTCATGCCCGCACCCCTCTCTCCTGTTAACCCATATAATGAACATCCCGAAAGACATTTTAATATCTAGATATTTATGCTTGTTCTCAACTTATTATGGACACAAATGGACACAGAGTCAAGGTAATTGTGTTTTACTGTCTTGAATTTCATTTTTTTTTTTGGGGGGGGGGGGGGGTGGGGGCAATTGCCATATCGAATTGCATCCAAAGCACGGCAGGTTCTACTGCTTACCCATAGCAAACACAGGCAATGTTTCGGCCATTTATCTGCACAACAGCTTATTGTGATCATGGCAGTTTTATGGGTGGAGGAAACTAGAGTACCCCAGGAGAACCACTGAGCAATGGCAAGCGACTGTGATCTCCCCACAAGCAGGGTTAGCATTGTTCGAAGACAGGTGCACCAAGAACATGCAGTATGCCTTAGTACATAGCATACCTTGCCCCCACATGGGTAGTGGGGGTGAAGTGTCTTGGCCAAGGACACAAAGCTGTTGCCGCAGGTGGGATTCGAACCGAGGATCTCTCGGCTTGCAGTCTGCACCTCTACCTACTGAGCTAACGCACCCCTGATGGTGTATTCTGATTATGTAAATAGATTTAAGCAGTACTAGAATGTGAATGGTTTTAATGCCATATTTGAGAATTATGTGTGCTGAAGTAATAAGAGTGCGCTGAAAAATCTTCCCTTTGGTATTTAGTAGGTAGCTTGGGAATGGTAAAGTGACTTCACCTCAGTAAGCAACAGTGTGAAAGCCGGCAGCCGTCTTTAAATCGGACCGCACCCAAAAACACCCATTCTCATCCCAAGGTGATAACAAAGGTACCTAAGAAGTTTCATAAAGATCGGTTCATAAATACAGCCTCCAGCCTTAGCGTATTGACATGTGCACTTACAGTGTATACATGTAAGTAGCACTGAATAAATTAAAGTTCATCTAATTTGCATAATTTCAGCACGAGAAAAAACCCTGTATTATATATATGTGATGTACTCCATGTTACTGTTGAAATCAGAACTTTCATCCAGAAGTTCTGTACAAAACAAGAAGCCCCAAGGGGCCTGAGGGCGCTCACCTGACATGGTAGCCTAAATATCAACCCAGAGAATTGATTTCAACAAGTTGCATCTGCTCCTCCTAAGAAAAGCTTATACCAAATATCCAAAGATTCTGACCAGTGGATGTAAAAAAAAGAAGATTTTTAAAGAATATGCCTCATATTGAACTAAGTTATAATTCAGGCTCCCACAGGGAGCCCATATATGAACCCAGGGACTTGGCTTTAACAAACTTGAATCCCACCCCCCTAAGGATGCTGCACACCAAATATCAAAACATTCCGACTGCTGGATCTGAAGAAGAAGATTTTTAAAGAAAAATCCTCATTTTGAACTAAGTTATAATTCGGGCTACCACAGTGAGCCCAAATATGAACCCAGGGACTTGGTTTGAACAAAGTTGAATCTCACCCCCCCCCCCCCCCCCCCCCCCCTCCCTAAGCATAGTGCATACCCAATATCAAAAGAATCTGCCTGCTGGATCTTGAGAAGAAGATTTTCAAAACAATTTGCCTGAAATGCACTAAGTTCGAATTCGAGATTCTATAGTGAGCCTAAATATGAATCCAGGGGGCCGATTTGAACAAACATGAATCAAATCCACCCCACAATGTTGCATACCAAATATCAAAAGTTTATGCCTGCTGGATCCGGAGAAGAAGATTTTTTAAGAAATTTGCCTGAAATGCACTAAGTTCGAATTCGAGCCTCTACACTGAGCCCAAATAAAAACCCAGGGGGCCGGTTGGAAGAAACCTGAATCAGATCCACCCCACAATGTTGCATACCAAATATCAAAAGATTCTGCCTGCTGGTTCTGAAGAAGAAGATTTTTTAAGAAATTTGCCTGAAATGCACTAAGTTCGAATTCGGACTTGATAGTGAGCCCAAATATGAATCCAGGGGGCCGATTTGAACAAACTTGAATCAGATCCACCCCCACAATGTTGCATACCAAATATCAAAAGAGTCTGCCTGCTGGATCTGGAGAAGAAGATTTTTTAAGAAATTTGCCTGAAATGCACAAAGCTCGAATTTGAGCTTCTATACTGAGCCCAAATATAAACCCAGGGGGCCGATTTCAACAAACGTGAATCAGATCCACCCACAATGTTGCATGCCAAATATCAAAAGATTCTGCCTGATGGATCTGGAGAAGAAGATTTTTTAAGAAATGTGCCTGAAATGCACTAAGTTCGAATTTGGGCTCCTGCATTGAGCCCAAATATGAATCCAGGGAGCCGATTTGAGCAAACTTCAATCAGATCTACCCCACAATGTTGCATACCAAATATCAAAAGATTCTGCCAGCTGGATCTGGAGAAGAAGATTTTTAAAGAAATTTGCCTGAAATGCACTAAGTTCAAATTCGAGCTTCTATACTGAGCCCAAGTATAAACCCAGGGTGCCGATTTGACCAAACTTGAATCAGATCCACCCCACAATGTTGCATCCCAAATATCAAAAGATTCTGCTGCTGGATCTGGAGAAGAAGATTTTTTAATCTTTTTCCCATTGCCTACAGTGTTAAAAAGTGCTGACTCAGCACTTTTTAAATCCTGAAAAAAGTACCTTGTGATCAAACCGATAGGATTTTTTTAACCATTCTATTCTACTGGATAAACGTAAGCCTTATACAAAATAAGAATTCTCTGTGCCGTGTAGTTTTGGAGATACGGCAGTTTTAAGGTTTTTCCTATATTTAGCACCCGAGGTTCCAAGGGGCAACGAGAATGTTTTTTTTTTTTTGCATCAATCAACTACTTATGACCCATTATCATCTTATATCAAATTTGGTTCAAATCGACCTGACGATTCTGAAAATAGAAATTTTAGGCGTGGCTAAAATTTTTGCCCCTCCCATAACGAAGGCAAATAATGCCTGACAAACTTCTCTTGAACAAACTTGATTCTAAACCTCAAAAGGACTCTGTATACCACATATCAAGTCTCTGCTACTGGTGGTTCATTAGAAGAAGATTTTCAAAAAATTTGGCCATTTTTTCCCCACACCTCTGCTCAATATGAGCCGAAACCTATTTTGGATAAAAATCAAAATGCCCCTATATAACCACTACTTACATGAAATTTAATTAAAATGCGGCCAATGGTTTAGGAGAAAGAGGCTCAAACACCACCTTCACGACGGACGACGGACGATGGACGAAGAGTGATAAGAAAAGCTCACCCTGACTTTCAGTCAGGTGAGCTAAAAACGGATTGCACTAATTTCTGTACAAAATGGCTGCTGGAGGCCATCTTGAATTTTGGACCGCACCCTAAAACACCCGTTCTCGCCCCACGGTGATAACAAAGGTACCCAAGAAGTTTTGTAAAGATCGGTTCATAAATACAGCCTCTAGCCCGAGCCGTATTGAATTGTTGTTCCCAAACAGACGGACAACGGGCTATCACATAACCTTAAATATGACTATGTCAAAGTTGAGCTGAAAATGGGGAGTATCACAAAACAAAAACCTATTTGTAAAGGACTCCTCCTTTCAAGGACAATGGGACAGCATTGGCATTCACCACCATGCTGCCTTGAGGCTGCATTTTGAATTCCTGTGTTTGTTGTTGTTATGAAATATTATTTTATTATTATCAGTTATGGTACAAATATGGTACCGATAGCACACTTTCAGGATCCGCTGATGTCTGATGGCGACTGTGTGTCAGTGCGTGAGGTGCACACATACTTTTGGGGTTCTATACACCACATCCTTCATTTTGCTGTATAATTTGTGTAAATTTATTTGGAATTTGTAGAATTTCAGACTTGGAAATTTCGTAGTATTGTTTTTGCCTTAGTTATGGTGCTTTATATGTGATGGGCAATTTAGTTTGAAAAAAGGGGTTCATGAAGATTCAGTCACAGGAAGATTCAGCTCTCATACTTTTTCTGAGAATATTCGGTCTCAGTAGTGGTCGAATGTCATCACCTCTGAGGTCAAATCCTCACAGAAATTTTTTTTAAAAATATTCTATGCATTTTTTCTGTTGTTTTTTTTTAAGGATTTATGATTACTAATTATGACAAAATTACAAGTGCGATATGAAACAAACCTTATGAAGCTGGAACATAAAAACCCTTCCCAAAACAAGGTGAGAGGTTCTCAGCTTGAATCCCAATTGTGGCAACTGAAATAAGGCGTACTGCACATCGATGATGCACTTGTCTTCAACCAATGCTAACCCTGCTTGCTTGGAGTTACAATGTTGAGAAGCCTGGCAGTTGCTTGTCATTGTTGCTCGGTGATTCTTTCCGGGTACTCTGGGTTCCTCCCCCACTAAAACTGTTGGGTGGCCCTGGCTGTAAAAATTGTTGTTAAACCCCAATAAATAAAGAAATCAAATTTTCTGAATCCAAGACCTTTGAATGATGGTTTTTATTGGGGTGTGCGTGTGAAGGGGGGGGGGTCGTTATACAGTGGTGCCCACTTTATTGAATATATCTTAATTGTATATCCCTGTTAATAGAATATAATTTTCCAACACAAAACCATTTACCATGCCTCCAGTACAAATTTGACCTGGTAATTGAATATAGGTTATAAAGTAATCTCCTGTTAATTGAATAAACAATCTTGTAACATGTTGAGAAATTACCCTGACTCTTCCCAGTTTTCCTTTGGTTATAGACCAATTTGGCCTCAGTACATTCAATACAGGCATTTAATCTATTATATCTTGTTTGACAGAGCTCATGGAGCTCTGTCAAACAAAATATAATAGAATAAATGCTAAGTTTATCTCTGGAATACAGGAAAGTGACACAATCCCTGTTAACTGAATACTCCTGCTAAATGAATAATATTATTGGCAAAATGGCTCTTCAATTAACAGGGTTCCACTGTGCAGCAAAAACAAATATCACAAACTAATAATGAAACGATGTACTTGTGAAATTTTCATGTGGTCATTCTACAACATGTTTTAGCTGGTACTATACAGTTTTGAAGATTAAAGGGCTCAGTAGTTAGAGGTGTAGGCTGCAAGCCAAAGGGTCCTCTATCAAATTCCAACTGTGGCAACCACTTTGTTTCCTTGGGCAATACACTTCATTCCCATTGCCCACGTTGTGCCATTGTGTACCAAGGCATACTGCATGTCAAGCGTACACTTGTCTTCATCCAATGCTAGCACAGCTTGTGTGCTGTTTGTACGTTAGATGTTTGTAATTGCTCGGGGGTTCTCTCTGGCTTTTCCTACCTGGAAAACTGTCCGACATGAAGTGACCCTGCCTATCGAAGTGTCATTAAACCCCAATAAATAAATCAATAATAATCATGTGCCCCTATACTGGAGAACAGTTTGGGGCAAATTGCCAAAGGATGGTTTGGGTTGGATTAGTATCCAGTTTGGGTCAAATTGTTGGAGGACAGTTTGGATGCAATTCTCACGAATTCTAATCACTTTGGCTCCAAGTCATTTCGGCCCAAGTCATTACGGCCTCAGGTCAATTCAGCCAAATATACCAGGTCATTTTGGCCTCTATAAATATTTTCAAATATTGTTTGAATTTTAACATTTTTCTATTTAATTTTTTTTCAACATTCATATCTCAATTAGATATTCAGGTATACATGTGATATATGTCTAGTAGATTTTCTTTCATGATGAATAAATAAAAGTTTCAGCACATCGAAGGTGCACATGGACTATGTGGGATCTGAAATCCCTTGCGACCTGAATAATTCTATTTGCTTATAAATCTACGGGGGGCCGGAAGCGAGGGTCAGTAATGCTATTTGGTTTGAGTGTATGCCTTGGAAGTGGGGTACTGGGGTCAGACCTCCATGGACATCGAACTGGAAGGGGACTAGGAATTGTGCATAACTACAAGGATTCTGCTCTGTGTTTTAGAAAATGTGGACATATTTATGGTAGTATCGAAACCGCAGTTTGGTGGTTGTTTCAGAAAAAAAAGAAAAGAAAAAGAAACCCTGTGAACCTCAAACTGGAAGGTGGTTAGGAAATGTGCGCAACAATATGAATGAATGACTGCATATACTTTGCAAAATTTCAAAGTAAAATAATTTCTCTTACTTATGCAGATAGCATCTTAAATGTATGTAAAATTGAACACATGGATAATTTTTAATGTCATGTACTGTGTAAATACAAATAACTGAACATTACTTAATAAAGGTAATTACCCATTATTTCTAAACATGAACTATGCACTGATCTTTATAGATCTCGACACTTAAAATGGTCTCGAAATGACCAAGGGACCGAAGTGACTAGGGCAGAGATGACTTTGAGGTCGAAGTGACCAGAGGACGAAATGACTTGGAGCCGAAGTGATTGGATACCATTCTAACAGATGAGGACGTTAATTATTACAGAGCACATCGAATGTGAATTTACTGCGGAGATAATTGCTGGACGATATACATTATATTAATATTTTTTCAATAAATATCGAACAATCTATTAATATTTTTTTTTAAGAATTATTTTCAGGAGTTAAAACGAAAATCGTGGCGTATCTAAAATATCCTAACAGATGTGTACTGCTTTTCTTTTGGATGATTCTTCCCTGGGCCTAGTTCTCCCCAGGCCGAAGATGCCCCCAGTTCCCGAAAAAAGATGACATGCCATTTTCAATGGCGGTAAATATCCAAAAGGGTTATTATTTTCCATTTTGAGTGTTTGAAACTACGAAGCACTGTTCAGAAATACAGATGGCACCAAAAAGTAACACATTATTACTTTGTTTTGGTTTCTAACGGGACAGAAAGCAACCTGTCAGTATCACTTTTTTCGAATTACACCCATTTCGTCAGCTAACCAAATCGTCCGCTGCAATTTTACTCAAGTCGTCCTCTACAATTCTACCCAACACGTCCAAAACTCGTTCGCTGGGGGAAAGTATTCAAGTATTGTATTTTGAATCATTTTTTATTTATTTATATAATAATTTTATTGTATATTATCTATTGTAATATATCTTAATGTACCTTCTTGCATTACATTCCATATACGTGTACAAAATTCTGAAAACAGAAATGTCAGAATAAAATAAACTACCCAATCATCTAAGAAATTTTGATTACTGTTTATTCAATGGATTACCTATAATAATTATATTATTACAGTAAAAGTTCTTAGTGTGTGTTATATTAAGTTCCACAACATAATCTTATAATTTTGCAATTTTTCATTGAAGAGCTTCACCGGCACCTTACAGTGAATAATTGCAAAATTATTAGCAGAAGTGTTATAAGAATTAATTATATTAAGAAATGCAACAAAATTTGTTATATTAAGTTCTGCAACATAATCTTATAATTTTGCGATTATTCATCAAGGCGCACCGTCGTTTTACAATGAATAATAGCAAAATTATTAGCAAATGTATTATAAGAATTAGTTATATTAAGAAACGCATCAAAATTTATGGTTTATTAAATTCTGCAACATAATCTTATAATTTTGCAATTATTCTTGGAAGAGCATCACCGGCGCTTTACAATGAATAATAACAAAATTATTAGCAAATGTATTATAGGAATTAATAATATTAAGAAACGCATCAAAACATGTCATAATTATATTAAGAAATGCATTAAAACTTGTTATATTAAGTTCCGTAACATAATCTTATAATTTTACAATTATTCCAGGGGGTGGGGGGGGGGGGTGGAGGAGGCACCCACAATTTGCAAGACGTGATGTGGGGGTGGGTGGGCCTCTTGAGTGCACCAAAAATGTGCATTTCCAACTTGTGCAATTTTTTGAATTTTTTAAAAACATATCAATATATCAGCCAATATATGACATCATTTGTGTTTCAAATCTTAAAGATGATGTTGTACATCACACTCTTAACATAAATACAACATCAGGGGGTTTTATATGTGAGAATATTGGGCTTAATCTGGGAAAATGTCACGCGTTAGTAGGGGGTGGGTGTCTTGTTCGAAATGTAGAAAATGTGCAGACAATTTTTCCTTGACAAGCGGACGACTCGGCTTGCGGACGAAACGTCCGTATACCCTTTTTTCAAGCAAACTTTTCCTTACTTTTACAACACCTTAACATTCGGATAATTCAAAAACTGAGTTTCTGTTCGTCTTGATATTTCACGAGATACGTGGCAATGCATGTCTGTATACAATCGCACCAATATAACAACAATTATCAGTTATATTATCGGTTATATGTACGTCTTTTTCGATTGAGGTTATCACTGGTAGACAAGCTGCAACGAAATCAGTACTGAGAGTTCGATCTGAAATGACGAGATCATCGGCTGAGCATATTGACAAACCTCCGGAAGGACAGAACTCGAGTAATAATAATAACACTTTGGCCGCCCGCTCATTTGTCGCGGTTCTCGGATGAGAAGGCCTGGTTACTCCTGAAGTGAAGATATGTAGGCCAATGTATCACGCAAAGCTTTGGGGCGAATAAGGTTGGAACAAAATACATTTGATTCCCAGAGGGGGACAGGCCAATTGCAATTGCATGGGCAATTCGACACCGGAAGTTACGTAGATTTTTGACTGAAATTTACTGTCCACTTCAAAAGTCACATTGACGGCTATAGAGAATTCTGTTCTGGAACACATTTATCTGACTGGGTATGTGGAACCCTTTGCGGGCCTACGGCTCGCTTGGGGTTCCTATTATCAGAAACCATTCACGGATGATTACATTGCAGACTGGTAAAATAGAAACACACAAACCAAGAACTCAATTTTCAGCAGAATTGTCGTTCCATTCCTTCCCAAGAATTTGGAATAGTATAGACCCGCTAACTCAGCAATATAGTAGACCCAGTAGTTCAAAAAACCATTAACGCATAAAGCTATAAATATTCATTCCAACCCAAACTTCAAGTGCGACAACCCAGCCTGTCCCACTGTATTAGCCATCAAAACCCTCTGGTATCTCATCCTCATACCAGCATTTGTCCTATTGATCCCATCTAGCCGCACGATTCATAGATAAACTGTCAGATATTCCTGCCTTGGAAAATAATTTTCGTTTCACTGATGCCAAACCGAGTTGATACATTGTTTACGGGAATGGCAGGAAAACAACTTTTTAGACTATGCCTTTTCCAACCTGTATACTAAGTTATGTTCTTTATGTTTGTAATGTTATGTTGTTGTTAATGTACTAGTGTACTGCAGATTAAAGATATATCATCACACCACACCGGATATTTAAGACAGGTACCAAAGTTTATATTTATTTATTTATTTATTGATGTTTAAGGTCACATAGTTATGCACAATGGCTAATCATGACCGTGACAGTTTGACGGGTGGAGGAAGCCGGAGTACCCGGAGAGAACCACCGAGCAACGACGAACAGCTGCCAGGTACCCAACATCGTAACTCCGCTCTGTAGCACAGGCAGGGTTAGATTGGTTGAAGACATGCGTACCATCGAAGTGCAGTACGCCTTAGTACACGGCGTCATCGAGTCCCCACGCGGGCAATGGAGATGAAGTGTTTTGCCCAAGGACACAACGCGGTTGCCGCAGGTGGGATTCGAACCGAGGACCCCTCGGCTTTCAGGCTGCACCTCTACCTACTGAGCCACCGTGCTTACCACCAAGGGTTATATTAGCCCACCAAATTTAGGTTGGTATTATACAACGGTACAATACCCCCATCCCAAGCCAAACGTCCTAAATGTCCTAAACTATTACTTTTTTCTACATATTTACAAAATATATATTTACTCCGTAAATAATTTCAAAAAATGAAACCTACACAACGGACTGCATAAAGATAGAATACACAAACAGTCCATAAAGATGAACAATATTTCATTACACGGTTCACCACATAAAAATCACCACGACGAGTCTGGAAGTCGTAGAAACGGAATCTCGCATGGATACAGGATACCACCCACCCACCGATCTCGTCTGGAAGCCCGACGAGATCGCTTGTGGCCCACATCGATACCGGATACCGCCCGCCGACCGATCTCGTCTGGAAGCCCGACGAGATCGCTTATGGCCACGCAAAAAACATACGACAAGAGATCTTACCTCCAGATTAGGCGATGTCCAAGAACCTGGCCAGATGCCACGACACACTACAGCCCAAATGTATTACAGGATTTGGGCAATTCGTCCTAGGATCCCGGTTCCAAAAATATCTCTGGCCTACAACATTTAAATGAACACCATTCGGTGACATATGAGATGCCGTAGTTTGTCTATGGGAAGATACAGTACATCTTCGTCACACACAGACCTCAAGGCCTCAATCACAGCAATTCTCCGCAATTTATAACTTTACCGAGATATATTCCGGAGTAGGAGGATATCTCCACCCCCCGGACATCTTCGCACCGGTGGAAGATATCCTCGTATACTCCACCCCCCCCCCCCCTCCCCAGGATATCTTCCCTCACCTGAGGTAGAATCAAGGCATGCTGGTAATCATTGTTTTAAATGTTTGCTTCCAAAAACAGAGTTTAATAGTTCAGGACCGGATCATTAGATTAATGGCAATAGCACTGATAAAAATTTCAAAGATGTGCACAATTGTAACATAGGTATCTTCCTGTTACCAAACAGAGAAGCCTTAGTTCAGCAAGATTTAAAAAAAAATATAATCATTTGTTACAATTTATTGGAGCATGCCAACTCTCATTAAATGAAAAATAGTGGAAGGGGGTGCATCAGTTTATTGTATCCTTGGTTAGTAATTTTCTGGGACATGTAGAGAACTACATAAAGTTTTTTTGCAGCTCAGATTGTGGGGGCTGCAAGTGACCCTGATGAGAAAGGACGGATAATTAAAGCCTGTTATCACGGTCTGGGAAATACATCTACATCAAAAGCACTTGGTTGCCGTTTTAGTCGTGACAAAGCTGGGGGTGAAGATAACCAGGCCCTGATATCTCCCCCCCCCCTCCCTGTGAGAGACGTGTACAACCATTGGTTGGACTTTCTTATGGTAGGGTCTGAATGTAAATAAAACCTATGTATTTATTTTTTCAAATGGTTGCTATGGGGATGAGTGAATGAGAAGATAAGCATATTTCGACATAAACTTAAAAGGAAATGCATAAATGCTTGTATTCAAGAGTTTGAACAACTTGTTCAATGTTAATGTGATTAATGTTATGTTATTATAAGTAGTTTTTTTATTTTTTTGATATTCACGGTTGGGGGATATCCTAGGATAACTTCCCCGGGGGTGGGATACTGAGGGTGCACATATCGTGGTACACCGGATTTGTAGTCCAGGAAAAATACTTCCCGCAATATTATTTTCCCAACACAATCAGTTTTCAATTTTAAAATTAACCATTTAACGTTTTCTATAAATACTGTCCAACTAAAGTTTATATGATCCAAATCCACCCCCCTCCCCCGCAAATTTGCATAAAAATCCAGGCTGTTCCACGTACATTAATACGGTTGAAAATATGAACCATTCCTTCAGGAATTACAACGAATTCCACCTGAGACCTCGATATTCACGTTGTCCCCAGCCTCCCACGTCTTAATGTAAATGTATACAATCTAGTTCTAATGCTGTGTCCCCTAATCAGACCCTGCATGAGTCCATACACTTAACATGTCTTAATATAAATGTATGCATTCTAGATATAATGCTGCGTCCTCTAATCGAACCCTTCATGAGTACATACACTTAACAAGTATTAATATAAATGTATACAATCTAGATATAATGCTGTGTCCTCTAACCAAACTCTTCATGAGTCCATAAACTTAACATGTCTTAATATAAATGTTTACAATCTAGATATAATGTTGTGTCCTCTAACCAAACCCTTCATGAGTCCATGCACTTAACATGGTTTAATATAAATGTATACAATCTAGATATAATGATGTGTCCTCTAATCAAACTCTTCATGATTCCATACACTTAACATGTCTTAATATAAATGTATACAATCTAGATATAATGCCGTGCCCTCTAATCAAACCCTTCATGAGTCCATGCACTTAACATGGTTTAATATAAATGTATACACTCTAGATATAATGCTGTGTCCTCTAACCAAACTCTTCATGAGTCCATACACTTAACAGGTCTTAATATAAATTTATACAATCTAGATATAATGCTGTGTCCTCCAATCAAACCCTTCATGAGTCCATGCAATTAACATGTTTTAATATAAGTGTATACAATCTGGCTATAATGCCGTGTCCTCTAATCAAACCCTTCATGAGTTCATACACTTAACATGTCTTAATATCTTAATATAAATGTATACAATCTAGATATAATGATGTGTCTTCTAATCAAACCCTTCATGAGTCCATACACTTAACATGTCTTAATATAAATGTATACAATCTAGATATAATGCCGTGCCCTCCAATCAAACCCTTCATGAGTCCATGCACTTAACATGTTTTAATATAAATGTATACAATCTGGCTATAATGCCGTGTCCTCTAATCAAACCCTTCATGAGTTCATACACTTAACATGTCTTAATATCTTGATATAAATGTATACAATCTAGATATAATGATGTGTGTTCTAATCAAACCCTTCATGAGTCCATACACTTAACATGTCTTAATATAAATGTATACAATCTAGATATAATGCCGTGCCCTCCAATCAAACCTTTCATGAGTCCATGCACTTAACATGTTTTAATATAAATGTATACAATCTGGCTATAATGCCGTGTCCTCTAATCAAACCCTTCATGAGTTCATACACTTAACATGTCTTAATATCTTAATATAAATGTATACAATCTAGATATAATGCTGTGTCTTCTAATCAAACCCTTCATGAGTCCATACACTTAACATGTCTTAATATAAATATATACAATCTAGATATAATGCCGTGCCCTCCAATCAAACCCTTCATGAGTCCATGCACTTAACATGTTTTAATATAAATGTATACAATCTAGATATAATGCCGTGCCTTCCAATCAATCCCTTCATGAGTCCATGCACTTAACATGTTTTAATATAAATGTATACAATCTGGCTATAATGCCGTGTCCTCTAATCAAACCCTTCATGAGTTCATACACTTAACATGTCTTAATATCTTAATATAAATGTATACAATCTAGATATAATGATGTGTCTTCTAATCAAACCCTTCATGAGTCCATACACTTAACATGTCTTAATATAAATTTATACTATCTAGATATAATGATGTGTCTTCTAATCAAACCCTTCATGAGTCCATACACTTAACATGTCTTAATATAAATGTATAAAATCTAGATATAATTCTGTGTCCTCTAATCAAACCCTTCATGAGTCCATACAGTTAACATGTCTTAATATAAATGTATACAATCTAGATATAATGCTGTGTCCTCTAACCAAACCCTTCATGAGTCCATAGACTTAACATGGCTTAATATAAATGTATACAATCTAGATATAACGCCGTGTCCTCTAATCAAACCCTTCATGAGTCCATACACTTAACATGTCTTAATATAAATTTATACAATCTAGATATAATGATGTGTCCTCTAATCAAACTCTTCATGATTCCATACACTTAACATGTCTTAATATAAATGTATACAATCTAGATATAATGCCGTGCCCTCCAATCAAACCTTTCATGAGTCCATGCACTTAACATGTTTTAATATAAATGTATACAATCTGGCTATAATGCCGTGTCCTCTAATCAAACCCTTCATGAGTTCATACACTTAACATGTCTTAATATAAATGTATACAATCTAGATATAATGCTGTGTCCTCTAACCAAACCCTTCATGAGTCCATACACTTAACATGTCTTAATATAAATGTATGCAATCTAGATATAATGCCGTGTCCTCTAACCAAACCCTCCATGAGTCCATGCACTTAACATGTTTTAATATAAATGTATACAATCTGGCTATAATGCCGTGTCCTCTAATCAAACCCTCTATGAGTCCATACACTTAACATGTCTTAATATAAATGTATACAATCTAGATATAATGCTGTGTCCTCTAACCAAACCCTTCATGAGTCCATACACTTAACATGTCTTAATATAAATGTATGCAATCTAGATATAACGCCGTGTCCTTTCGTGGTTTCAATAAGATAAGACCACAAAAACTATATTTAAAGTCTATCTGCAAAGACCGCCGTTCGGTTGGTCTGTCAGTCTCCGAGGTTTTGTTTTCAAACAATATTTTATTCGCTTGAAAAGGTTCGGTAAACAGGCCAATGCCTATATAAATACCTCACCGTTACATATAAATATTTATTGTATTGTATAATCAATAGCTCCGAGGTGCTAACAATTGTTCATTAAGGAATTACCTGATGTAATACAAGATACACTATTAAGACCGAAGGCCGCCCTTGCTACCACTTGGAGCATCCAGGTGCGAAAGGGAATAATTCACCTATCAGTGGATTTTTGGAGAAAGACAGAACCAGAGTCCTTGGAGATGTGAAATTCCTTTCGTGGTTTCTTCCCGCACTGTCATCCTACGAGTGACTCGGATAAGCTGGATGAATACCGACGGAGCAGTGCAGCCAGCACCAAAACACGAAGAGGAGGAGAAAGAAGAGACCCTCCTCCAGACGACGACATGCCCGCCGAATGGCGGAGTTTCTGGAGAAGGAGGAGGAAGAGGAGGATGCAAGTGGAGTCGTGGAAAGACAAACACCTGATATTGATAACCCTGATCAACATCTGCCCAGCACAGTACCACCCTCGCAGGAAGAGGGTCTGTAGGACAATTCGTTACCATGAGTATCTTGGCACTTTCCTCCTTTAACGGTCACCGCCACGGTTCAAACATTACGCTACACAGTTAAAGAGAGTTCAAAGGGACTTGCACCACATCGCCCCTGCGCACCTTCGGCGCGCGAAACCATTCATTCGTTCATTCATTCATTATTTGCACGTACCAATATTGATTTATTATTTGGGAGATAACAAGCCGTTACATATATTTCAACCGTTTGTTGAGAAGGAAAACATGTCTTCTGGGGAAGAAGATTCTCGTTATTCGTCGTTTCGCGATCTGTACGCAATGGGCTTTTTCTATCATTCACACCACGTGTATCCTATAATGCTCTGAATTTATCGTATGTTTTGCGAACTCCATGTCGAGGAATCACCAAAATATTAAGATGCCATCATTATATTTCTTCAGATGACGACACCATTGCACTCCATTATATTGGGTGTACTATTATTGTTTATACAAATGTACGTCCCTCAAAATTCATGAAATAGAAGTCCATAGCAAAGCAGTAAGTTGTACATAATTATTTAAATTGCTTA
The DNA here is from genome assembly GCA_031216915.1 of Pictodentalium vernedei. NCBI lineage: Eukaryota > Metazoa > Mollusca > Scaphopoda > Dentaliida > Dentaliidae > Pictodentalium > Pictodentalium vernedei. The sequence goes on along the minus strand of CM062295.1, from coordinate 12,819,742 downwards.
CAAACTTACAAGAAAAGAACATACTAATTAAACATTAAACAATTTTGGATTGGGAACGACACCCGCTTTGGAAACTTCTATGGGAATTAATCTCTTTGCACGTAAGCGCAACTTGGTCATCTTGCATTTTCATATCTCACGAGCACACGACAATCCTACCAATTTCATTCGTGCGATGACCATCGCTTTATCACCCTTACATCCATTTTAACCTTGCGAGACCCTTTCTTACCCTTGCAAAACCTAACACCACCTAGCACATATTAAGACACTAATACTACTCCCACCCCAACATCCCAACCCACAAACGCGCTATGCATGTCGATCGGACCTAACCACATGACCGGGATTACTCACCATCCCGTTCAGTTCACAACTTTAACTGAAGACCTCAACTTGCGAGCAACCATAATATGGGAAACCCTCGCGGTTTGCACAGAGGAATGCCCCTCTGACATAATTATTTTCTTATACCAGACAATATCACATAAATCGCATATTCACGCCTCACAAAAACAGCGTGTAAACTTAACACATTTTTTCCCAATGGAAAACATAACTCACACTCAGAAAATAAATTTAAAATCCAATGCTTCTTTAATAACAAGGTATAAACATACCACAAATATTCCCAAAGAGAAAGATAACTCACATCTCAAAAGAAATTCAGAATCCAATGATTCTTTAGTTCCCATGTGTACACCCCGAGTACCTAAATGTATTGGAAAACGCCGCCAATAGTAACACCAGCAGTGTGTTATTAACGTCATCAGAAACAATTTAAATTGTATATAAACTGTATATAATTCCAGAACTATTAAACCAAAAATGAGTTCAGAGCCGAAACAATAAATAGAGAGTAATCACTTAACTGGACTGGTTACGTGAAATAATTCATGAGAGGAGAGGGACGTTGAACAAACAAGAGTGCACGAATGCGCACGAGTGTTTTACAATATAGTCCCTCGCCTCGAATAAATTATTTCGCGTAACCAGTCCAGTCAAGCGACTACTATGTTTATTACCTTTCATTATTAACGATAATTATATTATTTAACCCTTTATCTAACGTAACGGCCAAACCCCGTTCAGAGCTATTCTCAAAAAATCGCTAATTAATTTTCTTTATTTTTTTCATTTTTTGTCTCTAAAACATAGGTTATGACCCCTCATTGGAACTCGTTCCAATGAGGGGTCATAGCCTATGTTTTTGAGACAAAAAATGAAAATAATAGTTATTCAAGAATTTTTTTTCAAGTGTCGTCTGCTTTTCATGTTAGGTAAAGGGTTAAAAAAACAAAAATCAATGAAGTCCCCATTACACTCACAGCAAAGCGTCTTCGTTTGCGCGCACGGATACATGACCCAATTGTTGATTGCATAATTCACTTGTGAAGCTATCGTTTATATTCAGTCCGGGAAATCTCAGTAAATCACACTTTGGAAAATAATAAAACATAATATTTACGGTACTGCATAAAAACTCTCTTGCGTCATATTCAGCTTATTCACATGAAATGTGTCAGTAGTAACTCTCTCCACAAGCCATTTTGGTGTTTGGTCGTTTTAACTTGGCCCATTCCAGGATATCTTCTTCCATGACATCATCTAGGAATTCTTCAAAGCCTTCTTGGTTGTGGAACATCAAGTACCCGGGCGTTGTTTTGTGATGGGTGGTAATACTTCGGTTCATTCGTTTCATTGTGCCTCGGGATAAAACCAAAACTAAGATTAATTTTAAATCTTAGCTGTTGTGGCAGAAATACATCATATGGCGAGTTCTAATATAACTACAGTTACCTTCGTGTACATTCAACATCTCATCAGTCGCTTCTTCGGACATCATATTCTGGGCAAAATCAATGGGGTCATCATCATACCAGGGGGTCGTCGTTGTCCGTGGTTGTTTGGTTGGTCCTCTTTCCGGTTCTTCAGTCTTCCTTTAGCTGCTACAGGAACTGGTCGATGGATGACGCTCTGGTGCCGGTTACAATTGAGTAGTTGGTTAAACTCCTGACCGCATTCCATGCATGTATAGGTATCCAAACATTTCTTCAGATGCTGGTCCAGCTTCTCTTTTCTAGTAAAGGTCTTGTTACAATTGGTGCAGTCGTAGGTCTTCTCTCCATCGTGTTTGGTACGCACATGGCGGTTCCGGTTGAAGCGGTCCGCAAATGTCTTCCCACACTCTTCACAGGCATAAACATCAGTCTTGGTAACGGCAGTAGCAGCATCAGACTCCATCTTCATAAACTTCTTCGGAATTTATCTCTACGCGACGAAGTCTTTGAAAAATGTTTTTTCATCGATATTTTCTTTCTCGATGGGCATTTGTGTTTGTTTCATATAGAATTATAGTTAAAGTAGGGGAATTTAGAAAACTAGTGTAGAAGTCTATGGGAAAGAAACACAATGTGAATATGCTAATCTGATTGGTGGATTAACTTCCCTCTGATTGGTTAGTGTAGAAACATCTTGATCCTCGTTAAATGTATTATTTAACATCATGTAGTTAGGGGGATCATTAAAAGAAATTGCTAAATGTAGGTCCTGACAATTAGTTAGGGGATCAGTTAAGGATGATTCTGGGTAATCACCAAAGAAATTTGCCTTTTATTGGGGATGACAGTCATGGTATATTCTAAAAAGGGATTCTGGGGAGAATCTGAACCAGAAAAACTACTCTAGTTCAATCGAACTTACCCCCAGGCCCCCCACGGTAATATGACACTGTCTGCTACTATTATATGCCCAATCAGGTGGAAATCCGTATCAAATAAAATCGTTTTTTGGTGATTTGGAGGGATTGTCGGGATGTTTGTGGTAACTAGATTTACTCCTATTCAATCGAACATACCCTTCGAACATACAACTATCCGATAGGAAGCCTTTGGGTAACATAGCAACCAAGTGTTACCATATAAATCAGGATGGCGGCCTCCAGTATACAACATGGACGACGAAAACACGTATCATCCTATCAACATGCGGTGCGCATGCGAACAAACACCACGTATCATTATGGAGATGACGTCACAAGATGCCTACTCACGCGCGTTACCATAACAATACAACATGGCGCCACTGGGTTACGCGACATGACGTCACTTCCGAGGTCCCCCACCGAGGTCCCCCAAATATGAGGTGAAACATACGAGACATACTATTTGTGTACGTTTAATTATAAAACATCGCAAGTTCGTCAATATTCACTTGATCAGAGTGCAGTAAATCCCATCACTCACTCTCCTCTCCCTTCGTTCCCGGCCAGGCAGGACCATTGACCTCAGGCAGATGAACTACTGGACCACCAACAATTCATGGCTAAATGCAGAGAACGCGATAGGCGCCCCGATCTGATCACCAGACTTCCATGGGAATTTCTCAGCAAACAAAAACTACCGCCTGACACAGCCAATTGCTTAACAACGTCAACCACCGCGTCTCCATCACAGCCACGTTCTCCAAAGAAGATAAGCAGAAAACACAGTCGAGGATAGTGTATTTCCTTAGCCTTTCCTCATTTGCCGCGCTCAGATATGGCACAAACGTTGCCTAACAGCCAATGATGACCGAAAGGGGCTTGCCACACATCGTCCCTGCGCGCCGAATGTGCGGACAACTGTTTCATCTCAATATTTACTTGAAGTCTTGGTGAAATGAAATAACGTATTCTGTGCAGAAATTCCGTTAACTTTCACCGCATAATCATCATAATTAGTTTGTTATCACTCCCAATAGGACATATATTAGATTTATTCATGTAGAAGCATCTGGTTTACAGTTTTTTAACTTCTACAACCCTGTATAAATTTGTTTTAATTACGTGTTTAATTGGAGAAAAGCTTGTCTTGGATACTTAATGAAATCGAAATTAGGTTCCCATGAAATCACGGTAGACATAAATTTCAGATTCCTGTATTTCACTATCGCAAACGATGCAAATGACTGTACATAAGTTTTTCGTTCATTTTGCCATGTCTAGGCGCGGCGAAGGAGCGAATGGGTAGGGTACTTAGCGATGTCGGTGTTTCGTGGGTTTTTTATTCAAAGGAGGGACCAGTGATAAATCCAGCTTCAACAAGGTGTGACCCCGAGTTACAGATCACGAGTAAGTAGGTCATTTAAAATCTAAAAGAGGGGAAGGGATGGGGGTATTGCGTCGTATCACTGTTCGACATTAAGTGGGGGTAGGGGTATGACGTCATAGCAAAACAAAAATTATGTGCTGCGTCATTCAATTGTTAGACGGACCTACGTCATAGCAATTAAAATTTAAGAGAGGGGGAAGAGATAGGGGTAATGCATGATGTCACTCTTCGACATTAAGGGGGTGGGGGTGGGTATGACGCCATAGCAATTAAAATTATATGCTACCTCCTTTCAATTGTTAGGCGGACTACGTCATAGCAATTAAAATTATTGAAATTATTGAAATAAAAATTTAATTTTCTTGAAATATGACCGCACCGTTGTCTCCTACGCCCTCCCCATAACCTCATTTGACTCCCTCCCCTTGCCGGAGAAGGAGCAGCTCTTCATCCACTGCTCCTTCGGTCAATCGATATCGAGTTCTGCATCTCCTACTACTCCGGCCAAACCTTCCCGGAGCTCTTCTCGGTGATTGTCCGCCTTGGCCCAGGCAACCACCTCGACCCTGGGGCCCAATCTGTTCAGCAAAAATGAATCTTTAAACGTCATCCAAATCTCCTGCTGTTCTACTCCCAATTTTTCTAACTGATCCTTCAATGCCCCTACGGTTTTTACCTTTCACCAGCGCACCTACAGTGTTTGGTTTTGGGGTTCATTCAATACTTTAACCGAAGTTGAAGAATCCTCAACTCCTTTATAAGATTCCTTCCCCAATGCCAAACGAACCGCAACATCTAACACCCCATGGCCTCCGACTGGTGGTGCCAGTTGTATCACGCCATAACCTCGGACTGGCGGTGCCGGTTGCAAGACTCCATGACCTCCGACTTCCGTGCCGATGTCAAGACTATATTCCCACGTTTGGGAATGGCACCCCATACGTTAAGAAAATGCTAGCTCGAGTTTCTGCATCAAACCTTTCGTTTAAAGTAATAAATTCTTCAACCTGTCTTTCCCACGCCTGTATCGATTTCCTGTTGGCACAGGTGTAAGTACCGAATTCGGCAAGATTTGCACCGTTCGTGTACTCGCTCCATCCCCCATCAAGTCTCTCGACACTGACCGTGAATTTTCAAGATATCAATGGAAATCACATATGAAACCGCCCGCCATTACTATAATTCCATTCCAAATTCAATCAGCAAATCTATATACATGTTTCTTTGTTTCAAATGGGCTTGTAAATTATTTGTATCTCCCAAATGCCTCAACAAGAATCAACACCATGGAAACAACAAAGTCCAAATATATATTTAGCAAAATATCATCCTGTCGGAGACGCCAAAAACTGTAGCGTCGATCTCTTCCCCAAATCAACAATGTCTCACTGGGTAAAAGAGAGAGGGGAAGCCTATGTGTTAACAGTGGGGTTTGGGGACGTTTCCACGCATATATGCTACCCTCCTCCAAAAATAAATAAAAAAGTGGCTATACAAAAAGAAACATTCAGAAAGTATATGTAAATGTATTCAATATATGAACCCTTGAAGCCTGGTGGTATCTTCCATGTCAGTTTATATGCAGCAATTAGAAGAGTCCATATCCATTTTATGGGGATAGACCAATCAATATTTCCAACGTGCATCCTTTGATTGGCTTACCCCACCCTTAACTTAGCAGGCGTCCTACTTAAGGAAAGTATGACGTACCATGTCCCTGGGCCGGTAAAGCGACATCTGGTGTTCAAAGGGTTAAATCACACGTGGAATATATTCATAGAGTGATATATATAACGAAGAATTCTACAAGTCAGATACAGACGAGCACCTGCACAAAAATAATTCTCCAAAAGCTTTCTGACTCAACCACACAAATTATATCGACGAAGCAAAAAGTGCCAAGAATTTAGTCATGTCAGATATCCTAAATAGATTATTATACCGCGCTCCTAAACCTATCTTAGTGTTACCAGTCGGTCAAGGCTGAGCACCTGCTTCAAAAAAAAAAAAAAACCCAAGAGCTTTCTGACTCAACGACAAAAGACATGTCGCTGAAGCAAAAAGCACTCAGTACTTTGTCATGTCAGACACTGTATACAAAATCATATTACCATGGCCACAAAATTCAATGTATAGCTGCCAAAAAATAATCCAGCAGGAGCCCGCTTTCGAATAATTCTCAAAACTCCAGCACAGGACTGCATGAATTCCACCTTCCGGGAAAAAATATAAAACCGAACGGCTAATTCATGCCTGTCCCCGGGTATCGGAATCAAGATGAACATTCCGTCAAATATCAAATTAATACTTACGGGCATTAAATAGAGAGTAATCGCTTGACTGGACTGGTTACGTGAAATAATTTATTCGAGGTGAGGGACGTTGTAGAAACACGAGTGCGTGTACGACAGTATTTTCTAAGCTGACCTGATGCTGCTAAATCATATACAGTACGTGGGGCGTATATTATCACTAAATCATCCGTAGAATGGAGATTCCAGCGAAGCAATAATTGCAAATTTATTGCAAAGCATAACGAGCACAATTACAGTTTCAACCAATGGACCTCCGGGTTAAACCCGGAGGTCCATTGGCTGAAACATTGCTTGTGTTTTTTTTTGTCCATATGTACAAAATTAGAAAGTTATAGCTTGGGTGATAATTCCACTCTGCTGGTGATGTATTTACAATCCACTCTCCACGTATTGTAACTTCTCACGTTTTGAATCTGATTGCTTCTCTCCAGCCAACATCTCATCAACAATGATATCACAATCCATCACATATAAAGAAAAATATTGTGTTAGTTTAATATATATTTTATCAAATGCTAGCAAAAATATCCGAATGATGCAGCAAATAATAAAAAAGCATAATCGAATCAAACATTTTGTTATATAAATTTATATTTAAAATGTGTTCTGCTATTTTTGCTAAAGATTGCTAAAAGTGTTGCTTAGAGAAATACCCTAAAAACAGTAGGTTGGCCAGGTTTATAACAAGTTATGAATGTTGAGTTATGTGTGAAATCTGTCGTCGGGTTTTTTTTATCTTGCTTTAATCAGATGGGAATGGCAGGAAGACATCCACCGTGGCTATGCCATCTCCCAGTCTCCCAGTAGTGCTTATACATGTTCATATACTTTGTAATCTGTGCTGCACACAGTGCTCAAAATAACTTTTTTTCTTTGCGTAGCAAAATGCTACAAATTTAAAAAAAATGAATAGCATTTTGTAAAAATTACATAGCTATTTTTGTATTTAGAGTTATGTTTTGCTGTTTTGTATTGAATTCTTCTAAGTAGATAGAATAGTTTCCATCCATTTCGGGGTATTTCCAAATGATCTGCAACACATGAAACATTTACTATGTTTTTTTTTAACAGAACTGCCTTTAAGGATTGCATGGACTTGGATATTTTCAAATAGCGTCTTGGTTGTTCAATAGAGTTCTCAAAATGAAACTTGGTATTTTTAATTTGATGGGCTTGAAGTTATTTTTAATGTACATTTTAAGCAAAATGTTGTAAAAACAGGAAGAATTTAAACCAATAGAATTCATCTTATATATGAAGTTGCTAAGGATGCTTGATGGAGAGTTAATCTGAGTTATGCCTGGAATGTTCCACAATCAGAAGTAAACCATCAGTGAATTAGTTTTCTTCAAATTTTCATTTACATTTTGCAATACAAGATAATCAACTGCAGCCTAATAGGCTGCAGTTGATTATCTTGTATCGCAAAAATGCTATACATAATTGAACATTGTGTAGCTTTTTGCAAGTTTTGCATAGCAAAAAGCGACGCGACTCCGCTTATTTTGGGCCCTGGCTGCACACAATCATTATGTAATATAGTACTACTGAATATGAGCTATCTATATTTATACTTCTAAAATCTAAACATAAACCAAAGTGTGTAGAATAAAACTTTCTGTCTGAAATAGTCTCAACACGCTGAATTTCTGAAGTGCTTCCAATATATTCATGTATAGCATTCCATACACATACTAGAACTATACAACTAATTTGGCAAACCATCAATTCGCCGCCTGAGCGGCTCGGATCTTTACTTGTAAGTTCAAAAGTAAAAGCTACTCTTACTGATCCAGGCACAATAACATCATCTGTGCTAATTCGGGGAAAACGACCAGCACGATGTCCCCAGGGTCAGCTGTATTTGGTGTGTTTGTGATAACGACTTTTGTACGATCTACTTTAAAACCAAATCGTTTACGTGTTGATCTGTGAGGGTCAAGTTTTTTTCCGTATTTCATTTTAAATAATATATATTATATAAATATATTTTAAATTGGAGACAAAAATACTGAATTGGATACAAGCGTTGATATACTCTTAGATGATGATGATATGGAAACATCTTTTACAAGACAAGTTGATGAAGGAATGCCAGATGTTCCTGATATCACATTATTCGGTGGAAATATTGAAGTGAAAACTAGGACGGCTGAAATGAATCGTTTCTATGATTATATTCAGGAAAAGATTGGACTTGTTCCCAATATTAGAGACTTCAGAAAGTTTGAGAAGAAAGATGGAAAATGATATGCTAAATTAGAAGGATGTAATTCATTTTGCTTTATGGGGAGGACAGGTAATTTTCTGGGATACTCGAACATAGAACGCTCGCTGAGGGCACAAAATATATCAGTGAATAACGTCTATGTGAGATATATGGCTTGACGAAATTTTTAGAGACTATACAGGGAAACTTAAAACTCAATATTGAAGAATTGGATAAGATAGATAAGCATATTAATTATGAAAAGCAAAAACTCCCCGAGCATTAAATGATCAACAGCGAGATAAAATCAGAAATCGTATTAATAATTTAGAAACAGAACGCAATGGTCGATTGGAAATTATCGCAGGTACTAAAGAAAAACTAAGATCTCAAATTAATAGAATTCGTGAAACAATACGAGGAATACGTGACACGGTTATTGCACTTGTGGAGAGAATTAAAACATTATTTAGAGAACAGGGAATCACAATTGTAAGTATACTGACTGCTTTGGGTTTGACAATTAGCATACTTGTATTAGGCGTTGCAGGGAGTAGTGTGACTCCTATTCCTACACCTCCTACACCACCATCTGTCCGGGCGGCACACACGAATGGGCTAAGAAGCAACTCAAACATTTAGCAAATTTGTTAGTTAAGCTTGCTGGGAAGGCTGAATCAGCAATTTAAAGCATCATTGGATCTCCCAGTTAGTGGCTTTTGAAAACAGTAGCTGGTGTAGTGGGCTGGCTTACACAAAATGTATGGGCTCTGATTGTATTCATCGGTGGGTTAATATTTATTAAACTAAAATCTTTATTATTATATAAGATGGCTTTCAGATTTAATGTTGGTGCGAGATATTAATCCGTTATTACAAATGTAAAAAATAAAATAAATGTTTTGCTGAAATTCACGTATCGACCACTGGCGCAATAAACCAATGCGATTTGGCAAAATCAGTTACATTTTGCTGTGTGGTGCGCTACTTCTGGTTGTGGTGGCTCATTTGATGATCATTTGACGCGTGAGGATTTATTTGCAAGAAATTTCTGGATATTTCTTTTTTATTATCAGACTAGCAGAATATTAGATAAAATAAAAGTTGCTCTTTCTCAGGATGACGCATGGCACATATACGATAACGCATATGATAGAACGCATGTGATAGACGAACTTTCGAAAAAATATCAAATGAGTTTGGTGTATTGCCTGATGATGTTTGGAGAGAAAGGCATGATTATAATGATGGTTTAGGCACTCTTTATCAAGTTAGACCGCATTATTACAACTATTTAGCCCTTCACCATCCACGACGAATATTTGATAACACGGTTAGTTTTGCACAGATATCTGGTCACGGTTACACATACATGGCGATTTTATAAGACTTATTGGAGTACATATATTACTGATGAATCAAAAGAATTAACAAGACCCGGTGTGGAAAGAATTAATGATTCTATAACTTATGTTTGGGCTATTTTAGGCTCGCAGGCTCGGATTCAGTCATCAATTCTGGAAATTGATACTGCATTTGATGTTCAAAAACAATTTGAGGCAAATATAGAAGATGCAATTGCGCGACCAGAAGATTTACAGAGTTCCATAAAACGGTATCAAGATATGTTATCTCACGCTCTATCAAAAACTGACTTTGTTTTCGGAGTGGGTCTCTACATGGCTACCTCAAATATAGAATTAAATGGACTTTCGAATATATCAGGCTATAATAACAAATACTTACAGCTACCGATCCCCAGTCATTAGGGGCTAATGGCGAATTAAACTAGGAGATGCAACATATCCACAACTTACTCACACAGAATGTGATTCCACCCCGATCCACACCAATACTTCCAACAGTGGTGAAGTCTGACAGTCATGAGAATGAACGAACCGTTCTGACGGTGGGGCTCATGTGGGGCTCTTTGACGCTTCTTATTTGGTTCTGGAATTGAAAAGTATATATAAAATATTATATACAATGTTTATTACTCTTGGTATAAAGGACGGAGAAGTGTCAATTCCAATGAATATTGATAATTGTTCTGGAAATAAAGTCTTTGTTATAACCTCTGCTTATTATGGAGGATGTTACAATAACATAAAAATTTAGAAAATCAATATTATGATTGAAGGTGAAAGATCAACCCTCAAATTTCAACCCAGTTTATATAATTCTGCCCACTTATCTCCCAGTATTAAATATATAGCAAAGGTTGATGTTTTATTAAACCTTATTAATGTACGAATAGGATTAACACTACTAGGAGGGAGAAGTGTTAAGTATGAAACAAATATTTAGTTTATACGATAATGGGTGGTTAAAACCAGGAACCTATCAAGGAGATACGTCTATAAAGCTGTATCTTGGTTCACTTCAATTACATTGTAACCAGACAGATGCAAACGGCAATTATTTAAACGGTAACCCAACGAATCTTCTAAAACTCAAACAGTTTGATGCAGATAATTTGGGCCAAGACATTACATTATGTTATGCTCAGCCTATCTTTAAAAAACTGGCGAACGGCCACATATCAAGACTCGAGTTTTCATTAAAAATGGAGGTTGGCACAATATTTCAGAATGAGTTTCATTTTATGAACGAGTTGGAAATTAAACACTGAAATGGTGTTTAAAATTTATATGTGAACAGTGATTTATGGAGTAACAGTAACAAAGTATCTCTATCACCATTTGACTCAAAGAGATGGATTTCACCAGATGAAATTAACACTCTAGCTTACGTTCCTTGAATGTAAAATAAGCGCGTGCACAATATGATGAAAGAGAAAAAAACGGTAGTGCGCTAGAAAACTCCTTTCCCTTTCATCAATAAGTTAAAACTGGGGATCGTCTGGATGGAGCGTTGTTTGTACGTCTTATAAATAAACAGGCTAATTGAGACCAAAACTGGTTTATCTTGACAGAATCTCCCTTCTATGTGTATTATGTTCGAACTTCGCTCTCCACGATCTGTATTTGATAATTAATTCATCGAATTGGAATTATGAATGTCACTTCTATTCATTAATATTCATTTCGTAACATATAGCAACATATTGGTATCTTATTACAGACACCCTACAGATAGACCACTTCATGCAATGAATCAGAACGATAATTTAATTAAATTATTCATCAATTAGTGTAACACGTTGTGCCAAAATCGCCATAAAAGATGGTGTTCAGGGGCTTTCTCTTCAGTAGAGATTCGTCAACGAAATAAGGTAAGTTTATATATTATAACTATTCGATATTCGTGTTTATAGATGCTCTTCTTGTTTGATATCTTATGTGAACTGTTGCTGTAAGACCGATTACCAGTCGTCGAGTGTAGTGTTGGTTCTAAAAAGCTTGAACAAACACAATTTATGTACAGTCTTCGTTGTGTGGACTCTATGCCCGATTGAATACGATTGTTAATACAACTCTGGTAACTGTATTCTCAGTCACTCTCAAAATTCAGTTGGGTTAAACATCAACCCGAAGCAACTGAGTTAAGTGAATATGCACCCACTGGGGTTCAATTTCACTCAATCCAGTCGAAGTGGGTTAATTTTTAACTCAACCGCTTTTCTACTGTATTTGACACTATAACAAGAACACGACGTATTGTACAGTTGGCGTCATAAATATGTTCAGATGTACAGTACGTGGAGAGTGGATTGTAACTAAATCACCCGCGAAGTGGAGTTATCACCCAAGCTATAACTTTCAAATTTTGTACATATCGATAAAAAACACAAGCAATGTTTCAGCCAATGGACCTCCGGGTTTAACCCGGAGGTCCTTTGGCTGAAACTTTGCTTGTGCTGATTAGGCTCTGCAACAAATTTGCAATTATTGCTTGGGTGGAATCTCCACTCTGCGGGTGATTTAGTGATAATACACTCTCCACGTACTGTACAGTATAGGGGCAGCTGGTCCATGATACGCATTCGCCCACAGTCACTTTTATTACAGAAACGCTACATAATCAAACGTTGATATTATAATATTGCAGACCGGGTAAATTCCAAGATGGCTGCCAATTGTTCAATAAAAAGAGCTTTTTACCAATGTAACAGTTTAATGTCATCTATATTTGTTCAGGTTTCTGATCATTCTAGGCAGAAATCAGAACTCAATAATATACTATATAATACAGAAAGTACAGATCCTTTGCTGCTCCGGCATGCATCTCAAAATCATACGCAGAGAGTAATCAGTGAGTTTGATGATATACATGTCCTCAAGTTATGGCAATGCAATGCACGCTGGATTTTCAGCCCTGGAGATACTGAATATCCTTTTTTTCAAAGCAATCGGCGATTACGAGGTGTGGGAGAGTTTAACACTATCGAGACAAATGTTTTTGTTGAGTATTTTCAATTTATAGCACCCCCTCCCCCCCCCCCCTTGCCCTCAGGATGATGTAAATGGGAGACGCCTCTATTCGGGACCAACGAGTGTTCCAGCACGCACTTGAGCAGCGACCTGTAGAACACCTCGAGATTGTAAATAATGCCTTTGTAAAACACTTCAGGAGTAGCGTATTAGCCAATGCATTTCTTCTTTGTAACAATCGTCTAAACCATACCTGCCCTGCTTTAATACTCAAAGGACCATTTAGCCTTAAACGGACATGATAATGCGATGTTTTTCCAAATGTTCAATTTAGATGGCATTTTGTGCGCTTATTGTGATCAGCAGTAACTAAACTGCCACCTTAACCTTTCGCAGATCCCAACCGATCAGTATCAAGGTTTTTGCAACCATGATACAGTTAAAACTAGAAGTCCTGTCACGAATAGTGCGCTTATCTAGGCTTAATTGCGCGTTGGAATTGCGTGCAATTGCCATATCGAATGGCATCCAAAGCACGACAGGTTCTCCCGGTTACTCATAGCAAACACATGCAATGTTTCTGCCAATGGACCTCCGGGTTACCCGGAGGTCCATTGGCTGAAACATTTCTTGTGCACAGGCCATATGTACAGAATTTGATAGCTTTACTTGGGCCATAACGCGCACATTAACGCGCATATCAACGTGCTATTTGTGCGCTTTTCATGACACGACTTCTGGTTTTAACTGTAGGTGGCCCGATATTTATGGCTAACAGATATGAGCAGAACAAATGAACCCCCACCGTTCCATCAAGTGGAATTTTTTCCAATCATGACACGGAATTAGTGAATTGCAAATATTCTTAAAACCACTACAATGTTCACAAATTAGTTATACTGTTTTCTTAACCAAGGAAAAGACATACTTTCTAGTGAACCTTAATGCAAGTATGTATAATGGCATGACATGGCGATTATCTCAGAATGGTATCAAAGTCGAAAGACTCCTGCTGAAATTATCTTTTGACAGGACAGAAAAATGGGCGGTGACAGTTGGAACATTCTGGTTCTGTTTGAGCTTCTCTCAACCAAAATTAATTTTTCAGGATACAATGCATAATTTATACTCATAATCAGGGTTGGGGTATTCGTATTCAGTATTCGTATTCAGTCGTATTCGAATACAGTTTATCAAGTATTCACATGTATTCAGTATTCACTCAATGTTGTGAATACATGTATTCGTATTCGTATTCAAATACATTAAAATTTTAGCTGTATTCATGAATACATTTTGAATACTTTTTGAATACTTTCTATATTTTGGAATTAAAGAACCATATACTGAATAAAAGGTTTTCACAGGTCAAGCCCATGGACTCCAGACAAATTCACTCCTCATATCAATATTAAAGACTTAATAATCCCTGATATTATTTATATACCACCAAACACCTTGTCTGATATTTATGCATTGAAAGCAGACAACAGACTTAATTATCAATTAACTTGTCACAATACAACCTATTTATGTAACAGTGGACACATATCCCCATGGCTTTTTAAATTGTTGAAAACATGGACAGTAAACATAAAACAAAAACACTTGTGTCATTGGACACAACACAGTTATTCAATGATATTATATTCTAAAAATTTTGGTTTTATTTAAAGTTTTTCTATTTATCCATTATTTCACAGTGAAAACACATATTTATTAATTTGTTTATTTGTTTATTTACTACTGTTCACGGTCACATTTGCACAGCTCAGTATGTCTAATTATAATCGGTGAAAGCACGTAAATATTATAAAGGAAATACTACTGCTGTTAGCAAAGTCTCAGCCAACAGACCTCCAGGTTTAACCATGAAGTGCATTGGCTAAAACTTTACTAGTCCTTCTCATGTGGTATCATTGCAATTGATACTTAACGTTCAGGATGAAACGCCAGTCTGGGATTTTTTGGAACTAATCCACTCACATTTTGTGATGTGTTGTCAATGGAGAGTAGTCTAATTACTATGGAACCAATAGAGTGGATTTCCCGTCAGGTAATTACTTTAGTTTTTCAACAAACCATGGTAAGCACAATTAAAGCTTCAGCTAAAGGACCATCAGTTTAAAAATGACTTTTAACCCAACAAACAAAAAAAAAACGTAAAGGCCTTGGTATAAATATTTCTAATTTAAAAAGTATTCAAATATTCAAAAATGTATTCATGAATCCATTGTAATGTATTTGTATTCGTATTCAAATACATTTGAAAATTTGTGTATTTGTATTCGTATTCATGAAATTTCTTATTCGAATACATTTACAAAGTATTCGCCCCAAGCCTGCTCATAATAGTAGAGAAAGCAATCAGTTCATGAAGATACATTTTTCGATGGACACGACGCTAGAATAGTTCCAAATGTTTATCTAAAATAAACTAATACGCCATCCTGGCTATCAGCAATCTAATTAAAAATAAGTTGGTGATCATTATACCTTCTAAACGATATAAAATAATGCATATTGTCTTGTATCGTCGAATAATGGTCCTTCTTGTATGTTTGGAATATCATTTTATTAATCATGACATGGAATTATTGAATTGCATCAGTTAAAACTTTAAGTCCTGCCACGATATGTTCGCTTATCTAGGCTTAGTTGCGCGTAGGAATTGAGCGCAATTGCCATATCGAATGGCACCCAAAGCACGGCAAGTTCTCCAGGTTACTCATAGCAAACACAGGCAATGTTTCTGCCAATGGACCTCCGGGTTACCCGGAGGTCCATTGGCTGAAACACTGCTTGTGCACTGGCCGTATGCACAGAATTTGATAGCCTTCCTATGATCATAACACGTAGATTAACGCGCAGATCGACGTACTAGTTGTGCGCATTTCATGACAAGACTTCTAGTCTTAACTGTATTATCCTTAAAACCCTACTATGCCCCTGATTTAGGGGTATTGTTTTCTTAACCTGGGAAAAACATACATTCCAGTTGACCTTAATGCAAGTATGTAGAATGGCATGGCGATTACCTCATAATCTTAGTTGAGTGACTCCAGTTGAATTTATTTAATGACAGTACAGAAAAATGGGTGACAGTTGAAACATTCTGGTTCTGTTTGAGCTTCTCTCTCAGCCAAAATGTATTTTTAGGACACAATGCATAATTTATACTCATAATAGTAAAGAAAGCAACCTGGTGACGTAGATACATTTTGCAGTGGACAGAACGGTGGAATAGTTATACAGTATCTAACATAAAATAATATGATATCCATGATACCAGCAATATAATGAAATGATAATTCGTGGATCGTTAAACCTTCTGATCGATGTAAATCATGTATATTGTCATGTGTACTACCACATAAGTGCATTTCTTGTAGGCCTGGAGGCTGAATTCGTCAGTAAAGTAACAAATGTAGTCCATCTGTTATAAATTCTCCGTTAAGTTACCGAAATCTTCCGCCTGTTACCACTTTTAACAGAACATAAATATGAATGGAAAGCAGAGCATTATACCAAGAGTCATTTGATCAGCAAGGAAATAATTTAGATCACGATGGCATCAGAATAGTCATGGAACTGACATTGATTTTGTTTTCTGTTTTGTGTCGTGTTTTGTCGTCCTCCTGTTGTCAACATGTTTGTTTTTCCAGTGTAACTGCAGGGACAGTAGCATGTGGTCATTCGGAGGTTTTGACGCCGATTCTCCTAAATGTGCCTTCAGATGAATCCAACTGACATTTTGTATATGTGGTCCCCAAGAGTTTATCTTGAACAAAATTGTCGAGGAGTGCATTTAATTCCCAAGATCTGTAGATACACTCTAAAATCAGTTTGGTTAAAAATCAACCCAAATCATCAGGGCTGAGTGCGCATGAACCCAATTGGGTTGAGTTGTAACCCAATTGATTTTAGAGTGCATTATAACAGTTAGAATTTGGTGGATATGTACACTCCTGCTTAGTTATGTTGAGAGATTGGATATGTACACACCTGCTTAGTTATGTTGACAGATATGTACACACCTGCTTAGTTATGTTGAGAGATGTTGAGAGATATGGAAAAATCAACCTCTTTTCTTAGCCTCCAAATTGATGATTAAGTAGAATCAGCTACCAGTTACACTTACTTATTCGTCCAAGTCAAACCTTGTATATTCTATGATTTACTCTTTCGGCAACGTTAGAACAAAGTTTTGAACCCACTGTTGTCATTGACCTTGGACATTTGCTAAGAATTCCGCGTTTGTGGTTCATAGGCACCACGCTTGATGTAAACTAAACCTAGATGAATGTTTGAAAAATGTAATAAATTGCCAATTATATCCAGGGATTTTCCCAGTTAAATGTAGATATTGTACCACCTTATCGGAAAGGATCATGGTGTCGTATATAAACATGTTCACAGGAATTGTAGTACTTGGAAACAGAATTTTGAAATTTTGATAAGAAAGTCCATTAATACTAGTAAAATAATACATAACCTATAGTAAATATATACTTATAATATAATGTCGTAAGGATTTATGTAGTTACAGAAACCTATAGTAATTATATAAATATAATAAAGTGTAGTAAAAAGTAAAGAACACAGGGGGAGCGGGAATATTTAGATATTTGTTTGATAAATTTTAAGAAATGAAGTCCATTAGTATTAGTACAGAAATTTCAGAAAGCTGTAGTAATTATATAAGAATAAGAGAGTGTGGTTAGAACACTGGGGAAATAACTAGATACATGTTTGTGACATTTTGACAAAGCATATTGGACTATATATTAGGCATATTGGAGGCAACTGGACATTACGAGTACATTAATTACAGATACTTATAGTAATTGCATAGGTATAATATAGAGCAGTTACACTGGGGTGGAAGGATATTTAGAGAAATGGTAGACTGGTGTACATATTAGTCATATTACAGGTAGTCATACTACAGTTAGTAACAATTCTCTCTTCTGCACCCCCTGGTCGACAAGGGGCCAGGGGTGGCATATTAGTATTTACACAGGAAGTATGGTAACTGGAAATAACTAGCACAGTAATTACAGAAACATATAGTAATTATATCTGTATAATAGAGTCATACAACCAAGGTAGAATATTACAGGAATGTTAGATAAATTCTGACACGAGGGAGATTTAACTATATATTAGTCAGCTTAGAAGTAACTGGAAATTACTAGTACAGTGACAGTGTAGCAAGAATATTGGGCGACAAATGTCTGCAAAATGTTAAAGACAATTGGACTATATGTTAGTCACATTAGAGGTAGTCAAAATTCAAGTAGTAACATACTTCCCATTAAACACAGTTATATCCCATATAAATGTAGCTATTACACCCCCCTGGTCGACAAAGGGTCAGATGGTGGAATATTAGATTTTACGCAGGAATCATACATAGTAGTTGGAAATTAACTAGCATGGTAATCTATTTGGTAATCTATAGTAATTATATAAGTATAATAGAGTGCAATAAGAACACTTTGGGGAAACATTTAGGAAAATGTCGGATAAATTTTGACAAAGACGATTGGACTACATATTAGAGGTAATCATACTACTAATGGTAACAAATTCTCCCTTCTACGCAGTTATTTGATAATGCTGCACCGCCTGTTCAACAAGGGACCAATGGTGGCATATAAACATTTTCACAGGAATTATAGTAACTAAAAATTACTACTACAGTTATTACAGAAACCTATAGTAATTATATAGATATAACAGAGTGCAGTAAGCACATACAGTTAAAACTAAAAGTCCTGTCCTGAAATGCGCACAAATAGCACGTCTATATGCGCGTTAATCTACGCGTCATGGCCATAGTAATGTTGTAAAATTATTTACATATGGCCTGTGCACAAGCAATGTTTCAACCAATGGGCCTCCGGGTAACCCGAAGGTCCATTGGCAGAAACATTGCCTGTGTTTGCTATGAATAACCATGAGAACCTGCCGTGCTTTGGATGCCATTCGATATGGCAATTGCGCGCAATTCCTACGCGCAATTAAGCCTAGATAAGCGCACAGTTCGTGACAGGACTTCTAGTTTTAACTGTAGGGGAGGAGGATATATAGAGACATGTTTGAGACATTCTCGACAAGGGAGATTGGACTTCTTGTTAGTCATATTAGAAGTAGTTATACTAGAAGTAGTAACACAATTTCCATTCTGCACAGTTATTTTCCGATATAAATGTAGATATTGGACACCATGGTCGACAAGGGCCCTGGGGTGGCATATTAACATTTAACATGAATCATAGTAATTGGAAATAACTTTCACAGTAATAACACAAACCTATTATAGTTATGTAAGTGTAATGGTCTGTAGTAAGTACACTAGGGTGAACTGTTTAGAGAGATATTTGATATAGTTTGATGAGGAATCTGTAGTAATTATATTATTATAATGGAGTGCAGTAAGAACACTTGGGACAATATCTAGATAAATGTTTGTGAAATTCTGACAAATGGGATTGGACTCAATATTAATCATATAAAAGGTAACTGGAAATTATTTACCACAGTAATTACAGAAACCGATAGTAATTATATGGGTATAATAGAGTGCAGTAAGAACACTGGGGGGTATTTAGAGAAATGTTTGAGGCATATTTGACAATGGAGATTGGACTACGTGAGGGAAATAACTAGAGAAATGTTAGTGAAATTTTGACAAAGCAGACGACTGGAATACATATTAGTAATATTATAGGTAACTGGAAATTATTAGTACAGTAATTACAGAAACCGATAGTAATTATGAAAGTACAATATGGTGCTGTAAAAGTACTGGTGGAAATAATTAGACAAATGTTTGGATTTTTTTTACAAGGAAGATGGACTACATATTAGTCATAACTAGAGGTAGTAATACAACAATTAATGACAAATTGTCCATTCTACACAGTTATCTTGCCATATCAATGTCGATATTGTACCCCCTGGTGAATAACGCAACGAGGATGGCATATACACATTAACACAGGAATTATAGTAATTGGAACTAACAAGCAGGGGGTGGCATGTAAACACAGAAAAAATACAGAAACCTATTGTATTTATATAAATATAATAAACTGTAGTGAAATATCAAGGCAAATGTTTGATCACTTTTCACAAGGGTGATTGGACTACATGTATGTCATATTAGAGGTAATTAGGACTACATGTGTGCTATATTAGAGGTAATAAGGACTACATGTATATTATTTTAGAGGTAATTAGGACTACATGTATGTTATATTAGAGGTAGTTATGACTACATGTATGTTATATTGGAGGTAATTAGGACTACATGTATGTTATATTAGAGGTAATTAGGACTACATGTATGTCATATTAGAGGTAATTAGGGCTGCACATATGTCATATAAGGGGTAATTAGGACAACATGTATGTCATATTAGAAGTGATTAGGACAACATGTATGTCATATTAGAGGTAATGAGGTAATTAGGACTACATGTATGTCATATTAGAGGTAATTATGACTACATGTATGTCATATTAGAGGTAATTAGGACTACATGCATGTCATATTAGAGGTAATTAGGACTACATGTATGTCATATTAGAGGTAATTAGGTCTACATGTCTGTCATATTAGAGGTTATTAGGAGTGGGATAATGTGTTAAGTGTGTATTTCTGATGTGCTAAATAGACACAGTGATGGTATTACAGAAAAATGGGGTTAATATAAATTAGAAACTGTTGGATTAAAATTGTCACTGGACGGTAAACACGTATGCACACACACACACACACGCGCGCGCACACACACACACACACGCTCGCATACACACACATATTCTAGGGAATCATTTTCCTCAAAGTCTCTTTAAAAAAGCCAAACCAAGCGAAACGCGTCGAGACAGACGGATTTTCTACCACTTCAGAAGGAAAAACCAAGCCAGGTATCTTCTTGAATCGGTAATATCTAGTTTCGCAATTTCATTTATTTCATTACTTTATATTTTATTTATACTTAATTCAGCTACTTTCTTTAACAATGGCAAGAAAAGGGCAGAGGCACCAGAGGCAGAGAGTTGCCCAGTCCGGAACTGGCCAGGAACAATCGTTCCAAGTTTATTCTAGGCTGCTCAAGGCTCTGTTCCAGGTGCTTCAATGTTTGCACCACATTGGGCTCTTAGAGCACCATTTGGCAAATCGGGATTTCCCTAAACAGCTGGAGAAGAAAGTAGATGAGTTAGGAGGCTTTCTTAAGCCAGCTCTTCCCACTCCACACATTTATTCTGTTTTTCGACAGATTAGTGTGGGATGGGCCAATCAAACGTTAAATGCTTTAGTTGAGCATTATAAGATAAACTTAAACCGGTGGAAGTCTAAGATAACTTTGGCTATGCGACCACCTCCTGGACTCGAAAAAATAGACTTCAACAGCGCTTTGGCGCGTGCCTTGATCTGGGCTAAAAAGAACTTTAAAAATAAGTTGACAGATAAGACGATTTCGGCCTATACGTCTTACATTTCGGAACTTCGCCCAGCGTCTGGAGTAAGGAACAATACGTGAGGGAGCAAGCAAACTCCGGCCCGTGTTGTCCCTCTACCCCAACGCGAAAAGCATAACAAGAAAAGATCAAGGCAAAGCACTTCTCCCTCTTCTTTTCCTTCTACTTCTTTCTCTCAGAGTAAGCGCCTCAATTTGCAAACATCTCCGGTCCATATTGTGACTGAAGATGCTCGCAAATTGAGTAACGCTGTCTCGCCTCGTCTTGTTTCTCTACCTCCTACTCATCCTCAGCCTTTCTTCTCTGGTTCTCCTAGTGCTCTCACTAGAACTCCTCCTCCTCTCCCTTCTGTTTCTCCTGTTGCTTCTGTTTCCTTTCCTGCTTCTGTTTCCTCTTCTCCCCCTTCTCCTGCCTCTAGTGTGGTTCAACCGGGTATATCGTACTCAGAGAAAGTCAAATCACCGAGCCGTAACTCGGGCCGCTCATTTGATTCTAAATTCTCCCAGTTTCGGCATAAAAGCGGAGTTAATTTTGACAAAAGGAATTGGCGCCTCCCCGAGTTTGTAAAAACATCCTTATGATTGGAAGTTCAAATTTAGGACGCATTGATCGAAATCCCCATCCGGATATCCAGGTGGAGTGTTACCCCGGCGCCAAATTCAATCATCTGCGCTCTATGTTTAAAGGGCACAGGGGCCAGTCCAGTCCCAAAAAAATATTATTAAATATTGGCGTGAATTCTCGAAACGATAATTCTGATCTCGTAGTTAAGCAGTTGCGAAATATGCTTAGCGATATCAGGGTCAAGTTTAGATCAGCAAAAATTTATTTCGCTGAACTAAACTTTTCGCAAAAACTCCCTCAGGCTGAGAGGAGAACCCTGAGCATCATCAACGAAACCATTCGGAAAGTGAAGGACGTTAACGTTATACCAAAAATTGATGTCGCGAAGTTTGATGTTGCTCAGGATTTAATCCATTGGACCACGAGAACCGCCAATATTATGTACGATCACTGGTTGAACCACCTAAATTTAAACTAAGTAAAGGCAAAGGTAGCAGCCGCCTAACAGATGTGGGATTAGGAACTAATGTGGTTAACCTGTCTGGCACCAATGACCTAACAACCCAAGAGAAATCTCTTTTAGATCGCGGTTTAATTTTTGTACCAGCACCAAAGCCTAAAACTGATAACCAAACAAATTTACTATCATACAACTGTAATTTTCTTAGGCAAATGAAATTAGCAGACCGCTTTAGAAACTCCAGCGGTCGGAAACTTCCTTTTACAGAATCATCTGGTTGGTCACCTCCAGATAGTGAAGTAGATCCCGAAATTATTGAGGCTAGCAAACGAATCATCCAAAGGGTGTTCAACATGAACATACTCTCCGATAAAGACAATTTAACAGCTGGCGAACGGAGAGCCCTCACGAAACTTCGAAAAAATAAGAAATTAGTAATTAAACCAGCCGACAAAGGTGGGTCGGTAGTTGTTCTATCTCGCGCTAATTATATAAAGGAAGCCATGAGACAACTCAGCAATACTAAACATTATAAGAAAATAGATTCACTTATTTGGCCTAGTAATATCGAAAAATTTAATAAGATCTTAAAATTTCTCCTCGACGAAAGTCACATTACCAAAAAACAATTGAAATATTTAACAGCTAAGCTCAGTGCTCAAACAAGACAATTTTATATCCTACCAAAGATCCACAAGGACCGTTCTTCATGGACGGATGACTTAACTCCACCCGGGAGGCCAATTGAAACAGATTGTAATTCGGAATCTTATGCGATCTCGGAATTAATTGATTATCATCTGAAGCCTATAGCAAATAGACATCCGAGCTATCTAAAAAATACACAGGATTTCCTGTCAAAAATTTCGAAATTGAAAATATCGAAAAATGCAATTCTGGCTACTTTGAATATCGACAGTATGTATACGAACATTGATATTGATAAAGGTTTTAAATCAGTTAAAAATGCATTTGAAAAATATCCGGATGCGAAACGCCCGGATGAACAAATTTTGGATCTTTTAGAGCTGAGCTTAAAAGGTAATGACTTTCAATTCAATGGAGAATATTTCCTACAAATAATGGGTTGTCCTATGGGCAAAAGATTCAGTCCTAATTTTGCAAGCATTTATGTAGCGGAATGGGAGGAAAATGCCTTAAGCAAAAGTGCAAAGCATCCTCTCGTATGTCTCAGGTATTTAGATGACATTTTTATTATTTGGGAACATTCAAAAGAAGATTTTGAGGAATTTTTAGAAATTTTGAATAATCACGAACCAAATATTAAATTGAAAGCTAATATCAGTGAAAATTCTGTTGATTTTGTCGATGTGACCGTGTATAAAGGCAAGCAATTTCAGGCGTCCGGTCATTTGGATTATAAAGTGTATTTTAAACCAACTGATTCACATCAGTTGTTGCACACAAAATCATTTCATCCTCAACATACATTTAAAGGTATCATCAAATCACAACTCATTCGTTTCCACCGCAATTCAAGTGATAAGGTAAATTTCAATGAGGCTTGTTCTACTCTATTTGGCGCCCTGAGATCGAGAGGATGCTCGCTGCGCTTTATGCGTACCTTAAAATCTCAAACTTTGAAAAAGCTCGAAAGTCCAGCTGAAACCTCTGATTTCGAACCACTGAAGATTGAACACAACAGACCGTTGCAGAATGGTAGTGGCGCGGTGTTTAATTGCAAAAAGCCTCGATGTAGATTGCATACTTTTATGCCTGATCAGAAAGAGGAATTTTCCTCCGAACAAACGAAAAATCATTATCAGATCCGTAACCCCCTCCATTGTGATTCACCAAACATTATTTACCTTATCACATGCAAGCGCTGTCGGAAACAGTATGTTGGTCAAAGTCAAAATCCTTTCCGAGAACGTGCTACTAGACACAAACAGGATATAAAACACAATGCTGATGGCCCAGTAGCACAACATTTTAACCTTCCTGGCCATTCTTTGGACGATTTCGAAATCCATCCTATTGAACAACCACCAATTAAAGAAACATTAGAAGAAACGGATGAATTTAGAAAAAAACGTGAAGCTTTTTTGGATCAATACGCTTCAAACCCTCTGGCCATTTGGTATGAACATATCAGAGGGCGAATGCGAAAAGAGGTCCATCATTCCTTTCACTTTAACGCACAACATAATGAATATCGAAATAGCAAAAATGTTAAAAGATGAATTCAATTTTACCAATGCTAAATTAAATGAACCTTTGAATCTTCGACCTGTCATCGCCTATAAGAAAAACAAAAGCTTGCGTAACATCCTTGTAAGGACTAAATTAGAACCCATCAATGAATAACATCAATTTTTGCCAGTCAGTTTAACCAGTTCCTAAGCTCATCACTTAGTTTAAATCAATTTTATGTACTTTTTTGTCATGTTTGAAACCAATCAGGGTTCAGTAAATGAAAACAATTTTTCGGCGGCATATTAAAAGAAAAAAACGTTTCAGTAGGAAATGTCTGTGCCAGTGCGATTTTTTAACCTCAAACACATACATACATACCCACACCCACACACACATATATATATATATTCATAGAGATATATAATAAACTTACATAGATTTAGTATTAACCCAACGAATACATTATTAGAACACAACGGGATTAGTGCGAACACAAGCAAAGAGATTGTATGTTTGCTGCCCTGTCGCATGAAGCACGTGGTACAATTCTCCCGTAAGCCAATCGCAGCATGTAATACTGGTGTAATTGGCCTAGTAATACATAATACATGCAAACATGTATTATATATTACTTGGCCAATCATACCAGTACTTTCACAGAGGTGACTGAACTACGTGTTTGTCATATTAGAAGTAATTAGGATTAGGGGTGATAAATTAAGTGTGTATTTCTGATATGCTAAATAGACACAGTGATGGTATTAAAGAAAAACAATCAATTCTACATATTTCTACAAATACAATCATGTACTCACCGTTTTACCATCCATTCAATCGAACGTGTCAGACCACCAGAAACACATCAAATGACCAGTAATCCCAAAGTATATTTTCTAGCAGCATTGTTAACCATTGTGAAATTTTGTTTGGAATCCTTTGTATTAATTGAAAATAAATCACTTGATTTTTGCAGTAGTACAAGTTCTGTCGACCTCAGTGAATATCATGACGTATAACATAACTTTAGACGACATTCAAAGTGGTACGGGATTTGACTTCGTGTCTTTATGTAACAGCAAATGTGCCGTCATAAATGACGCTGACGATTCACCTATTAACGACCATTCAGAATGTCGGTTTTACCGACTTGATGAGTTTCAGTCGTCTGCTGGAAACATTGGGCATCCATTTTCATTATTCCATATCAATGTGCAAAGCCTAACTGCTCACTAGGATTTCCTAAATGACCTTTTATCCTCTGTTCAGAAATCGGAGAATACATTTGATGTCATACCCCTGGCTGAAATATTTCAACCGCCTCCCAGTATGTTATTCGACATAACTGGTTATCATAACATCTTGTAAAACGTAAGACCGAGTGTTGACGACGGTCGGTGTGGAGTGGGGCTTTATATAAGAGATGGTATTAGCTACAAAGTACGAGAAGATTTGACAATATTTATTCCGCATGTTATAGAATCCCTTTTTATAGAAGTTAAATATGGCAAATCGTCTCGACTAATTGGGGTTATCTATGGACCAAATACACCCCCTAAAGACGACTTGGTCCTATTTCTAGTTAAGTTAAATTGTATTACAGACGCACTCATCCGGGAAAAGAAACCGTCTGTGGAGACATAAATGTTGATCTCTTAAAGTTGGAGTCTCATCAGCAAACACCTGGCTATTCAGATTTAATGTTTAATCAGGGTTTTTTATCGTTCATCACCAAGCCTACCAGGGTAACCACACACTCAGCCACACTGATTGATCATGTTTATTCAAACTATATAAACAACAACATTAATCATAATAAGGGACGTGTCTGACCAGTTTGGAATATTTTTGATCGAAGTGGAGCACAGGAAGACCGTTAAACAAGCTTCCGTATTAACCCTTTACCCAACGCAGATGATATCAAAATTTATTATTTTAAATATCATTTTTTTATTTTTTTCAAACAAAATCAACAAAACGACGAGCTCGTTCCAACGAGGGGTCACATGATATGGTTTTGTTGAAATTTATTGAAAAATAATATTTTTTCAACTGCTGAATTTGCATATTACGCGGGCGCATGCGGGCGATTTGTTGGGAAAGGGTTAAGACTTATCATCAGTGAAGGGACTATTCAAAATTTTATTAACGAATATTCTATCAGAGTGTGGCTTCACATCTATTTTAGATTCATCGTGTCCAAATATAGCTTATGATACTTTTATGAATTTATTTTCTAATGCAGTTGAACAGGAATCACACCAGCAACAACTTCGGTTGAATAGTAAATTCGTAACACGGCAGCCCTGGATATCCAGGGGTCTTTTAGTATCCTCAAACAATAAGATGAAATTTTATCACCGCAAATTAAGTCCCCAAGTGAGCAGAATATAACTAACTACAAAAAAGTACTATAAAATATTCAATACAGTTGAAAGACAAAGCAAAGTTCTACATTATAAACAAATATTACAGGAAAATCAAAATAATCTTCGTAATACGTGGGAAATTCTAAATGGCGTAAAAAAAAGGATACACATGACTCGTCAATGCCTGCTCATATAACCGTAGAGTACAAACGTATCAATGGTCCAGTTAATATAACTCAGGCATTTAATATATTTTTTTTATAAATATAGGGGACCAAACAAGACGTCGGATATAAATATCTAATAATTCTTTCACTGATACCATGTTTGGCAGCTACTCTAACATTTTTTTCATTAATCCAGCTTCTGATAGTGTAACACCCATGAAAGCCAAAACGAGCAGAGGTCGCGACAACATCTCCACTTTCCAGGTTAAATATATAATTCCCGTTAGAGCGGCCTCGCTTGCTCACATTCTAACAGCTCATTTGAACAGGGTGTCTTCCCCGACAAAATAAAAATTGCTAAAGTGATTCCGATCTACAAATATGGCGATCCACATAACGGCAATAACTATCGGCCCGTGAGTATTTTGCCTACTTTCTCTAAAGTATTGGAGAAAATTATGTCTGATCGACTTATTAATTTTTTAAACAAATTTGATATCCTAACCGCTCAGCAATATGCTTCTCGTAAAAATCATGCCACAATTCATCCCGTTCTCCAATTATTGAGTCATATTGCTGAAAATAATGATGGAAGTAAACATAACACACTAGCTGTCTTTATTAAAACCCCAAAGGCTTTCGGCACGATAAATCTCAGTAACTTATTAAGAAACTTGGAATAATATGATATTCGTGGAATCAGCTTGGAATGTCTCAAGAGTTATTTGTCCAATAGGCAACAATACGTCGCGCTCGGAGATAATGAGTCATCCACAATCCTAGTTACTTCTGGTGTGCCACAAGGCTCCAATTGATGGCCGACCGAATTTCTGTTGTATGTTAATGACCTTTGTAAGTCTACCTCCTTAAATGTAGTGTCATTTGCGGATGTCTCCACTGTGTATTCATCCGGACCAGATATAAATATTCTTGTAAATCATACTAATCTCGATCTAGACAAGATATATCGATGGTGTTCGGCTAATTACCTCCTCCTCAATACTACTAAAACCAAATTTGCCATTATAAACCCCAGCAATAAGAGAGCAGTCCCACTTCTCAGTGATGTTGTAATAAACAATAAGCAAAAAACAGAGATGCGTCTGACCTAAACGAATCGTCATTAAAATGTCTAGGCATACATAATCTGAGCATCTCTCATAGAAGGCTCACATTTCTATTTTGTGCGCAAAAATAGCTCGTACAAACTATGTTCTTAAATTAAAAACTATGATGCTACATGTTGCAATAAAAACGCTGTATTATACTTTAGTGCACAGTCATTTGATTTATAGGATTCACGTATGCCGTAACTAGAAAGGTATAAATAAGCTGTATTTAATACTGAAACACGTTCTACAATAATTTTAAACAATACACGATATAACTCTCACACAGATCCATTGTTTCTAAAAGACAAAATTTTAAAGGTTAGTGATCTTTTTGTGCTCTGTACGCATCTGCTTGTATTTGACTGGAGAAATAATAATCTCCCGTATATTTTGATAAATTGTTCAGTGCCGTGGAAAATAGAAGTGGAAGATTCACCAGACAATCTTGAAGAAAGATCTCGAACAAGATCTCTAGATGCCATTCCAACATTTGCTTACCCGAAAATATGGAACAAACTGGGTGAAAGACTGAGCAATATCCCACTTAGAGGCACATTTAGAAATAGAGTTGTTAAAACAATTGCTAAGATCTTATGATGATAATGTAAACTGTAATAACCCGTATTGCGTTTACTGCTTAAGTACTTAAACCATCTCCTCAGTCTTTCGAATTATATGGTATTAACAGCTTAGGAATTTGGCTTTTCCAAAACCCTAATTTAATAATACATTTTTAAATGGCTGAGTACTGAAAGCCACCATAGTGGCTTTTGTTCTTAGCAGTAGTTTTACAAATGATTTACCGGTGTTAAATAAACGTCTTTTATAGGTGTAAACAAATTTCAGTGCACTGGAGAATGTTTATTCTCCATTAAACCTAAATAATTAAAGATTTATGAACAGTACGCCGGATAATTCAGCACTCTTACAGTTAATTATCGAGTTGTCTCCACCTTATATGCAGTATTCTACCAAATAATAAGATACTTCATTTTTTTCTAATAATTTTCGTTCTCTGACTGTGTTTCGTCATCAGCTTCCGATATAGGCTACTTACTCCTCAGATCACAATTATTAATAACGCAAAAGACAATGTTCACATTGGAAGTATCCATGGAAAAGTGGACAGGATGACTAGTTATATATATGTATACATACTGATGCACATAACTATCTGTTAGTTTATACCTCTTATTGTTTTCCTGGCACAATCTGAAACTGTACAGCTAACAGGGAGATGACAGGTAGATGGCCAATCTGGCTATGCCACCTTCCTACGGTATACACTATTTTTTATTTTTCCACAAACGCTATTGTTACTTATTATTTTTTATAATTATTTTCATTGTGTTTAGTGTATTTTTGTCAGTATTATGTATACCTAATTTAAAATATATCAATAAATCAAATAAAGCAAAATCAAACCAATTGGAAAGGCTCGAAATCAACCCTTTGAACTCTAGTTGTATCTCCCATGACACTTCAATGGCAGCAATTAGAAGAGTCCATCTTCATTATTAGGGGTAGGCCAATCAATATTTTCAACGTGCAGCCTCGAGGCTGCACGTCGAAAATATTGATTGGTCTACCACAGACATTTACTGAACAGCCATCCTATTTAATGACGTTATGACGTAGCATGTTGCTGGCCGCAAAAAGGGGTTAAGCTGAAATATAATTAGAATAGTGGTATAATTGGGTGACGTTTGTCCGGAAGTTCGGAAACTGAGACATGCACTTTGTTGTCAATTTCCCAACCACAACAAACAACTGGAAAATCGTGGAGGGAAGTTTTACGACCTGCTATGATTCACCCGCATCCCGACGTAAAGCTTAAAACTTATAAATTTCACTCATTATTTAAAGATTTTTTTCTTGAGACAAAATGTGATATACAATGGATATTCATGTTTTTGTTGAAAAAATATCACAACACGATATGTCTATTGAAAATAAATAAGAACGTTTTCAATCATACTTTTATAAATATCTGATAACTAATGGAAAAAAACAGAAATTTCAGTCCACGACCTTAAATTGTCTTCGTTGTGATGTTGAACAGCCAAATGGTGGAATGAGCTCTGAGATGTTTTGTTTGTTTTCGAGATATATATGGGAAGGGGGTATGGGTGCAGGGTGACTGAGCCTTATACGCTTGCGTGATTTAATTATTACTGAACGTCTATGTTAATAGAACATAGATAACCCAAATTAGAAGTAAATAATATTCTTTAGAACGAGACACGAGGTGACCAAAGCTGTCGAAAGTTTCGTGAAACCACAGTAAATGAATAAATAGGGTGATACCATTCAAAAGGACATGGTCTTAAGAGTTAACTTGACAAATCAACACAAGCGTCGCAAGGGGGAGTAGGAGCTCCCAATAACTTTCACATTCAGGATATTTTAGGACGATAGCATTCCATAGCACAACGTTGTAAGGGTTCATTTGACATATCAACAGAGGCGCCGCAAGGAGGAGGGGGGGGGGGGGGCGTTAATACGGAGTGTGCGTCTCAAAAACTTTGCCAGTCTGGACATTTTCGTCAATAATGAAGTTTAAAATACCAGTTCCATCTTGTCAGTAATCGTGTTATTCCTATAGGTACTAGATTTGATACTCTTACTTGTGTGTGACAAATAGAGATTTACGGAGCCCACTTAAGGCCATTGAGGTCCCAGCCTCACAGAGTACCGTTAATGCGTGTGTTAATTAATTAGAAAGTGACATCACGATCCTTGCCTGTATATATTTTATTTATTCACAATAAGTCTTGAGGTTTTTAATTAACACTAAACCCGATTGATTATTATTCCAGTTACATCATCAAGGCTAATGCCTATCATGATGGTGTTGTGGACTCGACGAAGGCCTATCATAATGGTGTAGTGGGTTCGACTAAGGCCTACGATGATGGTGTAGTGGGTTCGACGAAGGCTTACCATGATGGTATAGCTGGTTCGACAAAGGCCTATATTGATGGTGTAGTGGATTCGACAAAGGCCTATCACGATGGTATAGTGAGAAACTACTACTGAAGCAAACGGGCCATCAGTGTCATATATGAGTATCTTTGTTATGACTGACCCATCAACTTGTACCAAAACTACCGCTGACTGTATGATAAATCACAATATGGCAGAGTTTTGAATCCACGGCTCGCAATTATTTTATGGTTCCTTTTGCATCTTCAAAATTACGCTAACATTTTAATTTTGTTTTTAACTTTAATTCGATGAATGTCAATGGGTACTCCCCTATGTAATAACGTTTGTACGTTGATGTTAGACACAAATTTGGTGTTATATTACACACCATTGTCACTAAAACTGATTATTATTCTTTCTGTTTTAGTTCAGAGAAACAAACATGTTGAAGATAACTTGTTTAGTGTTGATTGTAGCCATAGGTAAGTTGAATAATCAATAGCACGCTGTTCTCTGTATTTGTCCAGTGCAAGAAATACTTCAAATTATAAGAATTTTGTTTAAATATCTCGCTACTTATATTTATTTATATATTGGTGTTTAAGGTCACATACTTATGCACAATGGCTAATCACAACCGTGACAGTTTTACGGGGGGGGAGGAAGCCGGAGTACCCAGAGAGAACCACCGAGCAACGACGAGCAGCTGCCAGCTCCCCAACATCGTAACTCCGCACTGCAGCACAGGCAGGGTTAGATTGGTTGAAGACATGCGCACCATCGACGTGCAGTACGCCTTAGAATACAGCGTCATCGTGTCCCCATGTGGACAATCGATGTAAAGCGCCTTGCCCAAGGACACAACGCGGGAGTCTGAATCGATCGCTCAGACGGTCACCCATCCAAGCACTAACCGAATTCACCTGGCAGCAATCACGACACAATTATTGGAACTATGCGGCGTGATCACTATAACTACGGGTGGTAGTGAGTCTTCGATACTAATGATAATATCACAAAGAATTCGGTGAAATCACGTCTCATTTGAGCAATATTTCTTGCGTTGATTCAAAGACATGAATGCTAACCCTTTACCTACAATGAACAGCAGACGATACTTGCAGAAAAATGCTTGAATAACTATTTTTTTTTCATTTATTGTCTCAAAAACATAGGTTATGACCTCTCATTGGAACGAGCTCGACGAGCTCGTTCCAATGAGGTGTCACAACCTATGTAACCTATGTTCTTGAGACAAAAATGAAAAGTGAATGAAAATTAAATGGTTTTCTTTTAGATTCCATCGTATACAATATATCGGTTGATCAGAAAAAGAGAACGGTAGGTTATATTTCCGACCAAATGAAATTTTCCAGACGACTGAATATAAACATTGACGATGAACATCGTGAATAATTTAACGGCTAGACTGGTCCAGGCCATGGCAGCGTCGAATTCCTTATATAACTAAACTGCTGACCTGGGTGCTTATAGCGCTGCCTCTTTCAACATCATCCAGATCAGAATAACGCCATGAATAAAACTTTGATCATGTATTGATCTTTCACGATTAACTGGACACATGTATTATTTTGTAATTTCTATTTCTAGCACCTTTCAACGAGGTTGGAGATTTTGAAATTTATTTTGGACTTTTTGTCCAGCACAATAATTTGTTGTCTTATTCAAATGAGAACTTGGTCTTTCTTCCGCCCTTCAGATCATTGGTCATAATATTGGCGGATCAACCATCTGTAGACTATGTCCCAGAATTTCAAAATACAAAAAAATCAAATGCCAATTTTTTTCTATAATACAGTACAGCCGCGGTGGAATTGCGAAAATCCACGCGTGGACAGTGTTGTCCACGGGCGCCTCTCTCAATCCACGCGTGGACAGTGTTGTCCAGGGGCGCCTCTCTCAATCAATGCGTGGACAGTGTTGTCCACGGGCGCCTCTCTCAATCAATGATTAGTTGTTTCCAGCAAATATTCAATGAAAGAAGCACCTGATCATAGGGTGAAACTGTCATTCCAACCGTCTACAATCAATAGTGAAATTCAGTTTTATTCGATCTCCATATAACCGCGGGTCTGGCGATAAGCGACGGTACAGTAGGTAAAACTCTCATTCCGACTCTGTACAACCAATAAAGAAATTAAGTTTTAATGGATCTCTACATGACCGCGGGTGTAGCAATAAACGATGCAGTGGGTGAACCTCTCATTCCGATTCACCAAGGAAATTAATTTTTAAATAACCTTTACGATAATGCAATGCAATAATAATGAAATGTTAACGTCTAGAATCCACAGCAGTGCTCTCTGACTTACATTATTACCCCGCATTACAGCTGTTCTCACCCTTTGTTCACTCTACGACATTCTCAGCTCAACTCAACGGAGCATACTGCCGGTGCTCCACAGACGGGCACACAAGGCAAGCATCTCAACAGGTTCCTATTTTACACCTAGGTACGGTGGGGATTGCGTAGTACTGGTGAGCATTCCCAACGTTTACACCTGGCATGTGATGCAACGTCGCAGAATCACACATTCAAACTTCGCTGATCGCACATCCGCACTATTACGGGAAGCACCCGAATCAATCGCCTAATGGTCACCCATCCAAGGCTCGACGTTGCTTATACCACCCAACGAGTAAGTGGAAATGGATAATAGCTCATAACTCTCATTAAACACAACACTAATCCAAACTTAAAATGGAAATTCTGCTTAAGCACACAGTACCTTTAAAAAAAGACCTGCATTTTTAACCTTATGGCAAGAAAATAGCGTTTCAAACCCCTAGAAACAGCATGAATCTCAAATTATTTATTTTTAAAATTAGTATTGCTACTGTATAATTCAGCAATAACAATATGCACATCCATGCTATCACAAAAATGAATGTAAAATGTTCTTCCACCTTCTGACATGGTAGAAATATAGACATGAAATTGACTCCCTGTATGCCACGTTTCATTTTTTAAACACCAATAGAATTCATCATTCAAACGTCTTGTGATTTTAACCCTTTGAACGCTGTTGGTATCGTCCATGTCAGTTCCATGGTAGCAAGAGGAAGAGTCCACTTTTATTATTTGGGGGTAGACCAATTAATATTTTCAACGTACAGCCTTTGGGCTGCACGTTGAAAATATTGATTGGTCTTCACCACACAATTACCTTGCAGTTATCCCCCTTAATGACATTATGACGTAGCTTGTTACCCGGCCGGAAAAAAAACGGCTTCTGGAGTTCAAAGGGTTAAATTTATCACTTGTTTTAATCACATCATGAATTCGGAAAAGCGTTCACATTGCGCTTGCTGAATATTGCGTATTTTTTGTTGACAAAAAGCCTCAAATATCTCCGAAAAGGCATCAGGACGCATTGATATGCCACCGACAAAAAAACAAACAAACCCACCTATTTTTTCTTGTGCAACACTAAGACCAGTACTTCATCTGTAGTATCTTTTAACATTGTTAATTTGTTCCAAACTACCATTAATATTTATTCTGTACTGCTCTGATTGTAATGCAAGTACTCATAATTGTACATCCACAGCAATAGTTTTCACTTTACAAACATCCATTCTGAGAGAAGGGGTGAAATTTTAGTGAAAATGAAACGAACCAGAAAAACAGTTGCTGCAAGAGGAATCAGAAATGTTTTTAAGATAGTGTGTGTGGGGCGGGCGGGCGGGTGGGGGGGGGGGGAGGGTGGCTGAGAGTCTTCTATCATTTATTGAAAATGTAAATCCAAGCAAATGGAAAGTAAAAATGCACTTTGTCAGAAGGAGAGACACAGAGAGAGATAGAGATCGACCCGCATAACCAGCAGTCACCAGTTCTGAAAGTAGAAATAAGGTAGGGACTTTCAAACAATGAAATGAGAACAGCCAAGACAAAGCTATCAGACAGAAAAGTCATTGGCCAATGAGTGTTGTTGTCCTAAAGCAATTTATATGAAACAATCATAAGCTATCCGCAGCAGTCTCTGAAAGCATGTTGTATAGTCTTGTCATATGTTTCTCATTAGCTGAGCTTACCCACAATAGGGGGAGGGAGGGGGGGGGGGGGGCTGTGAAGTTACTGGGATCATTGAAGTAAACTACAGTTTTGTGTTGTAACATCGCTAACTGTTCAGCACTAGTACAGTACAACTATATTGATAGCTAACTGTTCAGCACTAGTACAGTACAACTATATTGATAGCTAACTGGTCAGCACTGGTACAGTACAACTATATTGATAGCTAACTGGTCAGCACTGGTACAGTACAACTATATTGATAGCTAACTGGTCAGCACTGGTACAGTACAACTATATTGATAGCTAACTGGTCAGCACTAGTACCGTACAACTATATTGATAGCTAACTGGTCAGCACTGGTACAGTACAACTATATTGATAGCTCTGTACAAATTCACATTTCTCATTTATTATGTCATTTCTTCCAGTTTTTCTTCTTAAATATGATGAGGTGTTTTATAGCAGTTTTTAACAGCATTATGTGGTAAAGACATCCAAACGTCAGTGAATGGAATGGAAGTTAAAAAAACACATGTAGGTTTCCCGGCTGTCTGCTTGTATGGTGATTTGGGAGGGGTTGGCAGTTTGGACCCCCGCCCACTCCAGGACAATGGGGGATGGATAACATAAATTTGTTTATAGGGTAGATTGCGTTGTTGGTGTTTCACAGAGATTAATGTGTGTTTCTGGAAAGTATATTTAGCTAATATGAGAATTTGCAAAAGTCTTATTTTTGACAATATAATTTTATCATTATAAACATTGACAAAAGTATTAATGTTCCAAATAACAAAGCAGCATTGTCTGGTGTGTGGATACCCAAAGATCATTTAAATCTGAAAAGAAACTCCGATAATTATAATATGAACGTAACAAAATGTATTTCTTATAGATATACCAGTACTAAACATTTTCCCACAGGCGGCCATTTTTACTTTCGTGTGAAAAAGTATAATCGCATCATTGTAATTTGAGCATTTAAATATCCTTATCAAGTATAGCCCTTCAGACAACTTTTCTTTCCTCCAAACTGGAAACCAAGTACCAAATAAGAGAGAAGGGTGACAGGAAAGATTCTACCGGTCACGTGAAATTTTTGTTTATACGGGGAGTTCCCATCAGGGAGTCACACAAATAGTCAATTGCATTTCATTGGCCCCAAAAGTCATCAAAGCACCCTCACCCGTTTTCCTCTCGGATATTCAGCAATGTACAATGTTTGAAAGGATTTTTTAAAACTACATTTTTCCTCAGGGCTTCATAATTTCGTAGAACATTTCCGAATACAACTTTTCAAGGCAGGTCATTTTAATTCGAATATTTAGTACCGTAATAACTAATATATTATCTAACAAAGGCTGCTGCAAACTAGACTTTATGATTCTGGAGAATCATGGCTTTTCCCGACGAGATTCCATGATTTTTCATGACCCCACAGTGTCTGATGAATTGTTTTTAACTGTCTCACTGAAGTTCCTTCATTGATGTTATGAGAAAGGTGAAGATAGTAGTCTCAAATGACACAGTTTGATAAA
This sequence comes from Pictodentalium vernedei, assembly GCA_031216915.1. Classification (NCBI taxonomy): domain Eukaryota; kingdom Metazoa; phylum Mollusca; class Scaphopoda; order Dentaliida; family Dentaliidae; genus Pictodentalium; species Pictodentalium vernedei. The sequence continues at coordinate 12,782,971 of CM062295.1, read as the reverse complement.
AAATTGTTTAGGTAAAAACCATCATTAACGGTGGAGTGGGTTTAATGTCAATATCGTCGTCCAATAATTCAATGACCGACAAAAGGAGTTATGTTTGTTTGACACATACCCACTGAGTGCTGTGTCAAATTAAAAATGGTCCATTTTATCTGAAATGTATCCAAAATATTGATGTCTGGCATTTTGCAGAGGGTTAACAAGTGCTAACAGGAATATTTATTCATGCAACTTGTAATGTCACACCAAGAACTGTGAATGGCCATTCTTTCTTTAAAATCTACAAGATGTTTTCTGAGAAATCCAGGGAGAACAGGAATTTTAAGCTTTTGATGTGTAACATTGTTTATCCAGTCCAAAACGGGTTAAGTGTTGTTTTTTTAATACTTTTATTACTTCCAAAAATAATTCTCAGTGAATTCTACTTCCACTTATTTTGATCTCTGCTCCCAACTTCGGGTGCTGTGGGTATGCAAACACAGCCCATTTTATCAACATTTTGATGCTTGTGAACCTGCATAGGGTTAACAAATGCTTACAGGAATATTTTGTACATGCAACTTGTAATGTCACACTAAGATCTGAGAATGGCCATTTTTCCTTGAAAATCTACGGGATGTTTTTAAAGAAATCCTCAGATAACACGAATTTTTAACCTTTTGAGGGGTATCTCTCTGTAACCAGCTCTAAAGGGTAAATGCTTGGTTTTCTGAATACCTGCATTACTTACAAAAATGATCGATGGTGAATTCCACTTCCAATGAAGGCGTTTACGTTTACCTCATAGGTACACATTTGGTGTTATGGTTGCCCAAGAACAGCCAATTTTCTCCAAATGTCTAAGCTTGGCAGCCTCTGGAGGGTTAACAAAACGAAACATTTTGTTCATGCAACTAGTAATGTCACTCGAAGACCTAAGAATGGTCAATTGTTCTTGAAAATTATTTTTGAGAAATCCACAGGAAACTGGAATTTTAAGCTTTTAAGGGGTATATCTCCTTAACCAGTCAAAAAATGGGTTAAGACCTCGATTTTTGAATACATTTACTACTTACAAAAATGTTTCCCTGTCAGTTTTGCGTCCGGTAAAAGAAGTTACGCTTCTCTGTTGTATTTCCATTTGATGTTGTTGTTGTTCAAAAACAGACTATTTTTTCCAAAAAATTGACATTCAGCAGCCCATGGAGGGTTAACATATGCTTACCGGAATAATATATCCAATCAACTGGTAATGTGACACCAAGACCTATCAATGGCCATTTTCTCTTGAAAACCCCACCAAATGTTTGTAAAGAAATCCAGAGCAAACATAAATTGTTAAGCCTTTGATGGGTATCACTATTAACAACCGCAAAACGAGTAAACGCTTGGTTTTTTGAATACCCTTACTACTTACAAAAATGGTCCTCGGTGAATTCCACTACCAACAAAGGAGATTATGTTTAGTTCTCAGGTACACGTTGGGTGCTGTGCGTGTCTGAAAACAGCCCATTTCAACAAAATTACGATGCTTGGCAACCTCTAGAGGGCTAATAAACGCTCACCGGAATATTTTGTCCATGCAACTTATAATGTCACACAAAGACCTGCGAGTAGTCAATTTGTCTTGAAAACCTACAGGTTGTATTTAGAGAAATCCACAGAAAATGGGAATTTTAAGATTTTAAGGGGTCTCCCTCTTTAGCCCGCCCAAAATGGGTTAAGACTTCGACTTTTGAATACCCTTACTACTTACAAAAATGTTTCCATATAGATTGTGCGCTCGATAAAAGATGGCACTTTTCTTTGTGGCGTACCCATTGGGTGCTGTTAGCGTCCAAAACAGCCCATTTTATCACAATTCTAACATTTAGCAGCCTGTGGAGGGTTAACAAATGCTCATCGCAGTATTTGGTCCATGCAACTTCTATTGTCACACCAAGGCCTGGGAGTGACAAATTTTTCTTGAAAATCTACAAGATTCGTTTAGAGAAATCCATGGAAAACACGAACTTTTTAGCTTTATGGGGGTATTGCTGTTTAACCAGCCCAAAACGGGTTAACGCTTGGTTTCTCGAACACTCGTATTACTGACAAAAATGGTCCTCGGTTAATTCCACTCCCAATAAAGGAAGTTACGTTTATCTCTCGTGAATTGTTTGGGTGCAGTGGGGCCCAGAATCCGGCCTATTTCATCAAAATTTCTATGTTTGGCAGCCTGTGGAGGGTTACCATATGCATCGCCTGATATGTCGTGTGTATCAAAGGGCGTATCACAGACAGGTCTAGCAATGACGAATGTATAAAAAAAATCTACAAGACGTGTTTCGAGAAAGTGACGATAAACCCCAATTTTGGCAGTTTTTTGCCAATTCTGACGAAATAAGGGTTAAATCGAAAATTCCGCTTGGGTACATTTTTAGACTTTGTGCCCCTGTATGCGTGTGCAAAATTTGGTGAAAATCGGTTTGAAAATGGCTTCTGAATCGTACGGACAAAATGTGTGGAAAAAAAACAAAAAAAAAAAAAAACAAAAAAAACTAGACTTTATGATTCTGGAGAATCATGGCTTTTCCCGATGAGATTCCATGATTTGTCATGACCCCACAGTGTATGATGAATTGCTTTTGACTGTCTCACTGAAGTTCCTTCATTGATGTCATGAAAAAGGTGAGTATAGAAGTCTCAAATGACTCAGTTTGATAAACAAAATTGTTTAGGTAAAAACCATCATTAACGGTGGAGAGGGTTAATATCAATATCATCGTCCAACAAGTTAATGACCGAGAAAAGGAGTTATGTTTGTTTGACACATACCCACTGAGTGCTGTATCTATTTGAAAATGGTCCGTTTTATCTCAAATGTATCCAAAATATTGATGTCTGGCAGCGTGTTAAGGGTTAACAAGTGCTAACAGGAATATTTATTCACGCAACTTGTAATTTCACGCCAAAAACGGTGAATGGCCATTTTTACTTAAAAATCTACGACATATTTTCAGAGAAATCCAGGGAGAACATGAATTTTAAGCTGTTGATGGGTATAATTGTTTATCCAGTCCAAAACGGGTTAAGGGTTGTTTTTTTAATACGCTTATTACTTATAAAAATAATTCTCAGTGAATTCTACTTCCACTAATGTTAATTTCTCCTCTTAACTTTGGGTGCTGCGGGTATGCAAACACAGCCCACTTTTTCAACATTTTGATGTTTGAGAACCAGCATAGGGTTAACAAATGCTTACTGGAATATTTTGTACATGCAACTTTTAATTCACACAAAGATCTGAGAATGGCCAATTTTTCTTGAAAATCTACGCGATGTTTTTAAAGAAATCCTCGGATAACATGAATTTTTAACCTTTTGAGGGGTATCACCCTGTAACCAGCTCTAAAGGGTAAATGCTTGGTTTTGTGAATACCTGCATTACTTACAAAAATGATCCTCGGTGAATCCCACTTCCAATGAAGGTGGTTATGTTTACCTCGCAGGTACACATTGGATGTAATGGGTGGCCAAGTACAGCCCATTTTCTCAAAATTTGCTGTCTGTGGAGGGTGAACAAACACTTACTGGAATCTTTTGTTCATGCAACTTGTAATGTCACTCCAAGATCTGCAAATGGTCAATTTCTCTTGAATACTTACTACATTCTTTGGAGAAATCCACAGAAAATGGGAATTTTAAGCTTTTAAGGGGTACGTACATCTCCTTAACCGGGCGAAAATGGGTTAAGACCTCAATTTTTGAATACCCTTACTACTTACTAAAAATTTTCCCTATCAGTTTTGCGTCCGGTAAAGGAAGTTATGTTTCTCTGCAGCATTCCCATTTGATGTTGTTGGTGTCCAAAAACAGACTATTTTTTCGAAATTTTGACATTTAGCAGCCCATGGAGGGTTAAGAAATGCTTATCTGAATATTTTATCCATGCAACTGGTAATGTGACTCTAAGACCTATCAACGGCCATTTTCTCTTGAAACCCTACGAGACGTTTGTAAAGGAATTCAGGGAAAACATGATTTTTTAAGCTTATGATGGGTATTGCTATTAACCATCCCAAAAGGGGTTAATGCTTGGTTTTCTGAATAACCTTATTACTAACAAATTTGGTCCTCGGTGAATTCCACTTGCAACAAAGTAGATTATGTTTATCTCGCGGGTATGCATTGGGTGCTGTGCGCGTCTGAATACAGCCCTTTTCAACAAAATTACGATGCTTAGCAGCCTGTAGAGGGTTAATAAATGCTCACCGGAATATTTTGTCCATGCAACTTGTAATGTCACACAAAAGCCTACGAATAGTCAATTTTTCCTGAAAAACTACAAGTTGCTTTTAGAGAAATCCACAGAAAAAGGGAATTTTAACTTTTTAAGGGGTATCTCTCTTTAACCAGTCCAAAATGGGTTAATACTTCGACTTTTGAATACCCTTACCACTATCAAAAATGTTTCCCCATCAATTTTGCGTCCGATAAAAGAAGGAACCTTTCTCGGTGGTACACCAAGTGGGTGCTGTTGGCGTCCAAAAACAGTCTATTTTATCACAATTTTGACATTTAGCAGCTCGTGGAGGGTTAACAAATGCTCACCGCAGTATTCTGTTCATGCAACTTCTATTGTCACACCAAGGCCTGGGAGTGACAAATTTTTCTTGAAAATCTACAAGACTCGTTTAGAGAAATCCACGGATAATACGAATGTTTAAGCTTTATGAGGGTATTGCTGTTTAACCAGTCCAAAACGGGTTAACGCTGTTTTTTTGAACACCCTTATTACTGACAAAAATCATCCTCGGTGAATTCCACTCCCAGTAAAGAAAGTTATGTTTATCTCTCGTGTATTGTTTGGGTGCAGTGGGGGCCTGAAACCAGCCTATTTCATCAAAATTTCGACGTTTGGCAGCCTGTGGAGGGTTACCATATGCATCCCCTGATATGTCGTGTGTATCAAAGGGCGTGTCACAGACAGGTCTAACAATGACGAATGTTTAAAAAAAAATCCACAAGACGTGTTTCGAGAAAGTGCCAATAAATCCCAATTTTTGGCGTTTTTTTGCCAATTCTGACGAAATAAGGGTTAAATCGAAAATTCCGCTTAGGTATATTTTTAGATTTTGTGACCCTCTATGCGTGTGCAAAATTTGGTGAAAATCGGTTCGAAAATGGCTTCTGAATCGTACGGACAAAATGTGTGGAAAAAAAAAAAACAAAAAAAACAAAAAAAACTAGACTTTATGATTCTGGAGAATCATGGCTTTTCCCCGATGAGATTCCATGATTTGTCATGACCCCACAGTGTATGATGAATTGCTTTTGACTGTCTCACTGAAGTTCCTTCATTGATGTCATGAAAAAGGTGAGTATAGAAGTCTCAAATGACTGAGTTTGATAAACAAAATTGTTTAGGTAAAAACCATCATTAACGATGGAGAGGGTTAATATCAATATCATCGTCCAACAAGTTAATGACCGAGAAAAGGAGTTATGTTTGTTTGACACATACCCACTGAGTGCTGTATCTATTTGAAAATGGTCCGTTTTATCTCAAATGTATCCAAAATATTGATGTCTGGCAGCGTGTTAAGGGTTAACAAGTGCTAACAGGAATATTTATTCATGCAACTTGTAATTTCACACCAAAAACGGTGAATGGCCATTTTTACTTAAAAATCTACGACATATTTTCAGAGAAATCCAGGGAGAACATGAATTTTAAGCTGTTGATGGGTATAATTGTTTATCCAGCCCAAAACGGGTTAAGGGTTGTTTTTTTAATACGCTTATTACTTATAAAAATAATTCTCAGTGAATTCTACTTCCACTAATGTTAATTTCTCCTCTTAACTTTTGGTGCTGCGGGTATGCAAACACAGCCCACTTTTTCAACATTTTGATGTTTGAGAACCAGCATAGGGTTAACAAATGCTTACTGGAATATTTTGTACATGCAACTTTTAATTCACACAAAGATCTGAGAATGGCCAATTTTTCTTGAAAATCTACGCGATGTTTTTAAAGAAATCCTCGGAGAACATGAATTTTTAACCTTTTGAGGGGTATCACCCTGTAACCAGCTCTAAAGGGTAAATGCTTGGTTTTGTGAATACCTGCATTACTTACAAAAATGATCCTCGGTGAATCCCACTTCCAATGAAGGTGGTTATGTTTACCTCGCAGGTACACATTGGATGTAATGGGTGGCCAAGTACAGCCCATTTTCTCAAAATTTGCTGTCTGTGGAGGGTGAACAAACACTTACCGGAATCTTTTGTTCATGCAACTTGTAAGGTCACTCCAAGATCTGCAAATGGTCAATTTCTCTTGAGTACTTACTACATTCTTTGGAGAAATCCACAGAAAATGGGAATTTTAAGGGGTACGTACATCTCCTTAACCGGGCGAAAATGGGTTAAGACCTCAATTTTTGAATACCCTTACTACTTACTAAAAATTTTCCCTATCAGTTTTGCGTCCGGTAAAGGAAGTTATGTTTCTCTGCAGCATTCCCATTTGATGTTGTTGGTGTCCAAACACAGACTATTTTTTCGAAATTTTGACATTTAGCAGCCCATGGAGGGTTAAGAAATGCTTATCTGAATATTTTATCCATGCAACTGGTAATGTGACTCTAAGACCTATCAACGGCCATTTTCTCTTGAAACCCTACGAGACGTTTGTAAAGAATTTCAGGGAAAACATAATTTTTTATGCTTTTGATGGGTATTGCTATTAACCATCCCAAAAGGGGTTAATGCTTGGTTTTCTGAATAACCTTATTACTAACAAATTTGGTCCTCGGTGAATTCCACTTGCAACAAAGTAGATTATGTTTATCTCGCGGGTATGCATTGGGTGCTGTGCGCGTCTGAATACAGCCCTTTTCAACAAAATTACGATGCTTAGCAGCCTGTAGAGGGTTAATAAATGCTCACCGGAATATTTTGTCCATGCAACTTGTAATGTCACACAAAAGCCTACGAATAGTCAATTTTTCCTGAAAAACTACAAGTTGCTTTTAGAGAAATCCTCAGAAAAAGGGAATTTTAACCTTTTAAGGGGTATCTCTCTTTAACCAGTCCAAAATGGGTTAAATACTTCGACTTTTGAATACCCTTACCACTATCAAAAATGTTTCCCCATCAATTTTGCGTCCGATAAAAGAAGGAACCTTTCTCGGTGGTACACCAAGTGGGTGCTGTTGGCGTCCAAAAACAGTCTATTTTATCACAATTTTGACATTTAGCAGCTCGTGGAGGGTTAACAAATGCTCACCGCAGTATTCTGTTCATGCAACTTCTATTGTCACACCAAGGCCTGGGAGTGACAATTTTTTCTTGAAAATCTACAAGACTCGTTTAGAGAAATCCACGGATAATACGAATTTTTAAGCTTTATGAGGGTATTGCTGTTTAACCAGTCCAAAACGGGTTAACGCTGGTTTTTTGAACACCCTTATTACTGACAGAAATCATCCTCGGTGAATTCCACTCCCAGTAAAGAAAGTTATGTTTATCTCTCGTGTATTGTTTGGGTGCAGTGGGGGTCTGAAACCAGCCTATTTCATCAAAATTTCGACGTTTGGCAGCCTGTGGAGGGTTACCATATGCATCCCCTGATATGTCGTGTGTATCAAAGGGCGTGTCACAGACAGGTCTAACAATGACGAATGTTTAAAAAAAAATCCACAAGACGTGTTTCGAGAAAGTGCCAATAAATCCCAATTTTGGGCGGTTTTTTTTGCCAATTCTGACGAAAAAAGGGTTAAATCGAAAATTCCTCTTCGGTATATTTTTAGATTTTGTGCCCCTCTATGCGTGTGCAAAATTTCGTGAAAATCGGTTCGAAAATGGCTTCTGAATCGTACGGACAAAATGTGTGGGGAAAAAAACAAAAAAAAACAAAAAAAAACTAGACTTTATGATTCTGGAGAATCATGGCTTTTCCCGATGAGATTCAATGATTTTTCATGACCCCACAGTGTCTGATGAATTGTTTTTAACTGTCTCACTGAAGTTCTTTCATTGATGTTATGAGAAAGGTGAGTATAGTAGTCTCAAATGACTCAGTTGGATAAAAAAAAATGTTTAGGTAAAAACCATCATTAACGGTGGAGTGGGTTAATGTCAATATCGTCGTCAAACATGTTAATGACCGACAAAGGGAGTTATGTTTGTTTGACACATACCCACGTAGTGCTGTGGCTGTTTGAAAATGGTCCATTTTATCTCAAATGTATCCAAAATATTAATGTCTGGCAGTTTGTAGAGGGTTAACAAGTGCTAACAGGAATATTTATTCATGCAACTTCTAATGTCACACCAAGAGCTGCGAATGGCCACTTTTTCTTTAAAATCTAAAAGATGTTCTCAGAGAAATCCAGGAAGAACATGAATTTTAAGCTTTCGATGGGTATCATTGTTTATCCAGCCCAAAACGGGTTGAGTGTTGTTTTTTTTTAATACTCTTATTATTTCCAAAAAATAATTCTCGGTGAATTTTACTTCCACTTAGTTTGATCTCTCCTCTCAACTTCGGGAGCTCTGGGTACGCAAACACAGTCCATTTTATCAATATTTTGATATTTGAGCACCTGCATAGGGTTAACAAATGCTTACAGGAATATTTTGTACATGCAGCTTGTAATGTCACACTAAGATCTGAGAATGGCAATTTTTTCTTGAATGTTTTTAGAGAAATCCTCGGGTAACATGAATTTCTAACCTGTTGAGGGGTATCGCTCTGTAACCAGCCCTAAACGGGTTAATGCTTGGTTTTGTGAATACCTTCATTACTTACAAAAATGATCGTCGGTGAATTCCACTTCCAATGAAGGAGGTTATGTTTATCTCGCAGGTACACATTTGGTGTTATGGTTGCCCAAGAACAGCTCATTTTCTCCAAATGTCTATGCTTGGCAGCCTCTGGACGGTTAACAAATGCTTACCGAAATAGTTTGTCCATCCAACTTGAACTGTCACTCCAAGACCTGCAAAAGGTCAATTTTTCTTGAAATTTTGTTTTGAGAAATCCACAGAAAACTGGAATTTTAAGCTTTTAAGGGGTATATCTCTTTAACTAGTCAAAAATGGGTTAAGACCTCGATTTTTGAATACACTTACTACTTACAAAAATGTTTCTCTGTCCGTTCTGCGTCTCTGTTGCATTCCCATTTGATGTTGTTGATGTCCAAAAACAGACTATTTTTTCAAAATGTTCACATTTAGCAGCCCATGGAGGGTTAACAAATGCTTCCCGGAATAATTTATCCTATCAACTGGTAATGTGACCCCAAGACCTATCAGTGGCCATTTTCTTTTGAAAACTCTACCAGATGTTTGTAAAGAAATCCAGGGAAAACATAAATTTTAAAATTTTTGATGGGTATCACTATTGACAACCACAAAAGGGGTTCACGCTTGTTTTTTTTTTTAATACTCTTATTACTTACAAAAATGGCCCTCGGTGTATTACACTTCCAACAAAGGAGATTATGTTTATTTCTCAGGTACACATTGGGTGCTGTGCGTGTCCAAAAACAGCCCTTTTCAACAAAATTACGATGCATGGCAGCCTCTAGAGGGTTAATAAACGCTCACCGGAATATTTTGTCCATGCAACGTGTAATATCACACAAAGACCTGCGAGTAGTCAATTTTTGCTTGAAAACCTACAGGATGTTTTTAGAGAAATCCACAGAAAATGGGAATTTTAAGATTTTAAGGGGTCTCTCTCTTTAGCCTATCCAAAATGGGTTAAGATTTCGACTTTTGAATACCCTTACTACTTACAAAAATGTTTGTGTATAAATTGTGCGCTCGTTAAAAGAAGACTCCCTTCCTTTTTTCGTACCCATTGGGTGCTGTTGGCGTCCAAAAACAGCCCATTTTATCACAATTTTGACTTTCAGCAGCCCGTGGAGGGTTAACAAATGCTCACCGCAGTATTTTGTCCATGCAGCGTCTATTGTCACACCAAGGGCTAGGAGTGACAATTTTTTTTTGAAAATCTACAAGACTCGTTTAGAGAAATCCACAAAAAAACATGAATTTTTTAGCTTTATGGGGGTATTGCTGTTTAACCAGCCCAAAACGGGTTAACGCTTGATTTTTTGAACACCTTTATAACTTACAGGAATGATCCTCGGTGATTTCCACTTCTAATAAAGGAAGTTATGTTTACCTTTCGGGTATCGTTTGGGTGCTGTGGGGGTCTGAAACCGGCCCGTTTCATCAAAATTTCGATGTTTGGCAGCCTGTGGAGGGTTACCATATGCATCGCCTAATATGTCGTGTGTATCAAAGGTCGTGCATAGGCAGGTCTAACAATGGTGAATGTTTAAAAAAAATCTACAAGACGTGTTTCGAGAAAGTGCTGATAAACCCCAATTTTGGCAGTTTTTTGCCAATTCTGGCGAAATAAGGTTAAATCGAAAATTTCGCTTCGGTACATTTTTAGATTTTTTGCTCCTCTATGCGTGTGCCAAATTGTGTGAAAATCGGTTCGAAAATGGCTTCTGAATCGTACAGACAAAAATGTGTGGAAAAAAACAAAACAAAAAAAACTAGACTTTATGATTCTGGAGAATCATGGCTTTTCCCGATTAGATTCCATGATTTTTCTTGACCCCACAATGTCTGATGAATTGTTTTTAACTGTCTCACTAAAGTTCCTTCATTGATGTTATGAGAAAGGTGAGTATAGTAGTCTCAAACGACTCGGTTTGGGTTTGATAAAAAAATGTTTAGGTAAAACCCATCATTAATGGTAGAATGGGTTAATATCAATATCAATGTTTCCCTATCAGTTTTGCGTCTGGTAAAAGAAGTTACGTTTCTCTGCGGCATTTCCATTTGATGTTGTTGGTGTCCAAAAACAGACTATTTCCTCAATTTGTTTTACATTTAGCAGCCCATGAAGGGTTAACAAATGCCTACCAGAATAATTGATCCATGCAACTGGTCATATGACACCAAGACCTATCAACGGCCATTTTCTCTTGAAAACCCCACAAAATGTTTGTAGAAATCCAGGGAAAACGATTTTTTAAGCTTTTGATGGGTATCCCTGTTAACCTCCCCAACAGGGGTTAACGCTTGGCTTTTTGAATACCTTTATTACTTACAAAAATGGCCCTCTGTGAATTCCACTTCAAACAAAGGAGACTATGTTCATCTCTCATGTATACATTAGGTGCTGTGCGTGTCTGAAAACAGTCCCATGATAACAACATTACGATGCTTGGCAGCTTGTAGATGGTTAAAAAACGCTCACCGCAGTATTTTGTCCATGCAACTTGTAATGTCACATAAAGACCTACGAATAGTCAATTTGTCTTGAAACCCTACAAGTTACCGTTAGGGAAATTCTCAGAAAATGGGAATTTTGAAATCTTTCAAGGAATATCTCTCTTTAGCCTGCCCAAAATGGGTTAAGACGTCGACTTTTGAATACCCTTACTACTTACAAAAATGTTTCTGTATAAATTGTACGCACGATAAAAGAAGGCACTTTTCTTTGTGGTGTACCCTTTGGGTGCTGTTGGTGTGCAAAAACAGCCCATTTTATCGCAATTTTGACCTTCAGCAGCCCGGGGAGGGTTAACTAATGCTGACCGGAATATTTTGTTCATGCGACTTGTAATGTCACACCAAGACCTGCAAATAGCCGATTTTTCTTGAAAACCTACAAGATGTTGTTAGAGAAATCCACAGAAAACGGGGATTTTAAGATTTTAATGGGTATCTCTCTTTAGCCTGCCCAAAATGGGTTAAGACGTCAAATTTTGAATACCCTTACCACTTTCAAAAATATTTTCTAATCAATTTTGCGTCCGATAAATGAAGGCTCCTTTCTCTGTGGTATATCGTTTGGGTGCTGTTGGTGTCTAAAAACAGCCCATTTTATCACAATTTTTACGTTTAGCAGCTCCTGGAGGGTTAACTAATGCTGACCAGAATATTTTATCCATGCATCTTGTAATGTCACACCAAGACCTGAGAGTGACCAAGTTTTCTTGAAAATCTACAAGACTCTTTTAGAGAAATCCACAGAAAACATGAAGTTTTGAGCTTTTTTGGGGTATTGCTGTTTAACCAGTCCAAAACGGGTTAACACTTGGTTTTCTGAACACCCTTATTACTTACAAAAATGATCCTCGGTGAATTCCACTTCCAACAAAGGAAGTTATGTTTACCTCTCGGGTATCGTTTGGGTGCTGTTGGGGTCTGAAACCGGCCCATTTCATCAAAATTTCGATGTTTGGCAGCCTGTGGAGGGTTACCATATGCATCGCCTAATATGTCGTGTGTATCAAAGGTTGTGTCATAGGCAGGTCTAGTAATTATGAATATTTAAAAAAAATCCTAAAGACGTGTTTCGAGAAAGTGCCGATAAACCCCAATTTTGGCAGTCTTTTGCCAATTCTGGCGAAATAAGGGTTAAATCGAAAATTCTGCTTCGGTACATTTTTAGATTTTTTGCCACTCTATGCGTGTGCCAAATTGTGTGAAAATCGGTTCGAAAATGGCTTCTGAATCGTACGGACAAAAATGTGTGGAAAAAAATTAAAAAAAAAGAATAATAATCCGTAGAAAAACAATAGTCTTTTCCAGAGGGAAAAGCCTAAAAAACAAAACTAGACTTTATGATTCTGGAGAATCATGGCTTTTCCCGATGAGATTCCATGATCTTTCATGACCCCACAGTGTTTGATGAATTGTTTTTAACTGTCTCACTGAAGTTCCTTCATTGATGTTATGAGAAAGGTGTGTAGAGTAGTCTCAGATCACTCAGTTTGATAAACAAATTGTATAGGTAAAAACCATCATTAACAGTGCAGTGGGTTAATGTCAATATCGTCGTCCAACAAGTCAATGACTGACAAAAGGAGTTATGTTTTTTGACACATACCCACTGAGTGCTGTGTCTATTTGAAAATGGTCCATTTTATCTCAAATGTATCCAAAATATTGATATCTGGCAGCTTGTAGAGGGTTACCAAGTGCTAACAGGAATATTGTTTATTCATGCAACTTGTAATGTCACACCAAGAACTGCGAATGGCCATTTTTTCTTTAAAATCTACGAGATGTTTTCAGAGAAATCCAGGGAGAACATGAATTTCAAGCTGTTGATGGGTATAATTGTTTATCTAGTCCAAAACGGGTTAAGGGTTGCTTTTGTAATACGCTTATTACTTATAAAAATAATTTTCAGTGAATTCTACATCCATTTATGTTGATTTCTCCTATTAACGTTGGGTGCTGCGGGTATGCAAACAAAGCCCTCTTTTTCAACATTTTGATGTTTGAGAACCAGCATAGGGTTAACAAATGCTTACTGGAATATTTTGTACATGCAACTTGTAATTCACACTAAGATCTGAGAATGGCCAATTTTTCTTAAAAATCTACGTGATGTTTTTAGAAAAATCCTCGGATAACATGAAGTTTTAACCTTTTGAGGGGTATCACCCTGTAACCAGCTCTAAATGGGTTGATGCTTTTTATGAATACCTTCATTACTTACAAAAATGATCCTCGGTGAAAACCACTCCAATGAAGGTGGTTATGTTCAACTCGCAGGTACACAGTGGGTGTAATGGGTGGCCAAGTACAGCCCATTTTCTCAAAATTTGCTGCCTCTGGAGGGTTAACACACGCTTACCGGAATCTTTTTGTTCATGCACCTTGTAATGTCACTCCAAGACCTGCAAATGGTCAATTTCTCTTGAATACTTACTAGATTCTTTGGAGAAATCCACAGAAAATGGGAATTTTAAGCTTTTAAGGGGTACATCTCCTTAACCGGGCGAAAATGGGTTAAGACCTCAATTTTTGAATACCCTTACTACTTACTAAAAATTTTCCCTATCAGTTTTGCGGCCGGTAAAAGAAGTTATGTTTCTCTGCAACATTCCCATTTGATGTTGTTGTTGTCCAAAACAGACTATTTTTTTTCGAAATTTTGACATTTAGCCGCCCATGGAGGGTTAACAAATGCTTATCTGAATATTTTATCCATGCAACTGGTAATGTGACTCTAGGACCTATCAACGGCCATTTTCTCTTGAAACCCTACGAGACGTTTGTAAAGGAATTCAGGGAAAACATGATTTTTTAAGCTTATGATGGGCATTGCTATTAACCATCCCAAAAGGGGTTAATGCTTGGTTTTCTGAATACCCTTATTACTAACAAATTTGGTCCTCGGTGAATTCCACTTACAACAAAGTAGATTATGTTTATCTCGCGGGTATGCATTGGGTGCTGTGCGCGTCTGAAAACAGCCTATTTAAACAAAATTACGATGCTTAGCAGTCTGTAGAGGGTTAATAAATTCTCACCGGAATATTTTGTCCATGCAACTTGTAATGTCACACAAAGACCAGCGAATAGTCAGTTTATCTTGAAAACCTACAAGTTGCTTTTAGAGAAATCCACAGAAAATGGGAATTTTAAGCTTTTAAGGGGTATCTCTCTTTAACCAGTCCAAAATGGGTTAAGACTTCGAATTTTGAATACCCTTACCACTATCAAAAATGTTTCCTCATCAATTTTGCGTCCGATAAAAGAAGGAACCTTTCTTGGTGGTACACCAAGTGGTTGCTGTTGGCGTCCAAAAACAGCCCATTTTATCACAATTTGGACTTTTAGCAGCCCGTGGAGCGTTAACAAATGCTAACCGCAGTATTTTGTCCACGCATCTTCTATTGTCACACCAAGGCCAGGGAGTGACAATTTTTTCTTCAAAATATACAAGACTGGTTTAGAGAAATCCACGGAAAATACGAATTTTTAAGCTTTATGGGGGTATTGCTGTTTAACCAGCCCAAAGCGGGTTAACGTTTGGGTTTTGAACACCCTTATTATTGACAAAAATGATCCTCGGTGAATTCCACTCCCAATAAAGGAAGTTATTTTTATCTCCCGTGTATTGATTGGGGGTAGTGGGGGCCTGAAACCGGCCTATTTCATCAAAATATCTATGTTTGGCAGCCTGTGGAGGGTTACCATGTGCATCGCCTGATATGTCGTGTTATCAAAGGGCGTGTCACAGACAGGTCTAACAATAACGAATGTATAAGAAAAATCTACAAGACGTGTTTCGAGGAAGTGCCGATAAACCCCAATTTTGGCAGTTTTTTGCCAATTCTGACGAAATATTCACGAAAAATATTCACAAAAGTCACAAATTAATTTTCATTATTTTTTAATTTTTGTCTCAAAAACAGGTTATGACCCATTTTTGGAACGAGCTCTCGAGCTCGTTCTAATGAGGGGTCATAACCTATGTTTTTGTGACAAACACTTTAAAAATGAGTCATTCTAGAATTTTGTTTGCAAGTGTCGTCTGCTTTTCATGTTAGGTAAAGGGTTAACTATTTTATAATCAGATGGAATTTGTTTATCATTATTTTCGTAATTTTGTTTGTTACCAGCCACATACAGACGACAGTTAATTAATGAAGTAGAATTCTTTTTGTATTTCAGTTGGCATCCAGGCTAGTGAATTCTGTGATGAGGGATGGGAGCTGAAGGTAGCACTATGCTACCCAATCTGTAAAGAAGGTTACTATGGAGTCGGGCCCGTATGTTGGGAGAGTTGTCCAAAAGACTACAGTGATGATGGTTTGACTTGTCGCAAAGGCTGGCATATCTTTGGCAAGAAGGCATACGGAAGAGGTGGTGGAAAACTTCCAAACAGAGTTGGATAAATCTCAATCCGTCAGTCAGTTTCAGCTATTTATTTAAAATGACTTTTGAGATACATTAATTGTAAAAAATCGAAAATAGTGATTAAATGTATCAAAATAAAATGATTTCATCAACTTGTGTTTTATTAATTCTATTTACAGAGAAGAAATAAAGTAGTCTAGAGAGGAAGGGATTAGCATTACCACGAAAATATATGTCGAGTGGTGATTATAACAAATGTTATGTGAAAATCTCATGTCAGTAGTGTCACCAACCGGATAATAACATATGCTAGGTAAAAAGAAAACATATGACAAGTAGTGTCACCTACCGGATAATAACATATGCTAGGTAAAAATAAAACACATATCACATAGTGTTACTATCTGGATAATAACATTTCTAATGTAAAGAAACACACGTTGTGTAGTGTCACTATCCGGATAATAACATATCTTATGTAAAATAAACATGTCGAATGAAGTCACTATACGAATAAGGTGGACATATCTTAAGTAAAAAAAACACATGTCGTGTAGTGTCACTATCTGGTTAATAATATAGTTAATGTGGAAAGACACATGTCGACTAACATCACCATCCGGATAATGACATATTTATGCAAAAAAAAAACATGTTGAATAGAGCCGAGCAGAAAGGATTAGCACTACCACTCAAATACATGTCGAGTAGTGTCACAATCCGGATAATAACTTATGTTATGTAAAAAGACACATGTCGAATAAAGTCACTATCCGGATAATGAAATAGCTTGTGTAAAAAAAACACATGTCGAGTGAAGTCACAATCCCGGGTAATAACATATGTTATGTAAAAAATCACATGTCGATTAGAGTCAGCATCCTCATAATAAAATAATCTTGTGTAAAAAAAACACGTCGAATCTCATTCTCCGGATAAGAAAATATCTTATATAAAAAACACATGTCGAGTAGTGTAATCATCCGGATAATAGCATATCTTATTTGAAAAAACACATGTCGAGTAGTGTAACCAAACGGATAATAACATATTTGAAAAAACACACGTCGAGTAGTGTAACCATCCGGATAATAAAATATCTTATTTGAAAAAACACACGTCGAGCAGTGTAACCATCCGGATAATAACATATCTTATTTGAAAAAAAACATGTCGAGTAGTGTAACCACCCGGATAATAACATATCTTATTTGAAAAAAACACATGTCGAGCAGTGTAACCATCCACACAATAACATATCTTATCTAAAAGACATATTTCGATTAGTGTCACCAACCTGATAATAACATATCTTATGTGATAATTATGTCACATCCAGTGGACCTAGGGATTAAAGCCCCATAATTCTCATGTTTTAGAAAAGAAAGAAAAGTCCAAATTCAAACTCTAAATTTCCTAAAAAAATACAATTAACATAAGGCACCACAAGACACGGTGACGAAAAAAAGCATATGGAATTGGATATCTATAATTACCCAACAGTCCTCCACACGAATGGGACATTATGCGAATTATTCGTCCTTGTATTATGAGGCTTCATGTACAAAATCACCTTCCCCCGTTGTTTGTTTGTGCAAATGCAGTCTACAAAAGCGTATTATACTGCTATCGTTGTTAGGATGCATGCATAGTTTTTCTAATTACAATTTTGATATATACCGTTAGAGATGATATTCTTGTGAGGATAACCTCACAACCTGCAAACAGTGCCACAGTGCTCTATCCGTCTAGCGCCTAAGCTCACCCTGTAGCTCTGCTTAGTGTGGGATGGTGGTCTGAAATTCTGTTAGACGAATTACAAAGAACTGATACAAATATTTGTCTCATATACTGTATAGAGTCACTTGTCATATGCACTTACTTTATTTTGAAGGTATCTACGCGTTATGACCATAGTAAGACCATCAAATTCTGTACATATGGCCTGTGCGCAAGCAATGTTTCAGCCAGTGGACAGAAACATTGCCTGTGTTTGCAACAGTAACCAGGAGAACCTGCCGTGCTTTGGATGCCATTCGATATGGCAATTGGGCACAGTTCCTACGCGCATTTAAGCCTAGATAAGCGCACAGTTCATGAGAGGACTTCTAGTTTTAACTGTATGTTTTACAGAGTATAGAATATTTTAATACCTGTAAATACACACAAACACTCCGAGACACTTTTGTTTGTTGGACAACACAGTGTATTCTGACAGAACGCTGTGACAAAGAATTAAAAAGACGACTCTAGTTAATTCTGTAACCTATTAAGTAGATTTATATAGACAGACATTCCGAAATGTTGCATTTAATCACACAAAACATAAATAACGTCACAGTCCAATTGTTACACACTGCAAGGAATCTGTGAGAGAAGCGATGATGTATTAAATACTAAAAACTATTAACCAATAGTCGTGTCATCTTACCGCGAACGGACTAGTCACAACACATCCCAACATGACTGTATCGCAGCATAATTTAGTCGCCTATAAATAGTGATGATAAATTTCATTCTCTGCCTTCTCAAATTTGGATCATTGGCCATAATGCGATGAAGCACAGGAACGGTATAAAAAAAAAAAAAACGCAACAATGTGACCATCTCTCACCAAAATGTGACTCACCAATTCTCTCCACAGTAAGACCATTTCTTACCATGATGCGACCAATTCTTGCCTCAATGTGACCACCTCTCACCACAATGTGACCAACGCTCGGCCCAATGTGACCAAGTCGCCACAATAAGTCAGAACAAGTTTAGCTTGAAAAAGTATATTTTTTCTACCATTATCATCTTTAACACCATCAGTGACGTCAGCAGTTTGGTTGATTACGTACACTAATCTCTGTGCATATGGATTTCTGAAACGCTCTTTGATCACATATGGAACAGTTCCTCACCAGGGCGTATTTTTGCAGGTGAGGGCAATAAGCCCATTGCCGATTAGCCATCTTTGTCGTTAATGATATGCAAGGTCATAGGTAACTTCGGTTAAACACTTCGATCAGACTATCTGTCAAGACTGTCATACATGCGAAAGAAACAACCAAAATGTTTCGCTTGAAACGAGAAAATGTGCATTTTCGATTCAATACTAATAAAGATAGAAAAAATAGCACACTTTCAACACTTCATTTAATGGACAGGGCAAAATAATATTGATTTTTTAGTGAAATGAATACTGCAACGAACGCCTTCCCACAAGCGAAGGTAGACTCGGCATCAAGTTTTTGTTTTGTTGACGAGTGACAAAACTTCAGATATATCACTGAAATGACACAAAAATGTCTGCGTGAGTGCAAATGCAAACCCTGGGTATCCAAACAACCAACACATACAAATATTTTCAAGCATAACACACAGATGTTCCAGCTGGAAGAGGTTGGGGGTGGAGTGGGCGTGATCACTAAAAAGTGAATGAAAATCGTCTGCTAGTAACAATGTTGCGTGTCTACTAATAATATTTTTGTCCATATACAGTACAAGTCAAAATGAGTTGAAAAATAACCACTACCGGTATAAACTATATAGATGTAATGTTTTCTACACTAATAACACAAGAATCGGACAAAAAAAAAATATATGTTCATGTACATGTGTGCTGTAACCTTTTTTAACATGTTTTGGGTTTATACACAGCTTTTAAGAGGGTTAGTTGCATTGGAATTCCTATTGCATTATATTTTCTAAGGCATAGAAATTCAAAATGTAATTTATAATGTCCACGAAATAATATTATTTCAGGAAAACGAATATTTTGGGTTGGCGTAGCTTTGATATGCCAAAAACCATACCCATGGGTGGTGGGAATTTACCTTTTTGGTACTGTTAATTCTTTTTTTCTCAAACATTGAAAAATGGATTGATAAGAATCTCCATAATCCACACACCTCACTGCCTAACCCTTAAGTAACAAATTCACTGCAACATTGCACATAATTCATGAATTAGTTGGTAAAAATGTTTTTGTTTTTTTTAAAGTTTTGTACAAGACACATAATGTGATTTATCATCGGAACAAGATTGTTCCTCTGAAGATCACATGATTCGATTTGCTTGAGGCTTTATATGTAAATTTGAAAAAATTAAATTTAAATTTCCAGTTTTAATGTTATCTGTGGGTAAAGGTTTAAAAAGTAAAGTACAAAATATATTATACTGCTTTTTGTGATCAGAGAACTACAATTGTTGATTATTTCAGCAAGTCAAAACTTCTTATTTTAAATTTGTTTTATAATCACGAAATATTGAAATGTGGCTATGGCTACAGTCGAATAATTTTTAATAGAACTAATCTGTAAATGAACAATTATTTATTTAATAGCCAAGTATAAAATGTCTGGAAAAAAGACTTCTTATGATAATAAATGCATGGCACAAGGTAGAAGCATATGTTTAAGTCTACAAATACTGTATGAATCAAAATAAGTCGTAGAATAACTGCAATGAGCAAAGTAGCCCACTGCCATTACACCAATAGCACGAGAACCCGAAATCATTTTTCGGAAAAGTTTCAGGTTCTTGTGTTGCTGGTGTAGTTGAAGATGCATACTAGTAGTTTATAGTGGTTATTCTACGATGTATTTCGACTCGTACTGTAAGTCAAGTGATTTCTGAATCCCACTAGGAGGTCCGTTGGCTGGAATTTTGCTTGTGCAAAACAATGCACTTGGGCATCAACCACTTACCATACTGACAGCCAGTAAAAACTTGTAACTCACAAAGCAAATCTGCAGTTTAAGGAGCACCGATAAGTCAGTTATGCTGTGGTCCATAAATTGCAAATTAGCTTGTTGAGTCCCAAACTTTCTACAAACTGGCAAGAATATGTTGGAAATATGTGTATATCCACTTACCAAGAGGAGAAGTACAAAATCACCCTATGTGTTCTGTAATACAATATCCATGTATGCACATTTTGGTCATGTATCCGGGGTCGCGGGGAGTGTGGGACCCAGGGCAGTAACTCCCAGAGCCTGTAACTTGGGGGGGGGGGGGGGATACTCATTGATCAACTTGGAAATTTGAAACATGCTGCTACAAAACGTCATTTTGACGGTCAAGAATAATGTGATTTTTTATCCCAAAAGCCGCCAGAAGACTCCATTTTATAACTGATTTAAAACATTTGTTGGAGGAGAAACGCCGCCCCTTCAACCACTCTGTGATCGATCGCGTCTCCGGCACTCGCTGCAAATACCTTTATCATCTGTGCAATATCACGACATATTTGAAAAGGGAGCCGTTATAGAATTAACCCTGGGTCCGAATTACCTTTCCCCAGCCCTGCGTGGACCTTCCCCTTCTTGGGTGTTTTTTGTAATAAGACAGCTTCCACTGTGTGACATGTAAGAATTTATATTTGTATAGGAAACATTCATCTATAGTTTATACCGGTCGTGGTCATTCTTCAACTCATTTTGACTTGTACTGTACATGGACAAAATATTATTAGTAGACACGCAACACTGCTACTAGCAGACTATTTTCATTCACTTTTTTAGGGACCATGCCCCCTCCACCCCAATCTCTTCCAGCTGGAACATCTGAGTGTTTTGCTTGAAAATATTTGTATGGGTTGGTTGTTTGGATACCCGGGGTTTGTATTTTCACTCACGCAGACATTTGTGTGTCATTTCAGTGATATATCTGCAGTTTTGTCACTCGTCAACACAACAAAACAATGATGCCGAGTCTACCTTTGCTTGTGGGAAGTGGTTTATTGCGGTATTCATTTCACTAAAAAATCAATATTATTTTGCCCTGTCCATTTTTTTTATTAGTGTTTAACGACACATTAACAGCCAGGGTCATATCATGTCGGTGATAGTTTTGCGGGTGGAGGAAGCCAGAGTACATGGAGAGAACCACCGAGCAACGACGAGCAGCTGTCAGCTCTCCAACATCGTAACTCTGAACTCTGCACCGCAGCAGAGGCAGGGTTAGATTGATTGAAGACATGCGCACCATCGACGTGCAGTACGCCTTAGTACACAGCGTCATCGTACCTCCACACAGGCAATCGGGGTTAAGTGCCTTGCCCAAGGACACAAACGGGAGTGCGAAATAGTCGCTGAAAAGCTCACCCATCCAACTACTAACCGCGCTCGACGTTGCTTAACTTCGGTGATCTGACGCGAACCGGTTACCGCGACGCCACCGCACCCCCTGACCTTGCATGTCATTAACGTCAAAGATGGCGAATCGGCAATGGGCTTATTATTTCGATAAGAAGACAATGTTCAACAACATCAAAAAATCTTGAAAGTTTTCAATTTTCCGATACCTTGCAACCGTCGATTGCTTTTTAAAGAAGATACTTTGATGGTTGTAAAAATATATTGTTGATGTGATGATTTTTAAATTTTTCGCAGCAATCTAAGTTAAATTTTTACAAGATATTTTAATTATTATTGACAAAAAACGGTATAATTATCTCCCTTGATTTTCAATGGACTTCCTTTGCGTCCCTCCGACGAGGGGAGGAGTGAAGGTAGATAATTTATACAGTTTGATTTTCTCCCTTGATTTTTAATGGACTTCGTTAATGTCCTTTCAAATGGGTGGTGGGTTTGCCAGTCTTTTAAAACAGAACCGTGCATGTTGTCTTGCTCTAACCCCAATGTACGCCTAGTTGTTAAGTAATTTTTATTTTATCTCACGTGACATTCTCTTCCTGTAATTGTTTGAGGGGTACTGTACTAGATCCGATATTTTTATCAATTTAAAAATAGCCGTGTACTATGAACTTTCTAAAAACAAACGTGAACTAATTTAGGAATGGCAACTGGTTGAACAGAATGCGCCCTTTAAAGAGATTTGTTTCATTATTTTTAATTTAGTGAGTAAAAATACATGTCTTGGGGGAGATCGTTGATGATAGATAGGGAGTATACAAAGGATTGCAATTTGTAGAGGTAGTAGAAATCTTTCTTGGTTCGATCGATACAATATAATAATTACTGAATAGTATGTCTTTACCAATTGCAAAACAGGCGTCATCGCGAAAGAATAGTCTACTCACCTAGGACGCGTGCAGTTTTCTTCTTCGCATACCAAAGGGGGGGGGGGGGGGAGGGAATAAATGTCTGACATCTAATCCGGTGTGGATGGTTGGGTAGTGCCCAGCCGGAAAAAATATGTGTTTGTAGTTTTTTTCAAATTTATTCCCAGAGGCTACGAGTGGCGTATATGATAAGTAACCTTTATTTGGAGTATTTACATGCCCACAATTATATATTACATAATATTGTTACTTCTAGTGACCTCCGCTGCGTTGACGTTTCTAACACCGGGACAACGGTTTTGGTACAGTCACTTCCAAGCCGTGGAGAATATATACTGTGTCAAAAAAGAAAGTATAATAAACTTTAAGGAGCATTTTTTTTTAGTATTATCGACTTTAATCGAAATCGAAAACAAATTATCGTAAATTCATATTTCGAGTCCAGCTGTATGAATTTGCATAATTTCATGTTCTTACTGTTATCAGCGTCACGTTAGGACGTCGCAATTCAGAGATGGGGTGAAATGAAAAGTGCTCACATGCAGTCAGCAGCGTGTATGTCCACCGTTTGCCTCTTGGATGGCAAGACATCTACGGCGCATGGGCCTAATAAGCCCCTGGGTGACTTGCACTGTACATCCACTCCTGCCTTAGAAAATTACGTAAATTGCCTAAAGTCTGAAGATCATGAAGTCGTAGCCGATGGTCCAATTGATGACAAAGACGCTCGATTGGCGACAAATCTGGCGACCAGTGGGACCAGGGAAGAACTTCGATCCTCTGACCCGCAAGAATGTCTGGACAGACACGCGCCACGTGACATCGGACATTGTCTTGCTGAAATAACTGCAATCCGACGTTAGCGTTGAACAGCGGGACAACAACAGCGTGAAGAATTTCGTCCCTATATCACTGTCCATTCAGATTACCATCGATGAAGCTCAACTGCGTTTGTTGGTGCAAGGACATTCCTGCCCAAACCATTACACTACACCAGCTGAAACGGTCGCATTCCCGCACGCAAGTATCAGAAAATCATTCTCCCCATCGGCGATACACTCTTGTCCTACTATCAGCGCGCCGTACACAAAATCGTGATTCATCGCTAAAAAGAACTGTGCTCTAACGCTGCTGAGTCCACCGAAAACGCTGACGTACCAATTCTATTCTGACGGTACGATGGCGTTGGGTTAGGATTGGTCCGTGGTATGGGCGCCTTCTTCGGATGCCTTGTTAAGCGAGTCTGTTGTGGAGAGTTTACGCACTGATTCTATTGCAAGTTCTACCAGGAGTAATTGCTGCTGTCCTCGTCGCCGGAAGCGATCCCGCAGGTGAGGCGTCCTGATGTGTCGGTCTTGTGCAGGGGTTATAACTCTTGGTCGATCTGAACGCGGTCGGTCGGCAGTAAATCCCGTGGTTCTATACACTGCACTGAGACGGTAAATAGTGGCCGCAGTGACTCAGAACTGAGCAGCGAGCTCACCTGGAGGTATCCCAGCCTTATGCATACCAATGGCACGCAACCTCTGATTTTCGGTTAACCTTGGCATTTTTTAAAATGTCCGAGAACAGAAGCTAGCGCGTTTTCTCAATAACCCAGGCTCTGTAGCACAACAGAGAAAATCGTTGGTCACATATTCAATTTGACAATCTTGGGTAGCACGTGAGTAGTAGTGTTCGTATGTTTACCTCTAGGTTGCCGGACCTCGGTGCCGGACCTCGGAAGTGACGGCATGTCACGTGACGTAGTGGCGCCATGTTCTGTTGTCATGGTAACCCGCGTGAGCGGCCATGTTGTGACGTCATCTCCATAGTGATACGTGATGTGAGTGCGCATGCGCAGCGCGTGTTGTTAGGGTGATACGTGTTTCTGTCGTCAATTTTGTATACTGGAGGCCGCCATCTTGGTTTCTATGGTAGCACGTGATTGCTATGCTACCCAATTTTTCTGCAATAAGACGGGGTATGTTCGGAGGATATGTTCGATTAAATCGGAGTAAATCTAATTACCACAAACAACCCGACAATCCTTCCAAATCACCAAAATCTATCCCAACTTTTACTATTTCGAATTCTTTCAGAATTCTCTGTTTCTATCTATATATGCAATAGTTTACGTCTACCTGACCATGTTCCTTTGTCCTGGAGTATACTCCAGTAGCGTAGAAGAGCCTATTATTTGGAACAGTTTATCTTATTATTACTATATTTAGCATTATTTGTTGTTTCATATATCTAAATTATAATTAACCAATTAGGTTGCCTGATTTCCCATAATCTGTATACAGAGTTATCTCCCTTCTGTATAATAAAAGACTATATCCTATGGCAATATCCCCAGGCAGCCCAATTTTAGTCCCCCTTTTTTTGAAAACCCCTGTGGCTATGGAATCCCTTTTTTGTCATATGTGCTTATGTGAAAAAGCACAATGTGACACAATGTGCCCTAGCGCAAAGGCACATGCTTTATGCGCCGATATGTGCTTATGTGAAAAGGCACAATGTGACACAATGTGCCGTATCACATAGGCACATACGGGTATTTGAGGATACCTTTGGCCTGGTATTGTATTACTTGAGGATACCTATTGAGGATACCCACTGGAGAATCCCTTTTTGTCAAATCTTGTCGATTTGGAATGTGAATTTTAGCCCATCTGTCAAAAGTTGTCAGTTAAGTTACCAATTTCATTAGAACATAAATAAGAACGGACAGCAAAGAATTAGTCAAAGAACCATTTGATCAACAAGCAAATAATTATATGAGGATGGTATCAGAACAGTCATGGAACTGACATTTATTACGTTTTCTGTTTTGTGTCGGGCTTTTCGTCCTCTTGTTATTAACACGTTCAATATTGTTACTATATTTAATGAAACAACCGAAAAATTAAAATGGGGAGTGAGGGAGGGGGAGATTTGGAGGTTTTGATGCTGATTCCCCTCAATGTGCTTTACAAATGTATGCAGTACAGTACCCGTTGTCTGGTCGGAATTCACGCATGGTCCTCGATGCCCACGCATACGGCTGCCCGGTAATTAACAACACCAACTAAATTTTAATTAATGAAGCAGCGGCTTATACCCGGTGCTTCATTAATCAAGTTTTTTGATGATTAATCCCACACTTAGTGTTTATAATTTAATATTATTACGTCCGCGGAAGTACTGCCTCCCCGAGGAAAGTGACCATTCCACGTCGGCCGTACTGGATGTGGTCCCGTAGAGTTTACCTTGAACAAAATAGTTCAATAGGAGAGCATTTGTATAACAATTACCAAAACCTTTTGATACACTCAAAAATCAGTTCAGTTAAAAATCAGCCCAAATCATCTGGCTTGAGTGAACATGAACCCAATTGGGTTGATTTCTAACTCTGCAGATATTCGAGTGTATGATAATAGTTGGAATTTGTTGGAAATGTACTCACCGACTTATTAATGCTCAGAGATATGGAAAAAACAAGCTCTTTTCTTTGCATCCGTACTGCTGATTAACCCGAATAAACAGTACGTGGAGAGCGGATTGTAACTAAATCATCCGCGGAATGGAGTTATCACCCAAGCTATAACTTTTAAATTGTGTACATATCGACCAAAACACAATCAATGTTTCAGCCAATGTTTAACTCGGAGGTCCATTTGCTGAAACTTTGCTGGTGCTGGTTATGCTTTGCAACAAATTTGCAATTATTCCTTGGGTGGAATCTCCACTCTGTGGGCGATTTAGTGATAATACACTCCCCACGTACTGTAGTATCAATTACAATTACTTTTTGTATTGATTCTTTTGGAAACGTGGGAACAAAGTTTGGAACCTAACGTTGCCATTGACCTTGTAAATTTGCTGTAAATTCAGTGTTAGTGGTTCAGAGGCGCTTGACACAAAGCAGTCGGAAGACTCGAAAATTAATTGGGAAATAATTAGGATAGTGGAATGGCTATTCAACTTAACATCGGAAATTGAGACTCACACTTTATTGTCAATTTTCATGTCACAACCAGCCCCTGAAATATCATAGACCTGAAGATCCACGACCTGTAAAGAACCAGCCTTATCCCGAAGACTTAGAATTTTTACTGTTTACATTTTTTTCTTGAGACAAAATATGATAGACAATGAATATTTATGTTTTTGTTGAAAAATACCATACCAACACATACCCATTCAAAATAAATAAACAATTTTTCAATCATGCTTTTATAATTATCTGAAAACTGATGGAAAAATCTGTAACTTCAGTCCACGACCTTAGATTGTCTTTGATGTGATGTTAGGTACTGAGATGGTGAAATGAGCTACGAGATTCGTGCTGTTGTCGATACATATGTGGGGAGTGGGGAGCTATGTGTACGGGGTGCCTCTGAACCCTATATGCTTGTTGTCGAGACGTGTGGGGGACTGGGGAGCTATGCTCCCGGGGTGACTCTGAACCCTATACGCTTGCTGTCGAGACATGTGCGGGTATTGGGGAGCTATGCATACGGGGTGACTCTGAACCCTATACGTTTGTTATCGAGACATATGTGGGTTGTGAGGAGCTATACTTACGGGGTGAAGCTGAACCCTGTATTTACGGGGTGAGTCTGGACCATATACGCTTGTTTGGTTTAATTATTACTGAACTTCTCTATTTATAGAAAACAGATTCGCCCAAATAGATGGAAATTATAGTATTTAGGACAATACCATCACACATGAGGTAACCTTGGTTGTCTAAAACGTTAGACCCCAATAAATAAATAAAAGAAGGAAGGAAATGAGATAAACACTTTCTGGACCCAAGATTGCAGGATATTTGCCATAAAATCAATTGAAGGTCCCAAAATCCTTATCAAATCTAAGAGTGACTTATCACAATTCTTGGAGCTTTATGTTTACTGTATGTATTAAAATGGTACATTACATCACACAGTCATATTTATTTCACATCCATTAAGCTTTAAACCCTTGTATCTAACGGAATCGCCTCTATGACATAAAGGTTTCTGTATTCAACTGGTGAATTACAAGCCGGTACATTTTTCCCAGCACCGTTATGCAAGTTCCTTTCCCGTCTAGTCATTAGTCACGCCTCGCGAAGTTTCCAAATTTCGTTGTACAATTATCGATCGTCTGTCGCTTAGTGTGAAGATGAAAACATGCAAAGCAAAATAAAGTCGGTTCACAAAAAATATTTAATCAAAATTGAGATGACATTAAATAAACAAATATTTCCAAACTCAACATTAACCTGGTCTCGTGGCCGTCTCGTCTGCGGATGCCGTTATATCTAAATTGGCCAACTGTATTTCGGTAAATCGTCGGATATCCTGACATGGTTCGATCTTCTTTTAAAAAGATTTTGCAAATATGCTCAAATGTTTTACTTATATTTTTTGCTATCAGTAATAGCCACCAATTTGTTAGGCGTGAATGGACACCACCCGAAGAGATACAGCGATACGAATTTGAACAAACATGCCCAATAGAAAAGATAACGAATGTAATATAGACTGGTTACCAAAACGTTTTGATTTTTTATGGATACATTTTATCAGTGCAGCTTCAAACAAAACAAACGGAATCGTCACCTTTGGGTTTAAACATCAGAATTAAACTTTGTTTACTTAAATGAATTTTAATGCATGTGATGTGTAATAAACACAAAATGCGATGTGTGTTTGGATCGGTGGGTGTTTTACATAACGAGTTGGAATAGCTAGTAAGTTTTGACTACCCCGTTCTGACTCGTTATGTAAAACACCTACCGATTCAAACACTCACCGCGTTCTGTCTATTGTGGTGAAGTCGTTCTTAGTACCCCGTACTCCTGTCCGGAACTGGCCAACCAATTAGGTCATGTTTCGAACAGCTATAAAACCCAAGTTTCTTTCAGGGGCGTCCCATTCCAGATCTCAGCAATGAGATATGTTACAGTTTTGATATTATTGACATGTTTTTGAGAACATTGATTTTGTTTGTGTTCCACTTCTATATATGTCAGTATCTATACGACAGTGGCGTCGCCGTTACCGTTCCTGTACGGATACTTACCATCGTTTGATATTTCCTTTTTTGACATTTAATGTGTTAATATTTTGTTTGTCTTGATCAACACGTGCTGCTCCATTTGCATACATGTGCCGTAAATAAAGTATTCTCTCTCTCTCTCTCTCTCTCTCTCTCTCTCTCTCCCTCTCTCTCAGATGAATTATATCGATGTTATATGTATTGAGATTGAGAAGACTGATGTTGATTCTGTTATTCTGCTTATGTTTATGTAAGTATCTACAGTACGTGGAGAGTGGATTGTAACTAAATCACCCTCAGAGTGGAGTTACCACCCAAGCTATAACTTTCAAATTTTGTACATATCGACAAAAACACAAGCAATGTTTCAGCCAAAGGACCTCCGGGTTTAACCCGGAGGTCCATTGGCTGAAACTCTGCTTGTGCAGGTTATGCTTTGCAACAAATTTGCAATTATTGCACGGGTGGAATCTCCACTCTGCGGGTGATTTAGTGATAATATACTCTCCACGTACTGTATACAACAGTGGCGTTGCAGCTACCATTTCTGTAGGGATACTTACCCTCATTCGTTATTTCCGTATATAATTTTGACTTTTGATGTTTTAATATTTTGTTGTTTGTCTTGGTCAGCCGTTCCACTCACCACGTGCTGTTCGCTCCACATGTACCTGGGGATGATGATGAACGATCAAAATGTCCTCATTCTTTAATGATGGCACTTGCCACCCCGAAAGAGCAACAGCATAAATTTAACTTCAGTGTTTTAGATGCTATCAGTAAGGCTCCCTTGACGGGACCACCCCCCTGTCACTCAGACTGACATAAAATGGCTGGCACTTTCCAAGATATTAAGCCTCATGTTCAGAAGTTAGATAAAATGATGGTGCCTTCCATAGAAGTAACGTCAGTTTCAACTAGTTACCCCACTAACATGCGTTTTCCCTCTCCTGCTCCTTTCCCTGGTTTCCCAATGGTACCAACATCCCAACCATCTACCCTCCAGCAGCAGTTGCACCATGGGTGCAAGCTCCAGCCTCTCCGCCCCTACCCACCATTCTTGCAGTTCCACAGTTTCAGGCACAGCAATTTCAGGGTGTCCCATGTGTGACCCCGCCCCCAGCTGATCCCATTGCTAGACGACCTTGGGCTCAGGGACGAAATCCGCCTAAATATTTGACAAATGATGGTACAACTAATTGGCAAGCTTTCAAAACTAAATGTTTCCATTATTCTCAATCCCAAACCTGGACAGATGAGGAATGCAAAATGTATCTATGCTGGTGCCTCACTGGTAAAGCCAGCGAATACTACACTACTATATTCCGATAACATACGGATATGGGAATTCATGATTTGCTGAGTCAAATGGAAACACGTTTTGGTGTCTGATATGCCCGAAACAGGTCAAATAAAGTTTTCCCAATTACAGCAAGGTAACACAATGAGTTTAGAGGAGTGGGCGGAGAAAAATCAAACTCTCGCATTGCGAGCTTTTGCACATTTACCCGAGGGACATAGAACCCAACAAATGGTAATGTGGTTTTACCATGGGTTGGAAGATAAAGCCGCAGGGCAATATGTAGCTAACCTTCGCCTTACCAATTTGGAGGATGCTATGGGTAAATTCAAATGGTACCAATATACTGCCAAGACCATACATGTACCTGTATCTACACCCCGAGTCAGCCATACCAAACCAAACATTGACTGTTCAGTTTCTTATCAATATACAGGATTAAAATCCAACACAGATTCCCAGACAGTATATGGGGAAATAAACCCCACAAGGTTTCAAACAGCTTATACACCAAAACCCATTCTTAGATCCCCCAAGAAGCAGTCCACCCCCTCCCCTAATCCGCGGAGGGATCCAGTTCAGTTTGTGTCTCCTGATATGCAGACACTTACTATAGAAGTGCGTATCATGTCCCAGAATGTAAATTATTTAACCCTTACAGTAAGTTCTTTGGTAACAGAGCTTCGACACAAAACAGTTCCGGAGCGAGGTAAGTTCAGTCGGTCACCCTCTCCCACCCGACGTCCCACTGGATGTTATATATGTAACCCTCCATCACATTTCGCTAGGGAAGGTCCCTCCAGATTAGAATTGAATAAAGGTGCCAAGAAACCATCAGGAGCTCACCAAACTCCTTTGAAATCTACCTCTGCAGTTAACTTTGATGAATTGAACGACACTGGGTCAAGTCAAGAGGCCTGAGTCCGACCCCGTCTCCCACCAAAGGCCTCAAACATGATCTCACCGAATTGGATGAGATCACCCTATGTCAACTAAGGTCAAGGTCGACCATACATATTCACTGCAGCTGAGGTGTCAATCATTTCAGGGAAAGTCGTTCAATCATTAAGCACTGACCTTCCTTTTATCAAGGAAGTGAGAATTAACACAGCTGGTAAAAAATCAACAATGAAAGGTAGAATTATTGGTCCAGCCCGAATGACTTTGGGAACCAATAATTATTACCTACCAGTCTACGTCGCCCCGATTGAGGATGACATGCTTCTAGGCTTAGACTTTCTACAAGAACACAACATTCTCATTGATCTTGCACAGAGCACATTTACCATTGATTCAGACATCTTACAAATGCAACCCTTCCCCAATGGTACGGTTGCTCAATCATCCATTTCATTAGCTAGGAAAGTAGTAGTGAAACCCAACTCTGTGAGGAGAGTCCAATGTGGATTAGCGAAAACCATGCCAGGGTACATGGTTGAACCCAATCTGGACCTAGATTTATTAATCCCTCGGACTGCTCACTCAGAAGGTAGCCAACCAACTGTAGCATTAGTAAATCCTCACAAGAAATATGTCACACTCAAAAAGGGGACTGTTATTGTGACATCATTACTTTGGATACTGATAGTAAAGGATGCTCATCCACAATGGAACATCTGCCAAACACTAACCTAAATTGAATTTCTCGGTCGCCATATCTCCCCAAAGGGATGGAGATAGGCAGTGGTGCATCGTTAGTAGTACACAATTGGCCACGGCCACAGACAACACGTGATGCTGAACGATTCCTTGGGTTAGGAAACTACCATAGGGCCTTCATAAAAAATTATGCCCATCTGGCTGCCCCTTTGTACCGATGTACTTTTAAAAATGTTTTTGGATGGGAGGAGGAGGAAGAGAGGGCATTTTAGGATATCAAAAATGCCTTGGCCTCCCCACCCCTTTTGTTTTTTCCCAACAATGATAACCCTTTCATTTTAGATGTCGATGCCTCTGGCCATACCATAGGCGCAGAACTTATTCAGGTACAGAGAGGGCAGAAAAAGTGGTGGCTTATGGAAGTTTCGTATTAAGTCCCGAACAAAGAAAATATTGTGCGACACGTAAGGAAATGTTAGCTGCGGTATGTTTTACCCTGCAATTCCGTCATCTGCTACTGGGTAGGCATTTCACTGTTCGCACAGATCACAGTATCACGAAATGGCTTCTGAATACCCAAAATCCCCAAGGACAGATAGCTCGTTGGCTAGAGGAGTTGACTCAGTATCACTTCGCTATTCAACACCGCAGCGGTTCAAAGCACACCAATGCAGACATCCTATCACGCCTTCC
Organism: Pictodentalium vernedei; assembly: GCA_031216915.1. Lineage (NCBI taxonomy): Eukaryota > Metazoa > Mollusca > Scaphopoda > Dentaliida > Dentaliidae > Pictodentalium > Pictodentalium vernedei. Next base: position 12,750,699 of record CM062295.1, on the reverse strand, counting down.
CGATGACCAAACCTGTACGCACTATCGTGTCGGTGTACCACTCTCAAAGCTCCCTTGTGGGGGATGCAAATATTGTACAAGAGTAGATAGAAATTGGAGTAATTTCTTTACTGAAGTTTACAATGCAATTTCATTGGGAGGAGCAGCTGTAAGACAGTCACGTACTCCAAATCAAGAAATTTGCCAAATGGTCAAGGATTCAGATAGTTTGTCATTTTGTGACCTGGTGAGATTGGAAATTAATAGACAGAAAAAAACAGACAGAGACATTTCTTACTCAACCTGATTCCTATGAACCCTACTGTGAACCTACTGGTCTAAAGGTCGATCCCCCTGAATCCTTCGAATCAGATCATGATCCCATAGAGTTTTTGAACCAGCCCAAGTTAATGCCCAAGCAACCCAAACCGATTCAAACCGTACTGAATTTGAAATACAAGGTTATACAGATAGTGATATTATGACTGAACAGAGGGTAGATCCAGACCTTGAGCCTTTGATTCATTGGTTGGTGTCACAGGAGGAGCCGGAGGAGGCAGAGCTTTTTCTGACTGGTCCTATGGCGAAAACCTATTGGATGAACAGACAAAAGTTCAATCTTGATAATCAATTGCTCTACAAAGTCCGTAATTCTGGCAACAAAGTTTTGGTAATTTCCAAGTCCCTATAGCGTGAAGTGCTGTCCCTGAACCATGACATTCCATCTGCTTGGCATCTAGGTATTTCACTCTTGCAGAATAGGCTAAAAGATAAGTATTATTGGCCACGTATGTCAGAAGATGTTGAAAATTATGTAAAATCTTGCGTGGCCTGTAATCAGAAAAAAAACCTCTAGGCATGCCCGCCATCCATTAAATTTGTACCATGCTGGGGTACCCAATGGAAAGGGTGCACTTGGATTTCTTGGGACCTTTACCCAAAACAGACCGTGGTAATGAGTATATACTAATGATGGTGGATCAATTCACCATGTGGGTTAAATGTATTCCCTTGTCCAACCAAACTGCCGAGTTAACTGCCTCAACAGCAGCTGCTAATGAATTCTTCTCTAGGTCTGGGTGTCCACTCCAGATATTTACGGATCAGGGAACGAACATTGAAAGTAAGCTGTTTTCACTTGTTTGTGAAGCCCTACACATCCTTAAAACCCGCACAACTGCTTATAGACCTTCCCCAAATGGGCAGGTCGGAAGATACAACATAACATTAATGGATGCCGTCCGTTGTTTTGTGGGCCGAAAACAGTCAACTTGGGATGCATATTTAGCTTAGTTAGCCAGAGCTCTGAGGTCAGCTGTTAACCGGCATACTGGCTATACTCCAAATAAAATGATGCTAGGGAGGGAAGTTAATCAACCCCCCGATCTAGTTTTTGGTCCTACATCCCCGAATCCTTCTATCTCTGATGTTCCTGAATATGTCCAAACATTAACCAATTCCATTCAGGAAGCCCATGAAATTGCTCGATCAACTCTTAAATGTCAACAAAAGATCACGAAGAAGTACTATGACCATCATATACAGGTAAATCCCTATAAAAAGGTGATATTGTGTATATTTTGAGTCAGAGGAATAAGCGTGGTGAAACTAAAAAGTTAAACCCTGTGTGGAAAGGTCCTGGAATAAACTTGAAAAAAATTAACTCATATATATATAAACTTCAGCTGTACAACAAAATAGTTACTGTAAATCATGACAAAGGATCGAGATTTACCCCCATGGATTACAAGGCATAAATCCCGTACCCATGAGACTGAAGCAACAGTCTCATTGTATTGTTTCTGTCGGAAACCCGACACAGGAGATATTATGATTCAATGCGAATGGTATCATAGACATCGTATTAATGTTACCCCAGAAGGGTCCCAAGATTTGGATGTGTACGCATGTCCCCGCTGTCCGATGATCCCAGTATAACTTTCAGGTAAGATGCAGCAGAGTGAATCCGGTTCGGATAGCCCTAGAAGGCCTTCGAGACCAGCCGCCCCCGTAGGGCCAAACATAACCTGCCGGGATATCCGGTACCTAAATGATCCCACCTTCCCTCGGGTGCTATGCAATATGGTAAAACCCGAGGTGAGAACTCCCCTCAAAGGAAGAGAACAACCCCACAATTGGGAGAATATCCCCACTCACCAAACTGTCTCCCCTTTGAGGGAGAATACACAAACTTATGCCTCCGCGGTGCAGTCGGCACCTGTCACCACTACCATAGTAGCTGCTGCTTGCACCACGGCGGGAGTAAATGTGGTGCCGTCTGCTCCACCAAACCTATTGCCCTCTCCATTCATTTCCAGCTCCAAAGTCTCCATTTTACCTCATGTTCCCAGCCAGTCAAAGAGTTCTGGCGGAGTTGTATGCACGCCACCCATTTCCGAACACCAGAAGACCCTAAGGATTAAGCAGTTCCGTCCACCCAGTCTAATGTCATTAAACATCACACTAGTAGGTGCTGGGCGAGGTAGGAGTTTACCACTGGTAGAGCCCCCTCATCACATATGACTGGAATGGAGCCCCAAAACCGCTCAAAAAAGGCAGCACAGTTCGCCGCATCTTGCTCCCAGAGGTGCTCTCCCTTCTGGTAGGTCAACTAATAGGACTAAAACCAAGAGTAAAGCACCCAGGTGTGCTCTCCCAGAATGTCAGATGTCTAGTCGGTCTTTGCGCCGTCATTACGAGGGTGCTCACTTGCCCCATTTTTTTTAAAGAACCAGAAGAAAATGACCCCAGTTCTTCTCCTATTGGGGAAGAACTGGGGTCATTTTCTTCTGGTTCTTTAAAAAATAGGGTCAAGTGATCAGATAAAGGCTCTGACTCAGTTGGCTAAAGCACATGGTACCAACCTGGATGGATTGGTCCATTTAGTCAACCAGAATGCTGACGTCCCCACCAACTGTGTCCCATCCTCTGCCGCAATCACGTCGATGGTTGTGCTATGTCAGCATCAGAAGTGGCCAATACCCCAGTTGTTTCACATATCTCCCCTCAACTCCCTAGCAGGGCTTGTCCACTGGAGGGCTATAATGTATTTGTTGGCCACCTTGGCGCCTCATAACCGTCCTGATTTTAGTGTTTCCATTACCTCTTGCCCACCACCAACGACTCCTTCTGTGCCAGTTACTAGTTTTGCCTCATGTCCAGTAACCCGATCCTCCACACCTGACCTTATACCTACCAAGAAAATATCTGTTGAAAAGCGGGTTACTTTCTCCGACATTCCATCTCCCACAGTAGCCCCCACTTCAATGAGGGAAGCAACAATACCATCTCTTCACTCCCCCTAGAAGTACGTATGTCTCCCACAGTGGCAATGCGTAGGCGTCCAGGCATTCCTGTTCCCATCTACGCTGCCGACACAGTCTACCATCCTGTCTTACCTCACATAGATCCATTTATCTCTTCCCCAACCCATTCGGGACCAGTCCACTCAATGGACACCCACTTCCATGTGGAGCGTTTCTGTAATCTTACCCATTTTAATGTCTCGGCCACATAACTTCTAAACTCGGTCCCATCCCAATCCCCAGAGACCCCCTTCACAGTGGTAGGTTGTGTTTCTGTATACTGCGAACCGGCAACTGTTCCCACCATGGCGGTCCCCAACCCAAACATCGGTACTGCTGTGGGGTTCCACCCAAAGCACTTGAGCGATATATTGGCAGAACCGATGGATGAAGACATAGAAAAATTAGAAATGTTGCCATTTGCCCAGGCCCTTGGGGACGTAGGGCTAGATCGTACGGTTCCTGAAAGGCTTCACATTTATCAGGATGAATTCCTGCAGAGAGTCCTGCGATTAGCAACCCCAGAAAAAACCCTCCTCCTTCACATTAGAGGCCCAGACTCCGACGGACCATCAACGGACGTTTATGCACTGGGTCTCCAAATCGTCAGTCGCCGCTGCAGTCCACACCAGAAAGTCAATTTACATTGTTTTAGCGGCCATGCTGATGTAGTGGCTGACTGGACCCAATGGTTCAGTCGCTGCTATTTCAGCGTGGGGCCTCAGGTTGTAACATTTACCACTCGCCAACTCCAGGGGCTCAAGGCGATTGCCACCAACCGCCTCCTTCTGGAGACAGATGGACCATACTTTGGCCACCAGCTGAAAGTCCGCCACTCCACACCTGCCTATGTAGGGGATGTGGCTGCTCATTATTCACCTCCCTCTTCCCATCCATTTGGCCACAAGAACTGACAACTTGCAGTTGCTGTACCAGTTGCCCCACCCATAAACCTTGAAAAATACAGTACCCCTCATACGGGGAAAATGTTTATTTATTTCTGTCCTCATGTTTGTATTATTTTCCTAAGGGTGGGTCACAAATCAATTGAAACTGGCGGGTGAATCTTTAAATCAGGAGGAATGTGGTGAAGTCGTTCTTAGTACCCCGTCTTTCTGTTCAGAACTGGCCAACCAATTAGGTCATGTTCCGAACAGCCATAAAACCCTAGTTTCCTTCAGTGGCGTCCCATTCCAGATCTCAGCAACCAGATATGTTACAGTTTTGATATTTGTGACATGTTTATTGAGAAGATTGATTTTGTTTGTGTTCCACTTTTATATGTGTAAGTATCTATACAGCACTGTGTATATGTACAGAACCACACTTACGTTTGAATGGGTTAACGATTACTGGACGAGAGCGAGTGGCGCAGGGATACCACGAGAGCCGGTAGGCTCGAGTGGTTATCCCAGCGCCACACGCTCGAGTCCAGTAATCGTTAACCCATTCAAACATAAGTGTGGTTCTGTATTTATTACACACCCAACCATGAAAAAGAATTTACTATAATTAATCGCTAATTTAATTAAATAGTCGACAATTTGAACGGTTGAAAGAAGTTTAGAGAGAAACGGGAAATTTTGTCAGAGAACCAGTCTTAAGTCTTTGACCTTGCCATCTGTAGAATCGCGGTTGATTCATTTTATTCGCAAAAAATGTCGATCCGAACACTCAAAACTCAAACGATTGCGTTCAGCATATCAGACGTCACAAATTATGAGGTCTCAAATGTGTTTTCAAAATTGTGTGTGCAGGCATCATTATATCTGGAAGATGGAAAATGTACGAGGATTTTAATTTGAATACGGTGCGAACTGGCCGCTCTCTTTAAATTTCGTGCTTTTTAAACTGAGTGATATTAAAAATACAAGTTTGAACTCGGCTTGACGATACATGCGCTACTGCCACAAGGCTATCGCATGTGGACTGTGCATCGGTCATTTCTGTTCTGCACTGTAAGAAACGTAAACACTGGACGCGAAAAGACATTTTGCGCAATAATTAACCTACTGGGGCAGTCATTCGATCGTTTGGAGTAACTGAGCCTGAGGGCAGTGAGGCAGTTTGAGATTCCATTCTGACTCTGAGTGAACTCTGCAGTCTTGGTAAGTTTGCACTTTATTTTTCAACATTATAAAGTTTCTGACTTGAAATTTAGCCTTCTTTTTATTTTACCTCAAGTCTTGATAACCTTTGTTTGAAATGGGCTGCACTTACAAATAAAAGCTTTAGGCTGTCCACATAATACTACAGTACACAGATATACAAAAGGAGAAATATATTGCATGATAACTGCAAGAAAATGTCATGTCTTGTCTCCACAGCACAAGTAATTTAGTTTGTACACCTTTTTTACAACCCCCCCCCCCCCCCCCCAGCACCCATCTATAACCTGACAGCATTTTCTTGAAAGCTCACAAAATGAGTATCCAGCAGTCTTAGTCAGAGGCTGAACGAGAAATAAGGGAGGGGGGAGGGGTGTTCTCACCAGTAAGCTCCAACCTATTTTGGTTAATAATATTTTCAAAGATTGATTAATTTTTACATTATTTTGTACTAGTAGTACTATACTTCACCAGTTTGTTATCTGAACGGTTCTGTCAATATTTTTTTCTTGGTATCTGGTTCAAAACAAAATAATTTTTTATGTGTCTGCTCCAATATCTTGTCAGTGTCTTAAATTTGGAATTTAGTATTCTGAATTTGCATTTAGTAAGTAGTTTTAAAGAGGACTGATAGAATGTGGCTAAAATGACAGGCTTTTGGAGAACATTTTCTTGGGGATGGGGGCTGACCAATCAAACTGCCCAGAACTTTTGTTTCAAAATCAAAATGCAGGCCCTTGCCTCGAATTTGCCTATGAAAATGCTCCTCCCACTGCCCTGATATTTGCCAAAATTATAAAAATACCCCCTCCCTCTGAACACTCTGTCCTGAAAATACCAGTCCTTTTCAATGAAAACTGCAAAATTAACTGCTTATTGGTGAAGGGGATGAGAGTGCCTCAACCCCTCCCCATCTCATACACCCATGTAACTAAGTCACATAGGTGGCATTCTATTTAAGTTTTGTTGCTGAGAATTAAAGCAAAATAAGAAATATCCTTGTATAAAACAGGAATACTAGCAAAAATCCAAAATTAGTCATTTAAAAATGCCCATCAATCTGTGTCTGGAAAATATTGTCATATTGTCTACGTTTTAAATTTCTAATAATTATTTTTGAATTTCAGGGAAGTCATCTCATAAAATTGACAACATATTGCATTCATCAGACCACATGTATTTATCACCCCTTCCCTCTTCATGGTCTCATTCCCACCCTACTCGAGATTTTTCAAAATTTCTGTAGTGGGTAGCTGGTAACAATTTTTAATTTCACCAGTACAATCTCCAGAAAGTCATATTTTAGCAATACTATATCCCCCTAAAAAAGCCCTTCCACCCTTCTCCCACAAAAAAATAAAATAAAATAAAATAAACCTGTTGCCCCAACACCCACTAGCACGTAAAAAGCATTGGTTCCACAAATGTAAAATACCGAGTTTTTCTTATAAAACCAGGCTTTTCATTCTTTCGAATTTATTTTCTTTATTCAGCTAGAGTGAGGCGGGGGTGGGGGTGTGGGGGTGGTCATCTAGTAAGGGTGGAATTGGAGATAGTTAATTAGTAACTGTATGTTCTAGCTGTCAAACATCTCCAGGCGCTGTCGGCGTGTCGTCGACTGTTTTTCAGCTTCATGTTAACCAGTATTCAAGATTCATTTAGTCTTGCTTCAGGAGGACAACTTCACCTTAACATGCTTTCAAAGTATGTATGCGTTGGCAAACGTGCTGCTTCATTGCCGAAGTGTGAATCGAATAAGATTACAGTTACACGGTAGGCCCCGAGTCGACTCGCCGGCAGCACGCAGCGATGAGGGCAACATTGTAACAAAGTTTTATAGGAACTGTATTAGTGGCTGGCTGCAACGGCGAACCCAATTGGACTTTTTTGCACTAAAATTAATTAAGTTTTCCTCGATTTTCAATAACGAAAGCAAAGGTTGAGTTTCACTGTTCAATGTCTTGGCAGAGATCATGTGTCTTTCATGACTTTCAACAGTGTTTAGCATAGTTGTGCATCAAACATTTTGTGATGAAAATCGGTAATTCCGACAGATAAATATAGCCGATGGTTCTCATTGGTTATATTCCACTCAACGCTGCAAACTACAAGAACCAGTCTAACGAGAGAACTTGTGCACGCGAAGGGTACTTTTTATCGGATTGCACTAGAGCTTTTTGGTTAAAATTACCGCATGCCCCTAAAATCCATGTGATCGTGACAAATACAGTTACGGGTGTGTAATAAACCATATTATTACATTGAGTAAACTACTCACTTAGGAAACCTACAAGTTATTCTCTTAAATATAGTTTGTATATATACTAAACAAAAGAGAGAGTATACATTTGCGTGTATAATATTTCCTTTTTGAATATATGGCATGTATCATGCCAGACCTAAATACGTATATAGTAAGTGCTAAAAGAAATAAGTTAAAGTGTATATAATACAAGTTAGAACTTACGCCAGAATAAACAATAAAATAAAGTGAAAAGGTAAAAGGACAAAACTTTAGTGTGTATACAGGTTAAGTTGAAAGAAAAAAGTTAATATGTATACAATGCGTGAGTAGTATGTCAGGACCTTTTGAGGCCTTATTGGCAGGACCCCGCAGGGGGACCTCGGAAGGGAAGCAGTAGTATGTCATGGGCTTTTCAGGGGTTAGTTGGGGGATCTCATCGGGAGACCCCGCAGGGGGACCATTGAAGAGAGAGCCAGAGGGGAAGTGAAGTAGGAGGAGATGTGGAGACCCGGTTGTAGAAACTACAGGTTTTTACGACAATTAGCCTCTATTCCCCACCAGCCCCAAATAGTCCCCACCAGACCCCACTACTTCCCACCAATCCTCAAATCACCAAAAAAAGCCCAAACAAACCCCACTATATGTGATATAGATTCTTCAAGAATATTTTGCAGCACGTATTACAATAGGATCACCATACCTTTCACATAGCCTTCATGGCCTCGTACGACTAAAAAAGCCCTACTTACGGAATCCCTTTTTAAGAATCCCTTTTTGGAATCCCTTTTTTCTGAAATGAGTCTAAGAGTCGTTCGAGGAGTCACTCGAACGAGCAATTGCTCGCTAGCTCATTTGCTCGATGGGATTCAAGTCGTTCGAGCAATATATGCGAGTCACTCGCGGTAAGACGGAATCACACTTATGGAATCCCTTTTGGGGAATCCCATTTGTGGAATCCCTTTTTCGAAAACGGCTGTGGTTATGGAATCATTTTTCCTGAAATGAGTCTAAGAGTCGTTCGAGGAGTCACTCGAATGAGCAATTGCTCATTTGCTCATTTGCTCGATGGGATTCGAGTCGTTCGAGCAATATATGCGAGTCACTCGAGGTAAGATGGAATCCCACTTATGGAATCCTTTTTGTGGAATCCCATTTGTGGAATCCCTTTTTCGAAAACGGCTGTGCCTATGGAACCCTTTTTTTCTGAAATGAGTCCAAGAGTCGTTCGAGAAGTCACTCGAATGAGCAATTGCTCGTTAGCTCATTTGCTCGATGGGATTCGAGTCGTTCGAGCAATATATGCGAGTCACTCGAGGTAAGACGGAATCCCACTTATGGAATCCCTTTTGGGGAATCCAATTTGTGGAATCCCTTTTTCGAAAACGGCTGTGGCTATAGAATCCCTTTTTCCTGAAATGTGTCTAAGAGTCGTGATGGGATTCGAGTCACTCAAGCAATATGTGCGAGTCACTCGAGGTAAGACGGTATCCTACTTATGGAATCCCTTTTGTGGAATCCCATTTGTGGAATCCCTTTCTCGGAAACGCCTGTGGCTATGGAATCCCTTTTTTCTGAAATGAGTCTAAGAGTCGTTCGACAAGTCACTCGAACGAGCAATTGCTCGTTAGCTCATTTGCTCGATGGGATTCGAGTCGTTCGAGCAATATGCCGAATCACTCGATTGAGCAATTACTCTAAAGATCATTTGCTCGATGGGATTCGAGTCATTCGAGCAATGACTTATCAGTAACTGCTCGATAGCTTATTGGCTGCCTTCAACGACCCTGTACCGGGGTCCCCCAAATATTCCCTCAAAAGCCCCTGACATACTACTGCTTCCCTCCCGAGGTCCCCCCTGCGGGGTCCTGCCAATTAAGGCCTCAAAAGCCCCTGACATACTACTGTTTCCCTTCCGAGGTCCCCCTGCAGGGTCCTGCCAATAAGGCCTCAAAAGCCCCTGACATACTACTGCTTCCCTTCCGAGGTCCCCCTGCGGGTCCTGCCAATAAGGCCTCAAAAGCCCCTCTCATACTTCTTGCGTGTATACTAATCAGCTAAAGACAATACATGGTATAGACTACGATGCCACCCGTTTTGGTAGAGGGCTCACCCGATCAGTTTTAAAAAAAAAACGTTTACTTCTGGATGTTGGATGGCAGCATTTGATGAAAGACGCTATGTATAAAAATGAGTTTATTTTATACGATTGTCAAAGGTTATCTTACCTAACTAATTAACATCCACTTTTAATCAAATTACGTCAAAAAGCCTGCGAAACGCTTCGAATTTCATACCATTTGCAGCACGTACGGAACTGTTGAAACGCTCTTTTCTACCATCTTGTGTTAACATCTGGAACTCCTATGACGAGAAAACTAGAAATGCTCAGACACATCACATTTTCAAATCAATGATAAACCCTCCGTTTTACAAACCTCCTGAATACTTTAATGTTGGAAAAAATTGTAAACTAAACATAATTCACAGTCAACTAAGAAATGGAAGTAGTCATTTAAATGGGCACAAATACCAAAATCATAGGAACCTCAGGCCCGCACAGGCGTTGCACATACCCAGTCAGATAAATGTGTTCCTGAACAGAACTCTCAATGCCGTCTAAGTCATTTTTTTGAACTGGATAGTAAATGTCAGTGAAAAATTTGTCCATTCGATTGCAATTGGCCTATCCCCCTCTGGGAATGTTTTGGACGAGACCAGCAATCAAACAAAATGTCAAATTCGTTCGTTTTCAGTTGCAACCTACGGTTAAAACTAGAAGTCCTGTCACGAACTGTGCGCTTATCTAGGCTTAATTGCGCGTATGAATTGCGCGCAGTTGCCATATCGAATGGCATCCAAAGCACGGCAGGTTCTCCTGGTTACTCATAGCAAACACTGGCAATGTTTCTGCCAATGGACCTTCGGGTTACCCGGAGGTCCATTGGCTGAAACATTGCTTGTGCACGGGCCATATTTACAGAATTTAATAGCCTTACTATGGTCATATCGCGTAGATTAACGTGCATATCGACGTGCTATTTGTGGGCATTTCAGGACAGGACTTTTAGTTTTAACAGTAATTCGCGCACTCGTGTTTGTACAACGTCCCTCACCTCTCATGAATTATTTCACGTAACCAGGCCAGTCAAGCGATTACTCTCTATGTATTTAACCCTACTGGGAAAAAAATGGAAAATCCGCAAGAAAACGTTTCTATTGACAGTGAGAGAATAACTACAGTTGGTGTTTAGCAAATCGGAAACGCTGTGACATTTATTGATGTGAAATCCATTCTTTCACACGATGCCTTGAGAACACTCTAGTTTGCACTCATACACAGTCTCTTGATCTATGGAATTCATGTTCGGGGTAATTCAAAGGCCATCAATCAATAACGTTTTATGCAAAAAAGACTCATAGCAATAATTAATAGGAATCCCAAGCAGGCCGCAGGCCCGCACCGGGATTGCACATACCCAGTCCGATAAATATGTCCCAGAACCGGACTCTCAATGCCGTTTAAGTCATTTTTTGAATTGGATAGTAAATTTCAGTGAAAAAAATCACGTAACTTCCGGTGTCGAATTGCCCATTCAATTACCATTGGCCTATCCCCATCTGGGAATGTTTTGGCTGAGACCAGCAATCAAACAAAATGTCAAATTCGTTCGTTTTCTGTTGGAACCTAATTCGCCTCTAAACTTTGCGTGATATTCACATATTTACACTTCACTCGAATTCTCTCCTTCTGGAGGTTTGTCAATATGCTTAGCTGATGATCTCGTTATTTCATATCGAACTCTCCCGATTTCGTTGCAACTTGTTTGCCAGTGATAACCTTAATCAAAAACACGCAAAAATAACTGATAATATAAATGATAATTGTTGTTATATTGGTGCGATTGTATACAGATATGCATTGACACGTATCTCGTGAAGAATCAAAATGAATTGAAACGCAGTTTCTGAATTATCCGAATATTAAGGTGTTGTAAAAGTAAGGAAAAATTTGCTTGAAAAAAGTGATACTGACAGGTTGCTTTCGGTCCCGTCAGAAATCAAAACAAGGTAATAATGTGTGACTTTTTGGTGCCATCTGTATTTCTGAACAGTGCTTCGTAGTTTCGAAAACTACAAAATGGAAAATAATAACATTTTTTGGATATTTACTGCCATCGAAAATGACATGTCATCTTTATTCGGGAACAGGAGGAAGATTCAGCCTGGGGAAAAACTCGGCCCAGGGGAGATTCGTCCAAACGAAAAGCAGTATATATCTGTTAGGGTATTTTAGATACGCTACGACATTCGTTTTAACTCATAAAAAATAATGCTTAAAAACAATATTAATATATTGCTCAATATTTATTGAAAAAAAACATCAATATATATTGTCGAGCAATTATCTCTGCAGTAAATTCACATTTGGTGGGTTCTGTAATAATTAACGTCTCTCATCTGTGAGAATGGTATCCAGTCAATTCTGCCCCAAGTCATTTCGGCCTCTGGTCACCTCGGCCTCAAAGTCATTTCGACCCTAGGCACTTCGGCCCCATGGTCATTTTGGCATAATTTAGAGTGTAGAGATATATAAATATCAGCGCATAGTTTATGTTTAGAAATAATGGGTAATTACCTTTATTAATTAATGTTCAGTCATTTATATTTACACAGTGTATAGAAAGGTTTTACATGACATTAAAAATTATCCATGTGTTCCATTTTACACACATTTAAGGTTTTATCTATATAAGTAAGAAACATTTGTTTACTTTGAAATTTCGCAACGTATATGCAGTTATCTCATTCATTCATGTTGTTATGCACAATTCCTAGTCACCTTCCAGTTCGAGGTTCACAGGGGTTTCTTTTTCTTTTCTTTTTTTTCTAAAACAACCAACAAACTGTGATTTCGATACTACCATAAATATGTCCACGTTTTCTAAAACACAGAGCAGAATTCTTGCAGTTATGCGCAATTCCTTGTCACCTTCCACCTTCTTATTGATTTATAAATTGGGGTTTAATAACACTTCGACAGCCAGGGTTACCTCATGTTGGACAGTTTTACAGGTGGGGAAGCCAGAGAGACTACCAAGCAATGACAAACAACTAATGTACAAACAGCACACAAGCTGAGTTAGTATTGGTTGAAGACAAGTGTACGATTGACATACAGTTTGCCTTGATACACAATGCCGCCATGTGGGCAATGAGAATGAAGAGTCTTGCCCAATGAAACAAAGTGGTTGCCGCAGGTGGGATTCGATCGAGGACCTTCCGGCTTTCAGCCTGCATGTCTAACTACTGGTCCCAATTCTTATTGATAACATAGTAAAGAAGTAACAGAAGTTACAGAACACAAATTGTTAATTTATTTTTTAATTTTCAACTTCAGTTTATTTTAAATAAATCAATAAATATTAAAAAACAATTTGGGGAAAACTTAACTATGCTGAAATAAAAATGATCAGGGTCTAAGAAGCGACATTAAAAAATTGAAATAATTGCGTATCATATGTTGTTATTTTTACAAATATTTTTTTATAATGTCCTGGAAGGAATTTTTAACAGGTAGTAACAAAATAATTTTCATAAAGAAGAACAGAATTTTATGTATTTGATGACTGGATTCGCATCGCAAAATGCTATATAAAAATGTCCAAATGCTAACGATTGTTCTTGCATATTGGCCTTATATTAACTATTTATCATCACTTTTTGAAACCAAGATGGAAATTGCTAATCAAATGTTTAGAAACCAAAAAAAAATACCCTGGTCAGTTCATAATTGAAAAAACGCAGGGGTGATGTTTGAAAATATTATTTTTTTACTAGTAGTGAAAATTGTTGTTTGGCATCCATACTTCACCAAGTTTCTGAAAAAACACATTACACTAACCCAATGTTAGCTACTGTATGTAAGCACACAATTTCAAGTTGTTGGTCTACTATGATAAGGGACTAGTTGTAAATGGGTGAGTGTGTTCACAAATATTAATATGTTTAACACCTGGTATCAAAATAATATAAATTTAAGAACAACCATACAATTTATTATCAGTTAATTACAATAAGGGTCTTGTCCTAATAGACAAAGTACCTAATTACAATAATGGGTAATAATGAAAACAATAAACACTGAGAAAAATGATTGACAATTTGACATCTATTTAATTATACGCAATTTATGTTTACTCAGTCTTCAATCAAGAAAATAACTTCTACATGGGAAAGAAAACAAAACTCTAAAAAGTGAAAAAAAATGTTAGAAATTGATGCAAAAGTTTTCCAACATGTTTTGGTGACTACTATTGTGCAAGTTTGTAAAACAAATGTTAAGTTTTTGTATATTTCCACTGTAGGACAGTTTGGGTGCATTAACAGTTGTTTCAGGCCAAAATGTAGCGGCCGGTTTTGGGTCAAATTACAGAGTATGCTTTGGCTGTATTAAGTTGGTGACAAACTCCATGTAATTGCTAAGGTGCAATTTATTAAAAACAAACAGGAAGACAATAACTCTCAATATTTATTTATTTATTTATTGGTGTTTTACATCACATGTTTCTGCATAATGGCTAATCATTACCACGACAGTTTTATGGGTGGAGGAAGCCGGAGTACCTCGAAAGAACCACCGAGCAATGGCGAACTATGGCAAGTAACTGTCAGCTCTCCCAACATACCCACTCCACACATGCAGGGTTAACATTGGTTGAAGACAACTGAACCATTGACGTGCAGTATGCTTTGGTACAAAATACCACCATCGCCCTATGTGGGCAATGGGGATGAAATGTCTTGCCCAAGGGCACAACATGGTTGCCGCAGGTGGGAACCTCTCTGCTTGCAGCTTTCTACTAACTGAGCTACCACACCCCAGAACTGTCAATTAATTGTTACAGATTATTGGAACACAGACATAGTACACTATTTGTGTTTTTGGACCTCAGATCAATAACACAGGCATTTTAACTTTCAAAACTGTATAGTATCAGCTAAAACATGTTGTAGAATGACTACTTGAACATTTCTCAAGTACCGAGTTTCATTATCAGTTTGTGATATTTGTTTTTTGCAGTACAGTGGAACCATATTAGTTGAATAGCCACGTTGCCAATAAAAGTAGTCAATTAACAGGAGTATTCATTTAACAGGGATTGTGTCACTTTCTTGTATTCTAGATAGAGACTTAGCATTTATTCTATTATGTTTTGTTTGACACAGCTCCATGAGCTCTGTCAAACAAAATATAACAGATTAAATGCCTGTATTGGATGTACTGAGGCCAAACTGGTCTATAACCAAGGGGAAACTGGGAAGAGTCAGGATAATTTCTCGACCTGTTACAAGATTTTTTATTCAATTAACAGGAGTTTACTCTATAACCTATATTCAATTAACAGGTCAAATTTGTACTGAAGGCATGGTAAATGGTTTTGTGTTGGGAAATTATATTCAGTTGACAGGGATATACAATTAAGAGATATCCAATTAAGTGGGCTCCACTGTATAACCCGAAACATCCTCCCCCACCGCCACCACCCCCTACCCCAAATGAAAACCATCATTTAAAAGTCTTGGATTCAGCAAATTTGATTTTTTTAATTTATTGGGGTTTAACAACACTTTTTACAGCCAGGGTCACCTCATGTCGGATAGTTTTTCTGGGATAGGAACCCAGAGTACCCGGAGAGAACCTCTGAGCAATAGCAAGCAACTGTCAGGCTCCTCAGCATAGTATCCCCAAACAAGCAGGGTTAGCATTGGTTGAAGACAAGTGCATCATCGATGTGCAGTACGCTTTAGTACAGTTGCCGCAATTGGGATTCGAACTGAGAACCTCTCAGCTTGTTTTAAGAAAGGTTTTTTTTGTTCCATTAAGGTCTGTTTTATATTGCACAATTTTGTCATGACTAGTAATCGTAAATCCTTTAAAAAACTATAGAAAAATAGAACATGTAAAAAAAAACAATTCTGTGAAGATTTGAACTCTCAGGTAATAAGATTCGAGCACGACCGAGGCCGAATATTCTCGGAAAAAGTATGGGGTCTGAATCTTCCTGAGGCTGAATCTTCATCAACCCCCTTTTTGCAAACTAAATTGCCCATTACTTATAAAGCACCATAGCTGAGGCAAAAACAATACTATGAAATTCCTAAGTCTGAAATTCTATAAATTCCAAATAAATTTACACAAATTATACAGCAAAATGAAGGATGTGGTGTATAGAACCTCAAAAGTAAGTGTGCACCTCACACACTCTCACCCAGTCGACATCAGACATCAGAGGTTCCTGAAAGTGTGCTATCGGTACCATATTTGTACCATAACTTATAATAATAAAAAAAATATTTCATAAGAACAACAAACACAGGAGTTCAAAATGTAGCCACAAGGCTGCATGGTAGTGAATGTCAATGCTGTCCCTTTGTCCTTGAAAGGGTGAGTCCTTTACAAATAGTTTATTGTCATGTGATACTTTGGAAACTCCCCATTTTTTAATAGACATCAATTTCATAATGCTAGAAAAATCTAGAAAATGTCACAGTACGGAATTATGACTCTTAATTCGTAAATTTTTTGCCTGTTTTCAAATTGTTTGCACAATAACTTGGAACAAACAGCAGTAGATTTGATTCAGTATTGGTATGTGAAACGTTCTTAATGTCTTGAATGAGTTAAAAAAAATTATGCTTCGGCTATACTGAGCAGAGTTATGACCCTTGATTTGTTGATGTTTTTCCCGTTTTCAGCTCGGTAGTATGATAACTTCAAATATCAATGGATTTTATCAACGTTTGGTATGTGAGACTTTCTTAACAATGTCTTGAATGGGTTCGAAAACTGGTACCGTTTGGCCATACTGAACAGACTTTAATTAGTTAATGGTTTTCTTGTTTTTAGCTCATTAGCATTGTGATCTGCACACTTATCAAAGGATTTGGTCAATATTTGGTATGTGTGACTTTCATAATAATGTCTTGACGGGGTTCGAAAATTGTACAGTTCAGTCATACTGAGACTGGAGTTATGACCCTCAATTAATTAATTTTGCCTGTTATCAGCTCATTAGCTTGACAACATGAACAAATATCCATCGCTTTGGTCAATAATGGGTATGTAAGACTGCAGCAATGTCCTGAAGGAGTTTGGAAACTGGTACGGTACTGACATACTTGCCCTCAGATAACTAATTATACACCCACTTTTTGAAAGTGAGGCGGTATGTTTGTCCATGCGTCTGCGCGTACATCTGTCCATCCTCACTCAGATGTCGGCCCGCATTATAACGTGAACATTACTGTTCAGATTTCACATCTCACATGTAGATGATCTGATTGACACAAACTATTGTTAACAGGTGTACGTTGATCTCACAATTTCTGCTGTGTTGCATTTCTCTCTGCTGTAAAACAAAGATGATGAACCCCTCGTGTGTAAGCCTAGCGTTGAAAATATGTCCATCTTAGCATTCAGAGATGGGGGGGGGGGGGGGGGGGGGGTTGTGAGTTGTCAAATGTGAAACCAATCGTTCATGTCCATGTTGGCTACCGTAAACCTGTACCCCAATGGGTGACCAGTTTGTAATTTACAAAAATAAGTTCACATTATAGCAACCAAAGCTATAAAGCGCAACATGGGAGTGAAGTCATGTCAAGCCGATCGTTCATGTCCATGTTTGTTACCGTAAACCTGTACCCCAATGGATTACCAGACTGTAATTTACTAATATACGTTCACTTTTAAGCAACAAAATGGGTTACCAGATTGTAATTACCCAAAACAGTGTTAGTCTACTAAGACAGACTAACACTATTAACTTCACAAGGTTTCTACATGTTAAGTGTCCAACTGTTATCCCTCAGTGAAATACCCAATGGTAATAATAATAACACTGTAGTATAGACTAACACTATTAACTTCACAAGGTTTCTACATGTTAAGTGCCGAACTGTTATTTCCCATGTTGCACTTAACAGCTTTGGTTCCTATAAAGTAAACGTATTTTAGTAAATTACAATCTGGTAGTCTAATGGGATACAGCTTCATTGTAACAAACATAGGCATGAGCGATGGGTTAGACACAACTTCATTTCCATGTTGCACTACATAACCTTGTTTGCTTAAAAGTGGCATTAAGCCCTACTATGTAGGTTTGTTTGGTGCAATTCTGTTCTTAGTAAAAGATTAAATGATTGATATATAATTTAAGGTAAGCAAGAAAACTGATTTTAAACCGTTGAACTCCAGTATTTTCCATGCTAGTTTAATGGCAGCAATTTGAAGAGTCCATATTCATTATTTGGTGTAGACCAATCAATGTTTTCAACATGCACTCTACCCCACATATTTATTGAACAACCATCCTATTTAATTTCGTCCTGACGTATCATGTTCCGGGCAGGATATCGGAGTAGGAACGTTCGTAATAAATAATTCATTTTAATTGCTATAATTTAATTCAGAGCGTCTGCTTGTAATATAATGTTCCCTCACGTGACCGACGTCTCCGCCATTTTGTTCACTGTTGTCATATCAACGTTTATGCACATGACAGTTGTATTATTTCAGCATTGGCTTCTCAAATATAGAAGACAAAAATTAGTGTTGACAGCCCAAGTGCTTACCAACTAACAGCTCAACCGCAGTAAGTACAGGTTAATTACACCATTGAACACTCACATAAACTTTATTTGACAAATGGGCGGGACAAAGAAGAAACATTCATACAATGTCGTTTTCTGAAAAACTCACCTTGTCAGCTCTTTTCAGATTAGTCAGTTAAGAATTTAATCATGATTGTTCGAAATGCACGAGGTGATGAAAAAATTGATAACGCGCAAATTCCATGAACCGCTAATCTTATGTTTATTCCTACATAAAACATAATTATTTTATGTTCGGACAGGAGTTGGCTTATCTACATAGTACCGCCTTGTCTCAGACAGGATATCGAGTTGGCTTATCTACAGAGTACCGCTTTGTCTCAGACAGGATATCGAGTTGGCTTATCTACAGAGTACCGCCTTGTCTCACACAGGATATCGAGTTGGCTTATCTACAGAGTACCGCCTTGTTTCAGACAGGATATCGAGTTGACTTATCTACAGAGTACCGCCTTGTCTCAGACAGGATATCGAGTTGGCTTATCTACAGAGTACCGCCTTGTCTCGGACAGGATATCGAGTTGGCGTATCTACAGGACACCGCCTAGTCTCGCACAGGATATCGAGTTGGCTTATCTACAGAGTACCGCCTTGTCTCGGACAGGATATCGAGTTGGCTTATCTACAGAGTACCGCCTTGTCTCAGACAGGATATCGAGTTGGCTTATCTACAGAGTACCGCCTTGTCTCGGACAGGATATCGAGTTGGCTTATCTACGGAGTACCGCCTTGTCTCAGACAGGATATCGAGTTGGCTTATCTACAGGGCACCGCCTTGTCTCAGTCTGGATATCGAGTTGGCTTATCTACAGAGTACCGCCTTGTCTCAGACAGGATATCGAGTCGGCGTATCTACAGAGGACCGCCTTGTCTCAGACAGGATATCGAGTTGGCTTATCTACAGAGTACCGCCTTGTCTCAGACAGGATATCGAGTTGGCGTATCTACAGAGTACCGCCTTGTCTCAGACAGGATATCGAGTTGGCTTATCTACAGGGCACCGCCTTGTCTCAGACAGGATATCGAGTTGGCTTATCTACAGGGCACCGCCTTGTCGCAGACAGGATATCGAGTTGGCTTATCTACAGCGTACCGCCTTGTCTCAGACAGGATATCGAGTTGGCGTATCTACAGAGTACCGCCTTGTCTCATACAGTATATCGAGTTGGCTTATCTACAGAGTACCACCTTGTCTCGGACAGGATATCGAGTTGGCTAATCTACAGGGCACCGCCTTGCTCAGAGAGGATATCAAGTTGGCTTATCTACAGGGCACCGCCTTGTCTCAGACAGGATATCGAGTCGGCGTATCTACAGAGTACCGCCTTGTCTCAGACAGGATATCGAGTTGGCTTATCTACAGAGTACCGCCTTGTCTCAGACAGGATATCGAGTTGGCGTATCTACAGAGTACCGCCTTGTCTCAGACAGGATATCGAGTTGGCTTATCTACAGGACACCGCCTTGTCTCAGACAGGATATCGAGTTGGCTTATCTACAGGGCACCGCCTTGTCTCAGACAGGATATCGAGTTGGCTTATCTACAGGGCACCGCCTTGTCTCAGACAGGATATCGAGTCGGCGTATCTACAGAGTACCGCCTTGTCTCAGACAGGATATCGAGTTGGCTTATCTACAGAGTACCGCCTTGTCTCAGACAGGATATCGAGTTGGCGTATCTACAGAGTACCGCCTTGTCTCAGACAGGATATCGAGTTGGTTTATCTACAGGACACCGCCTTGTCTCAGACAGGATATCGAGTTGGCTTATCTACAGGGCACCGCCTTGTCTCAGACAGGATATCGAGTTGGCTTATCTACAGAGTACCGCCTTGTCTCAGACAGGATATCGAGTTGGCTTATCGACAGAGTACCGCTTTGTCTCAGACAGGATATCGAGTTGGCTTATCTACAGAGTACCGCCTTGTCTCACACAGGATATCGAGTTGGCTTATCTACAGAGTACCGCCTTGTCTCAGACAGGATATCGAGTCGACTTATCTACAGGACACCGCCTTGTCTCAGACAGGATATCGAGTTGGCTTATCTACAGGGCACCGCCTTGTCTCAGACAGGATATCGAGTTGGCTTATCTACAGAGTACCGCCTTGTCTCAGACAGGATATCGAGTTGGCTTATCTACACAGTACCGCCTTGTCTCAGACAGGATATCGAGTTGGCTTATCTACAGAGTACCACCTTGTCTCGGACAGGATATCGAGTTGGCTAATCTACAGGGCACCGCCTTGTCTCAGACAGGATATCGAGTTGGCTTATCTACAGGGCACCGCCTTTTCTCAGACAGGATGTCGAGTTGGCTTATCTACAGAGTACCACCTTGTCTCAGACAGGATATCGAGTTGGCTTATGTACAGAGTACCGCCTTGTCTCGGACAGGATATCGAGTTGACTTATCTACAGGGCACCGCCTTGTCTAGGACAGGATATCGAGTTGGCTTATCTACAGGGCACCGCCTTGTCTCAGACAGGATATCGAGTTGGCTTATCTACAGAGCACCGCCTTGTCTCAGACAGGATATCGAGTTGACTTATCTACAGGGCACCGCCTTGTCTAGGACAGGATATCGAGTTGGCTTATCTACAGGGCACCGCCTTGTCTCAGACAGGATATCGAGTTGGCTTATCTACAGAGTACCGCCTTGTCTCAGACAGTATATCGAGTTGGCTTATCTACAGAGTACCGCCTTGTCTCGGACAGGATATCGAGTTGGCTTATCTACAGAGTACCGCCTTGTATCAGACAGGATATCGAGTTGGCTTATCTACAGAGTACCGCCTTGTCTCGGACAGGATATCGAGTTGACTTATCTACAGTGCACCACCTTGTCTAGGACAGGATATCGAGTTGGTTTATCTACAGGACACCGCCTTGTCTCAGACAGGATATCGAGTCGGCGTATCTACAGAGTACCGCCTTGTCTCAGACAGGATATCGAGTTGGCTTATCTACAGAGTACCGCCTTGTCTCAGACAGGATATCGAGTTGGCGTATCTACAGAGTACCGCCTTGTCTCAGACAGGATATCGAGTTGGCTTATCTACAGGACACCGCCTTGTCTCAGACAGGATATCGAGTTGGCTTATCTACAGGGCACCGCCTTGTCTCAGACAGGATATCGAGTTGGCTTATCTACAGGGCACCGCCTTGTCTCAGACAGGATATCGAGTCGGCGTATCTACAGAGTACCGCCTTGTCTCAGACAGGATATCGAGTTGGCTTATCTACAGAGTACCGCCTTGTCTCAGACAGGATATCGAGTTGGCGTATCTACAGAGTACCGCCTTGTCTCAGACAGGATATCGAGTTGGTTTATCTACAGGACACCGCCTTGTCTCAGACAGGATATCGAGTTGGCTTATCTACAGGGCACCGCCTTGTCTCAGACAGGATATCGAGTTGGCTTATCTACAGAGTACCGCCTTGTCTCAGACAGGATATCGAGTTGGCTTATCGACAGAGTACCGCTTTGTCTCAGACAGGATATCGAGTTGGCTTATCTACAGAGTACCGCCTTGTCTCACACAGGATATCGAGTTGGCTTATCTACAGAGTACCGCCTTGTCTCAGACAGGATATCGAGTCGACTTATCTACAGGACACCGCCTTGTCTCAGACAGGATATCGAGTTGGCTTATCTACAGGGCACCGCCTTGTCTCAGACAGGATATCGAGTTGGCTTATCTACAGAGTACCGCCTTGTCTCAGACAGGATATCGAGTTGGCTTATCTACACAGTACCGCCTTGTCTCAGACAGGATATCGAGTTGGCTTATCTACAGAGTACCACCTTGTCTCGGACAGGATATCGAGTTGGCTAATCTACAGGGCACCGCCTTGTCTCAGACAGGATATCGAGTTGGCTTATCTACAGGGCACCGCCTTTTCTCAGACAGGATGTCGAGTTGGCTTATCTACAGAGTACCACCTTGTCTCAGACAGGATATCGAGTTGGCTTATGTACAGAGTACCGCCTTGTCTCGGACAGGATATCGAGTTGACTTATCTACAGGGCACCGCCTTGTCTAGGACAGGATATCGAGTTGGCTTATCTACAGGGCACCGCCTTGTCTCAGACAGGATATCGAGTTGGCTTATCTACAGAGCACCGCCTTGTCTCAGACAGGATATCGAGTTGACTTATCTACAGGGCACCGCCTTGTCTAGGACAGGATATCGAGTTGGCTTATCTACAGGGCACCGCCTTGTCTCAGACAGGATATCGAGTTGGCTTATCTACAGAGTACCGCCTTGTCTCAGACAGTATATCGAGTTGGCTTATCTACAGAGTACCGCCTTGTCTCGGACAGGATATCGAGTTGGCTTATCTACAGAGTACCGCCTTGTATCAGACAGGATATCGAGTTGGCTTATCTACAGAGTACCGCCTTGTCTCGGACAGGATATCGAGTTGACTTATCTACAGTGCACCACCTTGTCTAGGACAGGATATCGAGTTGACTTATCTACAGGGCACCGCCTTGTCTAGGACAGGATATCGAGTTGACTTATCTACAGAGTACCGCCTTGTCAAGGACAGGATATCGAGTAGGCTTATCTACAGGGCACCGCCTTGTCTAGGACAGGATATCGAGTAGGCTTATCTACAGGGCACCGCCTTGTCTCAGACAGGATATCGAGTTGGCTTATCTACAGAGTACCGCCTTGTCTCAGACAGGATATCGATTTGACTTATCTACAGGGCACCGCCTTGTCTAGGACAGGATATCGAGTTGGCTTATCTACAGGGCACCGCCTTGTCTCAGACAGGATATCGAGTTGGCTTATCTACAGAGTACCGCCTTGTCTCGGACAGGATATCGAGTTGGCTTATCTACAGAGTACCGCCTTGTCTCGGACAGGATATCGAGTTGGCTTATCTACAGAGTACCGCCTTGTCTCAGACAGGATATCGAGTTGGCTTATCTACAGGGCACCGCCTTGTCTCAGACAGGATATCGAGTTGGCTTATCTACAGGGCACCGCCTTGTCTCAGACAGGATATCGAGTTGACTTATCTACAGAGTACCGCCTTGTCTCAGACAGGATATCGAGTTGACTTATTTACAGGGCACCGCCTTGTCTCGGACAGAATATCGAGTTGACTTATCTACAGGGCACTGCCTTGTCTAGGACAGGATGTCGAGTTGACTTATCTACAGGGCACTGCCTTGTCTAGGACAGGATATCGAGTTGACTTATCTACAGGGCTCCGCCTTGTCTAGGACAGGATATCAATTTGGCTTATCTACAAGGCACCGCCTTGTCTCGGACAGGATATCGAGTTGACTTATCTACAGGGCACTGCCTTGTCTCAGACAGGATATCGAGTTGGCTTATCTACAGGGCACCGCCTTGTCTCATACAGGATATCGAGTTGGCTTATCTGCAGAGTGCTGCCTTGTCTCAGACAGGATATCGAGTTGACTTATCTACAGGGCACCGCCTTGTCTATGACAGGATATCAATTTGGCTTGTCTACAAGGCACCGCCTTGTCTCGGACAGGATATCGAGTTGACGTATCTACAGGGCTCCGCCTTGTCTAGGACAGGATATCAATTTGGCTTATCTACAAGGCATCGCCTTGTCTCGGACAGGATATCGAGTTGACTTATCTACAGGGCGCTGCCTTGTCTAACCATAATTCGTCCAAGTCCTATTTCTAAAAAAAGAAACAAAATAACATAAATTCTGATACTAAATAGTTTCCGTAAACTGTCAATATACAGTACGAGGAAAGTGAATTACCACTAAAACACTCGCGGAGTAAAGTTTCCACCCACACAATAACAGTCGATTCCAGTGGCAATGCATGAAAAGGACAAGCACAGTTTTAGCAAAGGAACATCCGGGTTCAACACAGAAGTCCCGTGGATAAAACTTGGCTCGACGTTCTAATGCTTTTACCATGACAAGAAATGTTTGTATGCGTGGAGGAACCACCCCTCGAGTGATTTAGTGACTATCCACTTCCCCTGTAGTGTAGTGTCTATAATACAACTCACAAATTACAGAATATAAATATAGACTCTCGAAAATCGAGTGTATCAATGCGCGATGTTCAAATGTCACATGATGAACTGATATTCATGGGACAAATCACACGATCAACTGGTATTTATTGGAAAATAACACCATTTGGGAATCCATTATCAATATAGTGTTCACTGAAAAAAATTCCAGTTGTGGTGTAAACATTTTAGAGTAATTCCGAAAAGTAAATTATACTGTTGTGAGATGATTTTTCTACTTTGATTTTCAAACGATATTCAAATGTTGTTACGTGTTATCCTGATTTTAATTATGTTTACATTTAAAGAGTCGTATTCAGCAGTGTCTTGTTTGAGTCAGCCGAAGGGAAAGTGATGCGTCATTTGATTGGCTGAAAATTCGCACCAAAAGCGACTTAACATCAGTTTATATCTATATTAATTTTACTTCATCGTTTGAATAATTTTCTATTTGGATATATCAAACACATAAACAGATTTATGCAGCTGGGGACTGTAAGTCATTTCCCCACAGAGCATTATCGAGGTGGATGGAATTTCTTTCTGAGTGAAAACCGTTTACATTTCGTAGGGTTTAGGGTCCCAGTCTTCGCACAAATATTTATTATCGGAAGCTCAATATCTGTTGAAAATCAAACACACCCTCAGGCGGCGATTTTATAGTGTACCGACCCGAGACATAACATTTGTTCCGTGTTTTGCCAAAATAGCAGAGAAAAATAGTGTGTTCTCGGTAGGTGGTTACAAAGATTGAGGTCAATATGTTCACTTTACAGTGTCAGTTTTGTCCCGTGATAGTTTTGTTTGACACAAGAGCGCCCAGGTGAGAAATTGATCATTCTGGTCGTCTTTGTCAACACGTGCTTTTGCTGATTTGATTGTTTGTCTTTTTGAAGACGGGTCCAATATCTTTAAAAGCTTTTGTGACTAATGAAGGGAAAACTGTGTCACTGATTCCACCCATGCTATTTAGATTAGTTTGGAGCTTTGATAACAAAACGTTTGAATGGTTTTGAACAGGAAAATAAAAGTACACTGAAGCAATTATCAGATGATTAAATTGTAAAAAATGAAAATATTACGGTTGACACATTGTGCCAACCGCCCTTGTAACAAATCCATTACAATAGCGGTTGACTTTTAACCGACCGCTGTTGAAATAAATTTCTTACAATAGCGGTTGATGTAAACTTTTCACCGAGCACTATTGTAAAAATCCTATTACAATAGCGGGCGATTCAAACTTTTATCTCAACCGCTAGGAGGGCGCGGTGGCTCAGTAGGTAGTGGTGCTGCAAGTCGAGAGGTCTTCGGTCCGAATCCCACCTGTAGCAACCGCGTTGTGTCCTAGAGCAAGACACTTCACCCCCATTGCCAACTTGGGGGCACGGTGACGTTGTGTGCTAGGGGGTGCTGCGCGTCGATGGTCATCAGTCTTCAAACAATGCTAACACTGCTTGTGCAGAGTTAGTACATTGGAGAGTCTGACAGTTGCTCAACGTTAATCGTGGTTGTCTCCTGGTTCTCCGGCTAACACCATCCGTAAAATTATCCGACACGAGGTGATCCTGGCTGTCGAAAGTGTCGTTAAACCCCAATAAATGAATATATAAATCAATCAAGTAGAATGAGAATCACCACAGCCATAATTTTATGATTATACCACGTAGTTTCACTGACCGGGAAACTCAAGTTCTGTTTTGTTATTAAAATGAGACTTAGTAATGAATAGACGATGCATGAAAAACATAAGTACACGCGGTTGCCTCAGCTTGATTTTAACTTAAGGTGTGGCAAGGATATAACAACAGATGCTGAAAGTGGTCTTAAACATCAATAAATAAAGGAAAGTGTTGAAAACAAGATGATACCCAAAATGGCATAAGAAAAAGAACACATGACTGTAATTAGCATATTTTGAATCATGTTGATTCATTACTGTGTTCAATATACTTTTATCTCAGTTAAATAATTAATTTTGAAAGAATACTTCTGAATATGATACCAGAGATATCAAGGTAGACAATTTGTGTGATAAATCTGAAAAGCATCTGTGATAAATGATAATTTCACCATGTTGTACAAAAGGTATCGCGGAACTAAATATTGAAATAAGAGTGAACCCCCTTAAAATGTTGCACTCGGAAATGATGCATTCTCTAAAAATAAACCGCCTTGGGAAAATCCATTGTTTCAATAAAAGTTTGAAACATTCTATTGACATCTTGCATTATTGTTGAATATTCCTTATAAAAAAGAGGGTGATCTGATGACTTTTGGACCAAAAAAATACAATTTACTTTTTGTGCGTTTTTGTAGGGAATTCCCTGAAAAATATGTGCACGTGACCGGTACTTCCCATTGTGTCAGTTTTTCTCTCTTATTTGTTGCATGACCCCCCTGTTTTCAGATCAGAAAAAGTTGTCTGAAGGGCTATACTTGACAGAGATATTTGAATGCCAAAATTAAAGTGATGCGATCATATTTTTTTCCACCTGAACGTTATAATGGTCGCCTATGGGAAAATATTTAGTTCTGTGATACCTATAGGAAATATGTTTTTTGGCGTCCAGACCAGATTCATTTATTATTTTGGGAGATTATTTCACATTTAAATATTTATTTGGGGACCATACACCTTACCAAACCATTTTATTGTTTTGAGAAGTTACATTTTGGTCACAGGCAGCAATAAAAGCTAAATATTTCCAAAACTAAGGCTGTTCATGCAAGAATATTCACATCTTGAGCAAGTGTATTCCCCAGGAGCACACTATAAGCTCTGGCAGCTGCTAACTAACAGCCTATCTTACCCTATTAACATATTTATATAAACCATGGTTTCTCCTCATATTACTAGGGGCAGGGAGGATTCCAAATCTTCCACACCCCCCCAAATCACCATTCAAACACAGACAAAAAACCTACACTGCCCTTCTATTCACTATTATTTAGAAGTTTTTCTCTTCTATATTATGCTCTTCAAAATGTTGGAAAAGAATTCCTTCATTGAAAGAGTATCCTGGAACACAAATTTGAGGAGAGGGTGGTGCTATAGTGGAAAATAACATAATAAAATTACAAATGTGAGTGAATGGCATTTGTGCATAGCTACCAATATAGTTGTCTAGTGCTAGTGCTGTCATGGTTCCCCTGATACAGCATAAATTTACAGTGACAGTTGTGAAATATTGATCTTTCCCTGAACCAAGTCCTCTCTCCCACACATATTTAACTCTTCTGCTGATGATAAGCATTTGGAAAGACTGAACAGCATGTTTTTAGAGACTGAAGTTAGTATCATACGCTTTCGATCCTTCGAACTGAACACATCGCTAGAGAGTTTTCTATAGCAATTTTGCCTTCGCAAAACTTTTATGAAGATGGAGTCTGATGCAGCTACTGCCGTTACCAGAACTGATGTTTACGCCTGTGAAGATGTGGAAAGACCTTTACGGACCGATGCAACCGAAACCGCCATGTGCGTACCAAGCACGCCACCGAAGAGAAGAAGTCTTTCGACTGCACCAACTGTAACAAGACCTTTACCAGGAAAGAGAAGCTGGATCAACACCTGATGAAATGTTTGGAGAGCTACACATGTATGGAATGCGGCCAGGAGCTCAACCAACTACTCCATTTTAATCGACACAAGAGTGTTGCCCACCGACGAGTTCCTGTACCATCTAAAAGGAAGACTGATGAACCGAAGAGAGGACCACCCAAACAACCACGGACCACGACGACCACCTTTTATGATGTTGACCCAACTGAGTTTGAAAAGAATATGATGTCTGAAGAAGAGACCGATGAGATGTTGACCGTGTACGAAGATAACTGGAGTTCTATTAGAACTCGCCACATGATGAACAGAAGAGTCCAGGACCAGTATAACTACCGGATCAACGATGTGAACCTGAAGATGATGACTGATGAATTGATGACTACCATATTTCTGCCACAACAGTTAAGATTTAAAATTAATCTGAGTTTTTGGGTTTATCCTGCGCCATAATGAAACGAATGAACTGAAGTATTACCATCCATCACAAAACAACGCCCGTGTACTTGATGTTCCACAACTTGTATGCTGCCAAGAAGACTTTGAAAAATTCCTTGATGATGTCATGGAAGAAGATATCCTGGAATGGGCCAAGTTAAAACGACCCAACACCAAATGGCTTCTGGAGAGAGTTACGAACGTAACATTTTATGTGAATAAGCTGAAAGACCGCCCAATTGGAATGGTAGAAGATCTTCCTGATTATATTCTCCAGAACAAAGCAGTAAATGCTTTGGTGAAAGATAAAAATAACCAGTTTACCTACGAAGACAACCTGTGTATTGTCCGCTGTTTAGCTTTATGGAGTGGTTCCACAGCACACAATTTGAACACTACAACAGATGCCATGTACAACAAGTATACAAAGAAGCCAAAGAATGAATTCCGTGGAGTAACTTTAGCCGAATTACCTGACTTGGAGAAATGTTTTGAAGTTAATATCCAAGTATATGAACTTGTCAAGAATGATGATGACCCAATTGCTGCCAAATTAGTACAGAGATCTCATAGAAGGTATGAAGATTCCATGTATGTGGACGTCTACAAGAATCATTTCAGCTACATCATCGATATAGACCATTACTGCAAATCCTTTGAATGCCGCAAATGCGGCAAATTATGGAAGACTTCCTGGGCAATAAATCGTCACGAGAAAACCTGTACAGATGAAGTAAATTACCAGTATGTTGGCGGTGTATACCATCCATCCCAGTCTATATTTGATCTGTTAGAAGATGAAGGTATAGAAGTACCCGAAGGGAAGAAGTTTTATCCATACCGTGCAACGTTTGATTTTGAAAGTTACTTTGTCAAATCCAGTCTACCTGCTGACAGTGATAAACTGATATGGGAAGCAGAACACCGACCACTGAGTGTGAGCATATGTAGTAATGTTCCAGAATACCAAGAACCGAAATGTTTTATTACAAATGGAAATTCTCAAGAACTTGTTGAAGAAATGATGACATACCTCACAGATATTTCATCTCATTGCCACCAACTGATGCAGACCTATCATGCTTGGACCTTGTTTAAACTCAGACAGAAAATTGATGAAACGCTGGAAGCGAAAGCCAGAGCTACTGGAGAAGATACATCAAAAATGCACCCTTTACAAAAATTGGAGAAGAAATATCAAGACTACCTGCAAGATATGCCCGTCATCGGATTCAACTCTGGAAAATATGATATGAATGTAGTCAAGCGTGAACTGATGACATACCTGAAGAGACAGAATCCACTCAAGTTTGCAGTGAAGAAATCGAATAAGTACATGTGCGTCTCGACAGAATCTTTCAAGTTTGTTGATATTTGCAACTACCTCGTTCCAGGATTCAGCTATGACAAGTTTTTGAACGCGTTTGGCTGCTCCGTGACGAAGGGATTTTTGCCATATGAATGGATCGACAGATTGAACAAATTGGATCAAGACCACCTACCAGACCAAGACGCCTTCTACAGTTCTCTAAAGAAAGAAAATATATCCAATGAAGAATACCAGTACTGCCGGCATGTATGGAACGACCTGGAGATGATAACTTTCCGTGATTTTCTGATCTGGTATAATAACCGAGATGTAAAACCATTCCTTGAAGCAGTTGACAAGCAGTTTACTTTCTACCAAGAACGCCACATCGACATGTTTAAAGATGGTATCAGTGTTCCGGGCCTCACGTTGAAATACCTGTTCCAGACCATGAATGATGACACTTACGTCACATTATTTAACCAGAAAAACAAAGACCTGCATCACTTAGTGAAAGATAATATCGTTGGTGGACCTTCAATTATCTTCAACCGATACCACGAGAAAGATGTTACCCGAATCAGAGAAACAAAATATGGAAAAGAAGCAAAATCATGTGGAAGTATTATAGGCTTTGATGTGAATGCTTTATATCTTTGGTGCCTAATGCAAGAGATGTCAACGGGTTGGAGTATTAGACGTCGTGAAGAAAACCAGTTTAAACCAGAACATCCAATGAAGTATGGTAAAATGGCTGAAAAATGGTTAGAGTTTTTATCGATGAGAGATGACATCCACATCAGACATCAGTTTAACGCAGCTGAAAAAATGATTGGTCGAAGACCGTTGCCTGTTGATGGTTGGTGCAAAGAGACACATACTGTATACCAATTCCATGGCTGCTTCTGTCACGGACATACCTGCATGAAACATAAGAATGGCCTTCCTATCATCCATAACGAAGTCAGAGATAAACCCATGAAAGAACTGTTACAAGACACCCGTACCAATGCAAAGTACATCACCGATTTGGGCTATAAACTTGTTGAAATCTGGGAGTGTGAGTGGAGAGAGATGAAGAAGACCGATGCCACACTCAAAGCCTTCCTGAAAGAGAACTTTTCAGACAAAATAGATGGTGCGATGACAGATGAAGAAATACTGAACAAAGTGAAGTCCGGTGAACTGTTTGGTTTGGTCGAATGCGATATACATGTACCTGAAAGAGTACTTTGAAGAGATGACACCTATCTTCAAGAATACAGATATTTCCATAGATGATATTGGTGAACACATGAAGTCCTTTGCCGAGAAGAATGGAATCATGAAGAAACCCCGTAGAATATTGATCGGAAGCTATTGAGCAGAAAAAATGTTGTTTGCAACCCCTTTACTGCAGTGGTACCTCCAGCATGGTATTGAAGATGATCACGTCTATCAAGTTATCCAATATAAACCAAGAAAATGTTTTGAAAAATTTGGAGATGAAGTATCTGAAGCAAGAAGACAAGGAGGTGTTGACCCTGACAAGTCGATCGTTGCCGACACCATGAAGCTGTTGGGAAATTCTGGATATGGCAAAACCGTCACCAACAAAGAGAAGCATCGACGTGTGTGCTATTGCGACGACGAAGAAGTTACTAAAGCTATAAATGACATGTCCTTCAGAGCCTTGAATCCATTAGATGAAACATTATAGGAAGTCGAACTGAACAAGAAGACCATCAAGTTCAATCTGCCACTTCACATCGGATTCTTTTTTTACCAGTATGCGAAACTCCTGATGCTTCAGTCCTATTATGATGCCATCGATACTTTTATCAACCACCAAGATTTCGAATTTGCTGAAATGGACACAGATTCTGCATATCTATGTACCTCGTCACCATCCAAAGATGAATTAGTAAAACCAGAGAAGAGAGTAGAATTTTACAAAGAGAATCACAAGTGGTTTCCATCAGAGTGTTGTGATTTCCATAGAGATGATTATGTGAAAACCAAATTAGAAGGCAAAGAATGGCTGTCACCCTCATGCTGCCAAGACAGAAAGCGTTTTGACAGGAGAACTCCAGGCTTGTTCAAGGTAGAATGGCAAGAAACCGGCATTGTTGGACTGTGTAGTAAAACATATTATTGTTTCGGAGCCACCAATAAATTCAGTTGTAAGGGAATCAGCAAACGCCACAATGATTTGACGAAAGACAGATATTTGCAAGTTTTGAAGACTCAACAAAGTGGATCTGGCATCAACCGAGGATTTGTGATGAATGACAACACTCTGTATTCCTACCAGCAGAGCAGAGATGGACTATCATATTTCTACCCAAAACGAAGAGTTTTAGAAGATGGAGCTAGCACCATACCACTAGAGATTTAAAGAAGAAACAAGTGAGTGAGTGTCATATTTTTCTACAACCTGAACAAAGTCTAGCTTTTGCCTACAAAAAAAGTCCTATTTAGTTGACTGAAAAAAATCCTAAAACCGAAATGGTTTTTAGGTGGTCTACTCAATCATTTTAGGCTCATCAAATTTTTAAAGTCCTTTATGGCATTCTCTAAAGTCCTTTATGGCATTCTCTAAAGTCATTTATGGCAGTCCTCATAAAGTCCTACATGGCAAGTTTTTTTCAAAGTACAAAGTCCTACATGGCAGTCCTCATAAAGTCCTACATAGCATTCTCTAAAGTCCTTTATGGCATTCTCTAAAATCCTTTATGGCAGTCCTCATAAAGTCCTTTATGGCAAGTTGTTCTCAAAGTAAAAAGTCCTTTATGGAAGTCCTCATAAAGTCCTATATGGCAGTCTCTAAAGTCCTTTATGGCATTCTCTAAAGTCCTTTATGGCAGTCCTCATAAAGTCCTATATGGCAAGTTTTTCTCACAGTAAAAAGTCCTAAATGGCAGTCTTCAAAAAAAACAAACTAAATGGCAAGTCTTACAAGGTAATACATTTTTCTAGTGTAAACATGTTTCATTTTTTTTATTTATTCTAATACAGAGAGTTTTTTCGTCATTATCATCATCATCATCGTGTTCCTGGTATACCTTAGGCTAACCCTATTGGAAGTGGAGGATACTTCTTTACTTTTTAGTTTCATTCAAAACTTAGTTTCATTCAAATATGTTGATTCATGGTATCTTTTAGGTTACACCTATTGGAACCAGATGATACTTCTTTACTTTTTAGTTTTATTCAAACTTTTTAGTTCCATTTATTTTAAAAATATGTTGATTGATGGTATCTTTTAGGTTACACCTATTGGAACCAGATAATACTTCTTTACTTTTTAGTTTCATTCAAAATTTTTTAGTTCCATTTTTTTTTTTTAGAAAAGTTGATTCCTGGTGTCTTTTCGGCTACCCCTATTGCATAACCAAAGGAATAAATAATCATCATCATCATCATTACTAACAAATTCTCTGTTGTAAATATTTAAAAGAAATGAGAAATTTTTATGATAGAAAAACTGAATTGCTAAGTTGGACATGTTGTTTTCGTTTTCTTTTTTGATGAACAAAAAAAAATTCCCTCAAAGAGGATACGAATTGGAGGGGGTGGGAATGCACTCGAGCTATTTGACTTATCTCCAATGGACAGAGGTTTGCAGCTTGACCTGTCCCAAGCCAGTGTAAAATGCAGAGGGTCATATCCTACAGTTTAGGGATCAAGATTGCAGTTTGATCGCCAAACTGTCCAATCAGATCGAAGTTAATCAACCAATCAAATTACTGTATTTCTATTGTGTTTCTTTCCCATTGACTTCTATACTAATTTTCTAAATTGTCCAACTTTAACCTATAATCCTATAGGAAACAAACAGAAACCCCAACCAAGAATCAAAAAACTCAATGAAAATTTGTTGAACTGGGGTGATATTTTCAATCACGTCCGTCAAAGATATAAAAGATTAGGCAACGCATGGACTTGACATCATTCACGATCGAACCATTGACCAGAGAAGATGTTCCGAATTGGCACCAAGCAGACTTATGCTAACGTCACCCAGTACCAGGGTGAACTGAAGATTCATCTCAGAAGATACTTTGAGGGAAAAGACCAGATACCTTATCCTACGAAAACTGGTATTGCTCTATCTTTAGGAGAATGGAATGCCTTGAAGTCCCAAATAGAAGAAGTAGATGCAGCCATCAAAACCCAACAAACAAATTTAACTGCAGCCCCTGAAGACACTAGACCTACTAACCATGAAGACTTCAGAAAACCAATTCAAGAACCACCTTTGAAGAAGAAGAAGAAGAAGAAGATTACAGTGAGAATAACCAAACCACGACCATTGGTCGTTGATGAAATTGATAGTGAACTCAGGCAAGTTCGCTTGCAACATGAACTTTGCTTGACATATGCTCATTATGTCGATGAGAACATTGACGATGTAGTGAAAGAAAAATGCTATGGATGTACAGTCGATCAACCAAGTCAGATTCAGCATAATGTCTGCCTACTGATGTCTGAAGAAGAGAAGATTATAACATGTTTTAGTGAAGCGCTTGAAAGAGTTAACAAGAATGATGTCCATCTACTGTGGCACCATAATACTTCTGGAATAAATCCACCACCAGTACAGAAAGGGTATGAAGATATGTTCGAGAAACCTCTCACAAATGAACAGAGACGTTGTATTATGGATTTGGTGATTGAATTCATGACCGTCAAGAAACCTGTTACAATTGGATTCCAATTGAAGATGTAAATAGATGTTGTAAATAGAAGTTTTTTATAAATAAAAGAAAAAAAGAAGAAAAAAGTATAAAATGAAGAAACAAGAAAAAAAAGGTGGTAAAGACGCTTAAGTTATTTGATGTTTATCTTCTTGACAAATATCAAACAAACTTAAACTGTCCCCAGCCAGTAAGTCAGAGGGCCACCAATTTTAAATATTTTTTGGATGATGGTCATTGACCACCTCTCCAAAAGGTATAAAAGGGGAGTAGTCCCCACGTTCAGTGGGGGACCACCTCCCCAAAAGGTATAAAAGGAAGTAGTACTCACATAAAACAACAAAGATGGATCCTCGTTGGAAGCATCCATTCACTTGTTTATTGTGTGGTCCCACGGGTAGTGGTAAATCATCCTTTGTAAATCGGGTTATTCAAAACATTCAAAATATTATATCACCTGCTCCAGGTCACACCATTTGGTGTTATAGTGAATGACAACCATTATACAATACTTTACCCCAAGTAGAATTCGTAGAGGGTCTCCCTCAAGACTTAAAATCTGATAGTTTAGTCATATTGGATGATCTATTGCTCGATGCAGATGTTCATTGTCAAGATTATTTACTAAGGGTAGTCATCACCGTAACATTAGTGTGATGTACATTGTTTAAAATTTATTCGACAAAACTAAAGTCCACGGGACTGTAGCTCTCAATAGTCATTACATGATCTTGTTTAAAAATCCTAGGGATCGTTATCAGATCTCACACTTGGCAGCCCAGATGTATCCTGGTCATTCCAAGTTTCTGAGAGAAGTTTTCGAAGATACCACTTCGACACCATACGGTTACCTTTTAATAGATCTCAAACAAGATACTCCTGAACACATGAGATTGAGAAGTCAATTTTTCCTGGGGAAACCCAATATGTGTACCTATAAAAGGGGAGCAACAAGTCTGACTTGAGTCAGAAGCATGTCTGACTGTCTCACGCGCAACATCGCTCTTCTCAAGGTTCTTATTAAATCGAAACCCACACTCGTCAAATCCATACTAAAACATGCAGAACTGATAACTTGTTTGTGTGACTGTGCCTCGAATATACTGAAGGGAGCAGTACCTCCGACCAAAGCTAAGAGAATCAAACTCGTCCGTCAGAAACAACTAGTGAGGGCGGTGGCAAATAAAGGTACCTCTGACAAAAAGAGGATACAAATCTTGCAGAAAGGAGGATTCTTGGGGGCATTGCTACCTCCTGTACTATTGAGTGTTGTTAAAGGTATATTTGGATGATGGAATATGCAAAGAAGATGGCTTTGGTAGAACCAAGGTTATTGGAACGTCTACAAGAGACTCCAAGACAACCGAATGAACTGGCTGTTCCATCACTGGATAGAGAAATGAGAGATATTCTAGATGCCCCTTTTCTTTCGGCTGATGAAAAGATGACTCAATATAATCAAATTTTACAAAGATACTTGACATTTCAACAAAAGGTAATGGCTCCTAAACCAATTAAAGTCGAATTCGAGAAAGATAATAAAGAGGAAGACATTCTCGATTACGTACCTATGACAATGAAGAGAAAGGGAAAGTTGTTGTTGAATCGTATTAGAAGTGACCCAAATATATCTTGGAATGAGAAGGGTGAATTAGTCTACAAAGATCAAACAGTGGTAGGGTCGAATGTAACAGATCTTCTAAACGATTTACTTAGAAGACGAAAATCATTCCAACCAAAGGGATGGGAAGTGTTGGCCGAAGATTTGAGAGATAGTAACATACCCCAACAATTAATTGGTCATAAAGAACGTTGGGATTTTATGAAGCAGGCACCGATAATGTCGGAACCAAAACAACCAAAGAAAACAGAAACGCCAAAGTGGACCGAAAAAAGGGTATAAATAGAGTTGACACTTGAACAAGGCAGTCATGGAAGCGTTGTACTATGATTCTAAAGTGCCTGGTAGTTTTGGTGGTGTAGACGCTCTTCGTAGAGCGTCCAAGAAAAAAAACTGAACAAGTTGTAAAATGGTTAGATACTCAAGACACATACACTCTTCACAAACCTGTTCGTCGTACATTTCCTAGAAGGAAAGTAATAGTTACTGGTATAGATGCACAATGGCAAGCTGACTTGGTAGATGTTTCAAACATAAGTAAATTCAACAAAAACATAAAATTTTTGTTGACATGTATAGATGTGTTTAGTAAATATGCTTGGGTGATGCCATTACAGAACAAACTTGGTGATTCCATCGTGAAAGCTTTTAGTAAAATTTTCAAACAAGGTCGTAAACCAGAAAAATTACAAACTGATCAAGGCAAAGAATTTCTAAACAGAAAATTTCAGAATTTTCTCAAAGATCACAAAGTCGAATTGTTTACTACACAAAATGTGGAAACAAAATGTTCCATAGTAGAAAGATTCAATAGAACTTTGAAAACCAAGATGTGGAAATATTTTACCAAGAACAATACACTAACTTTTCCACTTCAAAATTTGGTGAAATCATATAATCATTCTCATCATCGTAGTATAGGAATGCCCCCCATTGCCGTGAACTTTGAAAATCAAGAGGAGGTTTGGCAAAGGTTGTATGGGCAACCCATAAAACACAAGACACCAAAGTACAAAGTAGGGGACAGAGTGCGAATCAATAAAGTTAAGAAAAACTTTTGAGAAAGGTTATTTGCCCAATTGGACCGGAGAGTTATTCAAAGTAGTAGCCATCAAGAAAGGACATCCAGTCACATACATCTTACAAGATGATAATGGAGAAATATTGAAAGGGTCGTTCTACAATGAAGATCTTCAGCGAGTTTCACATAAAACTATTTACAAAATCGAACACGTACTCAAGAAACGTGGTCGAGGTACGAAAAGGGAATTGTTCGTAAAGTGGTTGGGATACCCAACTTCGTTCAATTCGTGGATCAAACAGAGTCAGCTCACCTATAAAAGGAAGTGAACCTCTGAAGTTTCTTCAAAATGGAAGAAGGATCGAACGGTTCTTGGCCTCTGTTTGGTAAAAGAATTTCAAGGAGCGAGATCACTTATTTTTCACAAATAATCATTTTGTATATCATCATCATTACTAGTGTCGTTAATCTCACTCTCGAAAACACAGACAGCAAGTTGTGGACTGCTCTCTTGAGTAGTAGCATAGGATATTTGTTACCAAATCCAACCATTAAGAAAAAGTAATGTTTTATTTGACTCTACCAAGTAATAGTTCTATGAACGTGTTTCCAGAAAACACGTTGACTACGTACACCACTCAGTTATCACAACCAGTGAATCTCACGGGAGAATGGGAAGTAGGTCTGGCAGAGATTCAGTATCCAAATACTTGGTTCAATATTCGTGGAGAAGAAGCTTTC
The DNA here is from genome assembly GCA_031216915.1 of Pictodentalium vernedei. NCBI lineage: Eukaryota > Metazoa > Mollusca > Scaphopoda > Dentaliida > Dentaliidae > Pictodentalium > Pictodentalium vernedei. Next base: position 12,712,989 of record CM062295.1, on the reverse strand, counting down.
GTTACGGTGTTCTGGTCTTCGAAAAAGAATTACCAACTTACTCTCAAGGAGGGTCGTTATTCGGATCCCATTGATGTGTAACGAGCTATCAATGGTGTTAAAGAATTACTCTTGCCTCGTCACGATAAGGTAGCTTTTGAACTGGATGAAGTGACTGGTAAAGTTCGTATCACGGTACGTGATGGAGTAGTGGTCACATTGAGCCCTACTCTTCAAAATATTTTGGGATTTAATGAGTGTGTTTTTAAATCAGGAACTTACAATTCTTCCAGAGTTGCCGATGTCAACCAAGGATTTTATTCACTCTATGTATACTGTGACTTGGTTCGTGACCAAGTCGTAGGAGATACAAGAATACCACTTCTTCTTCGTATCGTACCTGTGCGTGGGAAATATGGGGATATCATCTCTAAAACATTTGAGAATGTGTATTATGTACCAGTAGAACGAACAAATTTCAGTACCGTCCAGGTGTATATAAGGGGTGACACAGGAGCCATAGTACCATTCGAGTTCGGGAAAGTGACAGTGACACTTCATTTCAGAAATCGTAGATCTCTTCATTTCACATAAACATGATTTACTGTTGTAAGTTCAAATTATACGAAGAATATTACTCGAAACAAGCTGGGAACGGTCTACCGGCTTTTTTCTGGAACTCAAATACAGAGAGGATATGGTTTGGGAAGTATATTGGGAGGACTGAAGAATACCTTTATTGAAAACTACAGCAAGGACCGTGTGAAAACAGCTCGTGAGAAAAGGAGCAGCCTTTCCCGAAGATGACATTGAAGGAAAAAATGTAAAAAGGCAGCAATCTAACAAGTCAAAGAGGCTGGTACAGGAGCTTGGAATGAAGTGGTTGATGGTTCAAAACCACCCGGCAGGAAAAGTATAAAAAAGGCCCGCACCACGCAAAACTAGCAAATCGACGAAAAGAAGAACTGTTCAGTCCCAAGACCATCTCGGTGCATGATGTCTCTCATTAATGAAAAATCTTGTGAGTGTGTCAACAGCGAACTCGATTTGTTTTCCATACCACCAACTCAGACTAGTGTGGAACATAGGCAATGGGTAGAACACAGGCCTTTGGCGACAAAAGGAAACAGTGGTCCAATAGAATTCCACATTGCGGGATGAGGAGATGATTATTTGAATTTGTCACAGACATACTTGTATGTTAAAGCAACGGTTGTAGATTCCAATGGGGCATCAATTGCACCCGATGCCAAAGTAGGCCCATTCAATTTATGGATGCATTCCTTATTTAATCAAATCGAAATCAGCTTGAACGAAAAACTGGTATCTCCTTCCAACAACACTTATCACTACAGAGCTTTCATAGAAACTTTGTTGAGTTATGGACCAGCTGCCAAGAAGTCACAACTGACTAATGCATTATGGTACAAGGATACGACCGGACACATGGAAGATTTTACAGATGAACACAAGGGATTTCTTCTTCGAAAGATATTTATAGAGAAAAGTAAAATCGTGGACATGACTGGAAGATTACATTTGGACATGTTTTCCAAACTCATTACTTGCTGAATGGAGTTAATGTTCATGTTAAAATGGATAGAGCCAAAGATGCTTTCGCACTGATGGCCGATGCCGATACATACAAGATCAAACTTCTAGATGTATCCATGTTTGTACGCAAAGAGAGACTCCAATCATTCGTGAGAATGGCTCACGAGAAAGCACTAACAAAAGCAACTGCAAAATATCCCATCGACCGTGTGGAAACCAAAGTGTTTTCAGTGCCGAAAGGAAATCTGAGCATTACACAAGAAAATTTATTTTTAGGCCAACTACCTAAACGCATCATAGTGGGATGTGTAGACAATGGTGCTTTCAATGGAAACTTTTCAAAGAATCCATATAATTTCAAGAACTACAAAATCAATTACTTGGTATTGTATGTGGATGGGCAGCAGATTCCAGCCAAACCATTACAACCTAGATTCGAACAAGAAGAAGTGGCCAGATGTTATGCAACTCTGTTCCAAGGAACTGGACAAATGTATGAGAATGAAGGAAACCACATCAGCCGAGAAGAGTACATAAATGGATACACCCTATTCGTATTCGACCTGACTCCAGATCTATCACATGGACAACACTTCGATCTGGTGAAGAAAGGAAACTTGAGACTAGAAGTCCATTTCGAAAACCCATTACCAACCACAATCAACGTACTGGTGTATGCAGAATCCCAGAACATCATAGAAGTGGATAAGAATAGACAAGTAATCTTTGATTACTCAACATGAACACTTTGCAGTTAGAGAATGCACTTCGATCAGATAGTTGTTTGAAGAGAATATGTTTGGGTGTATTTGCAAGAAACAAATTACCAAGAAGATTACCAGATCACCGACCAGTGGCTTTGATAGCCAACACGGATCCAGACCACAGAAAAGGAGAACATTGGGTGGCTCTCTTTGTGAGTCACCACAAAGCAGAATACTTTGAATGCTATGGATTACCACCACAACACAGACCATTCGAGAATTTCCTGAAGAAGAATTCCAGATATTGGAAGTATAATACACAACGCCTTCAAGGACCATTACCAGTGTGTGGACAATACTGCCTATTTTACTTGAAACATCGCTGTCGCGGTGTACCGATGGAAACCATATCCAGCATGTTTACCACTGATCTAATGGATAATGATGTGTTGGTTAATGACGTCATAGAGGAAACCAGCCACTAGATGTCGCTGTATTGAAGGAAAACTATAAAAAACTGGTGCACTTGGTGTTCAGCTCATTTGTGTTTCGACTGCAAAAGAAGAAGGATGTCTACTAATGTGACCGTCTTCCAACTTAACAACGATTTACAGATTCAACTGTTCAAGAACGACGTTGAGTTCCAGTTTATCACAAGAGATTGGGAACAAGTGACCAAAGCAGTGGATATTGCAAAGAAGAGAAGCCTTGAAATAGGAGAACCCAAACCAAAAAGAGAAAGAAAACCAAAGAAGAATGAAGATAAAAAGGATTGAAGTATGTTCACTATTCCATGTTTGATCAGGATGGCACTGAATGATTATCAATCAAGAAACCAAGAAACAAGAAATCCAAGAGACTTTGTAGAGAGAATGAGCGTTTCATTCGAAACGTGTTTTCGTGATGTTCCACCACCAGTACTGGAGCAGTTATTACGTGGAGAAGAAAAAATAAGAAAGACAACAGAACAAAGACCACCAAAACACATCAAGTATGCATTGGAGGAAATCGTCTCAAGACATTTCAATTCATGTTACAAAGTGAAAGTGTGAAAACCCCGAATGAACTGACAAAAGCTGGATTCTTTTATTTGGGGACAGGAGACAGAACTAAATGTTTTCATTGTGGTATTATTGTTCGTTTCTGGGAAACAGAAGATGATGTTATAGAAGAACACAGAAAATATTCTCCAGACTGTTATTACATTCATAATTTACCACCTGAATTCATGGACGTTGAAAAAGAGGAAATGGCCATCAAAGAAGAAGAAACGGACACATCATTTCAAGAAGAAGATTCACGGACGACAAATTGCAGTGTGTGTTTATTAGCTGAAGCCAATGTCGCTCCGCGACCATGTAATCATTTGTGCCTGTGCAAAGACTGCTGTAAACCACTGAGAAGATGTCCAATCTGCAGAAAGACTGTTTATGAATATCTGACAATCTACATACCATAAAAAGTTGTATTTTCGTTATTGAATAAAAGAAATTAAAATTTATATTCTGTGTTGTTATTTTGTTAACAAATCCAAAAAGGTATCCTTAAAAAATCAAAATGAGGGATAGTAAATTAGACCTCGTACGACACATCTGTTGGGTAGATCCTCATATGGGTATATGGTGGAACTTAGCTTCATGGCCTTCATGCACACATGTGGGTCCTACTTGTAATTTAAATAATGGATTCTGGGTAAATTTGTCCTATAGCACTACGTGCTATTCTTAATAGGGAAATAAAACGTTATGATATATTCTAAAAATGGGAACATTACTCCACTTCAATCAAACACACGACCTTTTAAAAATCTATAGCACTACGTGCTACTATATTATAAACCAAAAGTTTCGCGATCCAAAAAATGGATTCTGAAAGAATTCTGAGCCAGAAAATTACTCCACTTCAATCGAACACACCCCTGTACCCTCTCCGTATATACGTGCTACATCGATAAAATGGGAAATCCGTATCAAATAAAGTCAGTTTCGGTAATTTGGGGTGGATTTTGGTGATTTGGAGGGATTGTCGGGTTGTTTATGGTAATTAGATTTACTCCGATTCAATCGAACATACCCTCAAAACATACCCCGTTCTATTGCAGAAAAAATGGGTAACATAGCAACCACGTGCTACCATAGAAACCAAGATGGCGGCCTCCAGTATTCAAAATGGACGACGGAAACACGTATCACTCTAACAAGACGCGCTGCGCATGCGCACTAACACCACGTATCACTATGGAGATGACGTCACAAGATGGCCGCTCACGCGGGTTACCATGACAACACAACATGGTGCCACTGGGTCACGTGACATGACGTCACTTCCGAGGTCCCACATCGAGGTCCCCCAAATAACCCCTCAAAACCACATTACATACTACTGACCTGATCTTCACTAGCCGGGCACAAGAGCTGTTGCTCTAAAGACACAAGGAGTACTTTCCAGACACCCCGGCTCCGCTGCTATACCACCCTAAGGACAGCCGAAAACAGAACATTATTGTTCCCATCTCGGGCGCAGACGCGAAGAAGAGCTCATAAACAATGACATCGTTGAAGACACCATTGGGGCCGCTGAACAGGCCCATGAAGACCGATGATTGGCGCCTTGGGTATGCCCTCACAGTCCACTCAAGTCCAGGTCTCACTATCCACGACCCACAGAAGGTTTGGATTATAGACAACCTCCTAAAATGGTCCAACCTCGCCTACCTCGCCGTTTCTTGCGTGGAGTATAATTTATGCACCTGCTCGAACGGGCGACCTGTCCACCAAATGGGGGTACTGAGATCAGGCAGCCCACAGAGCAGCAGCTCCGCAAAAAACATCGCGAGGAAGCTTGTCGCCCACAAGCGCCAGAACCAGGTCACAGGACTCCCGGGGTTCAATCTCAAGGTCGACTACATCCTGCAGCTCAAGGAGGACCAACAAAACCACTGTGCGACATGCAACATCGAGATGCTGTCGGCCCACCAGTCCAAATATACACAGCAGTTCAGTGTCGACCGGCTGGACAACAGCAGGTGCACTGCCGGACAAACGTGCGATTGATCTGTTTATGGTGTAACCGAAGAAGAGGGGTTGCAGTATGGCCAAGGGCACATCCACCTCCAGCCTGACCTAGTATCTAGTCCGAAGCATTACCCGTTCCTTCGGAATATCGGGAGGCAGCTGGGTGTCGGGAGGCACCACAAGCAGCTCTTCCCGGACGAAGCCACGGGCTGGTCCATCCAACAAATAGTAGAGGACAGATTCGCCCGGTTTGTTGACCGAGCGTCCAAGTCGGTACACTTGGAGAAATCACACAGGGTCATTTGCGCGACGGCGACCCCTCTCCAGCTCGACTGCCTGGAAGAATAGCGAACACTCACATTGGAGGGGAACTTCTGCTCCTTGGGGCCAAAATCGCGGCCAGAAATCACAGAGGAGAGCTTTCGTGTCACAACCTTGGCCTTGACGGCGTCAGATGGCCTCTTTTTAGTTAAGCGAGTCACCTCACCATTCAGCGCCGCACCAACGGCGGGCAGCCGAGCGACCCATATACTTGACCTCTCACCTGACAGTACTCTAATCTCCTGGGCGTATTGGTTCCCGAACAGTCGCTCTGCCAGGGTTGGTTTGTATCGTTCCACAATTGCCTGGTCCCGGTGGACGTCCACGCTGCCACGCCGGGCAGCTGATTCACCGCGCCCATGAACTCGCACCCGGGATCGCCCTGAAGGAGCTTGGGCCACCGCAGTAGTCTGCGCTTGAATATCATTTCTAGGGCGGCCGCGACATCTTTGGCCTATTTGGTGGCAAGGGGCTGTCCCTCTTTATAACGGGAGGCTACACCAACGACTGGGAGCGCATAATTGTAGGTTTTGCGGGCCACCCGGTCGTGTGGCTGAAAGAGAAGGTCGGCCTGATGGACCTCATTCGGCGTACGCGCATCGAACTTGAGTCGTGGAATGTGCGTGTTTCTCACCGCTGGAAGGTATATCTGCTAGATGGCCTGCTTCTTAAACCATGCCTGAGCCAAATCTTCAGAGACCTTAGCGGTGGAAGAAAGGTTTTTGATGGTCGTAGGTCTTTTCCAGTACCCCTTGGGGCTGTAGTAGATTGAAGCCAACTTTGTTGCAAGCTTTCTGTCCATTCTGGGGTATTCCGGCATACTTTGGACCTCTGAAAGACATATTAGAGGAGTTTTATAATGATAATATACAATTATGTACGTAACAATATCCGACGTTTAAACCGTGGACCTACCATGTGCGCTCCCTGCCGGAGACGAATTGGAGTGCGCCCTTGCTGAAGTAACCTACTGCCCTCTTTCGTACAACATTAGTTCGAGGCTAGGCAACAATTTTATTCGCGTCGTGGATGAGAAAAGTGACTCAGTTGAGCAGAAGATAAAGATGCCAATGTATGCGATCTAAATGATGGGGTGTTTATTCAGGTTGGGGGTATACTGGGTCTATACTGCGACTCAAAACAGATAAGTCTCTGAGACTGGGAGACTTGGCAGGCACCTTGGGATTTGTAACAAACAAAATCCCTCGGGGAGGGAAGAAGCTCATGGGGGGTGAGTTACCTGAACTTGCGACCCACCGTGAGCTCTTCGTTCATCTGCCAGAAGTCAGCACCTTGGACAATGTTCACAACGGGCTACCCAGTACACTGCTCAGAACCGCACCTGTAGCAAATGAAAAATGTGGCAGTGGCAGAACAGTAGCTTTCTTTCATTTGCAATACAAAATGCTTGGCTCAGGCCCTATAGGCCATGTTACAGTCCACGTTTTAGATAGCATGGGTGGTCCTATTAAATTGCAGCACCTGTCCGTAACCTTACATATTCTAAATATACCTGTTCCCACGGACCAACAGCAACAGCTGCAACAAGTGTAAAGGAATGGTGAATCGTTGGGGTCCAAGATCACATGCTGTATTGCCTTGCACGTCCCTTCAGCTGGCTGATCTCGGGGAAATGCAGGGCTTTGGAGAATCAGATATGACGGACAAATTGTATGTATTTCAGCTCTCTGTGGGTTATACAAGAAAAATGAGCTGCCCGTTGTTGTTCCTCCGGAACGGGAATGACCGCAACAAGCTACATTTACCTAGCTGCGTGGTTTGAACCTGGAAGGTCCAGCCCCGTGACGGAACTACGAACTTATCCAGAATGACACCAGTCAGTGGTTTCTGTATAGGCACCCTGTTCTCGGTGGGTGGGAACTTGACATCAGGGTCATCCAACATCACATCCAACTAGGCCGCGGCCGCAGGCTCCATAAACTCCAGAACAGTGGCCGTGTGGTGGCTTCTTATACTCGAAAGGTACTATTTAAGTTCACGAAAGCAATGCCGGGCATGTGTTGGGTGGGGTAAAAGGAGGTGCGATGAGAAGCTCTTTTGGGAGTTAGATCGTATTACTCCTGGCACAATTATACAGATAGTCCTGGGTATACCATCCAACGACTTCATACCAGTGCTACATGGGCTTGACAAAAAATGGGGCCGGCGGCATAATGGCAAAGAGCTTGTCATCATTATCCGTGGCAAATATGCGATTCGCTCGTTAAGTACAAGGTCGCAGATGCTAGGTTTCCAAACAATCAATACCCTGTATCTTGGCCCAGCTAAGCTGAATCGCCTGTGGTTTACCAGACAGATACTCACGGATGACGATTTAAATATATTAGAACATGGTCTATAATACCAATAAGAATGTGCTTGTATCCAGAACTCAATACTTGCGACGCGAATACTTTCCGCATCCAGGGGATGTCATGACCGAACGTGACCGCAGGCGTTCTCTCGGCAAAAAATCCCAGCGAGGGGGTCAATATCGCAGATGGCATCGAAACATTTCTATCCGCGACCGGTGTAGGGATCGGCGTTTGTGGAAACGGGTTGTTACCGAATGTAGCTGCAATGCCTGTGGTTATAGCACTAGAGGCTGCAGCAGGGGCCTGTGGACTGGCAGGTGTTTTCGAGAAGTTTGTAAGCCGAATGCTCACAAAGAAGGCAAAAAAGCACAATACCATCGCCACCTTAGCGTATGTCAAACTTTCGAGCATCGCAGATCTGTATTCAAAGGCTGTTGCCGATTGCCAGATATCCGAGGAGGAATTCAGTCGTGTACTTGCACAAGAAGAAACAATCAACCAACTCCGGTTTGATATCCGCAAGGCATCTCGCCGAGAGAGCCCGAGGCAGGGCACAAAAACGAGATACTGCTGCTTATACGCCAAGAACTCGCGAGACAGAGACAAGAACCACCTGCGCCCGCTGTTGTTCCTATTCCAAGGAACAACGGGAACAACAGGAACAACCGAAATGGCTGAGACCAGAGCTGTGCAACTCTCATGGGCGTTTAGGATTACTTTACAGCATAGCTAGGCGGCCTACCGTTCCGAAGCCCGACCGCACCCAACTCTAATATGATGATGGCGATCTCATGGTCCGTCTGCCCGGCTGATGGTGTGTAAAAGTTTTCTAGTTGCGGTTCTCTGCTAAGACTGTTTAAACTGTTTCCAGTTACCTGGGCATACTCGTGAATAGCAGCATCGACATCCTTAAATGTGCACAAGGCGTGGCCTTGGCGACGTTGTTCTTCATTGCTCCAATCGAGGCGCTCTGTTCGCATACTGGACCATGCTGCCTGGGAGGCCTGAAGCTTTTCTACGCCTTTGTCATGTCGCACACGTTCCGCACCAGTATCGTTATCCTGAAACTTGAAGAGGTAGTTGCTGCCAGAGAAGGCCACTGCGTTAACAAGGGCGCCCCCAACTAGCATTGCGATCGAGGCCATATTGTTATTTCATATTATCTGCTGGAAAGATTTCTTGTTTAATTAGCATTTCCTTGGTTGCCATCGCCAGCCCCACGCCAAGGACTACCATCCCAACGTCATAGCCGGCGAAGTCAAGTTTAGAGGTGGCCCCCTTCAATGCCATCTAACCCAAACGGGCATATCTTATTGTGAGGGCCGAGACCATGGCGCACTGATAGGCCGCATTGACCAGCTTTCTGTAGCTGTTCCTTCGGAACTGGAACAACAAGAACAATCGACAACTCAGTGGTTGGTGCAGCTGTCACTCTCTCCGCGTGTTGCTGTTCCGTTGGAACAACAGTAACTATCGACAGGTTTGACTCTGTCATTGATGACATCGTCTTGATTTGTTAAAGGGCAGGTGTGTCCAAATCGGAAATGTTTAGCAGTGGTTAGCATCTTGGATAGCGGTGCTAACTACATGCCATATCGCGATGATATAGCTCGCACTTGGGAGTGCTTAGCGCGTGCCCAACAAGTGGATCTGCCTCAAGATCAGCAACCAACTTTAGTTGGTTCTCTGGGGTATGGGCTGAAACATGCTGACCGCCTAGGTGTAGAGTTGTAGGGCGGCGGTCCCCACAGTGTCTCATATCGGGCATAGAGTTCACCGATTTCCTTATTGGTCATGGCGTCGACCTGGTCAAGTGTGAGGTGTTTTCCTACATACTACTTAGCCTGCCCACCGGAAGCTACTGCAGCTAGCCTTTCGCGTTTGACCCCACCGGTCTGTTTTTCCTTCAGAAAAGGAACAGCAGGATCCACTGCCGTCTTGCCTTCTGTGTTGCCTCCCTGCGGCACGCCACCATGCTCTTCCAGCAGTTGGTCAATGCTATCGTCACAATTCATGATGATCTGTATATACGTTATCCACGAATATGTTATGGCGATACGCCGTTTGAGTCTAATATACGAGTATGCCGCCCACCCCAGCACGAATAAATGTAGTGCTTGGGTCACATAACAGGCGTTATAACAATACTTTATAAGTGGTTGGTTGGTCTGTTTTTAACACTAGCAGGGCATGCTTGCTCTCCGCCAATGTCTGGCGAACTGCTACACGTTCCCCACGGCTTCCAATCACATCATTCTCTCGTAGACAGTCCTCGAAGCTGTCTCTGTCCTTACAGTGGAACAGGCAAGTCCAGCGGGTCTGCTCCCGGAGATCCTTTAAGACAGAGTTATACTTCTGAGTCAAAACCGAAACGCTTTGTTGCACATGACGACCTGAGAAGGCTAGCTCAGACAGCTTGCATTTCTTTTGTGTCAAAGCTTTCATAGCCGAGCAATCGCCGATAATGTACAAGGTTGGCCCCCCCCCCCCCCCCCCCCACACTGGAACGTCTGGATTTATTGTGTACACATCGGGGTCATCCCAAATTCATGGACGGTCGTGGTATATTTTGGTGTATTTGATCGTGGGACAGAGCAACACAGTGTTCCAAAGCACGCCCCGGTAAGGGCCCTCCAGCAGGTCCAGAGCGAAAACTGTCTTGCCACAGCCTGTTTGACTGTAAATAATGGCTGAGTGTGGCTGCGTTAGGGAATGGTCATTAATAGACTGTCGATGAACCGGTCATGTCCAATGTAAAGCTGCTTATCCATGAGAACGTACATATATACGTTCAATGCACCTCTTCTGTCTTTGTGATCAGCATAGTGATACCTTCACTGGCGTTTTTATAGCCTGTCACTGCCGTGTAGTCCGCCTTCATCCGTGGTCCGCAGGTCACGCCATAGTTCATACTTGTTGGACAAGAACTCTTCCAATGTGACATCAGCAGAGATAGCTCCTTTGCGACTAGAGCCACCTCAGAATCTATTTTGCTGCTGGGGCAAGCTCCAACGTGCCGGGTGGCTTCGTTCCATTTTTGGTTGGGCTGGTGTGTCTAATACATATAACCTTCGATGATAATCTCAACTTTGGTGATCTTGAAGTTATAAAAGACCTCGGGTTTCCTACCGAAAGCTGCCCCAGTCGTAGTAGGGTCCTCGAACAGCAGCAGGATCCCTTTCGTGACGAGACGTCCAGCATACGGGTTGCGGACCACGTGAGCAAGTTCAGATTGGGTGACCGTTTCATATTCCAGGCTGATATTATCAGTGGTGTAACTGGCAGTGGCATCGCCTGTGGCCAGGACCAGTCGACTGTAATCATTGAATATCAATTCGTACTTGAGTCGATCAACAAGCGCACTCTAGAGGGAAAGCATATGAGCCTCGAGGGGTTCAAAGTCCAGCGGGATACAGAACCGATTGTCATAGGCATCAGCGATAGCCTTTTCTACAACAACAGTGCCAGCCTTGTCTTCTGCGCCGACCTGCAGGTTAGTTGCATTTCGTTTTGCGGAGGTATCAGTGTCCTGGCAGTGCGCATGTTTGCCCTCTGAGGCTGTCTTCCAGAGGCCGAGGTAGCAGTGGTACACGTCTGCATCGTCGACCGACATCACCTCCTTCCCGCCCTTTTCTTGCCAAGATTCTGGACGACTGACCTGTACCCATAATTTTGTTGAGTTCAGGCTGAATGTACCCGGTACGATAAGGTCGTGGAACCCAAGGTTTTGGAACCGGATATTGAGCTGTTGGTTCGGGTCAATCGTACTAGAATTGTGTGTGATCACAACCGACTGCCAAACTCCCTTTACCCCAAGAGGCCCTCGTAGTCCGCGGTATGGGTTAACCCTTTACCCAAACGTAACGGCCAAAACCGGCCAGCGTTATTCTCAAAAATCGCCAATTAATTTTCATTATTTTTACATTTTTTGTCTCAAAAACATAGGTTATGACCCCTCGTTGGAACGAGCTCGTCGAGCTCGTTCCAACGAGGGGTCATAACCTATGTTTTTGAGACAAAAATTGAAAAAAATTAGTTATTCAAGAATTTTTTTTGCAAGTGTCGTCTGCTTTTCATGTTAGGTAAAGGGTTAAGCTTGCGTTCATATTGGTTTGAAGACATGTTGAATATAATAAACATATCTCGGATCTATCTTCAATACAATGGCAGACTTTGACCTCGACGAGTTCGGAAGACGACAGGACGATGATGATGCAACGGAGTTGCAAGATGAAACTAGCTTTACCAGAGCCCCTTCGGATATTTCGGATATTCCTTTGGAACAGGAACAAGAGACGGGTGTTAAAATACCTTCATTGTAGTATGAGCTCTTATGGAGGCTGCCAATGGCTACTACCAGAATCTGTCTGAGAAAGGGATGGTGCCCTATCTACTTGACTATTCCAAGTTTGAACTAGGCAAAAATGAGCAGCTGAGGCTGAAGGCCTATCCAAATATCGACATTGTTTGTGAATCTGGAGCACCCCATTCTCTCTCAACAATTGCTGGAAAGCGTGGCGGTGGTGACATTATCCGGAATGAGCTGGGGTTTACGGACTGGACACGAAGGGGCAAGTCGCTTAAGACAAAGGCGCTTGAAACACTGCAACTCAATGACATTGAGTTGGATGAGGCAACTGCTAGGATCGGATCGCATACTACAGAATTGCGAGACTTGGGACAGATGGCTAATGCTGTGACAAATTCCACTCAAACCGTGATGGAAAGTCTTATCGAGAAGAAAGAAACTGCACTTAAAGCCTTACATGACCCTGCACTTGATACCGTGAGATTGGAGTACAGCATCAGAGAGCTCCGCGGACTCATCAGACCAATGCAGACCATCCGAGGTGAGTTAACGAACAACCAGGCCAGACTGTTCGGGCTGGATAAGCATATCGCCTTGGAAAAGAGAAAGCTCGATGAAGCTCAAGATGATCAGTTCAGTAACCGCCAGATAGCAGAACGCTTGTGCAACCTAGAAGCTGAACTAGCATCCTGCCTAAAGGCGGCCGCAACGAATAGAGAGGCTCTCAGATCTCAAACCAACCGAATCAGAGAGACGATCAATCGGATCCCAGTGCATTCGCACCCTCTTCAGGGAACAAGGGATTACGATCGCATCTATCCTCAAAGCGATTGGGATGGCAATCTCCACCCTAGTACTTGCTCTGACCGGCGGAGTGGAAGTACCCCCACTCCCACTCCACCACCATCTGATAAGGGTGAAGAAGCACCTACAGGCTCTTAGGCGCTTCCTGGCCAAGTTAGCTGGAAAGGCGGCAGCTACGCTACGTGGAATTATAGGCTCCATTGTTTCGTAGCTGTTCATGCTACTCACAAAAGCTGTAGGCTGGCTGGCCGTAAACCTGCGGGCCATGGTCCTTGCTGTCTAGGCCTGCTTCTCGTGGTGGCTCCTCGGTGGCTATCATCGAAGAAACCAAAGCGCGGGTAAGCCAACTGTAAACCCACCCACAATAACGGTGGTTTTCTCGTCATTATGCTGGCATGCTGCCGCAATTCCTGATACAGCCGACTCGGCATCAGAGACACCTCCGCTACGGGTCCCCACTTCCATAGTAGGAGCATCAATAGCCGTCAGCCCGGCCGGCGGCTTGACCAGTCCCGTCTCCCCCATGGACACGGCGGGTGGGATTTGGGCAGTGTTTATGTTTATATTTAGTCCCGAGGTCTGGGCGGTTGCTACAATAACGATCTCGTTGTTATACCCCACGAGGCCATGTAAAAGGCCACCTAGTTCCATATCAGAAGGCGCCATTTAGACGCCTCGACCGAATACATAATCTGATTTTGAATTGACGTGAGACTATACGCCTTAATAACGTTTAATACCACTCTCCAAGTCCACTGGGCAGGCAATTATAACTTCCACATTCGCCTCAAACTGCTTTTGGACGTCGAATGCTGCAGTCGTTCCGAGGATCGATGAACGGGTCTCAGTCTGGGACTCGATTATTGCCCAGACGTATGTCCTAATGGACTCATTGATTCTTTGGCCCCTGCCATTTTAAACCCGTTTGCCTCGTCAACTATAAACGTAGAAAAATATTCATGCCCTTGTCTGATAAAGTGAGTATGTCCGTGCCCTGTGCGTTCGCTGAATGTGACCGTATGGTCGTATCTTCGACTCGGCGGGTGCAATATCAGGGGATAGCTGTAGTATGCGACGACTTGGTACAAAGTGCCCAATACGTCATTATAGTCCCCCGTTTCTCTTTAATCATTTTTAGGCGACACACGGAATTCATTTGATAGTCTTTCAAAAGCGCGTCTGCCATATGTGTATTTATTATTATTTATTATTTCTTGGTGTTTAAGGTCACATACTTCTGCACAATGGCTAATCATGACCATGGCAGTTTTACCGGTGGAGGAAGCCGGACTACCCGGAGAGAACCACCGATCAACGGCGAGCAACTGTCAGCTCCCCATCATACTAACTCCACACAAGCAGGGCTAGCATTGGTTGAACACAAGTGCACCATCGACGTGCAGTACGCCTTAGTACACAGCGCCACCGTGTCCCCACGTGGCCAATGGGGGCGGGGGGGGTGTAGTGTCTTGCCCAAGGACACAACGCGGTTGTCGCAGGTGAAATTCGAACCGAGGACCTCTCGGCGTGCAGCCTGCACCTCTGCCTACTGAGCCGCCGCGCCCCCTGCCATATGGATTATTGTATCTAGACCATGCATGGTCCTGGGGTAAGGCAACTTTCATTTCGGCTAAAATCCGCCGCGTCTGGTAATAGAAATGAAATAGCCAGAAACCTCTAGCGAGCAAGTCTGTGGTTTTGTTCAGGTGGTCAGTAGCTGAGACCCCGCACCCTGTCATCGCACACCATAGAGTGAAATTCACTTGGTTTGCACGAAGGCTATGGGTGAACTCCGCCATTGCTTGATGACTGCTCCAGATTATATATCTGGGTGTTCATACTTTGAGAAGATGTCCAAGTGATTGGTTTCAAAACTCTTGGTTCTAAGCCATGCGGAGGGGTTATAGCCAACTGAGTTTCGTTGATATCACTTAGTTTTGTTGTGTTTGTAGAATCTGCCAGCCTTATATCTGGCACCGGCATCGTAACGGAAGGCTTTTGGATGATCAGCCATCAAAAGGAACAGCCATGTGCACAGTGTTAAGTCTTACACGAGCGAAAGTATTTGCTCTGAATAGAATGTTATACATTACTGAGTGAGTGTGTCTAATACATATAACTAAGTCAGAGTGTGTGAATTATTATCAATCGCGCTGTATGCTGTTAAGAAATGGGTCACGCTATTTTATAGTCCGTTTGTAAACAAGCTGACAAGAAACATTTATCGCGTGAACACCACTTGAGCGTTAAATAGATTTTAGCGTTCTGTATAAGCACAAATTGTTTTGTATAATTAGTACTGGGTACAACGGGGTTTTTTTTGTTTGTTTTTTTAGTTTAGTTTAGTTTATTCTCAGCCACAAAAAATATGGTACAAGAGAGAGAATACAAAAAAAAAAAGAAAAATACATAAAATTACAAGATGCTGATATATATATATATATATATATATATATATATATATATATATATATATATATATATATATGTATATGCTATTGTCGCTGACACTGCCGCCGCTATCACTACTGTTACTACTACTACTACTGTTACTTCATTACTTATTTACTACCATTACTACTAATACTACTACTACTACTACTACTACTACTACTACTACTATCAGAGACTAATTCGATTAAACCCGACTTTTAGAAAAATGCAGAGCCTCTTCAGGATTTGTACATTGTTGATGGAAATAAGTCCATAAAACTTTTCCCTGCAAGGGTTGTGCCAGTAATAACCGGGGATGTATTTGGAGCGCAAGTCTTGGAGCTTGCTGCATATCAGTACAAAATGATATTCATCTCCTATACCATTTTGACATAATTTACATTTCCTTTCTTCCCTATTAATTTTCCCCCACCTTCCAGTTTCTATATCAAGTTTATGATTGGCAGTCCGTACTTTTAAAAGGTAATACCAGTGATGTCGTAGCAACGATATGTAATATTGACAAAGATTTGGGAAGTTTTTGATATCTCTATAGAGTTGACCTCTAGACGAACCCGCTATATCTGCATGCCATTTTTGGACAAATTGGTCAACTAAAATTTGATTTATTTGGGATAATAAATGTTTTGCCAAAGGAAATTGGTTTAACCATATCACATTATACCCAGTAGATTCCAACGTTTTCTTATAATAAGATATCAAATGAGTACTGTTTCCGTTTATACTAAGAATATGTTATAGTTTATAAATTTTCTTCGCGAGTAGAGACCCGGTATTCTCGTTCACCAGTCTAGACCAGTAAGTCATCATTCTCTTCGTGACACAAATGCTGATTGGGTATCTTCCCAGTTCCCCATAAACCATATAATTAGGTGTACTAGACTTCATGGACATAAGTATTTTACAAAACCGCAGATGTACGCTTTCAATTATTGACAGATTTTCAAAGCCCCACACTTCGCAACCATAAAGTAAAATAGGCTGTATGAGGTAGTCAAATAACTTGAGTGCTAAATCTGCCGACAAGTTGATTTTTCGTACTTGATTCAATAATCCGAACATGGCTTTTGTGGCAATGGCCTTTCGTCTCTCTAACGAGCGACAGAAACGGCCATTACAGAAGAAATCTACACCTAAATATGTAAATGTATCCACGACCTCGAGATTGTCGCCTGCTAAAACAAATTTTGGAGGATTTTTTGTTTTTCGTTTACTAAATATCATCACTTTTGTTTTCCCGGTGTTCACTCTCAAATACCAGGCATCAGAATAGTCGCTAAAAGCATCCAAAGATCTTTGCATACTCACTTCCGAGTCTGCAAAGATAACCGTATCATCAGCATATAAAATACATAGGATTTTGAGATGAACCTCCAGTTCCGTATACAATTTCTCACTTAAATAGTTAAGATCTTCTACTACGCAACCTCTTAAAAAATCCTCAAGATCGTTCAAATAAATAGAAAATAAGAAGGGGGACAAGTTTTCACCCTGTCTCACCCCTATCGTGCATGGGAAAAGCGGAGATTTTTGCCCATCTTTTGCCACACAAGATTTTGTAGCTTCATACATATTCTTTATGACCTTAAATACCTTACCATTAATACTGTTCCGCAGAAGCTTAACCCAAAGGCCGTGCCGCCAAACCGTATCAAAGGCTTTTCGAAAATCTACAAAAGTGCAGAATAATTTCCTACCACTTTGTAAGTAAATATCAACTATGGTGTACAATATATATATATTATCTATAGTTGAGTGACCTGCTCTAAATCCCATTTGATTATCTTTCAATATATCAAATTCATCAGTAAACTGAGTTAGTCTCCTGTTTAGAATACCTGTAAACACTTTGCCAATATTACTCAATAAAGTAATGCCTCTGTAGGAGTCAGGGTCTGAGTATTCACCCTTGTTTTTTGTATAACGGCATTATAAGGCCGGTCGACCACTCAACCGGATAATAACCCGTGTCCAATATTAAATTAAACAATTTTAAATAGATCGGCATGATGAGAGCCATACTTGTTTTTATATATTCATTACAAACACCATCAATACCGGGAGATATATTGTTCTTCATTTTATTTATAACTTGCCTAATTTCGTCTTCCGTAATTGGGTTATTAATATATTCTATAGAGTCTGGGCACATGGTTTCCGTTAATTCATTTAGGTCTGGCTGTTCATCGGTGATACTATTTAAGTCCTTAAAATGAGAGTATAACTTATCTAACGGTATGGGAGTTTTCGATGCCGATTCTTGGGTCTGGGAACCAGCAGTATGTTGCTTCAAAGTACGCCAGAATGCCTGGGAGTCATGCCTAGAAAGCGAACGCAAAGTTCGGCAACAATTGTCATTCATTTGGGCCCGCTTTCTATCCATGACTTTTCTATAATTTTTACTGGAACGTTTTAAAAAGCTAGTTTATTTGCAAAACTTTTACGCGTTTTATATAACCGTCTCCTTTTACGAAAGATTTTTCTGTATAATTTGCACTCCTTATCAAACCATGGCCGGTTCAGATGCCTACCCGCGGCGCCCTTTTTAGTGCGATACACACCAAACGTACGTTTTGCCGCTGAGCACAGCAGCCCTGACACGTCTCTGGCGACAGAATCTATGTCTCCCGGGGAACAATGTTGTACATTAATACCACACAACTTTTCAAGGATACTATCTAGTGCCTGTTTGTCAACCCGAGCCAAAAATTTACTCTGTTTGCCTGTGTCCCATTTACGAATTTTAGTATGACCTATAGACTCTTCACCTGGACTTACCTCTACTTTTGTATGTTTAAGATCGCTACCAAATGCTATATAATAAACATATCTCGGATCTATCTTCAATACAATGGCAGACTTTGACCTCGCCGATTTCGGAAGACGACAGGACGATGATGATGCAATGGAGTTGCAAGATGAAACTAGCTTTACCGGGGCCCCTTCGGATATTTCGGATATTCCTTTGGAACAGGAACAAGAGACGGGTGTTAAAATACCTTCATTGTAGTATGAACTCTTATGGAGGCTGCCAATGGCTACTACCAGAATCTGTCTGAGAAAGGGATGGTGCCCTATCTACTTGACTATTCCAAGTTTGAACTAGGCAAAAATGGGCAGCTGAGGCTGAAGGTCTATCCAAATATCGACATTGTTTGTAAATCTGGAGCCCCCCATTCTCTCTCAACAATTGCTGGAAAGCGTGGCGGTGGTGACATTATCCGGAATGAGCTGGGGTTTACGGACTAGACACGAAGGGGCAAGTCGCTTAAGACAAAGGCGCTTGAAACACTGCAACTCAATGACATTGAGTTGGGTGAGGCAACTGCTAGGATCGGATCGGATACTACAGAATTGCGAGACTTGGGACAGATGGCTAATGCTGTGACAAATTCCACTCAAAACGTGATGGAAAGTCTTACCGAGAAGAAAGAAACTGCACTTAAAGCCTTACATGACCCTGCACTTGATACCGTGAGATTGGAGTACAGCATCAGAGAGCTCCGCGGACTCATCAGACCAATGCAGACCATCCGAGGTGAGTTAACGAACAACCAGGCCAGACTGTTCGGGCTGGATAAGCATATCGCCTTGGAAAAGAGAAAGCTCGATGAAGCTCAAGATGATCAGTTTAGTAACCGCCAGATAGCAGAACGCTTGTGCAACCTAGAAGCTGAACCAGCATCCCGCCTGAAGGCGGCCGCAACGAATAGAGAGGCTCTCAGATCTCAAACCAACCGAATCAGAGAGACGATCAATCGGATCCCAGTGCATTCGCACCCTCTTCAGGGAACAAGGGATTACGATCGCATCTATCCTCAAAGCGATTGGGATGGCAACCTCCACCCTAGTACTTGCTCTGACCGGCGGAGTGGAAGTACCCCCACTCCCACTCCACCACCATCTGATAAGGGTGAAGAAGCACCTACAGGCTCTTGGGCGCTTCCTGGCCAAGTTAGCTGGGAAGGCGGCAGCTACGCCACGTGGAATTATAGGCTCCATTGTTTCGTAGCTGTTCAAGCTACTCACAAAAGCTGTAGGCTGGCTGGCCGTAAACCTGCGGGCCATGGTCCTTGCTGTCTAGGCCTGCTTCTCGTGGTGGCTCCTCGGTGGCTATCATCGAAGAAACCAAAGCGCGGGTAAGCCAACTGTAAACCCACCCACAATAACGGTGGTTTTCTCGTCATTATGCTGGCATGCTGCCGCAATTCCTGATACAGCCGACTCGGCATCAGAGGCACCTCCGCTACGGGTCCACACTTCCACAGTAGGCGCATCAATAGCCGTCAGCCCGGCCGGCGGCTTGACCAGTCCCGTCTCCCCCATGGACACGGCGGGTGGGATTTGGGCAGTGTTTATGTTTATATTTAGTCCCGAGGTCTGGGCGGTTGCTACAATAACGATCTCGTTGTTATACCCCACGAGGCCATATAAAAGGCCACCTAGTTCCATATCAGAAGGCGCCATTTGGAGGCCTCGACCGAATACATAATCTGATTTTGAATTGACGCGAGACTATACGCCTTAATAACGTTTAATACCACTCTCCAGGTCCACTGGGCAGGCAATTATATCTTCCACATTCGCCTCAAACTGCTTTTGGACGTCGAATGCTGTAGTCGTTCCGAGGATCGATGAACGGGTCTCAGTCTGGGACTCGATTATTGCCCAGACGTATGTCCTAATGGACTCATTGATTCTTTTGGCCCCTGCCATTTTAAGCCCGTTTGCCTCGTCAACTATAAACGTATGCCTCTGTAGGAGTCAGGGTCTGAGTATTCACCCTTGTTTTTGTATAACGGCATTATAAGGCCGGTCGACCACTCAACCGGATAATAACCCGTGTCCAATATTAAATTAAACAATTTTAAATAGATCGGCATGATGAGAGCCATACTTGATTTTATATATTCATTACAAACACCATCAATACCGGGAGATTTATTGTTCTTCAATTTATTTATAACTTGCCTAATTTCGTTTTCCGTAATTGGGTTATTAATATATTCTATAGAGTCTGGGCACATGGTTTCCGTTAATTCGTTTAGGTCTGGCTGTTCATCGGTGATACTATTTAAGTCCTTAAAATGAGAGTATAACTTATCTAACGGTATGGGAGTTTTCGATGCCGATTCTTGGGTCTGGGAACCAGCAGTATGTTGCTTCAAAGTACGCCAGAATGCCTGGGAGTCATGCCTAGAAAGCGAACGCAAAGTTCGGCAACAATTGTCATTCATTTGGGCCCGCTTTCTATCCATGACTTTTCTATAATTTTTACTGGAACGTTTTAAAGCTAGTTTTTTGCAAAACTTTTACGCGTTTTATATAACCGTCTCCTTTTACGAAAGATTTTTCTGTATAATTTGCACTCCTTATCAAACCATGACCGGTTCAGATGCCTACCCGCGGCGCCCTTTTTAGTGCGATACACACCAACCGTACGTTTTGCCGCTGAGCACAGCAGCCCTGACACGTCTCTGGCGACAGAATCTATGTCTCCCCGGGAACAATGTTGTACATTAATACCACACAACTTTTCAAGGATACTAGCTAGTGCCTGTTTGTCAACCCGAGCCAAAAATTTACTCTGTTTGCCTGTGTCCCATTTTCGAATTTTAGTATGACCTATAGACTCTTAACCTGGACTTACCTCTACTTTTGTATGTTTAAGATCGCTACCAAATGCTATATAATAAACATATCTCGGATCTATCTTCAATACAATGGCAGACTTTGACCTCGCCGATTTCGGAAGACGACAGGACGATGATGATGCAATGGAGTTGCAAGATGAAACTAGCTTTACCAGGGCCCCTTCGGATATTTCGGATATTCCTTTGGAACAGGAACAAGAGACGGGTGTTAAAATACCTTCATTGTAGTATGAACTCTTATGGAGGCTGCCAATGGCTACTACCAGAATATGTCTGAAAAAGGGATGGTGCCCTATCTACTTGACTATTCCAAGTTTGAACTAGGCAAAAATGGGCAGCTGAGGCTGAAGGTCTATCCAAATATCGACATTGTTTGTAAATCTGGAGCACCCCATTCTCTCTCAACAATTGCTGGAAAGCGTGGCGGTGGTGACATTATCCGGAATGAGCTGGGGTTTACGGACTAGACACGAAGGGGCAAGTCGCTTAAGACAAAGGCGCTTGAAACACTGCAACTCAATGACATTGAGTTGGGTGAGGCAACTGCTAGGATCGGATCGGATACTACAGAATTGCGAGACTTGGGACAGATGGCTAATGCTGTGACAAATTCCACTCAAAACGTGATGGAAAGTCTTACCGAGAAGAAAGAAACTGCACTTAAAGCCTTACATGACCCTGCACTTGATACCGTGAGATTGGAGTACAGCATCAGAGAGCTCCGCGGACTCATCAGACCAATGCAGACCATCCGAGGTGAGTTAACGAACAACCAGGCCAGACTGTTCGGGCTGGATAAGCATATCGCCTTGGAAAAGAGAAAGCTCGATGAAGCTCAAGATGATCAGTTTAGTAACCGCCAGATAGCAGAACGCTTGTGCAACCTAGAAGCTGAACTAGCATCCTGCCTGAAGGCGGCCGCAACGAATAGAGAGGCTCTCAGATCTCAAACCAACCGAATCAGAGAGACGATCAATCGGATCCCAGTGCATTCGCACCCTCTTCAGGGAACAAGGGATTACGATCGCATCTATCCTCAAAGCGATTGGGATGGCAATCTCCACCCTAGTACTTGCTCTGACCGGCGGAGTGGAAGTACCCCCACTCCCACTCCACCACCATCTGATAAGGGTGAAGAAGCACCTACAGGCTCTTGGGCGCTTTCTGGCCAAGTTAGCTGGGAAGGCGGCAGCTACGCCACGTGGAATTATAGGCTCCATTGTTTCGTAGCTGTTCAAGCTACTCACAAAAGCTGTAGGCTGGCTGGCCGTAAACCTGCGGGCCATGGTCCTTGCTGTCTAGGCCTGCTTCTCGTGGAGGCTCCTCGGTGGCTATCATCGAAGAAACCAAAGCGCGGGTAAGCCAACTGTAAACCCACCCACAATAACGGTGGTTTTCTCGTCATTATGCTGGCATGCTGCCGCAATTCCTGATACAGCCGACTCGGCATCAGAGGCACCTCCGCTACGGGTCCACACTTCCACAGTAGGCGCATCAATAGCCGTCAGCCCGGCCGGCGGCTTGACCAGTCCCGTCTCCCCCATGGACACGGCGGGTGGGATTTGGGCAGTGTTTATGTTTATATTTAGTCCCGAGGTCTGGGCGGTTGCTACAATAACGATCTCGTTGTTATACCCCACGAGGCCATATAAAAGGCCACCTAGTTCCATATCAGAAGGCGCCATTTAGAGGCCTCGACCGAATACATAATCTGATTTTGAATTGACGCGAGACTATACGCCTTAATAACGTTTAATACCACTCTCCAGGTCCACTGGGCAGGCAATTATATCTTCCACATTCGCCTCAAACTGCTTTTGGACGTCGAATGCTGTAGTCGTTCCGAGGATCGATGAACGGGTCTCAGTCTGGGACTCGATTATTGCCCAGACGTATGTCCTAATGGACTCATTGATTCTTTTGGCCCCTGCCATTTTAAGCCCGTTTGCCTCGTCAACTATAAACGTATGCCTCTGTAGGAGTCAGGGTCTGAGTATTCACCCTTGTTTTTGTATAACGGCATTATAAGGCCGGTTGACCACTCAACCGGATAATAACCCGTGTCCAATATTAAATTAAACAATTTTAAATAGATCGGCATGATGAGAGCCATACTTGATTTTATATATTCATTACAAACACCATCAATACCAGGAGATTTATTGTTCTTCAATTTATTTATAACTTGCCTAATTTCGTTTTCCGTAATTGGGTTATTAATATATTCTATAGAGTCTGGGCACATGGTTTCCGTTAATTCGTTTAGGTCTGGCTGTTCATCGGTGATACTATTTAAGTCCTTAAAATGAGAGTATAACTTATCTAACGGTATGGGAGTTTTCGATGCCGATTCTTGGGTCTGGGAACCAGCAGTATGTTGCTTCCAAGTACGCCAGAATGCCTGGGAGTCATGCCTAGAAAGCGAACGCAAAGTTCGGCAACAATTGTCATTCATTTGGGCCCGCTTTCTATCCATGACTTTTCTATAATTTTTACTGAAACGTTTTAAAGCTAGTTTTTTTGCAAAACTTTTACGCGTTTTATATAACCGTCTCCTTTTACGAAAGATTTTTCTGTATAATTTGCACTCCTTATCAAACCATGACCGGTTCAGATGCCTACCCGCGGCGCCCTTTTTAGTGCGATACATACCAAACGTACGTTTTGCCGCTGAGCACAGCAGCCCTGACACGTCTCTGGCGACAGAATCTATGTCTCCCGGGGAACAATGTTGTACATTAATACCACACAACTTTTCAAGGATACTATCTAGTGCCTGTTTGTCAACCCGAGCCAAAAATTTACTCTGTTTGCCTGTGTCCCATTTACGAATTTTAGTATGACCTATAGACTCTTAACCTGGACTTACCTCTACTTTTGTATGTTTAAGATCGCTAATGCTATATCTATGCCTAATCCACTATGAACATTAGAATATAGACAAGAAAAATCTAAAATGTCGAAATCGTTTATAAACGGGAACAAACGTTCGTTAGCAATGCAGTAATCTACAACGCGGCGTTCGCGGCAAGTTAACTTTCCCAGATCCTTATCCCGCCCAACACGGCCGTTTATAATATACATATTAGTATAACGACACAAGTCAATTAATCTACGCCCGTAATTATTAGGGCTACCCATATCCTTGGTACAACGTTTTGGTATCTGGATCATCAGCGTGTCAGAGTCAAGAAGATACTCGTTTAAAAGGACATTGCTTCCCAAATCTAGGTCAGTGTCAGATATGTCACTGCTGTTCAAAAAATCCGTTAACGAAGCTGTACGGCCCATTAAAATCGCCCACCAAAATAACATCATCCTCTTGCCTTCTTGAGTTGAGAAGGTCTTGCTCAATATCGATGTGCCAATTGTCGTTTGCATATCTAGTATTTTGCGGTGGTATATAAGAGCACCCTAACAATATAGACCTTTTGGACGGTGAATGATTGACAGTTAATTTAACCCATACTGTATTAACTGACTGTGTTGGGAGATACTTTAGATGAATATCCAGCGTGGTTTTTACAGCAACAATGATACCCCCCGACCTAATCCCTCTTCCCATTGATTTGCCCTTTCGTGCAATAATCTTAAAATTTGGAATATTTATAACGTATTCATTGTATAGTTTGGTTTCCGTTAAACATAAAACATCATATTTATTGATGAAGTCGTGAAATTCTTTGTAATTTAACCTTTTATCCAATCCAGCAACATTCAGGGAGAGAATTGACAATCTATTTTTTATATCATCATCATCATCATCATCATCATCATCATCATCATCATCACCATCATCACCGTCGTCGTCGTCGTCGTCGTCGTCGTTGTTGTCAACGTCAGCATCGCCGTCGGCAGCGTCGTCGTCGTCGTCGTCGTCGCTAACGTGATCGTCGACGTCATCGACATCATAATTATTTCCACCGTCACCATTGACATCCGCGACAGTAGCGTCATTATTACGACCATCGCGTGCGAGAACATTTTCGCAAATAATGTCACGACCGTCTCGTGAAGCCTGATCGCTACTTGCATCACACCCAAGCAAAGAAGAATAATAGTCATGGTTTCCACTTTCGTTGTTCTCATTACAGTCATGAATGAGGACTGTCGAGTTTTTAATAATCTGTCGACAATCCACATCGATGAGACTGTCAAGTTCATTACTAAAAATATCGATAAAATCATCATTGTTGATTACGCCAGGGTAATCATATTCATGTCCCTCATACTCGTCGTAAAGATGAGCATCGAAAATGTCAGAATTATCATCAACGTCATCGTCGCCGCCGTCGCCACCGTCGTCGTCGGCGGCCTCGTCGGCGGTGTCTGTGGCGCCGGCGGCGGCGTCGTCGTCCGTTTCAAAATCGTCTTGTTTAGAAATGTTATAATCGTGAGTATAATGGACATTGTCATGGTCGTGTTTAACCCCCACCATAATTTTCGGGTTTACACTCATCGTGATACAGTTATTATCATGGCTACCATCAACAACAGACGCAAAAGCAACGGCAGTGGTAGCAGTTGAGCCATTAAAATAATCAATACTGAAATTCTCAACTGGGTCACAATCCTCTCTGGTAAGATGTGGGTCATTTTTTGAACAATTACATTCGTGCGTTGATGTAAAAAAAGTCCTCACTATGCTTTTGCAAAAAATCCTTTCCGCCAACATTATCTGTTGGAAAGTGATAATGGCAGTGATGGTGACAATGGTGATAATAATCATCATCATCATCATCATTAGGATGGTGCTGTGTAAATGCTTTCAATTGTTTTCTTGGATGCCTCTGATTCTTGGTACCCTTAATTAAACGGACATTGCTATGAGCCCAAAATGAGTTCCCAGTTTTATCCCGAGCCATTGTGTTTATCGTTTTGATAAGCATTGTGTATCTGATAAACTTGGGAACTCGTTAATCAATCATCATATTTTGTGGACTTTTTGCCCTGAGGCGTTGGCGTATTCTCGCTTCTGCCTCGATTTTTTGAGTCTCTGTCCACCTGTGGGATAGCCGCAACATCCCTATTAAACTCAACAAATTTTTACGCCAGCCGGTGTTTGCCACTGGGGCTGAGGTGCAAACCAGACGAATCATTCGCATCAAACAGTGTTCTAACGGCCGTTCCGTCTCTACAAAGTAGGTCACTATTGTTAATAAAATTCATCTTGAGTTTCCGCTTTATACATTTTTCTAAGAAAAAAATGACATTTTCACAGGCGGAATTATGTTTCTGAATTTTCACTCCTTTACCCTTTCGTGGGGGTAAACTACAGACGTTTAATATGGAGTTTGGGAATGCCTGTTCTAATTTCGGAACAGCTTCGATGAAATTCATGATAACTGTGTCACTGTCGCTTTTATTGTGGCTGACGTCATTGGTGCCCAGGTGAACCGTTACTGTTTTAAGACTTTCTGTATCAATTTCACTATCACCCCTTACTTTATCAACAAGCTGATCGATTTCCTCAAAGGTGGCTCCAGAAATCGAATAAACTTTAAAATTGGGTTCAAGGATAGTCAAATCGCGACAATTACTAGCTCCAATGACAATAGAATCAACCTGCACTGACAAAAACTGTTCACATCTTCGATCATCAGTACCGTTGGATCTTTTGCGACAAGAAGGAGACCGACTCTCACGATGACACTCGTAGTCGTCTAAGACAACGAAATCTTGCGCATCACCTTTGTTTGTTATTGCAAAGTCATTACTGTAAATACCGTTATCTTCGTTTGCCTGATATCTCGTCGCACGCTTCGCTCCTTTCGACTGGCATTGGACGCGACGATGACCTGGTTCTCCACACAACCTACAAATAATCTCATTCGTGCACTCTCTTGTTGAATGGGTTTCACTGAAGCAGCGTGTGCACTTCTGCCTACCCCTGAGACTATTGTTACAGTTAACGTCGGGAAAATGTGCCTCTGAACAGTTTCTGCACACTTGCTTGGTTTTGTCTGAGAAAATACGTAATTCGTACCCACAGACAGTCAACTTATTAGGGACCTCATCACAGTCCATGAGCTGCAGATACCTCGTCCCTGTCTCTATATTTGTACCTGAAATAGTTCCCCTTTTTATTTCACCTTTTATTTGACCACATTTGACCATCTCGGCTGCGATAAGTTTATCTTCCAACTCAACCGGGGCATCTTTTATAGTTACGTGTGTCGCATGGCTTTCAACATTAACTGGACGAACAAAACGTCTCAGGACGTAGAACCCATTAGCAATTAAAACATCTTTTATGTCAGCACTACTCACAGTTATAAGACAATCTGTTTCAGTTATCTGTATTGCCATTATGTCCTTCATATCGACAACCGATAACAAACCATCTAGCACATTTTCGTGCACAACTCTACCGATCCTTGCCTTTCGAAAACCCAAAGTCATATTCCGCTTAATTTGAGATGCCATACTAACCAAATCGACATATATGAACAGACATATATGGGAACACACTTCCATATGAATCCAATCCTCTCCAATCGCCAGATCACCCTGATAGCATAAAATAAGTCACACAACTTCAGATTACATTACCGACAGCCGCCATTTTTTTCCTTCCCTTTGTGTCTGCTGCTAGCGGGATTGGCCAGAGTGTATCAGCCGGTGCCTGCTATAATGTACTAGCAGTCACAGCTATACTTGACACTCCATGGATGTGTGTTTAGTTTAAACAATATTTTATTTCATAAATAAATACAAGTGCACAAGATATGAAATAACATGATTTAACAAGAGCTTGTGAAATCTGGATTCAGCAGCAAGCCGAAACTTATGTAAGCTGTTTCCAACTGGCAACACGCACAGTAAACTTTCATGGCATTTAATACACTTTTATCATCATGAAATTATTTTGAGAATAATTGTAAAAGAAGGGGTAAAGGACAGAGAATACCCAGGGTCAAGGCAGCTGTTTCCTTAAGTGTCACGGTATGGGAGAGACAGTTGACGCTGCAATGAGGTCAGCTTAAGTACATGTAGACGAATTAAGTGGTGAAAAGCGTTTAACAAAATGATTTCACCCGGAGGTCCGATTACTCTCACGGATAGATAAAGCCCCAATGGAATTTGGTGAGAGGGTGTCGTGGGAACAGCCCTGCTGAACTCCGACGAGTGAGCATCTGCGTCAGGTCCGCAACGCTCACTTGTCGAAACAATGCCCGCGTTTTAGTGCCCAATCCTGCTTTGGCACCATGCACCATTTGGTTAAAGGAAGAGGTTCACATCACGAACATTCAGTAAAATCTTTTTGTGGTACTTATATAATTGTGCAGTTTTTCAATGATTTCTATGTTTCTTTCCACGGTATACGTTACGCATCCATTTAGTAGTATGTCCGTGGTAATTGTGAAAGGAAGGGTAGCCAGTGTATTAATTCTAATATCTGCATAAATCGGACAATGGAATAAGAAATGGTCGCTTGTTTCACGGGTGCCACACGAACAGTCAGGAGAATCTGATAAGTAATTTCTAAACAAGTGGTCATTTAGGTTACTGCAGGCTAAGCGAAGTCTACAATGGTGTATCTGTGCCTTACGATCCTTATTGCGTTTGAAGTAGGTAGGGACAATCGACTTGTTTCTATTTAAGTAAGACTTGAAAATAAACAACGAACTATTATCTCTCACGTGTGGCTGAAGGGCATTCCATTGTCGCGTAGTTGATGGCAGGAATGATTCCTGGTGTCGTTGAGTGCGGCAGAATGGGACAGTGAGATTGGTATTGTTACGGAGACTATACCCATGGGACTCGGAGGCTAAGGGGGGAATCATCAACGACAGATATGATGGGGTCATTCTATGGAACATTTTAAAATATTGTATCAGTTTATGTTTCTCTCTTCTTACTTTTAGCGTTTCCCACCCAGTTTCTACATAAATAAGTTCTTTACTGGTACTCCGTGTGGCGCCTGTCGCAATCCGTGCAGCTTCGATCTGAATACGTTCGAGTTTTTCAGATTGGAGTTCAGAACAATTGTCCCACACAGAGTCTGAGTACTCCAAAAGTGGTCTGATGAAAGTAAGGTATATTGTTTCTAATGTTTTGCGGTCAAATCTGTATTTGAATTTTCTCATGATGCCGATTCTCTTCCAAGCTTTAGCTGCTATCGCTTCGATGTGACCATCCCATGAACCCTGATTGTTTAAAAGTAAACCAAGATGGGCGTGACAACTAACTTCTTCTATAGTCTCGTTACACATTTTCAGGGGTGGGTGATTAATCCTTATATTTTTACGTGAGATAAGCATAGACTCGGTTTTTGATGGTTTAAAATCGACGAGCCACTGCTTTGACCAGCTTTCAAGTTGCATTAAGTCGTGATTTAGAATATCAGCAGCTAAGTCGGGATTTTCTATTACCAAGTAGATAGTCGTATCATCAGCAAACAAGCGGATATTGCTGGAAATGTTATTAACTATATCGTTGATGTATATTATAAATAGCAAAGGACCAAGGATGGATCCTTGAGGCACGCCTGCCAGAATTTGTCGCCACGTAGAGGCTTCAGAATTAATGACCACCCGCTGTTGCCGATTACTCAAATATGATTCGAACCACCGTAGCAGATTACCAGTTATTCCTATTTGTTCGAGTTTAAAAAGAAGCCCCTTGTGCCAAACTTTATCAAACGCTTTACTAACGTCGCAAAAGACAAGGCGGATTTCTTTACCTTCGTCGAGGGCAGTACTAATAGTATTATAAATTTCTGTGAGTTGTAGAATAGTTGAATCGGTGGGTGTGAATCCAGACTGGAATCGAGTAATCAAGGAATTTGACTGGAGAAACGCCAGTACTTTCTTGAATATACACTTTTCGAAAACTTTGCCAATGCAGCTAAGCAACGATATGGGCCTGTAGTTTGTTACTAGGTTCGGATCGTTCTTTTTGAATATAGGGGATACATTAGCTTTTTTCCACTCAGACGGGAAATTACACTGGGATAAGAGGTAGTTGAAGATATCTGTAAGTGGCTTTGTCAAACTATTTCTACATTCTTTGAGAATTCTCGGATTTATATTGTCTGGTCCACTTGCTTTTGAAGTTTTTAGAGAATTTAGGGCACCAATGACGTCATCGGTCAATATTTGGATATTTTCTATGGTCGGACGGCAAATATTGTGATTAATGGGAGGTAAGAAGGCATTCGAGTCGTCCACTACGGATATCTTACAAAAGTAGTCGTTAAATGCTTCTGCCTTTTCAGCATTCGATGACAGGTCACGATTCTTGTATTGAAGGGCGGGAATGTCTAGTTTATGTTTGTTCATAAGTTTGTCGAGTGTCTTCCACCAGTTGGCAGAGGATTGTGATTTGTTGTTGAGATCTTTTTCCAGTTTAGTGAAATATTTATCTTTAGCATTTCGAATTGCAGATGTGGTTTGGTTTCTCTTCTTGCGATATTTTTCCCATGCCTGTGGTGTGTCAACTCGTTTTGCATGTTGGTGAATACGTTTACGTTGGCGAATAAGTTTTCTGATATCGTTATGGAACCACGATGGCTCATTTTGCCGGCATGTGACTAATTTGTGCGGGATAAATTTTGAGACAGTTGACTCGAGATAGTTCTGAAAATCACGAGTTACATCATCGCCCGAAGAGTAGGAGAGCACCTTATTCCAGTTCGTTTCCATTAATGTGTTGTTCAGATTGGTGTAGTCACCTTCGTTGAAGAACCACATTTTACGTTTGTGTGCTTAAGAACGCTTGACGGGAGACTTCAATACAGCTGTAATGGAACAGTGGTAGCGTATGCGGTCATCGTGAAGAGGACCGTCGACACCGCACTCAGCAACAAAAGAGGTATTGTTTGTTATGATCAAGTCGAGAAGGGAAGTAGAGGTTTCCGTAAAGTGTGTTGGTTGGTTTAAAAGTTGCGACAAGTTATATTGCTCGAGGATGCGTTGTATTGGGCCGTTTTGGTTTGTCAGTTGATCGTCATTGAAGTCACCGGTTATAACTACGTTTGACGAGTCTGTGTCTAATGCCTGTTCAATGGAGGTAGCTATCAAGTTCCACGATTCTACACTTGCGTTTGGGGGACGGTAGAAGGTCCCCAGGAGGAAGTGGCAAGCTGTGTTATTAATCTCAAGCCACACGCCTTCAATGCCCGAAATCTCAAGGTCATTCCGAACTTTGAAGGGGATATCGTTCTTTAAATAAATAATGATTCCACCACCTCTAGAGTCTCGATCTTTTCTAACGGGTTGTTGAAATCCCGGGAACAAGAGGTCATTATTTTCGTCATTGGCATCCAACCAAGATTCAGTAAAAATACAAATGTCGTATTCTAAGGCCTCGCAACGTAATGTATCAATTTTTGGAATGGGACTTTGTACGTTCAAGTGTAGCATAGATGTTTCACCAATTCTCTGTGCATGGTGATAGTAGTCGTGGGGCTGTTCAGAGGATCGGGATGACGAATTATCACTAGGACCTGGGTTCGTCTCAATGTCACCCGACAGAGTGATTAATAAAGCGATACAAAAATAGATGCATGTAATAATGGAAGAGAGAGGTTCGAGGGACCACCGGTTCATTTTATATATATTTGCCTGGGTATATGGGCTGAGGAGCAAGACTGGGAAGTGTGGTGGGTTAAGTAAATTTATAGGGTTTGACTTTAAACCATTGACTCTTGGTACAGGTATTGTGATATTGTTACAAGTGATTCTAAAGATCATTAGAAAAATACCACAAATGCCGCAACAATAAATCAATGCAGCGAGAACACTTTCATCCGGGTTTAATGTCTTGACTCTGTGTCTGCCATACCGTGCGACTGAATAAAATAGGCCCACTCTCATTCTGTATGTTGATATGTCAATCATTGTTTAGACTTACGAATGTGTGGGAAGGTACATCATATTTTCTGAGAGTAGGTCTGAATGAGTGAGGTAACAGCTGCCTTTTCTTGGAATTTGGTCTATGGGGCGGAGAATAGAAGAAAATGATGAGTGAGAAAATAATACAATTTGGATCTTGGAGTAGGGTATGAACAGGGGGAATATTTGGACTGTAGTCTGATAGTACTGGAATATTAAAATATGTGAGTAAGTATAAATACATGAGAGGTATGAAAATCAAGAGGAATAAAGGTAACATAGTTGTGTTTGTATTGATTATTGTATTTTCTCTGGCTGTTATTCGACACTGAACGCGTTTTACGTGCTGGTTCACTACTTATGACTTAGGCTATGTCAGGTAACCACATCAAGCTGACAGCAGATGGTGGATGCACCACAAGCACCGCTGTGTTTGTGGTACCCCCACCACCCGGTTTTTCATAACGAGTTGTAGAGTTAGGCAATCGAAGTGCAGGGCCGTGGTTCACACTTAGAAGCAACTCGTCAATAAAGTCCGAAGATCTTGGTTCAGGCACAGTTGAGGGAGGAGTTGAATTGGAGGTAGAGTCAGTATGGGAGGTCTAAAGGGGAGTGCGATTTGTTTCGGTATTGAAAGCTCAGTAAGTTAGCTTGATTTTGAAGCGAACAATGGGCGAGTCATGTGACGGCATGGAAGGTAGCACTTGACAACGTTAATTCGTGTGTTAAAACAGCATTAACATTGAAAAATGACTATTAATTTTGTAGGGATTATCTAACTTTAGCACTAGAAGACATAGTTAGGATTGAGTGATAGGAGTGTGTACGAGACAATAACTTATTGTCAGGTAAGGGGTTAACATAACATTATCATTAACTTTCTATGTGATTGTTGATGGTTGTCACTCTATTTGTAAACGAGTCATGGCTCGTGGCCTGTCCATAAAAGATACCAATGTTTGGTGATTATCACTCACGATGCACAAGAGTCAAAGCTCGTAGTACGCCGCCGAGTCGAGCTCAAGGAGTTCTTTCCAAGGAGGGGCCACCAGCAATGGTTCCTGTGGCAATGACTACAGGTTGCAGTAGTCATACAGACTACAGACTACAGAGACTTAGATTTAGGAATATACATGGGTGGTATTTCTATTGTAAGAATGATCGAATTGTACTTTCTCGTGAGGTGAACGATTCGTACGATCGTTATTTCACAGATTCAAATGGTCCAATACAAAAAACATAGTAATAAAATGCAGGTAATGATGAGTTATTTTACACAGGCCACGAAAAAAAAACAAAAACAAAAAGAAACGTCGTTGTTTCCATATTATTGGTAATCATCGCTGGTTCAGGTTGTGTCCGATTGGAGGGAGACTTGTTATCGAACAGGAAGGTGATCACCTTTAAGTCAGCTAATGGATTAAGATAGCATTATCATTAATTTTCCGAGTCAGTGATTCTCATTGGTTTTGCGCAAGAGCTGAGGCTTGTGGTCTCCCGCGGGGATGAGCTAAACGAACCCACTCCAGTGAGGGGCCGCAAGCCGTGGCTCTCGAGGCAATGGATTCATTTTCCACAGGTCGGCGGTGTGGTACGTAAAGGATCAATGCTATTGAGTTACGATAACATTATCATTAATTTTCCGAGTCAGGGCTACTTATTGGTTTTGCGCAAGAGCTGAGGCTTGCGGTCTCCCGCGGGGATGAGCTAAACGAACTCACTCCAGTGAGGGGCCACAAGCCATGGCTCTCGAGGCTATGGATTCGTTTTCCACAGGTCGGCGGTGTGGTACGTAATGGATCAAAGTAACATGGTCTTAGTTAGTTTTCCATATTATTAGTGATTATCACTTAATTAGAACAGGAGTCGTTGTTCGCGGCCCCTCATCGGGATGAGCCAAACGAACTCTTTCCAAAGAAGTGTCACAAGTCGTGACCCCTGAGGCAATGTCTACAAGCTGTGGGATATATATAAGTGATATTCCACTGTAACGGTGACTAGTTTACGCTTTCATGCCAGGTAAGAGATTGATATGACATTAGCTAACATATCACATAGACCTGTGCAAAGACCATGATTGTTCCAAAATGCATGCAAGAATGCATGCAAGAATCCTCAAACTCAAGTATCAGAGGTTGTTTCTTGCTTAGTTGGAAACGATATTACATAACGTTGGACTGTGGGGCGGATATATTATACAGCGACTTGGACCTATCAACAAATTCCACGAGGGAAAATTAATTTACGTCCGGTTGCAACGGGAGGGGGGGGGGGGGGGGGCGCTATCTATTAGCAGGCTTTTTTTTACCCAGCTCACCTATATGTTATGTTTAGAAATTTAGTTTGCATCCGATTGCAGAGGGGGGGGGGGGGGGGGGGGAAAGGGGGTATCTGTTAGCAGACTTCTTTAATCAAGATCACCTATATGTTTTATTTAGGTAAATGGTTAAAATAAAATGAACATTATTTATCCCGTGTTTTAAGTGATTATAAAATATCATTGATATTAGTTTTCGAACTTATTGGTGGTTAGCACTCGCTTTGTAGAAGGGTCAAAGCTCATGCCCCCCCCCCCCCCCCCCCCCCCCCACACACACACACACATACACAGTGATAAGTACAATGGCTCTTGGGGGGATGAATTCGTTTTCCATAGGTCACCGGTTTGGTCAGTAAAGGATTAAAGTAATGTTGTACAATGATAACCGATTTGTACCTTCACGTGAGGTAAGGGGCTGATAAAACAGCTAACAGGTTCATGTGGACCGGTACAAAAACCATTGTTGTTGAATGCAGGCAAGAATCCTTAAATACAAGTACCTGAAGCTATTTTTCACCTTGTTGAAGACAGATGTTCCATAACGAAGGACAGCGAGGGTGGATATGTTATGCAGCAAACGAAACCCGTCAGCAAATTGTACGAGTTAATACAAGTTGCATCCGGTTTTGAAGGAACTCATTATCTGTCAGTTGTCTTCTTTCCACGGATCGGCGATATGCTTGGTTATGGGCTAGAATAACATGAACGTTGGTCTTCCATATTTTAGGTAATTGTCACTCGTTTTGCCAAAATAGTCTAGGCTTGCGGACCCCCACTGGGACGAGGTTAGCGAGCTCGTTCGGATGGGGGACCACAAGCCACGGCTCTTGCGGCAATGTATTCGTTTCCTTCGGGCCACTGTTTATTCGGTGGAAGGTTAAAATAACATCGTCATCAATTTTCCTACATTATTTATTAGTAATTATCACCAATTCAGCATGAGAGTCACGGCCAGCGGCCCTTCAACGGGATGAGCCCTACGAGCTCGTTCCATGGAAGGGCCACAAGCCGTCGTAACTTGTGAAGCAATAACTACTGGGTATGGGATTTTCGTGAGTGATATTCTGTTGTAAGGATGGACGATTTGTACTTCCACGTATGGGCGCGGAAGGTATATCATTCAATTATTACACGAGTGATATTCCCGCTATAAGGATGGCCGGTTTGTACTTTCACGTGAGGTAAGGACAATGTATTACATCGGCAAACAGATCCATATGGACCCGTACAAAAACATTATTACAAGGTGCAGGCAAGAATCCTCAAAAACGAAAACCAGAACAGAGGTTATGTCTCACCTTGTTGGAAGCAGGTGTTCCATGACGATGCACAGTGAAGCAAGGTGGATAAATTATACAGCGAATGGAATCTATCACCAAATTACACGATGTAATTGGAATTATGTCCGGTTACAAGGAGACTCATTATCTGTCGGTTAGCTGTCTTTCTCTGTTCACCAGCATGCTAGATAATGGGTTAAGATGGCATCAAATATAATTTGCCGTATCAACGGTGATTGTCAATCATTCTGTACAAGAGTCATGGCTCGTGGCCCCTCGCGGGGATGAGATCAACAAGCTCATTCCAACGAGGGGCCACAGGCCATGGATCTTGAGGCATTAAATTCATTTCCACATGTCACCGGTTTGGTCGGTAAGGGGTTAAAATAACATAATCATTAGTTATCAATATTATTAGCGATAACGGTGATTGTCACTCATTCTGTACAAGAGTCATAGATCGTGGCCCCTCACGGGGATGAGATCAACAAGCTCACTCCAACGAGGGGCCACAGGCCATGGATCTTGAAGCATTAAATTCATTTCCACGTGTCCCCGGTTTGGTCGGTAGGGGGTTAAAATAACATTATCATTAGTTATTGATATTAATAGTGATAACGGTGATTGTCACTCATTCTGTACAAGAGTCATAGCTCGTGGCCCCTCACGGGGATGAGATCAACAAGCTCATTCCAACGAGGGGCCACAGGCCATGGATCTTGAAGCATTAAATTTCCACATGTCCCCGATTTGGTCGGTAAGGGGTTAAAATAGCATTATCATTAGTTATTGATATTATTAGTGATAACAGTGATTGTCACTCATTCTGTACAAGAGTCATAGCTCATGGCCCCTCGCGGGGGTGAGATCAACAAGCTCATTCCAACGAGGGGCAACAGGTCATGGATCTTGATGCGTTAAATTCATTTCCACGTCACCAGTTTGGTCGGTAAGGGGTTAAAATAACATTATCGTTAGTTATCGATATTATAAGTGATTACCACTCGTTTTGGACGGGAGTCGTGGCTCGCTGCCCCTCACCGAGAGGTGTTGGGTGTTAGGAAATGTCCTGCAATTCCAGTTTGATTATATCGGGATGACAAAGTGGGGCATGTGCAATGCACTGCACATCGCAAAAGTGTTCGGCGAATTTCGAGCGGATCGCAGTCGGATCCGCTCACTTTTTTTCCACACCACATAGCGGGGGAGGAATTCGCTAGAATTGTGCACTTGGTGATACCTTCCTGAAATTTGGCATGATGTAAGGGTAGGCATCAGAGATTTCAAAATCGATCGGCTACAAGTTGGCACCATCCTCTAGCCACCACTAGCAGCGAAATCCAAAATGGCCGCCAAGCGGATCGAAAAAAAGCTATTTTCGCCGATCGCACAACTGAAGCTCCAAACCTAACACCATACATGTGCTGTAATTGATGTGAATGATGGAGTGAAGCCCTTGGAACAAGTTGGGGGGAAGATTAATGGATAATGGGATCAGAATTTCCGTCGATGTGTGCGTCTGTGTGTCTGACTGTCAGTATGATCGTCCGTCCGTAGATAAATTAGTGTTGAATGTTTCTCGGGAATGCAATGGTCAAATGAACATGGTATGAGAGATTCCTGTCAACACATGAACAAGGGTACTCGATAGTATGCAGCAGTGGGGATACTTGGACATTTGATAATCCAATTAAAGTGACAGTCTATTCTCAACTTCCGGCATTTTCGATAGATTTATTTTCTAAGAAAATAAAACTATCAAATTTCTAGAGGAGTTCTGGTTCAATCTCAACACCATAGCGACACGTCTGCCAGCAAGGGCAGTGCTGGAATGAACTCGGGATGCATTAGTTCCCGTTGTTAATTATACAATGTTATCTTGCCAGTATAGAACATTGGCAAAATGGGACTAGAAGGGGTGAGTGTATGTTTGCAGTCATTCGAGGTACAGGAATATTTTTTGACTACAAGTAGTATTCTTCATTTTCGGCCAGTTAAGATGTGGTGTGTTCCAAGTCAGGATTAATGTTGCCGACACTTAATGCCCATCCCTCATGGTATGCTACTTTACCAGGGATATAGAGATATAGCCACCACTGGGAGCCAAAACATGACCTTTGATGTCGATGAGTGGTCGAAATGTTTTAGCGAATAACTTATCGAAATATGATCCGGTATGGCAATTTGATACCTTACGTTAGATTTATTAGATCAACTCAGGTATGGATTCATTGAGACATGAGTGCGCTACAAGATGAAGGATTTCCAAGTTGATTTGCTATGGAGTAGGAACTGACTAGTCACATGTGGCCTATGGCCAGAGAAAGACAAGGATACCATAGATGAACACACGGGTGAACGAAGGTATCAACTGTTGTACAGAGGCAAAATAGTTGGGGATATTGTATCATGCTATGCATGAATTAACACCGTCTTGTGCAGTAAATAACAGACTATTTTCCGAAATCTAAAACTGTATTCCTATACCCCGGACAATGTAGCAAGCCACATGGGATGAACATTTGTTAGCAAAATCAACTCAACTAGAAACATGACATGTGTTAACTGGCCGAAAATGGAAAAAAAAATACCAGAATAGGAGATGACTGGTCCTAACATGACAGTATACTACTCAATATTGTTACAACAGCCACCTTCACACTTACACAAAGGTGTGCACCTTAATCCAGCTTTCAAGCATTTGCAATTGCCCTTGCAGGCCTTGGCACAACTACAGTGGAGCATCAGTGCACATGCAGCACTTGCGTCTCCTAGGTGAGTCCAAAATGGGACCAGAATATTGAGACGTGGATTCCACTCCCATCCGTACTGTGATGGGTCTGGCACACATAAGTGTTTCTGCAGAGCACGATGCCAAATGAAAGATGACACAAGAATTACCCTTTTTACATGTTGATACAGAGCTGCTTTGGTGGGCGGGATGTTTTCCATAGACTTAAGGCCATGTGTGAACATATGCCGTCTCGCATCATTGACACGTGTACTGACACAACTGTTACTGTACATCTGTATGGTGAGTTTTTCGATATGCTGCATATGAGGGGAATCCTCTGAAAAGACTTGCGGATTCTCAGTCAATTCTATCATCATTTCAGTTGATGCGGGAAAATTCATCCATGCATTCCATCCTGTCTTCTTCCCAATGCCGAGCATGCTGGATGTTACATCACAACCTGTGAAGGCGTGGAAGAAAGTCAGGGCCTTACAGTAATCAGGTCCAAGTTGTGAAGCTATCTCATGAATTGGCATATCTTTATATGCCTTTCCAATTCCAAACCCAATCCACAGCTCACTGAGTCCAAGGTCACGGAATGTTGCGAAATGGTGCAAAGACAGAATGACGACATCAGAATCAACCGTGCGAAGAAAAGCTATTTTGTGACCTTGTGAGACTGCATGGTTGAGATGAAGCATCATGCGCGTGTCTGCTTCCTCGTGGTTCGATGGAGATATGTCACATAAGCTAACATCCTTATTGCATAGTACATATTCTCCTGATGTCGTTAACAACTGGTACTCGGATGTTGATGTTAATTTCAGCAGTTCAGCAGACAGGAACTTGAAAAATTCGTCTTTATTCTCACTAACTTTCAAGAATGCCTGCCAATTCTTCCCTTTAGGTAAAGGGACGTTCTCGGACACCCGTATCAACCTAACTGCTGTCTCACCGAGGCGTTTTGCTCGCGTCTGATTCTTCAAACTGCCTTCGGGGTAACAGTCATAGATCGCATCAACCCTTGTGGTGTTCGTGTTAATCAGAGATTCGATGTATGGCAATAATTGCAATCGAGCATATTCTCCAAACAGATCCGCTTTCTGTGGTTTGATTACATGGACTACAGCAGGCATATCCAAGATGACAACTGAAGCTTGTCTAGCTGCTGAATTCTTCCCTTGTGCAGGAATAGCTGGTAAACAATTGAGAATTTGAGATTTTGTCCCACTCCGTAGCTTACCTCTATCGGATAATGCTGGCGGATCACGTGCATTCTCGTGCATGAAAAACTCATCCATGTTTGAATCAGGCCGGGCTTGCAGTGAAACGAACATCTGGGTAACTATTGCGGCAGTTGCTTTACTTGACATGAGTTTGTCTCGGCCTTTGTCCAGGTTGGCTGGGGGTGGGTTAAGGAAGGTATATATATTTGCCTTGGGAATAACATCATTCAGGGGTACGGTGCATTCCACAAGCCTTTCCTTCAAGAAAGTGGAATATAAATGCTTGCCCCTTTCGGGTAATGACCGTAAACTCTTACTAACTTCGGGGTCCATATATTCACCAGTATCTAATGTCACCAGCTGACCACTAGTTTCATCATAAGGGTTGATAATGAGTCCCTGATTCACCAGATCGAGGAGAGATTTCAATTGATTCAGAAATTTTTTCTGCTCTGATACCGAACTTTCCGGGTGTTCCGTGTTATCTGATGATGTTGTGTGGAAACTTGCATATTCATACTCATCTATAACACGCAGAACTTCTGACCTTGAAAGCTCAATAACGACTTTCTCTTCAGCCTGGCCATAGAGACCTTTTGGACCACTGTCTTCTTTGAGTAGTTGGATACTATGTTCTTGGCTCTGATCTAAACCCATCATACTGAACTTCCTCTCACTACGCTGGACCACAAAATGGCCTTCCATGAATTTGTTGTGGATTGAAGGATGCCGCCTGGGTAGCTGAGACATGTCTCTCAGAAATACGGGGACCCACCGACAATAATTTGTATGTCCTAGGGCAAAAAAGTAACTGCACAACTCATCGATAGAACACAGTGTACCAGGCCAGTTACCGATTCGTTGGTTCCGAACGAATTGACAGCTTGTCAAGAGAAAGTTCCGAACGATTTCACCCCAATAGCGCGCAGTTGGAGATTGTGAAAGAATCCTCTGTTCCCACATTTCAAATGACTCATGGGGCCCAGTCTGCTGACAGTAAATCTCATAAGCATTCTTTCTGAGGATCTCAAGCCAAGCTAGAGTGAGAAGATATGCCTGTCGCGTCCTCTTGACATGTTTCCCACCAAGTAGGGATGATGCTACACCGGGTGTGAATATCTTTGCGAGGTGAAACATTCGCTCCCAACCAGAACCACCCATAAGCTTACCACCAGCTTCTTGGGTGCACATTTCAAGATGCAGGAATCCAATCATACACACCATTCGATCCTCACCTATCTCCTCTGGGAACAGCCATTGACATTTTTTCTGCCTGGCATACAACGGACAGTCACCTTCAATGACAGGTATCTGGCCGGGGTTTACGAAAGCAGTAGCTTCCCTGACCACATACATAGCATGCTTCTGCATACTGAGTGAGTCCGCTTTCTGCTCACTGAAAACAGGGAATACCCCAATAACTGCACGAGGTTTGACATTGTCTTGATCTTCATGTTTTGAAAAGAAGCCTGAAAAGGTCACAGGGACTTCATCAAGCTGCCAGCTGCCATCAACCTTCCCTTTATTGCTGATCTGTGACACATGAGACAACCAGTCATTCTCTCCCACGTTCAAATCTGCATATTCATTGGGCCGTACATTACATTCATCTGGAGATTCAAGCCTGATGTCCCCACCAAAGTCTTCAACGAAAGGAACAAATGCATAGTCGTCTGGGAGTTCAATTTGTGTGTCTTCTGGAACATCTAAACTCAGTGGTGGGGGATCAGTACCCACATTGTCCCTGCTCAGTTGACCAATGAGTGTGATGGACGTACCATGCATATCAGATCTACCAGATACATCAATGTTATCAGTGGTTCCTATCGAGAAAACATTACGTTTGCAGTTAGCTGGGACTACAACACCTTCGTTCTTGAACCGCAGTGAAACAGCTCTCGCGAAACTCCTGCGAACATCCATTACGCGATCATAAGAGACAGAGAGTCCCATTTGATGAAAATCTCTGATAAGATTTTTCATACGATCATGGGCATGCAACTTCAAACCCACATAAAGAGGCATTGGAGTTTCTCTGTCACGTCTCTGGTGAACATTTTGTGCATGTTCGGAGCGTTTCGCTGAATTGCTGATCAACATCTGTGAAATAGTACAAGCCACTCGAGTCTTGGCATTAACAGTCTCATCATCGCCTAAGTTCTGTATACTACATGTGCCCTCAAGTAGAACTCTAAGAAGAGTCAGGAGTGAGTTGGGTACAGGCTCGCTCAAGCAATAAGATGAAAATGATCCCGTGAAAGGAGCTTGAGATATGAGTATGTGTTTACGCAGAAGAAGACCCACATCAACTATCTTTTTTGCCTCTTCCTCAGACACTATACGAGTTAAAGATTCGGACAACAAGGAGCCAACTCGAAACCTACTTGAAATAAACACATCTCTACCCTGTGTGAAGGCGTCCCAGCCATCGCCCAATTTCTGCAACAAATGTTCTTTGAATCGAGTGGAATGTATTTCTTCACTAAGCCAATCAGAACCGACTTGCTTCAACCTCCGACTGTACAGATTCTTGAGATCGACAAGCTTCATCGCGGAATCGTTGTGTTCAACAAATGTTATGAGCTCTGCCATAACGAGAGGGTCATAGGGCAGGCCTGACGCGGAATGTTCGGCGTTCTTCGACTTTTTAGATTTAGCCGCTCGTGCTTCATTGGCAAGCTTACAATAACAGGTTTTGTGATAGTAAAGATCACTAGCAGCGGAATCAAATGCTGCATTGACCCGAGAAAAAACAACCCAGTTCTCGGCTTCCTTTGCCATAATTTTGAGTTTATTGTTATCAGACATTGATCTGCAAATAGGCTCACTGCTGTCACCTTCGCGTTTGTGACAATAAACACACTGGGGCAGTTTCCTGTCACAGCCAGATTCAAAACTTGTCCGTGTTCTTTTAGGACTCAGCGTGGAGCAGGATGCCACTGCCTCATTTCGCTCTCGCTTGTGTAGCACGCGCTGTACGATGTGAGTCCGAATACTGTCACGGCATGTCTTATGATATATTGCCTTATTCGTCAACAGTGACATCGACATACACTCATCACTCTCTCTCATCAAACAATCAATGGTCAAATTATATGGAAGCTCAACGCCATTATCTAGGAAGCGCGTTATGTCTTCCTCAATAGCTTTATAGGCGTCATGAAAACGAGATTCTCTATACGGACGCATCAATTTCTTGGAACTGTCTTGCTGGCAAAAGCAACAACGTTCCCAGTCAGTACTAGTCCGTACACGAAGAGGATTCTCACTCATTCTGTGAATGATTTTTGTGAACAATCGCGTTCTCGAATTAATTTCGACAGACAAATCAGAATTGCTTGCGGAATTACGCCAAACAAGAGATTGTATGGCAAAGAGACTGCTTCATAAAGAGCGTTGTTTCTCCGGGATCAGCGTCATTCAGGTTTGCCTGAATGACGCTGATCCCGGAGAAACAACGCTCTTTTCAAGTTCCAAGAAATTGATGCGTCCGTATAGAGAATCTCGTTTTATTCTACATCATCTCCCACGTCTGTTTCCAACACGTGCGTGGATCAGAGTTCACTTTCGCGCCCTTACAATCGGATGTATAGTCGGTAGACCGTCGAAAAGGAGGTTCCCTTCAGCCGCTGGCGGCCATTTTGGATTGTGCCGCTACTGGTCGCCACCGGTCGGTGTCAACTTGTAGCCGATCGTTTTTGAGAACCTCATAGCCTACACTAACAGTGTGCCAAATTTCAAGAAGGTATCACCAAGTGCACAATTCACCTGTATGTGACGAATTCCTCCCCCGCTAACAGTAGGAATTCACCTCGGGTAGACAAGCACTGAAATGTCAGTTGGCTTGGTAAGTTGTCAGTTCTTGTCTAGCAGAATGGAGTGAGGCAGATTGTATGGCCCCATTAACACACTGCCCTCGTGATAGCAGACCGAGAGTCCCGTGTGGATCGCGAGGACGTCGCCATCCATGATTGGTTCTCGGTTCGCTTTCCACCACAAAACGAGAATGCAGGTCGAGGATAAACACGACATATGTGCTAATGCAGCCATGTCCTTACTTGGCTTATGTTCGCGTGAAAGTGTGGGTGCATTGACTTGCGTGAATATATACATTGGAAACTTGTAAAAGATAAAAATATCCTGAGGAACCCAGTTACGCATGATAAATCGGTAACCCAAACATTGACACTGGGACTTGTTTGCATTCACCAGAATAAAGGAGCTGGATGAGTCGTGCTCACT
The DNA here is from genome assembly GCA_031216915.1 of Pictodentalium vernedei. Lineage (NCBI taxonomy): Eukaryota > Metazoa > Mollusca > Scaphopoda > Dentaliida > Dentaliidae > Pictodentalium > Pictodentalium vernedei. Next base: position 12,669,241 of record CM062295.1, on the reverse strand, counting down.
CGAGGTATCACCAAGCCATTCAGTGCTCGGAATATAAAATAATGTGATGAATGACCAGTTATTCTGGAAGTCTGGGTCAACTTCGAATCGTTGATGTGTGAAGTGAGTGTCATCAATAATGTCGTTCGTGTCCGGTTGTTAAGGTTGTTTCAAACAATTTCCATGCAGACATATATGCTATTACATCTGACGGTATTGACACAAGAATTGGCCTCGTCGGTAACTGATGGTCCTTAGATCTTTGAGAGCTTTTGGTCCTGGTTTGAGGATAAAACACAAACGTTCCAGGCGTCGCATCATAAGATACAGTTCGCATTAAATACAGTTCACTCAAAAGTAAATTGTTATTAGGCATTCAGAAAATTTAGGATTGTGGTTAGGTCGTCTGATGTGAAGGTTCGATTCCGAAATCATTCTCCAACTTGTCGACCTCCTGGGGGTGGTGATACGACGCACAAAGTCATCTCTGAACTTAATGAAAATCACCCCGTCATGAGTCCACGAGTCCTTTAATTTCTGACTCTTCACAAGAGCTCGACATCTTCGGAAAAGATTGGAACGAGTGTTCGTTAGGTGCTCGTTAACAAAAACTTTCCCCATGCCAGACACATGTTTGAGTTTACGACGGGCTCTATACAACCTGTCCCTTGTCCTGTAACTGAACACTTTCACAAGTATGGATCTTGGTTGAGAACGATTCATACCTGGACGCCCATATCTGTGACTGCGCTCAACTTCCCACTTCTCTAGAGGCACGTCAATCTTCTTAGCGAGCTCCAGAACAATTTCGTCTGCATTTTCCTCTGCTGTTTCAGGCACTCCAGAGATTCGAAGGCTGTTTCTCATCCCATATTGTCTCAAATCGTCGAGTTCGTTTTCTAATCGAATAGTCGTATTTTCGAGGTGAGAGATTTTTTCGTCTTTCGAACTCACCAGGCTCTCAAGCTCGTCCAGTCTGCTTTGTAGCTTGAACATGTCTTCCGTAAAAGTTGTCAGAAGTAGGTTCCTGAGAACGTGAATCACTCGAGTGTTCATCAATGCACGGATTAATGGTTCAGTGAGATCGGTCCCATCGGAATTTGAATGTGTGGGGGCAGCAGACTGCCGGAGCTACTCGGCCATCCACCTGCCCATAATCATGTGGAAGGTTTTCCTCTTTTGCTCTAATTTTCTTTGCGATTTCACTTTATTGTCGCATACCAACGTTTGGGAATATGAAATCCGAGGTAGTTGACAGTTACTGCGAGAGAACCTCTGGGCCGGCGAAGGAGTGGGTCGCCCCTATACGCGACCACCTGTTTGATATCGGTATATTTTTGTGTCTACGTTAGCAAAGTGTGTCAATATCGAAGTAAAAAAAAGTTGCGCACAGCTAGGCCAGTGACTCCAGGTCGTTTCTGTGTATGCCAGTTTGATGAGGCAGGGCGAAACCGCTTTTTTATAAATAATGCGATTCTTTACAGTAAGTAGAAGCTGTGGTACTTATATACCTTGTTTTTCTGGCTGACCTTGAACCCATTATAGCGCAAATACTTTGCGTTAGGTTGGTTGGTTAATTATTTTATCACCCTGTCAACAGCCCACACCTCAATTTCTTCACCAGTGGTTGTGTTTAGTATTAAAAGCAGTGAATAGCCACACTGGGGTTTTAGCTCTTTTTCACCTTCGATGCTAAAGATACCCTGTGGTAGCTCAGCCAATTTGATAGCTGGCTTATTCTCCACTTTGTCGAAATCGGCATCAGTTGAAAACATAGTGTTGTTAATCTCTCTCTTACTATACCAAAGGGATTCATTTCTCGAGGGCTGTGGGCCGTCCCCGTGGCCCCCTCAAATTCATGCTTTTACCCCCCCCCCCCTGCCTGCCACCATCTGGTGCGAAGGGGGTCGATGAGGGTAGCGGAGCCCTCGGGTCCCCCAAGTTGGTGCATTTGCACACCCCCCTCCCCCACCCCCACCCCCACCCCCAACCTCGCTGCTATCTAATCAGGCTGATTACATTACTCAGTCTGACGTTAAGGAAGAAAAATGATAAAAGCACTCTTCGCGTATAGCTCAGAAAAGAATAATTATTCAAAACCAAAAATGGTAGCTGGCATAATAGTGAAAGGGACCTACCGGCGAACTAGAGTTGTTCTAACCCGTCTGCAACGTTTCTGCAGGTGTGGATCATTCATTGTGGTCCACGTCCCTTGTATTGGACGGCCGGCAACTCGCAAGTAAAATGGGTGGTCATTTTAGATAATAATGGATTGGTAATTTGAGTGGTATCAGTATTTGCTTCTTCATGTTTGAATATAAAACAATAATAAAGAAATGTACAAGCAACAAAATAAAGTATTAATATATCTTCTTCAAGAGTGTACATATCTTTCGGTTCCACTGATGCTCGCCAATGTGCTGGTAACCAATATGTTGTATGTTTAAGTTCCTAAGTTGAGGTAAATGGCAATTGTATGTATCTACACTCGCGAATGAATGGACACTTGAACTAAATACAGGGGTCGCGCACACTCCTGTCCAGACATATTGTGTGATGTCCCGAAAGGACGAAGTGGTGCAGTGCGCGTCACAGTTTGAGGTAAGAACCAAAACTGGTAAAACAACCGCGGGTGTGGTGCTGAGGTGTGTGACGCGTCTCTCAAGCTCAGCTTGAGTCAAGTCTTCCTGACCAAGGTTCGAGAGTTGAGTCTCGGGTGTTACAGTATTCCTTAGCGTAAAGTATGAAATTTTATTTTATTTACCTAATTTATTTTATCGTCGCCTGAGATAGAATGTCCTTTGTCCCCTGTGGACTATTATAATCCTTAATGGGTACGGGTGTGGAGATAGAAAAGTCTCACCCGAGGGAGTGTCTGGATCAAATATCTTGTCCCGAGGGTGAGATTTTCCCATCCCACACCCGTACCCATCAGGGATTATCTTCCCCCCCCCCACCCCCACCACCCACCATGCAGCGGTTACGTTAGCCAGAGGCAATCGGCGGCCACGTGCTGATATAATCAACTCATTTGGTATTCGTTGTTTTGAAAAACTAATGACACCATCGGAAAGACCATGCAAAAGTTATGTATATACCAAAGGTATACACCACGAAATCAATTAGGAACGGTGGCATCTTGGGGTTTAAAGAGTTTTAGAGCATCAAACTTTGAACACTCGGCATTCTGATGACGTCAATATGAGTTAGTTGGTAGCCAAAGACTATGCATAGCGTCATAATAACGTTATAAATGTATAACGTCACGTGGGTGGGGTCGGGTCGGCTACATCTGTCTCTCCCTGCTATCTCAACCTGGAGAGACGTATGTTACACATGCAGTGGGGGGGCGGGGGGGGGGGAGAAATAGGACGTTCTAGCACTCACGCGACTTTATGTAATTACGATAATCTCCTTACCATCAGAAAGTACTGGTAATTCCCTTTGCAAAAATAGTACATGTAGATAAAATAACTGATGTTGAATAAAAATAATATTCACGCATTGTTGATGACAAGTGATGTGTGTTCGCCATTTCCACGGAAAGAGGATCCGTTATTCCTCTAATGGAAGTGACAATTACCCGTCCAAATCATTTCATTCAAAGAAGCATCTGACTAGTTCATTGGGAACACTTTTCCAACATTATTTTCGAATTATTTTCGGATAAAGATATGCCAAAATACTAGTCGTGGCATACTTTCATGCTGAATTTCAACACCCTGTTATGATATTGCTAATTCAATTTATTGTAAAGTTAGTCTCAGATTTTGCAGGAAGGGGTAAAATGTCAAGAAGCTATGGCATGATCTGGACCAAAATCTACACAGAACAAGATGTAATCAGAATAAACCAAAATGGTGAAACAATCTACAGGCTGGAAATGAAACTACTCCACTTATAATAAAAACAAGGATTATGCATTGCCGATGCGGGGTGTTTTTTTAGGGGTGGGGGGGGGGGGGTGGGGGATGTGCTGCATCTGTAAGGCTTGTCATTATAAGAAAATCAAATCCATTGATATTTGTTCAAGTTAATAACGAATTAAGGACCATAAAGCTGCTCCGTATGACTCTACCATTCCATTTTCTGAACTCCTTCAAGACATTGTTAAGAAAATCTCGCATACCAAATATTAACCAAATGCATTGATATATGTTCCAGTTGTCGCGCTAACGATCTGAAAACAGGCAAAATATTAACTAATTAAGAGCCATAACCCCACTCAGTATGGCTGAACCGTATCGCTTTTCGAACTCCTTAAATATATTATTAGGAAAGTCTAACATAACAAATACTGACCACATTCACTGATATTTGTTCAATTTATCACACTACCGAGCTGAAAACAGGCAAAAAATAACGAATTAAGGGCCTTAACTCCGCCCAGTACGGGTCGAATCGTACCAGTTTTCGAACTCGTTTAAGACTTTGTTCAGAAAGTTTGACATCGCAAATCCACTCTTATCTGTTCACGTTATCGCCCAAACTTTCTGATATGAACGTCATCAGCCTGCCAACTTCATCAAACTATCGGTCGCTTTTTTATGAAAAAAAATTGACCAAAACCCCAAATGAGATTTTGCAAAGGAGTAAAAATTTGAGAAATTATGGACCCATCTGCTACAAAATCCAAAGGGAATAAAGCCCTCAGTCGCAATAAACTGGTAAACCAAAATCCATCATCATCTGATGATAATCACTTTAGTTTTCCTGGCAGTAGCAAAGTATCTAAAGACGGACGGACGGACGGACGGACGGACGGACGGACACGGACGGACATTTCGGGTTTATGGGCCACCAAAAAAACATTTTGTATGTCCAAAACCTTATTTTACCAAGAACCCCACCCCCTCCACCCCAGAACTTATATTTAACCCTAACCCCACCCCTCCACCCCAAAAAACACACCCTAACCCTAACCCTATCCCACCCTGACCCTAAACCCTAAAAGCCCACCCAGACCCTAACCCCCACCCACCCCTGGGACCTAACCCCCAACCTTAAGCCCTACTCTGGGGATACCCCTAACCCAAACCCCACCCCACCCCACCCCTGACCCAACCCCACCCTTAACAAACCAATAGGATTAGGAGCTATTTTTCGGTTTAGGGGCTACTAAAACTAAAACTCCACCCCTGACCCCAACCCTAACCCCCCGGGACCTAACCCTCCCCAACCTTAAGCCCTACTCTAGGGCTATCCCTAACCCTAACCCCACCCCACTCCTAACCCTAACACTACCTTAATTTGGAGGTAGCCCCCAATAATAATATCCCCTAAACCCCCAATGTTGGCACGGACGGACGGACGGACGGACGGACGGAGGACGGACGTGCAGGCGTCCAACGGATGGCCGTTCCAGATGTCACCATTATGTGTACATACTATGATACTATTGGTACACAAAACACTTAACGTTCTACCAGCTGTGTACTATGCCTCGTTTAAACAATACTTATTTGAAAAATTATGTTATGTGTATACACTAGCTAAAATACAACAGAGAAAAATCGAAATTAATAAATTAAAATACAGCGGTATACAATATAACAAATAAAGTGATTCACAGATTGCCATAGGAAGGAGGGATTCGACAGTCGTCTCCCTGGCGTACTTTATCTGACCCGAACAGCTCTTCAAACTTGACGTTCTGGGCTGAACTTGAAAAAAAACGGGAAACTCGGCTGAAACTTCATACTCAGTAGTTCGCATAGCACCCCATGTTTTTTCCGGGTTAATTGTGTCTGATTTTTTTTTTAAACTGCGTTGTTAGAATGCTCTAATCAAACAAGTCCCTTTAACCCTTCACCAAACACGTAAAGCAGACAAACCTGTGCCACGGAAACAGCCTTGTATAAGCTTCACAGCTTGTTGCTGAATCCGTTTTCATCATCCAAACTCATATGTATCAATTGTATCTGTGTTTTCATTACTTGCTGTTGGAAATAAATACTGTTTAAACTAAAGCAGGCAACACTTGCAAAGCAAATTCTTGAACAACTAATTTTTTTTTCATTTTTTGTCTCACAAACATACGTTATGACCCCTCATTGGAACGAGCTCCACAGGTTATAATCCCTCATTGGAACGAGCTCGTCGAGTAGGAGTCATAACCTATGTTTTTGAGACAAAAAATGAAAAAATAATGAAAATTGACTGGCGATTTTGAGAATAGCGCTGGCCGGTTTTGGCCGTTACGTTGGGTAAAGGGTTAGAAGAGAATTTGTGGAATTGTTAAAATAGTTAACAGCTGTCAGACAAACCATAATGGGATAAACTGAAGCAATTCCATTAGAATACAGACATGTCCAGCTATTTGTTTTTTTCGGCTCAGCTATAATTCGATTCTGGATAAGTGAAACAACCATGAATGGCACTGCATTCATCGTGTTCGAAATTATCGAGAATACCTGAAGTGACAACTTGCTTTGTTTTGAAGTTCCAATGACAAGACCAAGTTTTGGGAGACGACTTTCATACTCTCGGTCGGGTCCCAGTTAATGCACGGTCTTTACAACGAGTTTAAGAGAAATGTGTCCGAAATTAGACAATGTCTAACTATCAAATCGCTTCGTCGTGCGTGTATAGGGAGTTTATTTTGCGGAGGGATAAATTTGTTTTCTTGCATAATTACTTAGCTCTGCTGATCAGAGAAGCCGGAAGTAGGGTCTGAGAAATCCCAGATATTGATGCCACTTCTCTATAAAAGCGATGTCGAAATTCAATTATTTGACTACACGATTGTTGGCAGTTGGTGTCTTCAAATACTGAGTTTATTCTTCCTAGAACACTGACTTCGAATTTGTCTAGCCAAACAGAAGCCCAGCACTAACAACAATATACTGGCGAAAAAAAGAAACGCAAGTTTTTTCTGTTGTAAAGATTTCAAATGTGTTATGGATGATTATTTTATTGTTTGGATTTTGACGTTATTTCTTCATTACTGATAACATGCTGACGAGTTTTGTTGTCTTAACGCAAACGGCGTTTGCATGGATAACGTTAAAACGTGGGTACCCAACGTCATTTCCCGATCAAAATCAATAGCGGGTGTGCGTACCACGGGTTTCAGTCGCTGCTCTAACTCTCCTTAACATTGACCCCATCTAGTTGTTTATGGTCCTTTGTGGGATGCTATACCACTCCCGAAGAAAGGCCTGAGTGAGCTGACCAACGTTGTTTGGGACGTGGACGCGTTTCTAGACTCTCCTGTCCAGCTCGTCCCACAAATGCTCTATCGGAGACAAATCTGAACTGTAGGGTGGTCAGTCGAGAACTGGGACATTGTTTTGGTTGAGGAAGTCACGACAAACCATATCAAAGTGCGGTCTGGCATTATCAGGCTGTATATTACAGTTAAGGCTCCGCGAGTTTTGAGAGTTTTGTATATTACAGTTAGGGCTATGTGAGTTTCGTATATATTTGGGGTATTACAGTTTGGGCTATGCGAGTCTTGTTAGTTTTGTATATTACACTTAGGGCTTTGTGAGTCTTGTGAGTTTTGTTATTACAGTTAGATCTATGTGAGTTATGTATATTACAGTTATAAGGCTATATGAGTCTTGTGATTTTTGTATATTACAGTTAAGGATATGTGAGTCTTGTGAGTTTTGTTATTACAGTTACATCTATCTGAGTTCTTTATATTGCATTTATAAGGCTATGTGAGTCTTGTGATTTTTGTATATTGCAGTTAAGGATGTGTGAGTCTTGTGGGTTTTGTCTATTATAGTTATTTATAGTTATATTTATGTAAGTCTTGTGAGTTTTGTATATTAAAGTTAGTGCTATGTAAGTCTTGTGGGTTTTGTATATTACAGTTAGGGCTAGGTGAGTCTTATGAGTTTTTGTATATTACAGTTAGTTCTATGTAAGTCTTGTGAGTTTTGTATATTGCAGTTAAGGATGTGTGAGTCTTATGGGTTTTGTCTATTACAGTTATATTCATGTAAGTTTTGTGAGTTTTGTATATTAAGTTAGTTCTATGTAAGTCTTGTGAGTTTTGTATGTTACAGTTAGGGCTAGGTGAGTCTTATGAGTTTTGTATATTACAGTTAAGGGTATGTGAGTCTTGTGAGTTTTCTATATTAGAGTTAGTGCGATGTAAGTCTTGTGAGTTTTGCATGTTACCTTTTGGGCTATGCGAGGTTGAGTTTTGTATATTTCAGTTTGGGTTATACGAGGCTTATGAGTTTTGTTTATTACAGTCAGGGTAAACAAGTCTTTTGAGTTTTGTATATTACATTTAGGGCTATGTGAGTCTTGCGAGTTTTGTATATTGCATTTAGGGCTATGTGAGTCTTGCGAGTTTTGTATATTACATTTAGGTGTATGGGAGTCTTGTAAGTTATATATATTGCATTTAGGGCTGTCTGGGTATTGTGAGATTTGTATATTACAGTGAGAATCATGCGAGTTTTTAGAGTTTCGTATATTACAGTTAGGGCTATGCGAGTCTTGTGATATTTGTTTTTTACATTTAACGCGTTGTGAGTCTTATGAGGTTTGTATATTACCGTTAGATGTATGTGAGTTCTTTATAGTACAGTTATAAGGCTATGTGAGTCTCGTGGGTTTTGTATATTACAGTTAAAGTTGTGTGAGTCTTGTTAGTTTTCTATATTACAGTTAGGGCTCTATGGGGCCTTGTGATTGTATATTTCAGTTAGGGGTATGCGTGTCTGTGAGTTTTGTATATTTCATTTCTGGCCATGGGTGTCTTGTGAGTTTTGTACATTTCAGTTTGAGCTACGTGGGTCTTGTGAGTTTTGTATATTTCCGGTTGTGAGTTTGTATATTTCAATTCAGGTGATCTGAGTCTTGTGAGGTATTATATTACATTTAGGGCCGTGTGAGTCTTGTGAGTTTTGTATATTTCAGTCAGGGCTATGCGTGTCTGTGTGTTTTGTATATTTCATTTCTGCCATGGCTGTCTTTTGAGTTTTGTACATTTCAGTTTGGGCTATGTGAGTCTTGTGAGTTTTGTGTAATTCCGGTTTGGGCTATGTGAGTCCTATCAACTTTGTACATTACAGTTAGGTCCATGTGAGTCGTGTGAGTTTTGTATATTACAGTTAGGGATATGCGAATCTTCGAAATTCGATTCAGTTGGAAATAATTAGGATGGTTCGACTCGAGTCACGCTGATTCGAAAATTTTCGAATCGTAGAGTTCTTCTTAAAACTTTACCGAGTGTGCCTTTTTCCACTGTCCTTCTATCCTGTGACTTTGCTCTTATGATGTACAGCAATGACCCCTCTCCCCAATCGATCATTGTATGCACTCCTCAAATGCTAGCGCACATTTTCTTTATATAAACCGTCTAAAAAGCTCTTTGATAGAATACCAGCTCACCAGTTTCTATTGCGATCCTAGAGCACCTTCTCCTGATAAGCCTACAGCCCTGCTTCAGTCCACCTTCTGGATCTTTATTCTGCATCTGCGCACCCCCTCCCCCACCCTCTCCCAACCCCCATCGCTTGCGTTTACCGCTCTTTCTGAATGTTAGAGTTACATACATGGTTAAACGTCGTTTTACACCATCTGCAGTTCGGGAGGTTCACAAGATAATTCGTACAACATAGTTCCGCCATGCCTATTCTATCTTTAACAGGCGTCCACCGAGTTTCCCTCTGGCGCTTCCAGTGCGGCTGCGTTACTGCATCCTTGTTATCCACCGACCCGCACCAGTTTGTAGAATCTCCAAGTTTTTTTTAATTCTATTTGATTTAGAGGGATCACATCTGTTCCACATGTTATACTTGCGACCCTCTCCCATATTCTCATGTGTGTTTTCCAACGAACACCTTGTTAAAGCTATTTCTTACAAGCAGTTTTATCCAATTGAGTATTCTTTTCCACTTAGTTTTAAGTTTAGTTGTGTCAGGTGATTTACTTGCATTTTTAAATCCGTACCTTTCTGAAAGGGTTCAACGGGTTGTAATTGCCTCCGAAATATCATCCTGGAGACCGATAAACTCTGGAGTTCATCAATAATCGATACTTAGTCCGTTATTATTTCTCATATTTATTAATGACATAAAAGACAACCTTTTAAGTAGCATTCGGCTCTTCGCTGGCGATACATCATCTTGGTAACACCAAGATATCGGAAATTAAAAGTCATAAGTATCTTGGAGTTATCTTGAACGGTGCATGTACGTGAAATGACCATATCGTACATATCTGCGGTGAAGCCTGGTCACGCGTAGACTTACTGAGGAGGCAAAGGTTTACTCTTGACCACAGGGTCCTTGAAAAGATTTACTTTGCCCTTATCAGGCCTCTCCTTGAATACGGTAGCACAATTTGGGTTAACTGCACGGCGAGTAGTACAATCGAGCGGAAAAAAGACAGTTGGCTTCAGCAATGATAGTGACTGGCGCAACCATGAGTGCTAGGATTTCCGCGTTGTATAATGAAACCCGCTGGGACTCTCTTGAGGAAATACGACGCAAACACAAACTGAAACAATTCTTCCGAATGTTTCACCATATGACGCCTCCATATATTGCTAATAAATTCCCTCCAACAGTCTCTGCTACCAGGCAAGGTCCCAATCCCTGAGCATGTCATAATCTCAGAGTTCATTTCTGCAACACCCAACTGTACAAGTCTCCATTTATACCGATGGAACCTATGGGACGACACTCCGTTATCAATCAGAGAAAATTCATCGGTGAGTAATTTCGAAAGTTTTCTTAACAGGGGCAACCTGCGTCTCCCGTCATTTTATGGCCATGCAAAGTCACGAGTTGGTCAAATCTATCACTGCAGATTGCGATTGTGTTGCAGTAATCTTAGAACCGATTTATTCAGTAACCATCTGTCGTCATCGCCCCTATGTCAATGTGGCGAACTCGGGATAAGCGAACATTTTCTCTTGTTCTGTCCTGTCCTTGAAGAGGCACGCAGGTCAACAATAAAATCATTTCCATTCGCACTAGATGTGACAAAACCCCATATTTGTATCCAAATTCCTTACCAATAATGAAAATTCGTCTGTATTTGAAATAGTGCAGAACTTTATTCTACTTAGTAAGCGCTTCCAATAACTGCAACCCTACCGCTGCTCACATTATAGTTTACAATGGGTGGAATCTAGGTCAAGTCGCCAACTGGGTGATATCTCAATACAGCATCTCTTCCAAATGATCTTCTATCGTGTTATCCAACTATTTTCTCTAAGAGAGCAGCAAGTCTGCCCCTTCCGTTGTCCATTAGAATATTATACTGGCATACTAGTGTTATGCTGCGATCTCCAAGTGAGTCAATTCCCAAACTGTTGTTGATCAATGGTGATGTGTAGTGCATTCAAATTGGCCTTTTCCAAATGTCATCCTTCTCTTTCACTCGTCCTCTCGTTCTACTTTTTCATTTTTTTAGTGTTTAAACACTATCCACCCAACCCACCCGTTCTATCTGTCTAATTGAAACTGTGTAACTTGCAGACTTGGGAGACGGTTCGCAAAAGCATTCAGCTTTCTTCCGAATCCCCTACTGCAACAATTTAATCTGATACATTATGTGTTACCTGTATTCACTGAAAGTTATGTACAAAACATTCAATCCGTCTACACTTCGTCGCCTGAGAGCTAGAAGGTCCCATAGGGGACATAGAACATCCCAGCACTCACGCGACGACTTGTTCGCATGGACACGGTTAACCTGTTTTTGTTCAATAAATATGTTTTAAACTAACGTTTCTAATAAGCCTCTACCTGTATTTGTCACTCACATGTATTCAAATTCTCCGGTTTTCCCACTATTATAACCTTGCCTTTCTCCTCATTAATATAGCATTTATCTACTCCCCACCCTCGCGACGCATCCACTCTGTGGACCAAAAGTATCAAATTGCTTTTGTTCTCTCCAAGTCGCCAATTATCCCTGTACTTTCCCTACCACGGTTAACAGTTTTTGTTGCTCCTCTTTACTCTCGGCTAGTAAAATCATGTCACATCTAAGAATGCCATAAACATATTTTTCTAATTCACTTTTGTTGAGTCTGCCATTTGCGGTAGAGTAAATAAGTGGCAAGTGGCACTTTTTTCTTCTTCCCCGGTAACCATTTTGAATTTCCTCCAGGAATCCCCTCAATTCCTCAACTCCAGCAAGCCTTCCACAGGGAATCTTGCAAAATAACTTACCAACAATGCTACTAACGGCAACCCCTCTCTCAAAATTATCTAAAACTTCCCTGTCTCTCTCTTTATAAATAAATGTTACGCGGTTTTCCTTTCACTCACTTGGGTCCCCTTGTTTTTGATAGCCACGTTAAATAATGCTGCAAGATGCTCACATAATGGGTCCCTCCTCCTTTTTTGAAATCTCCATTGCAATTTCGTCACTACCTCCTGTGTGGAGATTTTGTTTTTAACTCGGTGACTACTTCTCACACCTCAATTTTACTGCACACTAATTCGGATAAGTTTTCTGTACTTCCCGCCTTAAATTCTGGAAAAAATCTCTTTTCTCATGTTCTAACATTTACCCTCTCCCAATCCGTGACCACTTCTACTGGTCGTCAGTGTTATTGCCAGTTACCTTCATATTGTGTAAGGTATTGCCTTTTTTTGTTTTTATTCACCAATTTTCACAATACAATGGAAACACCCCCACCCCCCACCCCTCCTTCCCCGCTTTGCTTATAGTCTTATTCCACTGTTTTCTTTTTGTCTTTGATTGTATTAACTATTTTTCTTGTCTCTTCATTTGCTTTATTCGTTTAACCCCTTACGTTTTATGTTTCTTCTAAAACAACATATTCTTTTTTCTAATTTTATTTTTGAGCTCATTGTTTACCACATAATCCAGTTTCTTTGTTGGAACTCTAATTATCCCCATGTTTTTCCTTGCAGCATCTGTTAGACCTTCTACTATTGAGTCTGCCATTTCATTAACGTTATCTCCAGTTGACACAATTTCTATCTTTGACTCTAAATTATCCACAAAGTGCTCCGACTCTGTTTCCACTCCCATTTTACAAATATCTTTGAATGTCGTTCCAGTTTTTTCAATTCGTTTGACTCTCACCCTCAATGTCATCAGGTTTTGATCACCATCCAATTCAGAAATTCCTGCGTCGTCTACTTCAATGTATATGGCTTTCCTCCACAGCTCTTTGTCAGTGGGTAGATAGTCAATTATTGTCTTTCAGCCGTTCCTTTCCATGGTTCATATAAGCTTACACTTTGCATCCTTATTCAATATCTTTAGTCTCACTTCGTTTGTAAATTCCTAAATTCCAAGTGTCCTCCCATTGACATTAATATTCTTGTTCCCACCCACTTTCCAGTTCTGTAACATTAGATATGAGTGTCGTATATATTCCATCGTTCTTCTCAGGCTGCTTTCTTCTGCTGCCAAAAATACAACCACACTGCAACGCTTCTATTTTTCTTTCTTCCATACTCTTTCGCCTTGTGCTTCATTTGTTGTATTCACCTTCAGTAAATATGAGATGGCTCCCTTTGATGTACATACCTACACCCACCCCACATTCTCCTTCTTCAGTCCTCCAACCATACCACTCCAAAACGATTATACCCCTTAATCTGCCAAAACTTACACCCTATCTAACCAATGTCTAACTGAGGCATATTATATCAATATTCTCTTCCTTCACAATGGCCGTGATTTCATTATTCAATTTCCTACAGAGACCCTGGATATTGTTGTATGTCATTTTGAAAACACATGAATCCTCTGAGATAATATTCTTACCTCTTTGTGTGGGTCCTCTGTTTTGTCATTGTTACATTTTCCTTTTTGAAAACTCTATTGCCTGTAATCTTTTCCCTTCCACCATGTCCTATCTTAACAAAAGGTTCCACTACGCGTGACAAGTTCCTCCCCAGTACATCCGTACCACTCGTGCTTGGATAAGGACCCTATCATATAATTACAGTTTACCCTAAACTGACCCGCAGTTGTTTACGAAAGGTACCCTAGCTCCTTGCAATATCTTTATAATTCCCCATTTTCCTCCGAAATCCTAGAATTTCGTGCATTCCCTCCACAATGACTGGGACGAACCAGACACTACCACCTTCGCTTTCCTACTCAGTAATTTATTTACCAAATCCTTGTACATCTACATAAACTCAACTGTCCTTCTTCCCCTAATATTGTGATATAACGATTTCTGGAGAATCAATAATATAACAAAAACAAGATTTTCAAGGGCATTACAGTTCTAATAGCGGCCCAACAAAAATGATTAACAGCCAGAGGTTTTTTGCAGCCCGAGACAAAGTCGAGGGCCGCCAATCAGACAGAGATTATTCAACAGACTTGTTCTTCAAATAAGAAATGAAAAAACATTGTAAAGTGAATAGAAAGTGAACAATTAAGTTATGAGTTTGAACTTCGAATGTTCATGAGATGTCAGTATTTAATTTTATAAGTTTAAAAAAAAAAAACAAGTACGAAATAACTGGAGCAAAAAATCCAGCATCGGAGTTTGGAAGCTTCAAAAAACACAATGATACATATCTGTACTGACCTAAAGACAAAAAATCACACACGTGATATTCCGCTGCAAGAATGCACTCGTTTTGCCTCGGATGAAAACAAACAAAGGATACCATACGTCGATTGAACATAAATCGATGCGAGACAACGTGACAAACTCAATTCCATTATCCACCCGCGGCCTGATACGTCACTTGACTTGCCGTGCCTTATATAATTTGGTCGTCTTAGGCCCCAGCCACACTATGGATTACAATTGAATAGGATGATCTCCGACCTGGATGGGTTTTCGATTGGTCACACAATCGTGACGATTGCCTCTGATTTCAGCCTATAAATTGTGTTGTGGTCACACTATACAACAGGTCTTCAATGATCGTACGGCAAGTCTGTGGTAATCGCACGACTATCGTAAGACTATCGCACGATGCTATTAATTATGATCACCAATGCCTTCCGAGGATTATCTATGACTTGTAGTGCGATTAGCAAAGACTTGTGGTGATTTGTAAGATTATCAATGATTCATGAGGATCAACTGAGATTATAGTACGACGATCGCACGGCGATCGTAAGACTTTCTAAGATTTCTCTACGATCATCGCCGATAAAGTATATATATACCAGGGACCGACCTGGGCATGCGCCAGTGCGTATTTGGTTCTGAAACATCAGGACCTGGCTCTTAAATCTCAGAAATAGGCTTCTCAGTTGGCGCGTAACTTCTCAGATCATATTTTGATATTCTTTCCATGGATAATCGAGAGAGACACTCTTACATGTATTATATATATGATTATCATTTATCATTGTTGTAGAGTGCTTAAGTTAATACTTCAAGTCTTAATTACCAAGCATTAATCTTCACTGTGGTTTCTGATCAAGTCTTGGCTGCCAAAATAGGCAGCCAAGACTTGATCAGAAACCACAGTGAAGATTAATGTTTGCTATAGTGTACTAAATGAAAATGATGAGAGCTATTACATACTTGCAGTGTGTGTGACAAACAGCAGTGTGACTCTGTAAATTGAAATCTGTCGCATGAATTGAAAAAATAGGCTCCGAGGCTAGAGCGTATTTTAAATAGTCCTGATCGGTCCCTGTATAAGCTGCTCCGTAATGCAGGCGTCACAATGTGACGATTTTGACATACGATGAAAACGCGAATTTGAAAATGTGCAAATTCGCAAAGAATCGTGAATCAATCGGACCATTGGTAAACACATCTTAAGCCATCGTTTGGCCGTCGGTTGAGTTTCTCCGGCTCCATCAGCAACATCGGGAGAGCGGGCAAAATCTTTATCAAGCCAAAAAATGTCCGATACCCTGGCGAAGGTTCATTTTTCGTGACGCTTACGTGTTTCCATCTTGCCCTTCGCATGGCCATGGAGATGGCATCCTGCGTGTCATCATTGTATTGCCTTCGTCTGTCCATCGGCACCATCGGTCAATTTTAACCTTGCGAAGATAATACGAAGGAAACAAGATGCTGCCCGATTGCCATAAGAAGGCAACGCGACTACGTAGTGCCCTCGTGATGCCTGCGTATAGCCATCGTATTGCATTACGATACCATCTCGATGGGACTACGGTGTCGGTAAGCATGGCTGAGTTTAAGTTGCTCAAGTGTTTCCCAGCTTTCATGGTAACACGGTCATATAAAAGGGCACCCTCGGGGCACCTCCAACCAGCCCTTCTTGAGGACCTTTACAGACCAAAGGCTTGTGTCACTCCTCAGCATTTATCATAATTACTCCTAAGTATTTTCCTGTATCCACAGATCTCACACAATGGCATATGAAGATGAGACAACCAGAAAGAATAAAGCAGCAGCCTTGCTACTGATTATGCACCCCAGAGAGCATGATAAGCAGCTCTTACAGGCCTAGTACCTCCTCTTACAGGTAAAATTTGTCATTTTGCACTCTCCCATTTGTCACTTTGCTTTTATTTGTCATTCTGTCATTTGTCTATGTCCTTATCTTGTTTTGATTTTTTTCCCATGGTAGGGGCAAACAAAAGCGCACGAGAAAACCGAGGTCTGTCTGTGTGGGTCCGGGAATGGCTGTCTGACAAAAAAGGAGAGAGCGTCATGGCCACTACACAACTCTACTTGATGAGCTGAGAACTGAAGATGAAAAGGCATTCTTCCAATACACAAGGCATCCCAGAGGGATCTATGATAAAGTGTTTGGAAGGATAGAGGACAGAATAACCAAGAAGGACACATGATACGGAAGGTCTCTCCCCCTGGTCTCAAACTAACAATCACTCTCAGACACCTGGCCTGCGGTGATGATTATCCAAGCCTGTCATACAACTTCAGAGTTGCTCCAAATGCAATCTCACTCATCATCAGTGAAGTCCGCGAATCGCGATGCCATCAAAGCTGAGTTTGCTGCTGAGGTGATTCAGTGCCAAACTACAACTGAAGAGTGGGCTGCCATTGCTGGGCAGTTTGAGAAGAGATGGCTGCTCTCACACTGATGTGGTGCTCTGGATGGCAAGCATGTGGCAGTCACCTGTCCCTGGAACACTGGCTCTCAATACAGAAACTACAAGGGCTTCTTCTCCATTGTACTCTTGGCCCTATTCGACGCAGACTACAAGTTTCTGTGGATTGATGTTGGCTCTGATGGCTCCAGCAAAGATGCCAGTATCTACAATGGGTCAGAACTAACGGAAGGTCTGGAGAGTGAGAACAACATATTCAACCTGCCTTATGAAAAACCTCTACCTTGGGATGATGTTCCTGTGCCCTTTTACATAGTTGGGGACAATGCATTCGGCATCAGCAAGTGTTTGATGAACCCATTTTCTATCCGAAATATGGAGCACGACGAGAGAGTATTTAATTATAGTCTCTCAAGAGCCAGACGTGTAGTTGAGAATGCCTTTAGCATTCTGGCACACTAGTTCCGAGTGTTGCTCAGAACCATGAATCAGATAACAGAGACATTCAGAAAGATCATCACAACCTGTGTCATACTTCACAACCTTATCAGAATGCGATACCCTGCCACCCATAGTAACCTAATGGACTTAGCGGACCAAAACTATAATGTGTCCCCAGGCTGCTGGAGAAATGACAAAGTGCTGGCTGATATATACCATGGGAAGGCCAGGAATGCTGGCATCCAAGAACGGAGACAGACCAGAAGATATCTGGGCCATTATTTTGCATCCAAGGCTGGCTCAGTGCCATGGCAGGACAAGATGATCTTGTAATGGAAGTGCCTGACATTATTCTCACTATACAGTGACATTATCCTGATTCTTGTGACAATGATATTGTCATCATTATGACAAGACTTGTGTGTCAATGTTCATATTACCAGAAATGTATAACATGTTATTTTTGCATGTTGCATTGTAACTTGATCAGCAATATGTATATTGAGTAATAAATATGTTTTTCAAATATTGCATGCACATTTTTGTCTGTGTTTCACAAAATAGTAAAAATAAAAACTATTTGAATTTAAATGATTCTCAATTTTGATAATGATACAATTATGGCGAAACATTTTGATAATTTTAATATTTTAAGTTTTCCAACTTGTAAATGTCACAATGTCACAAATAATTTGAACTGATAATTATAATAACTTGTAACTTTTCTGATAACATCAACATTTAACCCCCCCCCCCCCCCAACACACACCCACACTTTAAAATGTTACTTTCAAATACTAAGTTTGGAACTTGGGCAAGATATTTAACTTCAATGGGAATTTTAAACTAAGCACAAAGGGCCAAAAATTAAAGTTTCATTCAGTTAACATTATTGGGACTTAGACTTTACATTATGTAATTAGGATTTTGGGCAAGATGTTTAACTTTATTGAGAATAATTATCTTTAGCTTAAAATTAAATTAAGGATACAGGGGCCGAAAAAGGAATGAGTCTGAAAATATATTTAACAAATTTTATTCCATACAATAACAATGACTTTCAAAATTCTAATCTTGAGAGATTCAATACCTCTGCAATATTATGAAATAGATATTTTCTCACAGTCTCTGAAACTTGGCACAGTCTCTATAAAGATGGCAAACTTTGTAATATTAATTTGATACAATCTCTCAAAATTGGCACATATTTACTGGTTATTGTTGTTGTCGTCCATGCTCATCATAGCAGTGAGGTCCAGGTCCTTATTGATATTAACACTGCCATCTGGGTTAAGATATAGGCTGAAGCTGTCCTGGTGAGTACTTTGCTGGGCTGGCTGTGACTGCTGAGCTGGAGAAGGAGGACGCTGGACTGGCTGCTGGGCTGAGTGCTGCTGAGGAGGCTTCAGTTGCTGCTGATGATGCTGAGTAGTCAGATGGAGGAGGGAGACTGGTGAAGCTGCTAAGGAGAAGGTGAACCAACTCTGGTGACTACAGGCATGCCGGCCATGGGCTCCTGACTCTCCCAGACTAGAGGACTGCCTGTTCTGCGGCTGTAGGACTGACTGGCAGTGCTGACTGGAGAGTATGGTACTGCTGCTGCTGCTGTTGTCCTAAGCTGTACTGCAGAGTAGCCTGCTCCACGTAGTCACAAGACTGGACTCTCCACACTGAGGCAGGAGGTGGGTTCCTGGGCCGCTGGCTGGGACTTGGCTGGAATTCTGCTGAGGGGAAGGAGGTGAGAGGGGAGGGGGGATAAAGCTCTACTGGTGGAGTAGTAGCTGCTACTGGGGAGGGTACTCTCCTGTTGGAGTTGACTGAATCTTGATTAGGTGGCAGATGTGCAGACTGTGAATACGGCAAATGGCTTCTGCTGCTGCAGCTGCTGAAAGGCTGATGGGACATCTTCATAGGGACTGATCTGGGCGCCAGCGTCCCCCTCACTCTGTACTGTATGGACAACTTGTGATAACTGAAAATACAAAAACAGATAGCACAGGATTAATGCAAGTTCAAATTTGCCAATAAAAAATATTTAAATTCAAATATATAAATTTCAAATTTTATCAATTTTATATACTCATTGTTTAAGTACTCTGGTGATGTCCTCGGTGGCAGGCTCCAGGCAGGCATCGTACAGACGAGCCAACTCGGTTTCCAGGTATTTGCAGAAAGGGGTTGCCCTGTTGAGTGGTTGCTCTCTGGTGATGAACTGAATCAGCTTTTCCTGGGGATCACTGCACCCTCCGCCCACTCTAATCTCCATGGTCGGAGACTCGGGTCGGTCCTCAGCAGCTCTCGTGGTCCTGGAAGAAAGTGTGGGTGTTGGCAAGCCAGTGTACTTCTTGGTTGTCTCCCTGGGCTCGTCTACACGTCTGGCTGCCATGTTGCTGTCATCACTGCCTGCCAGCTCACCAGTCGCCGCCACAGACAACTTGTCCTTAAACTGCAAATACAAAAAAGGAAAACAAACATAAATACATTTGAAAGTCATATTTGGAAACAATAAGTTTGAAATTGACAATTTTCAGTAAAATTAAGTTAGAAATTAATTTCATTCAGATACTCACACTGGCTGGCACATCTTTCTTGTGGCGCTTGATGTGTGACATCAGGAACCTAAAAATCCAAAAATCCTCCTTATGAATCTGTCCCAGTCACTATCCATCTCGCTGGCCTCCTCAGCAGCAGTAGCAGGTTCTTGCTCATCATTACTGGACAGGCCATCTCCGGACCTCTTCTCAGTCCTCTGGACAGGTTTGCTCTACTTCAGTTTGAAAAATATTGTCTTGTTGGTGAGGTGCCATATCATTATGGAATCATCTGTAATGACAGAAATATTGTCCTGTTCATGAGGTACTTTATCATTATGGAATCATCTGTAATGACAGAAATCAAAACAAATAATTACTCACAGCATTGAAATGTACATTGACAGCAAAATAAATGTTCAAATTTAAAAATGTTTCAAAGATATTTCAGATATTTCACACATATGTTAAATATTAAAAATATACTTCAAATATTTCAAAATTTCAATTTTTTTATTCTTACAATTCAGCCCGTACTCAGCAGCCTTGTCCTCACAGAGTTTCCCCAGGTACGCCTAGTCCTTTTTCTGCTTGTCCTTCATGTCATATAGCAGTTTGTGCTCTTTCAGCCAGCCAGCCAGCGCCTCCTCCTGTTTCTCTGTGAAGCTATATGGTGCACTACGGGGTGGGTTCTGCTTCTGGACCCTGCCTTTGCCCTTGCCCTTCCACACCTGAGGCTTGGACTTGCCGGAACGGGTGGGGGGGGGGGGGGTGTTGGAAGAAGTTGTGGGTTCAACTGAAAAGACACAAAATTGAGAAAAAAATAAGTACATGCAAGACAACAACATGTGGGATAAATTAAGAAAATCACCCTACCCCCTTACCCCCCACCCTTACCAACAATAAATTTTAAATATTTACCTTCATCATCTGATGAGTCAGACTGCCTGGGAGGAGGAGGAGAGGGTGAGTGCTGAGGAGATTATTCGGACTGCTGAGGACACCTCTTAGACTGCTTAGGAGACCTTTCAGAATGCTGAGGAGACCTGGAACTCTCTGGAGACTGTGACTTGAACTAGGGCTGGCATCCCTCTTTGGTGGTTCTCCTCCTCCTCCCCCATCCCCTCGGGTGGTTTCAGACTGAGTGCTGTCTTCTGAGACCTGTATGTCCTCAGTTTCATCCACTTTCCTCTTCTGACTTCTCCCTGTACCAGCTGGCGCCTTTCCTCTGTCTTTGCCTGGTTTGGGTGGCATGTTAAAGGTGAATTAAAGTTGAATTAAAGTGGAAATTAAGTTGAAATGAACTGAGTTGTGCTCCCAATAATCTCCAACCTCAATTGAAATCCCAACCGTCGCCGCAACGGTTTTATATCATCGGGAGGTCACGTGATGCCCTCGTGACCTAGTTCGAAGCATCGCATACGCACCGTACTCTCAATACTACGTCGTGTTGCTATCATGCAGCCATCGAGTGGCCTTCGTGTAGACCTTACAATGTTAACCCAATATCGGGCCTACATTCGCACAGCATTCGCACGGCGGCCGTATGACATGTCATTGACATCGTTTTGCCTCCTGCCAACATCGGACCTGCCTCGGATGCTGATTGGCTTTTGACCAAATTCTGGCCCACGTTCTCGCGAAATTCGAATTTTCTATTTCGTGTTGTCATCTTTTGTCATGATCGTTACAGTGTGACGCCGGCATAAGAGCTTACGATAGCTGAAGATTGTGTAAGGCAGCTGTACGACGATCGCCCAACCACCTCAGACCGATTACAGATAACTTAAGATAAGTTAGAACTGCTGACGATCGATTCAGGCGTAGCTAGGTTTCTGTGCATGCACAAAAACCTCACCGTGACAAAAAATCACTCGAACGACTGCAAACGATTCTCCACGACTTCCAGAGATTACTGAAGCGTATCCATGACTTGTCGCACGACTTGTTAAAGCTTGCTCGCGACTTTGTGGTAGGAGATAATCTTATCGTGTCTTATCCTATCGTAAGCCCTAGTGTGACTGTTGCTTTACTAACTGTTATAATGCACCAGAGAATTCACCTTTAAGTGGTAATAATAATATTTCCAAAAACGCGTTAATCACTGACCATAAACAATATCAAAAAGAATCAGAGACATAAGATACAGACACGTCGTAAAATCGCACACACCAACAGATTTGCCGTTCTCTTACGACTTAACCCCCTGTGAAGAAGTATCCGATGTAGGAAAAGTCGCTTTTTTGATATCGTTTCTTCATAATTGGCCCATGTTTGATTGGCTCTGAACGAACCCCTTTGTCCTCTTTATGAAATTTGACCCTTTACACAGGACCCCTTAAATGAAATTTAAAAAAAGTGATGTCGGGTGAATTCGTGGTTGCTGCAGGCCAGAAGCGCGCGTGGGATATTTTAGGACGCTAACTCCTTTCTGCCCTACCTTTCATGTCACAGATGGAACCTTGGCAATCGACGGCCTCCAATGGATCCCAACTATTCAGTGATAGTATGAAAAGTAATGTCATGGAAACAACTTTCATAAAAGAAAACAATATTAACACACCCTAAAGGTGTCATTTGTACTTTCAAGATGCGTTATTGACTAAGTGTTCTAGCCTTTCAGTAAGTGTTACAATTTAATTTGGGCTTTAGCGATATTAGGATATGGTAGCCTTTCAGGAAGTGTTACAATGTGATTTAAGCCTTAGCGAAATAAGGATATGGTAGCCTGTTTCATTCCATTGTCGAATATTCGGCGTGTGTTAATTCCGATTGAATGGGTGTGGTGTGGGAACTGTTGGGGAATTTAGTACTTTCGCAAGCTGACAGATTTGTACCGTGTACATCTCTAATGGGGCACAAAAGTCGTTCATTTCTTGACGAAAGCATGAAACTGTGTACCTACCTAGTGTGACACCAAAGGCTTAGGGAAAAAATGGATCCGTAAAATTCCCGCCTCCTGGTGGCAGCCAAAATAATTGATTTTCAGCCATATATCAACTTTCTACAACAATTAGCACTCTCAAGGCGGTGTTTTCACGTAGGTTTCCAATATCAAGGAGTGAACTTGAAGTATCTAAAAATAAGTCAACTAGGCGGCATATTAGATTTCAAGATGGCCGTCATTTTAAGGTGATATGAGTGAAGTTCAAACGACTATGGAATACCATTTTGATTTGCATCGATTTATTGTTTAAACAATTACCCAATATACCCTCCAGATCAAATTGCAAGATGACACCTATTGTTTTCATTCAAAATGAAACAGAACCTAGTAATATTGTCCACTGAATATGCATTTTGCTACACAAGGCAGTGACAAAATCTTTTTTTCTTGATTTCTTAAATAAACAATCTGTAACTCTAAAATATTTAAGTTCGTTCATGTAAGTAATTGGTGGAGTGAACAAAATCTAGTAGTTGACACCGCACCAACCTCGTAACAATGCCAATCACACTTGCATAGTATAATATAGCCCAGGTTAGCTTTAAATTATTTCGAGTTGTGCACCATTGAATTTTGTAAGATCCTAAGAATTTCATATAATGAAGGCATACCCTGTTACTAATCATACAGACTTAATCAGCCTTGAGTGTTCAAACGAACCCATTGTAACGCAAACGCAATGCAGTTGGCTCATTTGAAAACTCAAGAGATGGGATCTTTGGTCTTTGGCTCCTAGCGAAATCTGGAAACTAATCACATCATATCCCTACACTACAGTTAGTTACAAGTTATTTTCGAAGCATGTCAAGATGGCTGCTAACAAAGTATGTTCATCAACTCAAAATATCGTCTCTCTGACAAACACTGTTGCTGACTGTTGTGACCAAAGTTCCTTGTAATATCCACAGAATGTTCAATTGAACCAGCTGCAACGAGAAGGCAATGCAATTCAGTTGCTTTATTTGAACACTCTAAGGACGGGATCTCTGATTTTTAACCATCTGTTACTAATTGGATTCATCAAACCTTAGCAAAATGTGCTCTGGTTTTCAAATAGACTTGTTGCAATATTAGAAGATTGCAAGTGGTTTATTTTAACACCCATGTAAAGGATCTCTCGTCTAGAGGCTCCACCTAAACCTGATAACAGTTCTCGTCACACTTGCACAGCACAATGCGTTGCAAATTAGCGCTGAAGAGCTTTCAGATTTCCTTTCTGAAGTTTGCTGCATTTACAAGAGATGAGTTCTAGACGCGCCTTCTCTGCAACAGGCAGGGTTCTCTACCGAGGTTTATAACCATTTTCCGATGCTTCCCAGACCCTTTCATTTGGATTTGGGAGATTTGGCTGGAGTTGTAAACATTGTCCCCATACATGTCATGCCTGGTACATAGCCCTTTTAATATGTTCCTCCAGGACAGCTTTTGATGGGGGAATTTTATCAATGCCTCTTGACGGTTTACAGAAGAAGGCGGCATTAACGTGCACCTCGTCACTTGTAGACGACTCTACATAAGTACAGTGAATCGCTCAAGTTTTTTCGATCACATCCTCAGGCGGTCTGGATTGTGTTGGCGATGAGAGAAGAGCAAAGCTCTTGGCAACTTGGGGTAATGCAAGCCATGTCTGCTAAGTAGCCTTCTTTCCATAATTTGCAAAATATGGTGTCGTGTCTGAACCAGTGAAGGCATTATGAGAAAAGGTAAACCCTTTGCCATTTGACGACCTAGTGCAATCTCATGAATTAGAATATAGCGGAAATACTTTCCCGTTCCGAAGGCTATCCAAAGGTGTTCCAGATTACACAAATTCTAGAAATTAGCCCCTGCCAGGTCATCTACGCCAGTGTCTACTATTCTAATGACTTACCGGAAACTAGCTTCCATGGCATCCGGGACATGAATAAGAAGCCTGGTGTCTGCTTCTTCATGTGCACATGGTTGTAGTCTATCTGTGATGAGGCCCTGTCTTGAGCTGACGACCGAATTGCCTTGAGTAGATAAAATTACTTTGTCACCTGTGTCAATGGAAGTAATCTGGGATGCCAGAACATGAATTAGTTCGTCCTTGTTATTGTCATTACGAAGGAAGTTTTTTCCAGTTACCAGGAAGCTTTACATTCCAGGACACCCGCCTGCGAGTACCAGTCCCTCTACTTCTCTTGTTGAAACTTTCAAGTGTTGTCCTTCAAGTGCGCATCCCAGACAAGGTCTAAGCGTTGTGTGTTCTGAATCTGAGAAAATATATATGGAAGGAACATATCGTGGGCATATCCACCATATGTCCTTCATTCATTCTCCCAATGGAAGAAAATGTACTACAGCCGCACCATCTATAATTTTTGCATCAACTGCTGGAGCATTTGGGATGGACGACGGTTTGATGGATTCCAGTAAACCAACAAGGTCAGACTTCTTTCCATCCCACAGTTTTCCAGCTGAAAATATTGAAGGGGGTAGGGTATTGTTGGTTTTCATGCTTAAAGATGTCTTCAAGATCGCCATCTCTTGACTGACTGGAGATGTACAATCTAGGAAACAGCACATAGTCACGCTTAAGCTCACTTAGCTTCACAGCATCTTTTGATGTAAGACGTTTCTTTGGGCTGCTAAAAGGAGGGAGTGAATTCCTTGTTATTGGTGCACTCAGTGGCTTCTCGTTCTTTAGCAAACGGTCATTAACAAATGCCTCGTTCTGTTTTTGTCGCAGTGTCTTTATCCCCACGACACAGTCTACAACACACTTTGGCATGATTTCCTGTGAATCAATCATCAGGTCTGTGGTTTCATCAAGAAACATGTTTCTCATTTCCTCTATTGTAGATACAAGGGCGCGTACATCCTGGGCAAAGGATCTCTGCCTTCTGTCTATTTTCTCATGGAGCATGCATCGCTCTTGTCCATATGCATGTCTAGACCCTCATAACATTCAGGAATAACTGAAGAAAGCTTTGGTCCTGCTACCATCCAACGTCCCAGGGCTCCGGGTTTTTCCGCTAGGTCAATGGCTCCACCATCTCCTTTCACATTTGCATTCATCTGTTCGTGGACCTAGTCTATGACTATTGCTGAAAATAAGCGCCCTGTTTTGTTTGAAGTGAACGTGCCACGCATAAAATGGTCAAACACTTCAGGACATCTCCTATAAAGGGGGACCATATATCTGATATGTACAGACATCCATCGTGCATAGTAAGCATGATCCAAAGCAAAACCCACGGTGCCAGATTTGCCACGGATTCCACATAAAGCTGAAAGTCAAATGTTCGGACGGCTCGAACAAAACTCAACACGGTTAATTCCAGGTCAAGAACTAAACTCCAGCAGAGAAACATTGGATGGTCAAGGCACGTCTTGTCACAACATTCTGCGACGGAACTTCCTGAAACATGATCACAGTCATCTCTCGATTCCGTAGATGCAGAATAGGCTTGTCTTTGCAGAATGTCAAACTGTCAGCTGTTACTTAGTGTGCTCTCTTGGTTTTTGTAACGTGTGATGCGTGAATAAAGCTGCCAGCTGTACCCTTGGTAGCAACATTTGTTTGGACGATCGCGTTTGACCATTCGTTTCCATCAATGGATTCACCAATTGCTTTAATAGCAGCCATTTTTGTATGGAGTGGGCCAAGCAATATTATGTACATCTCTTCACCATGCAGCTCAGGATATTGCCACTGGATCTGCTTGCCAGTCGCAAACAGAGGCTGGTCCATTGTCAGCACAGGAATCTGCCCTGGATTGAGTAAATGAGTTGCAGCTCGATTAGTCACCATGCTGTGTTTTATCATTGCAAAGTTTAGCCGCCCTACTACTCAGATTTATATCAACGGAATCCTATGCTCCACATACTTCATACGTGTTTTTTTTTTTAGTTTTGGAATGATTGAGGAGGCCCATCGGGTATGGCGGTAGGCGTTTTACGTTACTGAGTCGTGTTGGATCACTGGATTGAAGCGAAAGATATTAGTGTTAAATCACCGAGACGTGTCGGATGACTGGGTCGATGTGGAGGAAAGTCTCCAATTTCGTAGGTATGCGTGTTGACAACCGGATTGGGCAGGGTATTTGGAATGAGTAGGTGACTGTGTTATCAGACCCGAGGCTATTAGAGCCCCTATGGCCACCACAATCAAAATTTTTGCCCTCTTCTTTCTAGAATGTGGGTATATTGTTGATACAAAATTTAGGTTTTTAGGTCATTTCCCCAATATTTTCGGAAATTTTAATCAATCACCCCACTCCTTTCTCAGCCAGTCGTTGGGAATTGACTGCCTTCGGCCTGCGTGTTATACTTGGGTTGGGAGGAATCTCTGTAAAGGGTCAGTGGAACTGACCTGTAGGTCAGCAAGATGATGTGATCGAGACACTTTGACTGGGTTTTTGTGATGGCGGTCATCGTTAGTATTCAGATAACTCATGGGAAGAATGATAAGGTCGCGTCTTGTTGAGCCACATGGTTGAAGGAGTCGTGTAGTCAGATCACTATGTCGCGGAGAAGGCTCTCCAGGAAGAACCACCTGCAAGGGCCCCTATGTCGAGTGAGTGGGGCAGAGTGGGGCAGAGTATGGAAAATAGATGTCTTGAACCCCTTGATCCTGTTAATTTGTGGACTGCATCAACCACGAAATGTGCGCTGGGGTAGAGTGTTTGGGGCAAATCTATGCTGCTATGTTAAATTTCAATAGGGTTATCAAGAACGGTCACTTGGCTATTAGTATTTGTCTTGACGTCGCAAGGTATTATCTCGGCGCAGCGAGGTAATTAATTCGCTGCGGCGAGACAATTAATTCGCTTTGGCGAGGTAAATATTGGAAACTAAATCTACCTTTACGTCCATAGCTTATATGGGTCATTCCGCTGCCAAAATTAATTTATCTCTCCGCGGTGAGATAATACCTTACCGGGGCGAGAAAATTAACTTGCCGCGGCAAGTGATTATTCTCTCCCCGCGGCGAGATATCTCGCATCGACGAAATAATTATCTCACAGCGACTAATTATCTCGCCGCAGTGAAATAAATATCTCTTGGTTTCAACCGGTCGGTCATTTATTTTTGTTTTCCATGGTCGGCTCGTAAAGCAAGACGTTTTAAAGCAACCATTCGTGATTACATTTATTTTTTTAAGATTAGTATAAGGTTCAATAATTAGTTGCCCTCAACCCCTTGTCATGCCAGTTAAAGTTTCATAAGAGATATTTAATTTGCAATATGGGAGTATGAATTTGTGTGGATAAACCTGATATTACATAAATATATGTTAACAAGTCCCACAGCAAAAAACTGGTTCACAATCGCAGGTTTAACAGCACCTGTCAGAACGCATTTGATTATGTGCGTTGACACTTGCAAAGCTGTGATTATGTATGATAATTTTAGACAACAGAAGCCCATATCTGGCATAAAATTATTGAGCGGATTTTTATGAAACCTGAACTGAAGTTGTTGTGGTTGGAGAGTAAGGCCAATGGATCTTAGCAGTGCATTAAGTATCAGGACATGCGGCAGGGCGTCTGTAGAACTAAAGTCGCTAATATATACCAAAAAGCAGTGTCACCTCGTCATATGTTTGCAGCAGGTTGCTCTGTGATAATTTGTGGTACTGTGATGGAATTGTTGGTCAGTAAATGGCGGAAGGGGTGGGGAGTAGGAGGAGTTTGGTGGTGTTGGAAGTACACTAAGTAATATTCTTCCTGTAAACAGGAATGGCGGTTAATCTGTCCAAATGTTTTGATGATGCGCGCTGCCATACATTCTAAATTTCGTAAAGCGTCAAAACCACTTTTTGGTTAGTGTAAATATACCCTTAATTTGTGATGTAGAATCAGTGAAATGATACGAAATAAGTATGCTGTTCAAAACCATGTGTCCTTTGGTTCTAAATTTATTCGTATTTTCCATTGTTCCATAAGTTTCAAATATTGAAACATATACTTCATATTTTGTTGGCCTGCCTGCGTGCCTGCCTGTTTGTCTGCTAAAGAAAAAGAGACCGACGAACGAACGAAGGAACGGACGGACGGACATAGAACCGATATGTTGATCTAGACGGACGGACAGACGGACGGACAGTCGGACGTCCGGACAACCCAGATTTAAGATGCTTTTGGGCGCATAAAAGCATGGGGAGTTTACGTAGAAAAGAAAACGCTTATCAAATTCTGATCGTTTAGAGGTCTCACAGAACTAAATATTTTCCCATAGGCGACCATTATAACGTTCAGGTGGAAAAAAATATGATCGCATCACTTTAATTTTGGCATTCAAATATCTCTGTCAAGTATAGCCCTTCAGACAACTTTTTCTGATCTGAAAACAGGGGGTCATGCAACAAATAAGAGAGAAAAACTGGCACAAAGGGAAGTACCGGTCACGTGCACATATTTTTCAGGGAATTCCCTACAAAAACACACAAAAAGTAAATTGTATTTTTTAGGTCCAAAAGTCATCAAATCACCCTCTTTTTTATCAGGAATATTCAACAATAATGCAAGATGTCAATAGAATGTTTCAAACTTTTATTGAAACAACGGATTTTCCCAAGGCTATTTATTTTTAGAGATTGCGTCATTTCCGAGTGCAACATTTTAAGGCGGCTCACTCTAATTTCAATATTTAGTTCCGCGATACCTATAATCATCCCCAACCCCACCAAAGAGACATTTTACCACTTCCATGAGATAAAAGAGTCATTTCTGCATTAGAATCCAACTTTTGGCTTTGGCTGAGTCAAAAACATGGAAAATTTGCTCTTTTAAGGAAAAGTGTCCAAACTTTGTCAAGTGGGCTTGAAAACTGGTATTGCCTCCAAAAGATTTTTCTATCCTGTTACTTTATAAATTAACTGAGAAGGATGAGAATTTACAGCTTTCTTTAAAAAACTTCCCTGATCCCAAAATAAAACTATCATCTGCATCAGCACAAACTATTTTTAGAAAACATCTGTCTCATTTAACCATACTGCAAGCAAAACAGTGTCCCAACCCCCATGGAACAATATGGATGTCAATTTTGTTTCCAAAACTGGGGATGCAGCTATATATTTCACCAATATGAGAGGACTCTACCAGTTTATCCTAACAACTGATGTCAAATTTTATTCCACCATCTGAAGTAGTAAAATTTTGCCCTGAATAGGACCCCCCGGTATGCCCCTTTTCATCAAAATATGTGATATAATTCATAATTTAATTGATATTGACCCAAAACAAACCTACTGTGATATGAACTTTCCCATCTGTAATAGTTTTTAAATCACAGTCTGGCTTCTGAAGACAATTCACATTGTATTGATGAATATTTTGCAATTTTTGTAAAGGAAAAGCCTCAGTTTTCTCAGTAAAGGCACATAGAGTCATTGGTATGGCACTGACAAAACATAAAACAGTGTTTTTTTCCAAACGAATGACCAGTACCTGCTACTGTGATATCTCATAACACTGGTAAGATGCCTAAAACCATCAAATATTGATTCTATAGTGCTATGCTTATGCTGCAAGTTCCCATAAGTGCACTTTCATAACCTTTGTTTTAATCCCCACAGACACCCATTCTGGCAAAAAGATTGAAATTGTTGAAAACATGTTTCCAAAGAGGATGAATCAGACATTTGCTTCAAGAATATAGTGGTATTTGATGTTTAATATACTTGTGTGTGTGTGGGGGGGGGGGGGGGGGGGAAATTAGTCAGCTGCCAATTATTGAAAATGTAGATCCAGGCAAGTGAAAAGCAAAGAAACACCATGTCTGATGAAGAGACAGACACACAGACAGACAGACAGATAGGCTTGCAGTCACACATGTAGGAGGTCTACATGAGGGTACTGAATGGCATACAATGAAAAATATAGTGGAAGAGCCAGGGCAAGGTTGTTAAATTGAAAAATAACTCAGTGGACCATGAGTGCTGAAGCCTCAAAGTAAATCTTAAAAAACTGAAAGTGTATGATACTAACTTCAGTCTTTAAAAACATGCTGTTCAGTCTTCCAAATGTTTATCATCAGCAGAAGGGTTAAATATGTGTGGGAGAGAGGACTTGGTTCAGGGAAAGAGCAATATTTCACAACTGTCACTGTAAATTTATGCTGCATCAGGGGAACCATGGCAGCACTAGTACTAGACAACTATATTGGTAGCTATGCACAAATGCCATTCACTCACATTTGTAATTTTATTATGTTGTTTTCCACTGTAGCCCCACCCCTTCCTCAAATTTGTGTTCCAGGATACTCTTTCAATGAAGGAATTGTTTTCCAACATTTTGAAGAGCATAATATAGAAGAGAAAAACTTCTAAATAATAGTGAATAGAAGGGCAGTGTAGGTTTTCTGTCTGTGTTTGAATGGTGATTTGGGAGGGGGTTGGAAGATTTGGAATCCTCCCTGCCCCTAGAAATATGAGGAGAAACCATGGTTTACATAAATATGTTAATAGGGTAAGATAGGCTGTTAGTTAGCAGCTGCCAGAGGTTATAGTGTGCTCCTGGGGAATACACTTTCTCAAGATGTGAATTTTCTTGCATGAACAGCCTTAGTTTTGGAAATATATAGCTTTAATTGCTGACTGTGACAAAAATGTAACTTCTCAAAACAATAAAATGGTTTGGTAAGGTGTATGGTCCCCAAATAAATATTTAAATGTGAAATAATCCCCCAAAATAATAACTGAATCTAGTCTGGAAGCCAAAAAACATATTTCCTATAGGTCTCACAGAACTAAATATTTTCCCATAGGCGACCATTATAACGTTCAGGTGGAAAAAAATATGATCGCATCACTTTAATTTTGGCATTCAAATATCTCTGTCAAGTATAGCCCTTCAGACAACTTTTTCTGATCTGAAAACAGGGGGTCATGCAACAAATAAGAGAGAAAAACTGGCACAAAGGGAAGTACCGGTCACGTGCACATATTTTTCAGGGAATTCCCTACAAAAACACACAAAAAGTAAATTGTATTTTTTAGGTCCAAAAGTCATCAAATCACCCTCTTTTTTATCAGGAATATTCAACAATAATGCAAGATGTCAATAGAATGTTTCAAACTTTTATTGAAACAACGGATTTTCCCAAGGCTGTTTATTTTTAGAGATTGCGTCATTTCCGAGTGCAACATTTTAAGGCGGCTCACTCTAATTTCAATATTTAGTTCCGCGATACCTATAGCAAAAAAAAAAAAAAATTAAATGAAAAAATTGGGGTCAAAATTGTCTAAGTTCCACAGCCACATGTGTCTGGTGGAAGATCAGGTCAGTTCTGTGGACACATTACGATTTGAGTTCAAACAGACTGTTTCGTGCAAAAAATATGAACAATAAATTGGGTCAAACTTTTCCAAGTTCAACGGCCATGGAAAAGGGGGACTCTTTTTACTTCAAAAGAGGTCAAAATATTATTAGAAAAGTGATGACCTTGTTTTTTTACTTCAAAAGTGGGCGGTGATTACTAAAAGAAATCGCGACATCGACGCCGTAGCTGCGACGGGTGGTGCAATCTCACAAAATTCTAAGTTCATCAAGGGCCATAACTCCAAGAAAAATATTTGGAATCATACATGCATTGAACAGTGGCTAGACATCAATAAGATACACTTACATGCCAAATATAAAGTCATTCCATCAAGAATTTCAAAAGTTATTGAGTTTTGAAACTCGTTGGTCACAGACAGACCGACATGAAACTCGTTGGTCACAGACAGGCCGACAGACCGACCGACAGACCGACAGACAGACCGACATACATACAGACCAACAGACAGACGGACAGACAGACCGACATTGCCACTTATAGAGCTGCTAGTCGCAGCTAAAAAGTGGTGAGCTACTTCAAAAGTGGTCGATTTTCTCTTCAAAAGTGGTGAGATCAACTCCAAAAGTGGGCGTAGCACCATACCGATTAACCCATTCACACACGCGTGTCGTTCTATGTATGTATGTCAGTTTAAACTTCCACCCGTTCAATAGATGTTCACACCTTGGTGTCCAATCTGCGTATAAAAACAATGTTGTTGTTATGTTGGTTCAGGTGTTTTAAAGCCCTGGGGAAGATATGCGGCCACTAGGGATTGCTACTTGTCGGTCGTAGTTTTTCTATCCAACTTGGTTTTGTCTTAGGTAGTAGTGTTGTACTTCTTTATGCTGTTGTCATTGTTGTAGAGAACGAGAGGAAATTTCAAACAACCATCCCTTATTGAGCCACCAAATCCACGAATCTCGTTGGAGTAGCCCTGTCATAAATGTTAAATAATTAAAGACTGAGAGATGCTGTTGACTTTGGTTTGACAGGTCCACTCCATCAACTCCTTGGGGATGATGAAAAAAGTCAATATCGGTTAGTATGATGGGTTCTTGATAAAGATGAAAAATGAAAAAGAAAACCTAGAGAAAGAAGGGTGTGTCGTTGATTTTATTATTTATTGGTGTTTAAGGTCACAAACATGACCGTGACATTTTTACGGGTGGAGGAAGCCGGAGTAGCAGGAGAGAACCACCGAGCAATGACGAGCAGCTGCCAGCACCCCAACATCGTAACTCCGCACTGCAGCATAGACAGGTTGTGTCGTTGATTTGCAACCATCGTAGTCATGCGGCCCCTCGGTTGTGTTTTGTTTGCATGTTTGCATTTTCTTGTTGCTTAAAAAAACAGAATAGCATGCCTGCGTTGGGGGACAATTTGGGAATGACGTTTAACGTCTTGATTCCAATGGCAGATACTTCTGCCCAGGACAGGATTTCTCTTGACACTGAAGTAAGAAGAATCTGGGTATATTTACCTCTTATTCTGCTAGGTATGTTCAAGTTATTGTTCATCAAATCTAGTCATGGCTGCTTCATGGCTACATCACAGCAGCCATGTTTAGATTGCAGAATAATTCATCTAAATTTAACTCGAGGGGCCACTGGTGAAATTGTTAATTCAATTTACAAGGGCTGAAATTGATAAAATGCGCCCAAATTTTAAATATTTCAGCGGCAAGACAAATCCTGTCCTGGGCAGGAATATCCGCGAACAGCATGCAAGGAGTTAAACAAATTTTCCTTGAAAATTGAATGCTTTTTTTTTTCATTTCTTAGATTAAATTCAGATCAATTTTCATTAAATCTAGTCAGTCATTGATGCTTCGCAGCAGCCATGACACGATTTGCTGAAAAGATAAGCGCGTTAAGAGGTAAATTGCTGAAGAACATATTGTTTATAACAATGTAAATCGAGGCTCAATTGAAGTGCTGTTTTTTCTCCATTCGTTTCAGCATATTTTTGTGTGTATCCACGCAACGCGCGCAACGGCGTTAAACCGCTCCTGTCACAGATCGAACACGTAGTTGTTTTCTGTAAATTCGATCATAACAATAATATACACATTTATATAGCACCACAATTATAGTTCAGAAGAAATAGAACCTATTCTAAGGCACTGTACATGTTACTGAGCTCTTGCAAATATACAAACGAAATATATACAGTATCTTACAGTCCACGTCATCACGTATAGGCTTTTTGAAACAGGTATGTTTTGACATCTTTCGTGAAAAGGTTGGTCATTTGACAGTCTTTTTAGGTGTTCTGGTAAATTATTCCATAAGTGAGGGCCAGCAAATGAGAATGATCTATCTCCAAATGTCTTACACCCATGTTTTGGAACATGTAGTAGCATTTTACCATCGGACCTCAGGTTGTATTGACACATTCTGAGTTTTAAGGAGTTCTTCTAAGTAGGCTGGTGACACGTTGTTTTGTTTTGTGCCTTTAAAACTAATAATAAAATTTTGAAAATTATTCTGTACTTGACTGGAAGCCAGTGCATATCCCTCAAAACAGGAGTGATGTGTTGAGATCGTGATACCCTACATACCACTCGGGCTGATGCATTTAATACTGATATTGTGAAAGGTTGAACAGTAAGGCATTACAATAATCCAAAGTTGAACTTACAAAGGCATGAACTAGGGTTTTTGTGGAGTCTTTGGTGAGGAACTGTATCATCTGTTTAACTTCGTACAGACCTCTGAAGGCATTACTGCACATACTTGTAACATGTCTGTCCACAGACATGGTATAGTCGAAGAAGGCACCGAGTTTATGTACACTGTTACTTGTGCTGATGGCAGAATCTCCTACCTTCACTGAATTGATGTCAACTTTAGTGAGTTTGCTGTCGTGAACCAATTATTAGGAATTATCATTAATTTGTTTGAAACCACACATGTGCGGATGTCCGAAATATATGGTTCAATAGTTTCTAGAGCTTTAGTTTGATCCTTGATTGATGGTCGAAAAGAGAAATATACCTCTGTGTCATCAGCAACACCATGGACGTCAGGGAGGTGAAACTCAATGATGGTGAACATTTTTGAAATATATAATAGAAACAGAAAAGGACCAAGGCAACTGCCCGTGGGACTCCACATTACCGTTTCCTGATACACGCTGCTGTCTGTTCTTCCAGCTAGCAGCTACACCATTAGGTCCCAAATTAGAACTCATTGTCCCTAACAAACAGTGTCAAAAACAGCACTAAGGTCTAAAAGAACAGTCAATGTTACCCTCCCAGACTTCCTATTAAGGAGGAGTTATTCTGAACCTTGAGTAATGCCGTTTCAGTCGAGTAAACGTTTCTGAATCCAGACGTGTTGGCCGATAATGGAGCATGCATATCACTATGTAACATTAGCTGATCAATATCGGCTTTCTTACACAGCTTAGAGACGAACGATAAGTTACTCACTGGTAGGAAGTTTTTAAGCACAAGCTTCTTCAGAAGAGGATTAACAATTGATATCTTCCACGCATCAATCTAGCAGAGACATGTTGATCATTTGTGTGATTACAAGAGTCTACACATGATTTGACAATAGATGTTGGCATTGGGTCGAGTTGACATGAGGAATTTGGGGATTTTTTTTATTTATTTGGTTACCGCGTGGATTTCTAAAGGTCGAAATGTTGAAAACTCTTTTTCTGATGGCCTCGATTAGAAGTCAAGTTTGTCTACATATATATTCTGAATTTTTTTCTGAATTAATTTCATTTTTTTCAATATAAACCACAAGAGTTTCTTTGGCGCGAAAGGTATATAAACAAGTAGCATGGCATTATTTTCCAAGAAATAGTCTACAGTAACCTGTATCTTGTCACTTTTTTAAATCAACATAATCCGTTGAAGATTAGCATTTATATTTATATATATAGAGGATATTCACGAAAATTTGATGAATACCGAAAATATCTCGTGAGTGGCTACAAAGAAATATGAGGATCTTCACGAGCGACGCAGTCGCTCGTGAAGATCCTCATATTTCTTGTAGCCACGAACGAGATATTTTCGGTATTCATCAAATTTTCGTGAATTTTCTTTTTATTTAATGCTCTACGACTACAAACTCTCCAATTTGTGGCCTTTATTTGCCATTAAGGCGCAAAATTTATGTGCCGAACCGGCGTCCATACAAAAATTACAACAACCAAACTCCAACCATTGGAATGTGTGAATATCCGCACAAAAAGTAGTCCCGTCTTATTTCTCCCCTAACTTTACGATTTACCAAGGCTGGCGAATTGAAATAATCGCAATGTGTTTCGAAGAAATAGAACAATAACAAAAAACACCACTTTCTTATTTTCAATAACAAGACACGTCATTTTATTTTTTTTTAACTCAATGCACTGAAGACGTGTGAAGTTGAACTGAAGAAATTTGAAAGTGATTTCGGCTTTTCGCTGGAAGGTGAATGAGAAAGTCAAACTTTGAAACCGCTGATTTAATGAATTGATTTAGTCACTGTCACTATCAATTATTCGAATTCGTTTGTATTTGGGACTCTGGAATTCATTACTGATGTGCTGACTCGTTTAAAGTACATGTGATTCGTCATCCGAACCTACGATGAAATATCGATTTCTAAATATCATTTTGATATTTCGTTTTGCCGACCGACAGGGGAATATGACTTAATTTTTCAGCGTGAATTGATGCCTGAGTATTAAATAAATAGATATAAGTTATGGCCTTGTTTCTGGTCACATTACGAGCACTATGGAGGCCTCGTGATACAGAATCCAGACACAAGGTAGAATAATAAACAGGTTATCTTACTATACCCCCGAGAGAAATTACAACCTCCATTATATTGGGCTGTAAAATGTCCCGAAACATATAAATTAAAAGAGAATCTACGCTATTTTAGCAAGCGCTCGTGAAAAATAAAACGTTCAGATCCACACTCATGAAATAATTACCGATATTCACTAAAATAGAGTATATATCCTCTATGTATACTCTAATCATATAAAGTCAACTTCTCTCCCACAATAACAACGACGGTTCATTTCCCAATGTCCTTGAATTGACATCTCCCAAATGTTTCAGTTCAATCGAAGGGAGATAACTTGTCTATATATTCTGACACGTACAGTACGTGGAGAGTGGA
Organism: Pictodentalium vernedei; assembly: GCA_031216915.1. Lineage (NCBI taxonomy): Eukaryota > Metazoa > Mollusca > Scaphopoda > Dentaliida > Dentaliidae > Pictodentalium > Pictodentalium vernedei. The sequence continues at coordinate 12,631,985 of CM062295.1, read as the reverse complement.
TTGTAACTGAATCACCCGCGGAGTGGAGTTATCACCCAAGCTATAACTTTCAAATTTTGTACACATCGACAAAAACACAAGCAATGTTTCAGCCAATGGACCTCCGGGTTTAACCCGGAGGTCCATTGGCTGAAACTTTGCTGGTGCTGGTTATGCTTTGCAACAAATTTGCAATTATTGCTCGGGTGGAATCTCCACTCTGAGGGTGATTTATTGATAATACACTCTCCACGTACTGTATTCAAAAATATTTCATTTGAAAAAAGCAATCGCTTTTTCTGCATTCGAATATGGACGAATACAATATACTACTCAAAGTTTGCTAAGCCCCAAGTATATCCAAGTACCTGTTTTATGTTTTAGTTGAAATATTGTTATGAAAAGTGTATATATTTTTTATTTAATTATATCTTTAATGATTTAAGTACAGAAATTAAGATTTTATTTGTGTTTGACATTATTTTTTTAGCTTTTGAATACGATAACCATGGAAAATGGATATTATTGGTAAACGAGGAAAGTTTTCAAATTTGACAAAAAGTTGACGGAGCGAACTGGTATGGGTTCAATATTGAGTATGAGACCCATTACTGTTAATTCCAGCTTGACAACGCCTTATGCTCCCAATCAGGTTCCTGATGGTCCTTTGTTGGACGTTGTTCCATTCTTGGACCATCATGGTACCAAACTCCTGGAAACTTCTTGGCTTGACTGGTCGGGCTGAAATTGCAAGCTGCATCTCATTCCAGACATGTTCGATTGGATTGGGGTCAGGGGATCTTGCTGGCCAGTCCATACGCTCAATCCCCTCCCCCTGTCGGTACTCCCGGACAGCATAGGCAATATGAGGACGCGCATTATCGTCCATCAAAATGAACCTATAACCCACTACACGTGCATACAATCTGACGTGGGCATCCAGGATCTCGTCAATATACCGCTGTTCAGTCAATGTACCACGGCCAAGGACACAGAGCTATGTACGTCAATCCCAGCTGATGTCGCCCCAGACCATTATTGATCCTCCTCCATGGCGGACATGTCCAGCAATGTTTACTGCAGTCAATGTACCACCGCCAAGGACACAGAACTCTGTACGTCAATCCCAGCTGATGCCGACCCAGACTATTATTAACGCTCCTCCATGGCGGACATGTCCAGCAATGTTTGCTGCATGGAATCGCTCTCCTGGACTTCTCCATAGCCTACAACACCTATATGTGTAGTCAAGGCATTACCTTGACTCATCTGTAAAAAGGACAGGTCGCCAATCTTCTTTGGTACATCCAACATGGTCCTTGGTCCATTCAGATCGTGTCTGGTGGTGGTTCTGGGACAGGCGAATGCAAGTACATGGTCTTGTCGATCGGAGACCACCTTCGTGCACCCTTCCTGGATAGTCTGCGTCGAAACATTTACGCCGGATGCATTCTGGAGGTCTCTGCGAAGCTGGGTTGCTGTTGCAAAGCAGTTCCTACCGGCCTGAATGATCAAATACCGGTCTTCAGCTGCATATATTTCCCTGCCTCTGCCACCACCATGCCGTCTTACTGGTGTGCCATACTGCTGAAATCTTGCTCAGGCTCTGGTGATCAGCGTATGGTGCACACCAAGTGCTTCACCAATCTGACGATGCGTAGCCCCTTGCTCCACCATCCCAACAGCCCGTCACATTTCTGCTTCAGACAAATGTCTTCTTACATTTGCATTCGCCATATTCAATCATTAAATCACAAGGGTTTGTGTTGAAATGAAGACTGAATACCCTACACATGTCATGTACATGTGGAATGTACACGAAAACATCATGAAAATCAAGGGGTACATGATTTCCATGACTGTCACGAAACGTCTGCCTGTCAAGAGAGCTAATGTAAACACTGGGTACCATCTCAATACATTCCTCAATCATATCCACCAAAAATGTCGCAAATATGTCACAAGCAAATTTCACAGTGATGTGTCAAATATGTGGTGCTTAGCAAACTTTGAGTAGTATATATTAGCTGATGTTAATGATTTAATTCGTATTGACAACTCATTGATGGCACAACAGAAAATATCAAACCAAAGGGATACCATACCAAGCGAGAGGGTGAATATTTTTTCTTTACAAGATGAAAAAAAAAAAATGAAAAATGAAACAATATTACAGAGAATCCTGGAGTCTCCACAAGACATGAATTCATCTCACCAAAAGATTGTTCTCTCAACTGATAAGATTACAGTTCCTATAGAATTCAAGGTGTCGTATCCTCCTTTAACAGTACCATGTGACTTGGGTTAGTGTTAAATTGTGAAACTTATAGACCCCGAACTTATAGCCCCAAGAACTTATAGAGACAAACCTGAATGCACCGTACCACCAGTTTTAGCAACTACTCGATCTGTAAATTACGCCAGGGACGCGTGGGGTAGGGGTTGCTACCGATTTGTTAGGTTAAGGAATAAGGGGTAGTGGAAAGTCACGATGTGTTACATGCCCATCCTTGTTCGATGCATGAAAACCCAAAATAATAGGCAATGTTCGACCTGAACAAAACAAGGGGCATACAATAGAGTCAAATCCTAAACAATGGGGGGGGGGGGGGGGGGGGGGGAGGAGGAGTAGGGGGGATGTCAGGATTTCATAGGTGAACACGTGCAAAACGCTCATACAATAGGACTGGCCCATACAGTAGAAAGGATCAGCCGATGGTGTAAGCTAATGTTCCAGAATATTTGGAATTTAAACACAAAGACAGGGTGGGTGAACCAAGTGAGAGAGTTCACGATATCTCGGACTCAGAAGTAGGGATAATCAGGCGTAAAAAATCGTCAGAGAAAAGAGTCATGGAGGTTTGTTACCCTAACTGACGAGGGGAGTGGGGGTGCAAACCAGAGAGGTTTTTAGGTGGCCTCTGTGATAAAGAGAAGCCTGGATGTGAGAAATACTTTAGTTGGATTTCGGGGGGCGGGGGAGTGGGGGGGGGGGGGGGCTGATGTGCAGGCTGAGGTCCAGGTCGCTGGAGTCTTAAAGGAGAAATTGGGAAAAAACAGTAGAAAGGATGATTGCAAAATGAGTAATTTAGGCGTAGTGTAGATACTGGAACACTTTTAGAAAATGCCAAAAACACCAGTCTAACAAGATGAAATTCACTGGAAGTATAATGGGTCGTGAGATGAGAGAACGAAGGACATGTGCTTAAAGAGAGAGGGTTAGTAATGTTACCGAAGGGACTGGGTAGAATGGGATACGGGATGTCATCAAGCAGTCGTTTCTGGGTGTTGTGAAGAGGGAGAGGAGTCTGGATAGGGAGGCATTTGGGAGCAGAGGGGCAATCGAGGCTTCTCGTCTGAGCACCGCAACGAATCAGCGGCCGGACAAGGTATCATTATTATTATGTTATTTTTATCAGTGACCAATACAATAGGTAAGGGCATGCTTTAAACAGTAGGAAGACAAAAGTGCCATGGTTCTAAACAATAGACAGACAATGGTGTGAGAGGCCCATTTAATAGGTAGCCAATAGATAGACAAGGGCACCAAAGGCCCATAAAATAGGCAGATAATAATATTAACCTCCTAAACAGTACGGGACTCCAGATGTCATCTCTCTAAACAACGGTGTTTGTGGCCCATACTAAAATGCAAACAGTTGTGTCAAGGCCCTAAACAACAAGGGATGCCTGGTGTCATAACTTAAAACAATGGTGTCAAGGGTCAATACACATTCCAAACAATAGGCAATGTTTTATTGGGATTTACGACACTCGACCGTCAGGACCACCTCGTGTCGGGCAGTTTTACGGGTTGAGAAAGCCGGAGTATACGGGGAGAACTACTGAGCAGAGGCGGGCAACTGTGAGACTCCACAACAAACTCACACAAGCAGTAATAGCACTGGTTAAAGACAAGTGCGCGATCGACGTAAATAGTAAAATAATAGGACATGTATTGTCAAAGAATAATAGGCATACAAAAGCGAAACAATAGAATAACATTTCTGATATTCCACGGGGCTAACATCACATGCTTTACTCATACGGTGCTTTTGTGGTTTCTACTAAATTTGGTCACCTTCCACAAAGCTGGAAATATCGGTATCAGACTTCATTATGCCGCATGTTTACTTTGACCAATCACCGTGCGCTAATAGCATCTGTTGACTATGCGATACTAGCTTATTCAATGGGGAACCGGCTATCGAATTGAGTCCACACACTAACTTTTCTGGGCGCCATTTTGTTTCCGAATTAAGTTTCCCATCTCATGTTTTCACCTATTTTCGTGCAAATAAAATACATTTTCCTGATAAATATTCAAAATGAAGCGACTCGGATCTTTGACATTATTATTTAATTCGTTTGGTGGCATGATTCTCTCCGGGTACTCCGGCTTCCTCTACCCGTAAAACTGTCACCGACATGATATGACCCTGGCTGTTAATGTGTCGTTAAACCCTAATAACAAAAAAAAATTCCTGTTAATGATATTGTCACTAAAAAGCTATGTATTAAATTTGAAAAAAAATCGAACGGTTTTCTTGGAAATGTGATGACAAAAAATGTTTATGTGATGATAAAAAGTTCTAAATCCAAGGAGAACAATAAATCTTGAAACAATATTTCAACACAGCTCGTTTCAACACAATCCCATGAATGATATTAACACCAAAAAGCTATATATTTAATTCGGTAACAATATTATGAACTGTTTTCTTTAAAATGTAACGACAAGAAACAAGGAATGGCGGACGGACTGAAAGACGGAAAGACTGGTGTGACCCATACCAATATAACCTGACCTTTTTCTTTCAAGAGAATATAATTTTGCAGTATGGAATAACATCGGGTACAATACGATATGATATGAACATTCTCGAACACCTGTTGGCATTTGTGAGAAATCTGTAAAGTTTTCACAATTTATTCATAAATCTACCACGCAGTGTACCGTTCAGTGCATGACTGGAAAGATGACGGTAGTGATGTGCCATGAGTTTGAGAACGCAATAAAATATGCGCATATGATGAAGATATTTGTTTTTCGTTACTGAAAACAGCAAATAGATCAAAAATGAACTATAACTCTCACCAAATACATATACAGGTTCTGTTGAAATTAGTAAATTGAAAAGCCGCCCCAAAAACTACCTAAACATTGTTTTTGAAAAACTTGTTCAGACTTGGAACTTTGTATTTTTTGAGGGGGGTGGGGGGTGGGGAGGTTCTGGTTGAAGGTGAGGTACAACAATTTCAGAAAAGTATTTTGAGGGATTCTCATAACATAAATGCCCTCTAAAAACTTCGCCACCACCCCAAAAGACCATTGTCCCAATGCAACTTTCACATAACATATAAACCTAAAAAATGCTCTCCAATATAAGGCTACATTCTCTATAAATGCCTGAGATTCGTTCTTAGAGCACCGAATTTTGCAAAATTTTATACAAGGTAGGAGGCCTAGTCCTAACTAGAACGCTCAGGCTGTTACCCCTCCTCCCACTTACATTCGAGGGAAGTGGAAGGAGGGGGTAATAACTGGAGGGACCTAGTTAAGAACAGAGGAGAGGGCTCCACCCCACAGCGGTCTTCTGAATATCATGTGTGCCCCTACACCCCCAAAACTGGCTAGGGCTAGGGCATCCATATTTTAGAATTCTGGTTACGCGTCTTATGAGCTCAGAATATTAACTTGATTCCGTTCCTCAAGTAGCCTATATTCATTGACGGCTCCGAGACATGCTTCAAATTGTGTGACTGATAGCATAGTTTCATCAACTAAGACATATCTCCCATAATTTCATTATCAACAAAGATATAGTTCCCATAGGCACACCAACAAAAATATAGTTCCCATAGGTACACCTTTAGCAAAGATATAGTTCCCATAGTTCCATGGTCATTTCAAAATAGATCACTGTTCTTAAAACGAATCAGACATGGGGACATATTAAAAAAAATATGGTATAAACAATCAGGAACGTCTCTAACGGGGTTTATGGGGGGGGGGGGGGGACTTCCACCACCCTCCAATATAATTTCTCCAGCCGGGACATTTTCGTCTGAATTGAGACATCAGGCAGTGAGTGGTTCACCCTGTCGAGAAATGATGTACTTTCTGACAAGAAAAGATTTCACGGGGATGTGACAATCGTTACCTCTTCCCAATTTCTTATTTGACACCCGTTTCGAACAGACAGAATCGGTTGATAACGAATGCCGAATAAGGAAATGGGAATAAGTTACGGTTGTCACGTCCGTAAATTCCATACTTGGACTTATGCTACACACACTGCCAGACATCAAAATGGAGGTCTGTAGTACACGAGACGGTCTGTTTGGGGCATCGGTATGGCATGTGTTAAATAAATACGGAGTTGTGTCACGATATCTTTGTGTAAACTTTATTTATTATATGAATAAGGATTTGTGTCACGATAACTTCGTGTATATTTTATTTATTATATGAATAAGGATTTGTGTCACAATAACTTCATGTATATTTTATTTATTGTATGAAGAAGGATTTGTGTCACGATAACTTCGTGTATATTTTATTTATTATATGAATAAGGATTTGTGTCACAATAACTTCATGTATATTTTATTTATTGTATGAAGAAGGATTTGTGTCACGATAACTTCGTGTATATTTTATTTATTATATGAAGAAGGATTTGTGTCACGATAACTTCGTGTATATTTTATTTATTATATGAAGAAGGATTTGTGTCACGATAACTTCGTGTATATTTTATTTATTATATGAAGAAGGATTTGTGTCACGATAACTTCGTCTGTACATTTTATTTATTTTATCTAACAATCATACAGATTTTGGCCTGAAAACCACGAGAAACGGTACGTATCACATAATGTGTTCCGTATCATATAGACGACTCGTTTCCGGTAGTGCTGCGGGCTATCATAACAGGAACATGAATACATTCTATGTGCGTTTCAGTGATCGACTGACCATTATGTCCCAAAAATGTTTAAAAATAATTTAACCCTTTACCTAACATGAAAAGCAGACGACACTTGCAAAAAAAATTCTTGAATAACTAATTTTTTTCATTTTTTATCTCAAAAACATAGGTTATGACCCCTCGTTGGAACGAGCTCGTTCCAACGAGGGGTCATAACCTATGTTTTGAGACAAACAATGAAAAAATAATGAAAATTAACTGGCTATTTTTGAGAATAGCGTTGGCCGGTTTTGGCCGTTACGTTGGGTAAAAGGGTTAAGATTTAATCTGTTTATGTTACAGAATTGTTAGATAAATGAATTATTATGATAATGTGCATATCCTGTGATTTGCATCAGATTATCGGTGGTGTCCAAAAATGGGATCAAAAAGCCGGCTCGTTGAGATCCCATTCTGGACACCGCCTCGAATCTGATACAAATCACAGGACATGCACATTATCATGATAATCTGTATAGATCCACACACACATTTTCAAGACATTAAGCTGTTTAACTCATTGAAAACGAGAGACTTCTTTTCTGGCCATGAACAGGGTACGTCATACTTTCATCAAGTAGGTTTGCTGTAAAGTTAACCCTTTACCTAACATGAAAAGAAGACGACACTTGCAAATCAATTCAGGAATAACTATTTTTTTTTTTTTGTCCAAAAACATAGGTTATGACCCCTAGTTGGAACGAGCTCGACGAGACAAAACATGAAAAAAAATAATGAAAATTAATTGGCGATTTTTGAGAATAGCGCTGAACGGTTTTGGCCGTTACGTTAGGTAAAGGGTTAAACTGGTCGGATAGAGCAATCAATATTTTCAACATGCAGCCTTGGGTAGATAGGGACGGGATGAGGAGAAGGAGGCGCAGGAATTGAGATAGCGAGGTGATTGTGGAGAGAAGGTTATGGGAAAATGGTATACAAGTTCTGTACTGGATGGTACGGTAGTGTCGTGAAAGTTGTAGAGGAGATTATTAGGAGGAGGGGGAGGAGGCGGGGGTGATGATTAGGGGAAGGGGTAATGAGGTGGGGAGAGAGGGTCATAGGGATTAGGAGGAGGAGGTTGTGGCGTTGGAGAGGAGGCAATGGTTTAAAATTAGGATCAGGATTGGAATTAAGATCGGGATTATGTGTGGTGCTGCATTAGGCATTGGGCAGTCTTGGGTATTCTTATTACTCCAATTCCTTTCTTCTCTCTCTCCATCTGGCCTTCCTTCTCACGCATATTTTGTTTTAATTCAATACTTTTTTTTCTTTAAGGTTCTGTCGCTTATCGCCACGATATAGCCTTGGTTGCTGATGCGGCGTTGGGCTCCATTAAATGATAATATTTATCTATGTGTCAATGTATCTGTAAGAGAATGTACGTGTATGTGTGTATATGTATGTATGCAATTATTGTACAGCCACTGAGCACCGTGTGTGGATTCTAGGCTTTAAAATTATTATTATTATTATCTCATTCTTCTCTTTCTGTCTCTCACTCAGATGGTTATCCACCGTCTTCTTGCCTATATAAAGGGATGTGTTTTGATTCTTGCTCTTTCTATTTTTTATTGGCGTTTGTATATACTTACCACCACACCCACACCTCTTAGCCCGCCTTTTCATGGTATTCATGGTATTCACCCACATTTCCTATCCTCAATCTCCAATACCCTTTACCATCTAATACCACTCTCTCATACTCTGCCAATCAGCCCTTCCTCCCGCCACTTTTACCAATTCAAACCCACTTCCACACCACCCTAGCAATCCGTACCTTTTGTTCCTTCTCTTGTTCATATCTTTCCTTTATTTTGTTTGCTTATTGAAGGCTAAGGAAGCGTAAAAAATGTCGCCCGTGTTAATGGGGTGGTCTTGTAAAACAGTCATCAAGACATTATGACATTAACCGTTCAAAGTGTCGGAAAGACCCAATAATCCACACTTCCAGAATAATGTTTCAGAATTAATGAGTTAATAACCGGGTAGATTTCCGCTCGGCAGGTGTTCTCAAAGGAAATAACTATTTATGTTCTGTACCCCCTCTGCAGTACACTTTCGAAACTACGTGTACTTTTTCTGCGACCCACACAACAATGCGGCATAATATCATACGTGTGGTAAAGGTACGTATATAATCATGGCATTGTGATCCATCCGCCCCATTCCCATGACCTCTCTCTCTCACACACACATTTTTTATAACATTATGCATTGGTGTAACGTCATGCGGAGTTGTAACATTATTGGTTTATAACAAGGCTCCTGTAAACAATTAAACTAATGGAAAACAGATTTGTAACATTATTGGTTTATAACAAGGCTCCTGTAAACAATTAAACTAATGGAAAACAGAGTTGTAACATTATTGGTTTATAACAAGGCTCCTGTAAACAATTAAACTAACGGAAAACAGAGTTGTAACATTATTGGTTTATTACAAGGCTCCTGTAAACAATTAAACTAATGGAAAACAGAGTTGTAACATTATTGGTTTATAACAAGGCTCTTGTAAACAATAAAACTAATGGAAAACAGAGTTGTAACATTATTGGTTTATAACAAGGCTCCTGTAAACAATTAAACTAATGGAAAACAGAGTTGTAACATCATTGGTTTATAACAAGGCTCTTGTAAACAATAAAACTAATGGAAAACAGAATTGTAACATTATTGGTTTATAACAAGGCTCCTGTAAACAATTAAACTAATGGAAAACAAAGTAAACTTATTGACCATTTATCCATCTCTAGAAGCCCTGCTGTTGTCGAAACGATGTGAATCTTATTACAGTACTTGGAGAGTTGATTGTAACTGAATCACCCGCGGAGTGGAGTTATCACCCAAGCTATAACTTTCAAATGTTGTATATATCAAACAAAAACACAAGAAATGTGTCAGCCAATGGACCTCCGAGTTTAACCCGGAGGTCCATTGGCTGAAACTTTGCTTGTGCTGGTTATGCTTTGCAGCAAATTTGCAATTAGTGTTTGGTTGATAATACACTCTCCACGTCCTGTAAGTCATCCAACATGACTTATAGCGATCGTCAGCCTTTTTTATGTTATTATTTTTCGCGTTTCAGTTTAGGGTACTTCCCGTTGAATAATCTTTGAGAAGTTTGGTACTTATAGTCATTTATGTCTAGTTCTCCGCTATATATGCGATTTTTGATATGTCACCATATCCAAATCAGTGCCCAGTTTAGGGGTTTTTCTTAAACTTTTAATTTCAACTTAACTTCTGAACTTCCGATCTCGAAATTTTGAAACCATATTCCCATACAGACTCTTCCTGGGACATTCAGAACGAATACGGCTAATTTTTCGGGTGACCCTCTTCACACCAACGTCACACAAAAATTTCAGTTAGGGATTTTTAGGGCTCAAAAGATAAAAATACATGTGTTTTTGAATTTTTTCATGCAAGAGCATTTTCGACGTTTAAAGACATTTTGTTGTTTTGCAGGTATCTCAACTCTCCGGCGACATCCCTACTCATCAAACTACAAAACATAGCAATAAATTTATATAACAAGCGGCAAAAGCAATGCATGACCGCAGTTTCTTTCCACTTTGTCCAAATATTGTTAACGTTATGGCGTTAATACCCATCAAAGGTCGCAAAACGTCAAAATTAAATATCACTTCACCGAGTTGAACTCTCAGGACATTGTTGACACTCGTGGTACCAAATACAAAGGTGAACAGTAGTAGGAGAGGGATGGATCTGTCCTCATTGGGGGACACCGGCGAGGGTCCCGGAAGTTACGTCATGCCACGTGACCCAGTGATGTCATGTTTGGTTGTCATGGCAACCCGCGTGAGCGGCCATCTTCTGACGTCATCCCTATAGTGATACGTGGTGTTGTTGGGGTATGTGTTTCCGTCGGCCATTTTATATACTCGAGGCCGCCATCTTGGTGTCTGGGGTAGCACCTGGTTGCTATCTCACCTAATGGTCTTCAACAGGACAGGGGTATGTTCGGAGGGTATGTTCCTTAGTACAAGACTAATTTCCCGATTCGAAGAATTACACAAATAAATCCGACAAACCCACCAAATCACCAAAAATTACTTTATTTTACTGAGGATTTCCATTTTATCGGCTTAACACTTAGTGCTATAGTACCGACAAACAACCCGACAAGTTGTACTATTTCGAATTATTTCAGAATTCTCTGTTTCTATCTATATATGCAATAGTTTTCACTACCAGACTATGTTTCTTTGTCCTGGAGTATACTCCAGTAGTGTAGAAGAGCATATCAACTGGAACAACTTTGCTTATTATTACTATATTTAGCTTTTCTGGTCTATTCTTGTTAGTTCTGACCCTATTCCGAGTACTCTTGGTGTTTCATTTATCTAGATCACCAAATCAGTTCACTTTAATGGTGCTAACCAATCAGATCGCTTGATTTCACATAATCTGTAAGCAAAGTTATCTCCCGTCAAAATAAACGAAGCCTATATCATTCCCAAAACCAATAAGCTATCGAGCAGTTTCTGAAAAGTCATTGCTCGAACGACTCGAATCCCACCGAGCAAATAATCCATAGAGCATTTACTCGAACGAGTGACTCGCACATACGACTCTTAGCCTCATTTCAGTATTTGAGGATACCTATGACCTGGTATTGTATTATTTGAGGATGCCTATCGAGGATATCTTCTGAAGAGTCCTTTTTTTTTGTTGTATGAGGCCATGAGAGCCACGAGGGCTATAAGCAAATCCTTCTATGCAGTCTAATTTACTATCCCACTTAACCTTATTTTGTTTGAGGGCATAAGGGCCATGAAAAGAACCCTCAATGAGGCCTAATTTACTATCCCTCTTAGCCTCATTTAAGTATTAGAGGATACCTATGTTCTGGTATTGTATTATTTGAGTATACCTATCGAGGTTATTTTCTGGAGAACCCCTTTTTGTCGTATGAGGCCATGAGGGCCATGAGAAATCCCTCAATGAGGTCTATTTTACTATCCCTCTTAGCCTCATTTCTTTGAGGGCATGAGGGCCATGAACAAATCCCTCATTGAGGTCTAATTTACCAGCCCTCTTAGCCTCATTTCAGTATTTAAGGATATCTATGGCCTGGTATTGTATTATTTGAGGATACCTATCGAGGATACATTCTGGAGAATCCCTTTTTTGTCGTATGAGACCAAGAGGGCCATGAGAAATCCCTCAATGAGGTCTATTCTATTATCTCTCTTAGCCTCATTTCTTTTGTGGGCATGAGGGCCATGTATACAAAATAGCCGACGGAAATACGTATCACCCTAACAACACGCGCCGCGCATGCGCTCTAACACAACGTATCACTATGGACATGCCGTCACAAGATGGCAACTCACGCGGGTTACCATGGAAACCAAACATGACATCACTGGATCACGTGGCATGACGTCACTTCCGGCGTTCCACCAATGAGGGCCGATTCACACCTCTCCTACTACCGTAAATAAATATTGAAAATCAGATGTCAGATACCAGAGATAGTATGTAAACAACGTCGTGGGTACCCCACGCCTCCAGTGACGCCTCCACCTCCAGAACTACAATACAGAAATTATGTGCCACTTTCCTCTCACAAACCTATTAAACTACTTATAGAAATAATCTGCCAACTTTCCTCTCACAAAGCTAGATAAGCACCTGTAATAATCATATGGACATTTCCCTGTCACAAAACTTTACAACTACCTGTAGAAATGATTTGAAACATTCCTATCGCAAAGCTCTATAACCACCTATAGAAATCATCTATTCACTTTCCTCTCACAAAGCTACATAACCACCCGTATAAATTATCTCCCCACTTTTCCCTCCCAAAGCTACATAACCACCTGTATAAATGATCTGTCCACTTTCCTCTCACAAAGCTACATAACCACCCGTATAAATTATCTCCCCACTTTTCCCTCCCAAAGCTACATAACCACCAGTATAAATTATCTGTCCACTTTCCTCTCACAAAGCTACATAATCACCTATAGAAATTATCTGTCCACTTTCCTCTCACAAATCTACATAATCACCTGCAAAGCTCTATAACCACCTATAGAAATCATCTATTCACTTTCCTCTCACAAAGCTACATAACCACCCGTATAAATTATCTCCCCACTTTTCCCTCCCAAAGCTACATAACCACCTGTATAAATGATCTGTCCACTTTCCTCTCACAAAGCTACATAACCACCCGTATAAATTATCTCCCCACTTTTCCCTCCCAAAGCTACATCACCACCTATAGAAATTATCTGTCCACTTTCCTCTCACAAAGCTACATAATCACCTGCATCAATTATCTTCCAACTTTCCTCTCACAAAGCTACATAACCACCTATAGAAATTATCTGTCCACTTTCCTCTCACAAAGCTACATAATCACCTGCATCAATTATCTTCCAACTTTCCCCTCACAGAGCTACATCACCACCTATAGAAATTATCTGTCCACTTTCCTCTCACAAGGCTACATCACCACCTATAGAAATTATCTGTCAACATTCCTCTCACAAAGCTACATAACCACCTATATAAATTATCTGTCCACTTTCCTCTCACAAAGCTACATAATCACCTGCATCAATTATCTTCCAACTTTCCTCTCACAGAGCTACATCACCACCTATAGAAATTATCTGCCCACTTTCCTCGTACAAAGCTACATAACCGCCCGTATAAATTATCTCCCCACTTCCCTCTCAAAAAGCTACATAACCGCCTGTATAAATTATCTGCCCGCTTTTCTCTCACAAAGCTACATCACCACCTGTATAAATTATCTCCCCACTTTCCTCTCACAAAGCTACATAATCACCTGCATAAATTATCTTCCAACTTTCCTCTCACAAAGCTACATAACCACCTATAGAAATTATCTGTCCACTTTCCTCTCCCAAAGCTACATAATCACCTGCATAAATTATCTTCCAACGTTCCTCTCACAAAGCTACATAATCACCTATAGAAATTATCTGTCCACTTTCCTCTCACAAAGCTACATAACCACCTATAGAAATTATCTGCCCACTTTCCTCTCACAAAGCTACATAACCACCTATAGAAATTATCTGCCCACTTTCCTCTCACAAAGCTACATAACCACCTATATAAATTATCTGCCCACTTTCCTCTCACAAAGCTACATAATCACCTATAGAAATTATCTGCCCACTTTCCTCTCACAAAGCTACATAACCACCTATAGAAATTATCTGCCCACTTTCCTCTCACAAAGCTACATAATCACCTGCATAAATTATCTTCCAACTTTCCTCTCACAGAGCTACATCACCACCTATGGGAATTATCTGCCCACTTTCGTCTCATAAAGCTACATAACCACCTATAGAAATTATCTGCCCACTTTCCTCTCACAAAGCTACATAACCGCCTATAGAAATTATCTGCCCACTTTCCTGTCACAAAGCTACATAACCGCCTATATAAATTATCTGCCCACTTTCCTCTCACAAATCTACATAACCACCTATAGAAATTATCTGTCCACTTTCCTCTCACAAAGCTACATAATCACCTGCATAAATTATCTTCCAACTTTCCTCTCACAGAGCTACATCACCACCTATAGAAACTATCTTTCAACTTTTCTCTCACAGAGCTACATCACCACCTATAGAAATGATCTTTCAACTTTCCTCTCACAGAGCTACATCACCACCTATAGAAATCATCTGCCCACTTTCCTCTCACAGAGCTACATCACCACCTATAGAAATTATCTGCCAACTTTCCTCTCACAGAGCTACATCACCACCTATAGAAATTATCTGCCCACTTTCCTGTCACAAGTCTACATCACCACCTACGGAAATTATCTGCCCACTTCCCTCTCACAAAGCTATATAAACACCTATAGCAATTATCTTCCCACTTTCTCTCACAAGGCTACATCACCACCTATAGAAATTATCTCCCCACTTTCCTCTCACAAAACTACATCACCACCTATAGAAATTATCTGTCCACTTTCCACTTACAAAGTTACATATTCACATGCATAAATTATCTTCCCACTTTTCTCTCACAAAGCTACGCAAAAAACACCCGAACGGTTTTACCGTGTTCGTGTGTAAACTGGGAGGAAACTGGACTTGTGACCCATTATGGGCTCTTACTCACTTTCACTAGATGGCAAAGGGGCGGATACGTGGTGTTGTCTTTATCACATTTTCTCTCTTATTGACTCGACCACCGGACTTATGACCCCTTATGGACTCTCCTCGTGTAGTGTCTACGACAAAGGACCAGACACGTCGTGTTTTCATTATCACATTTTATACCTTATTGACTCGTCCACCGGACTTATGTCCCCTTATGGACTCTCCTCGTTTAGTCTGTACGACAAAGGGTTAGATACGTCGTGTTTTCATTATCACATTTTATACCTTATTGACTCGTCCACCGGACTTATGTCCCCTTATGGACTCTCCTCGTTTAGTCTCTATGACAAATGATCAGACACGTCGTGTTTTAATTATCACATTTTATACCTTATTGACTCGTCCATCGGACTTATGTCCCCTTATGGACTCTCCTCGTTTAGTCTCTACGACAAAAGACCAGGCACGTCGAGTTTACATTATCACATTTTATACCTTACTGACTCGTCCACCGGACGAGTCAATAAGGGAAAACGTGTGACAATGTATTGCAGAAGAGAGTACGAATATGTCGTGTGTTCATTGGCGCATTATATCCCTTGTTGACTCCTCCATCGGTCGCGTCAATAAAGTAAAAATATGACAATAAATACACAACATGAATTTGTTGAACTTTATTCATTTGTTAACCTAATTTATGTTTTTTTTAGAAACTGAATAGATTCAGTGACTGATAGAATCCATAAGAAAGACCAAAGGCAAGTTAGGCTGAATAGATTCAGTGAAAGATAGAACCCATAAGAAAGACCAAAGGGAAGTTAGGCTGAATAGATTCAGTGACTGATAGAACCCATAAGAAATACCAAAGGCAAGTTAGACTGAATAGATTCAGTGACTGATACAACCCATAAGAAATACCAAAAGCAAGTTAGACTGAATAGATTCAGTGACTGATAGAACCCATAAGAAATACCAAAGGCAAGTTAGACTGAATAGATTCAGTGACTGATAGAACCCATAAGAAATACTAAAGGGAAGTTAGGCTGAATATATTCAGTGACTGATAGAACCCATAAGAAATACCAAAGGCAAGTTAGACTGAATAGATTCAGTGACTGATAGAACCCATAAGAAAGACCAAATGGAAGTTAGACAGAATAGATATAGTGACTGATAGAACCCATAAGAAATACCAAAGGCAAGTTAGACTGAATAGATTCAGTGACTGATAGAACCCATAAGAAATACCAAAGGCAAGTTAGACTGAATAGATTCAGTGACTGATAGAACCCATAAAAAATACCAAAGGGAAGTTAGGCTGAATAGATTCAGTGACTGATAGAACCCATAAGAAATACCAAAGGGAAGTTAGGCTGAATAGATTCAGTGACTGATAGAACCCATAAGAAATACCAAAGGCAAGTTAGACTGAATAGATTCAGTGACTGATAGAATCCATAAGAAAGACCAAAGGCAAGTTAGGCTGAATAGATTCAGTGAAAGATAGAACCCATAAGAAAGACCAAAGGGAAGTTAGGCTGAATAGATTCAGTGACTGATAGAACCCATAAGAAATACCAAAGGCAAGTTAGACTGAATAGATTCAGTGACTGATACAACCCATAAGAAATACCAAAAGCAAGTTAGACTGAATAGATTCAGTGACTGATAGAACCCATAAGAAATACCAAAGGCAAGTTAGACTGAATAGATTCAGTGACTGATAGAACCCATAAGAAATACTAAAGGGAAGTTAGGCTGAATATATTCAGTGACTGATAGAACCCATAAGAAATACCAAAGGCAAGTTAGACTGAATAGATTCAGTGACTGATAGAACCCATAAGAAAGACCAAATGGAAGTTAGACAGAATAGATATAGTGACTGATAGAACCCATAAGAAATACCAAAGGCAAGTTAGGCTGAATATATTTAGTGACTGATAGAATCCATAAGAAATACCAAAGGCAAGTTAGACTGAATAGATTCAGTGACTGATAGAACCCATAAAAAATACCAAAGGGAAGTTAGGCTGAATAGATTCAGTGACTGATAGAACCCATAAGAAATACCAAAGGGAAGTTAGGCTGAATAGATTCAGTGACTGATAGAACCCATAAGAAATACCAAAGGCAAGTTAGACTGAATAGATTCAGTGACTGATAGAACCCATAAGAAAGACCAAAGGGAAGTTAGACTGAATAGATTCAGTGACTGATATAACCCATAAGAAATACCAAAGGCAAGTTAGGCTGAATAGATTCAGTGACTGATAGAACCCATAAGAAAGACCAAAGGCAAGTTAGGCTGAATAGATTCAGTGACTGATAGAACCCATAAGAAAGACCAAAGGCAAGTTAGGCTGAATAGATTCAGTGAGTGATAGAACCCATAAGAAAGACCAAAGGGAAGTTAGACTGAATAGATTCAGTGACTGATAGAACCCATAAGTAATACCAAAGGCAAGTTAGACTGAATAGATTCAGTAACTAATAGAACCCATAAGTAATACCAAAGGCAAGTTAGACTGAATAGATTCAGTGACTGATAGAACCCATAAGAAATACCAAAGGCAAGTTAGACTGAATAGATTCAGTGACTAATAGAACCCATAAGTAATACCAAAGGCAAGATAGACTGAATAGATTCAGTGACTGATAGAACCCATAAGAAAGACCAAAGGCAAGTTAGACTGAATAGATTCAGTGACTGATAGAACCCATAAGATAGACCAAAGGCATGTTAGACTGAATAGATTCAGTGACTGATAGAACCCATAAGAAATACCAAAGGCAAGTTAGACTGAAAAGATTCAGTGACTGATAGAACCCATAAGAAATACCAAAGGGAAGTTAGACTGAATGGATTCAGTGACTAAAAGAACCCATAAGAAACACCAAAGGGAAGTTAGGCTGAATATATTCAGTGACTGATAGAACCCATAAGAAACACCAAAAGGAAGTTAGGCTGAATATATTCAGTGACTGATAGAACCCATAAGAAAGACCAAAGGGAAGTTAGGCTGAATAGATTCAGTGACTGATAGAACCCATAAGAAAGACCAAAAGGAAGTTAGACTGAATAGATTCAGTGACTGATAGAACCCATAAGAAAGACCAAAGGCAAGTTAGACTGAATAGATTCAGTGACTGATAGAACCCATAAGATAGACCAAAGGCATGTTAGACTGAATAGATTCAGTGACTGATAGAACCCATAAGAAACACCAAAGGGAAGTTAGGCTGAATATATTCAGTGACTGATAGAACCCATAAGAAAGACCAAAGGGAAGTTAGGCTGAATAGATTCAGTGACTGATAGAACCCATAAGAAAGACCAAAGGGAAGTTAGGCTGAATATATTCAGTGACTGATAGAACCCATAAGAAATACCAAAGGGAAGTTAGACGGAATAGATTCAGTGACTGATGGAACCCATAAGAAAGACCAAAGGCAAGTTAGACTGAATAGATTCAGTGACTGATAGAACCCATAAGATAGGCCAAAGGCATGTTAGACTGAATAGATTCAGTGACTGATAGAACCCATAAGAAACACCAAAGGGAAGTTAGGCTGAATATATTCAGTGACTGATAGAACCCATAAGAATGACCAAAGGGAAGTTAGGCTGAATAGATTCAGTGACTAATAGAACCCATAAGAAAGACCAAAGGGAAGTTAGGCTGAATAGATTCAGTGACTGATAGAACCCATAAGAAAGACCAAAGGCAAGTTAGGCTGAATATATTCAGTGACTGATAGAACCCATAAGAAAGACCAAAGGGAAGTTAGGCTGAATAGATTCAGTGACTGATAGAACCCATAAGAAAGACCAAAGGCAAGTTAGGCTGAATAGATTCAGTGACAGATAGAACCCATAAGAAAGACCAAAGGCAAGTTAGGCTGAATAGATTCAGTGACTGATAGAACCCATAAGAAAGACCAAAGTGAAGTTAGATGGAATAGATTCAGTGACTGATAGAACCCATAAGAAAGACCAAAGGCAAGTTAGACTGAATAGATTCAGTGACTGATAGAACCCATAAGAAAGACCAAAGGCAAGTTAGGCTGAATAGATTCAGTGACTGATAGAACCCATAAGAAAGACCAAAGGCAAGTTAGACTGAATAGATTCAGTGACTGATAGAACCCATAAGAAAGACCAAAGGCAAGTTAGACTGAATAGATTCAGTGACTGATAGAACCCATAAGATAGACCAAAGGCATGTTAGACTGAATAGATTCAGTGACTGATAGAACCCATAAGAAACACCAAAGGGAAGTTAGGCTGAATAGATTCAGTGACTAATAGAACCCATAAGAAATACCAAAGACAAGTTAGACTGAATAGATTCAGTGACTGATAGAACCCATAAGAAATACCAAAGGCAAGTTAGACTGAATAGATTCATTGACTGATAGAACCCATAAGAAATACCAAAGGCAAGTTAGACTGAATAGATTCAGTGACTGATAGAACCCCTAAGAAATACCAAAGGCAAGTTAGACTGAATAGATTCAGTGACTGATAGAACCCATAAGAAATACCAAAGGGAAGTTAGGCTGAATATATTCAGTGACTGATAGAACCCATAAGAAATACCAAAGGCAAGTTAGACTGAATAGATTCAGTGACTGATAGAACCCATAAGAAAGACCAAATGGAAGTTAGACAGAATAGATACAGTGACTGATAGAACCCATAAGAAATACCAAAGGCAAGTTAGACTGAATAGATTCAGTGACTGATAGAACCCATAAGAAATACCAAAGGCAAGTTAGACTGAATAGATTCAGTGACTGATAGAACCCATAAGAAACACCAAAGGGAAGTTAGGCTGAATATATTCAGTGACTGATAGAACCCATAAGAAAGACCAAAGGGAAGTTAGGCTGAATAGATTCAGTGACTGATAGAACCCATAAGAAAGACCAAAGGGAAGTTAGGCTGAATATATTCAGTGACTGATAGAACCCATAAGAAATACCAAAGGGAAGTTAGACGGAATAGATTCAGTGACTGATGGAACCCATAAGAAAGACCAAAGGCAAGTTAGACTGAATAGATTCAGTGACTGATAGAACCCATAAGATAGGCCAAAGGCATGTTAGACTGAATAGATTCAGTGACTGATAGAACCCAAAAGAAACACCAAAGGGAAGTTAGGCTGAATATATTCAGTGACTGATAGAACCCATAAGAATGACCAAAGGGAAGTTAGGCTGAATAGATTCAGTGACTAATAGAACCCATAAGAAAGACCAAAGGGAAGTTAGGCTGAATAGATTCAGTGACTGATAGAACCCATAAGAAAGACCAAAGGCAAGTTAGGCTGAATATATTCAGTGACTGATAGAACCCATAAGAAAGACCAAAGGGAAGTTAGGCTGAATAGATTCAGTGACTGATAGAACCCATAAGAAAGACCAAAGGCAAGTTAGGCTGAATAGATTCAGTGACAGATAGAACCCATAAGAAAGACCAAAGGCAAGTTAGGCTGAATAGATTCAGTGACTGATAGAACCCATAAGAAAGACCAAAGTGAAGTTAGATGGAATAGATTCAGTGACTGATAGAACCCATAAGAAAGACCAAAGGCAAGTTAGACTGAATAGATTCAGTGACTGATAGAACCCATAAGAAAGACCAAAGGCAAGTTAGGCTGAATAGATTCAGTGACTGATAGAACCCATGAGAAAGACCAAAGGCAAGTTAGACTGAATAGATTCAGTGACAGATAGAACCCATAAGAAAGACCAAAGGCAAGTTAGACTGAATAGATTCAGTGACTGATAGAACCCATAAGATAGACCAAAGGCATGTTAGACTGAATAGATTCAGTGACTGATAGAACCCATAAGAAACACCAAAGGGAAGTTAGGCTGAATAGATTCAGTGACTAATAGAACCCATAAGAAATACCAAAGACAAGTTAGACTGAATAGATTCAGTGACTGATAGAACCCATAAGAAATACCAAAGGCAAGTTAGACTGAATAGATTCATTGACTGATAGAACCCATAAGAAATACCAAAGGCAAGTTAGACTGAATAGATTCAGTGACTGAAAGAACCCATAAGAAATACCAAAGGCAAGTTAGACTGAATAGATTCAGTGACTGATAGAACCCATAAGAAATACCAAAGGGAAGTTAGGCTGAATATATTCAGTGACTGATAGAACCCATAAGAAATACCAAAGGCAAGTTAGACTGAATAGATTCAGTGACTGATAGAACCCATAAGAAAGACCAAATGGAAGTTAGACAGAATAGATACAGTGACTGATAGAACCCATAAGAAATACCAAAGGCAAGTTAGACTGAATAGATTCAGTGACTGATAGAACCCATAAGAAATACCAAAGGGAAGTTAGGCTGAATATATTTAGTGACTGATAGAACCCATAAGAAATACCAAAGGCAAGTTAGACTGAATAGATTCAGTGACTGATAGAACCCATAAGAAATACCAAAGGGAAGTTAGGCTGAATAGATTCAGTGACTGATAGAACCCATAAGAAATACCAAAGGGAAGTTAGGCTGAATAGATTCAGTGACTGATAGAACCCATAAGAAATACCAAAGGCAAGTTAGACTGAATAGATTCAGTGACTGATAGAACCCATAAGAAAGACCAAAGGGAAGTTAGACTGAATAGATTCAGTGACTGATATAACCCATAAGAAATACCAAAGGCAAGTTAGGCTGAATAGATTCAGTGACTGATAGAACCCATAAGAAATACCAAAGGCAAGTTAGGCTGAATAGATTCAGTGACTGATAGAACCCATAAGAAAGACCAAAGGCAAGTTAGGCTGAATAGATTCAGTGAGTGATAGAACCCATAAGAAAGACCAAAGGGAAGTTAGACTGAATAGATTCAGTGACTGATAGAACCCATAAGTAATACCAAAGGCAAGTTAGACTGAATAGATTCAGTGACTGATAGAACCCATAAGAAATACCAAAGGCAAGTTAGACTGAATAGATTCAGTGACTAATAGAACCCATAAGTAATACCAAAGGCAAGATAGACTGAATAGATTCAGTGACTGATAGAACCCATAAGAAAGACCAAAGGCAAGTTAGACTGAATAGATTCAGTGACTGATAGAACCCATAAGATAGACCAAAGGCATGTTAGACTGAATAGATTCAGTGACTGATAGAACCCATAAGAAATACCAAAGGCAAGTTAGACTGAATAGATTCAGTGACTGATAGAACCCATAAGAAATACCAAAGGGAAGTTAGACTGAATGGATTCAGTGACTAAAAGAACCCATAAGAAACACCAAAGGGAAGTTAGGCTGAATATATTCAGTGACTGATAGAACCCATAAGAAAGACCAAAGGGAAGTTAGGCTGAATAGATTCAGTGACTGATAGAACCCATAAGAAATACCAAAGGGAAGTTAGGCTGAATATATTCAGTGACTGATAGAACCCATAAGAAATACCAAAGGGACGTTAGACTGAATAGATTCAGTGACTGATAGAACCCATAAGAAAGACGAAAGGCAAGTTAGACTGAATAGATTCAGTGACTGATAGAACCCATAAGAAAGACCAAAGGCAAGTTAGACTGAATAGATTCAGTGACTGATAGAACCCATAAGATAGACCAAAGGCATGTTAGACTGAGTAGATTCAGTGACTGATAGAACCCATAAGAAACACCAAAGGGAAGTTAGGCTGAATATATTCAGTGACTGATAGAACCCATAAGAAAGACCAAAGGGAAGTTAGGCTGAATAGATTCAGTGACTGATAGAACCCATAAGAAAGACCAAAGGGAAGTTAGGCTGAATATATTCAGTGACTGATAGAACCCATAAGAAATACCAAAGGGAAGTTAGACGGAATAGATTCAGTGACTGATGGAACCCATAAGAAAGACCAAATGCAAGTTAGACTGAATAGATTCAGTGACTGATAGAACCCATAAGATAGGCCAAAGGCATGTTAGACTGAATAGATTCAGTGACTGATAAAACCCATAAGAAACACCAAAGGGAAGTTAGGCTGAATATATTCAGTGACTGATAGAACCCATAAGAATGACCAAAGGGAAGTTAGGCTGAATAGATTCAGTGACTGATAGAACCCATATGAAAGACCAAAGGCAAGTTAGGCTGAATATATTCAGTGACTGATAGAACCCATAAGAAAGACCAAATGGAAGTTAGACAGAATAGATACAGTGACTGATAGAACCCATAAGAAATACCAAAGGCAAGTTAGACTGAATAGATTCAGTGACTGATAGAACCCATAAGAAATACCAAAGGGAAGTTAGGCTGAATATATTTAGTGACTGATAGAACCCATAAGAAATACCAAAGGCAAGTTAGACTGAATAGATTCAGTGACTGATAGAACCCATAAGAAATACCAAAGGGAAGTTAGGCTGAATAGATTCAGTGACTGATAGATCCCATAAGAAATACCAAAGGGAAGTTAGGCTGAATAGATTCAGTGACTGATAGAACCCATAAGAAATACCAAAGGCAAGTTAGACTGAATAGATTCAGTGACTGATAGAACCCATAAGAAAGACCAAAGGGAAGTTAGACTGAATAGATTCAGTGACTGATATAACCCATAAGAAATACCAAAGGCAAGTTAGGCTGAATAGATTCAGTGACTGATAGAACCCATAAGAAATACCAAAGGCAAGTTAGGCTGAATAGATTCAGTGACTGATAGAACCCATAAGAAAGACCAAAGGCAAGTTAGGCTGAATAGATTCAGTGAGTGATAGAACCCATAAGAAAGACCAAAGGGAAGTTAGACTGAATAGATTCAGTGACTGATAGAACCCATAAGTAATACCAAAGGCAAGATAGACTGAATAGATTCAGTAACTAATAGAACCCATAAGTAATACCAAAGGCAAGTTAGACTGAATAGATTCAGTGACTGATAGAACCCATAAGAAATACCAAAGGCAAGTTAGACTGAATAGATTCAGTGACTAATAGAACCCATAAGTAATACCAAAGGCAAGATAGACTGAATAGATTCAGTGACTGATAGAACCCATAAGAAAGACCAAAGGCAAGTTAGACTGAATAGATTCAGTGACTGATAGAACCCATAAGATAGACCAAAGGCATGTTAGACTGAATAGATTCAGTGACTGATAGAACCCATAAGAAATACCAAAGGCAAGTTAGACTGAATAGATTCAGTGACTGATAGAACCCATAAGAAATACCAAAGGGAAGTTAGACTGAATGGATTCAGTGACTAAAAGAACCCATAAGAAACACCAAAGGGAAGTTAGGCTGAATATATTCAGTGACTGATAGAACCCATAAGAAAGACCAAAGGGAAGTTAGGCTGAATAGATTCAGTGACTGATAGAACCCATAAGAAATACCAAAGGGAAGTTAGGCTGAATATATTCAGTGACTGATAGAACCCATAAGAAATACCAAAGGGAAGTTAGACTGAATAGATTCAGTGACTGATAGAACCCATAAGAAAGACGAAAGGCAAGTTAGACTGAATAGATTCAGCGACTGATAGAACCCATAAGAAAGACCAAAGGCAAGTTAGACTGAATAGATTCAGTGACTGATAGAACCCATAAGATAGACCAAAGGCATGTTAGACTGAGTAGATTCAGTGACTGATAGAACCCATAAGAAACACCAAAGGGAAGTTAGGCTGAATATATTCAGTGACTGATAGAACCCATAAGAAA
Organism: Pictodentalium vernedei; assembly: GCA_031216915.1. Taxonomy (NCBI): domain Eukaryota; kingdom Metazoa; phylum Mollusca; class Scaphopoda; order Dentaliida; family Dentaliidae; genus Pictodentalium; species Pictodentalium vernedei. The sequence continues at coordinate 12,607,179 of CM062295.1, read as the reverse complement.
GACCAAAGGGAAGTTAGGCTGAATAGATTCAGTGACTGATAGAACCCATAAGAAAGACCAAAGGGAAGTTAGGCTGAATATATTCAGTGACTGATAGAACCCATAAGAAATACCAAAGGGAAGTTTGACGGAATAGATTCAGTGACTGATGGAACCCATAAGAAAGACCAAAGGCAAGTTAGACTGAATAGATTCAGTGATTGATAGAACCCATAAGATAGGCCAAAGGCATGTTAGACTGAATAGATTCAGTGACTGATAGAACCCATAAGAAACACCAAAGGGAAGTTAGGCTGAATATATTCAGTGACTGATAGAACCCATAAGAATGACCAAAGGGAAGTTAGGCTGAATAGATTCAGTGACTGATAGAACCCATATGAAAGACCAAAGGCAAGTTAGGCTGAATATATTCAGTGACTGATAGAACCCATAAGAAAGACCAAAGGGAAGTTAGGCTGAATAGATTCAGTGACTGATAGAACCCATAAGAAAGACCAAAGGCAAGTTAGGCTGAATAGATTCAGTGACTGATAGAACCCATAAGAAAGACCAAAGGCAAGTTAGGCTGAATAGATTCAGTGACTGATAGAACCCATAAGAAAGACCAAAGGGAAGTTAGATGGAATAGATTCAGTGACTGATAGAACCCATAAGAAAGACCAAAGGCAAGTTAGGCTGAATAGATTCAGTGACTGATAGAACCCATAAGAAAGACCAAAGGCAAGTTAGGCTGAATAGATTCAGTGACTGATAGAACCCATAAGAAAGACCAAAGGCAAGTTAGACTGAATAGATTCAGTGACTGATAGAACCCATAAGAAAGACCAAAGGCAAGTTAGACTGAATAGATTCAGTGACTGATAGAACCCATAAGATAGACCAAAGGCATGTTAGACTGAATAGATTCAGTGACTGATAGAACCCATAAGAAACACCAAAGGGAAGTTAGGCTGAATAGATTCAGTGACTAATAGAACCCATAAGAAATACCAAAGACAAGTTAGACTGAATAGATTCAGTGACTGATAGAACCCATAAGAAATACCAAAGGCAAGTTAGACTGAATAGATTCATTGACTGATAGAATCCATAAGAAATACCAAAGGCAAGTTAGGCTGAATAGATTCAGTGACTGATAGAACCCATAAGAAAGACGAAAGGCAAGTTAGACTGAATGCATTCAGTGACTGATAGAACCCATAAGAAATACCAAAGTCAAGTTAGACTGAATAGATTCATTGACTGATAGAATCCTTAAGAAATACAAAAGGCAAGTTAGGCTGAATAGATTCAGTGACTGATAGAACCCATAAGAAAGACCAAAGGCAAGTTAGGCTGAATAGATTCAGTGACTGATAGAACCCATAAGAAATACCAAAGGGAAGTTAGACTGAATAGATTCAGTGACTAAAAGAACCCATAAGAAACACCAAAGGGAAGTTAGGCTGAATATATTCAGTGACTGATAGAACCCATAAGAAAGACCAAAGGGAAGTTAGGCTGAATAGATTCAGTGACTGATAGAACCCATAAGAAAGACCAAAGGGAAGTTAGGCTGAATATATTCAGTGACTGATATAACCCATAAGAAATACCAAAGGGAAGTTAGACTGAATAGATTCAGTGACTGATAGAACCCATAAGAAAGACCAAAGGCAAGTTAGACTGAATAGATTCAGTGACTGATAGAACCCATAAGAAAGACCAAAGGCAAGTTAGACTGAATAGATTCAGTGACTGATAGAACCCATAAGATAGACCAAAGGCATGTTAGACTGAATAGATTCAGTGACTGATAGAACCCATAAGAAACACCAAAGGGAAGTTAGGCTGAATATATTCAGTGACTGATAGAACCCATAAGAAAGACCAAAGGGAAGTTAGGCTGAATAGATTCAGTGACTGATAGAACCAATAAGAAAGACCAAAGGGAAGTTAGGCTGAATATATTCAGTGACTGATAGAACCCATAAGAAATACCAAAGGGAAGTTAGACGGAATAGATTCAGTGACTGATGGATCCCATAAGAAAGACCAAAGGCAAGTTAGGCTGAATATATTCAGTGACTGATAGAACCCATAAGAATGACCAAAGGGAAGTTAGGCTGAATAGATTCAGTGACTAATAGAACCCATAAGAAAGACAAAAGGGAAGTTAGGCTGAATACATTCAGTGACTGATAGAACCCATAAGAAAGACCAAAGGCAAGTTAGGCTGAATATATTCAGTGACTGATAGAACCCATAAGAAAGACCAAAGGGAAGTTAGGCTGAATAGATTCAGTGACTGATAGAACCCATAAGAAAGACCAAAGGCAAGTTAGGCTGAATAGATTCAGTGACTGATAGAACCCATAAGAAAGACCAAAGGCAAGTTAGGCTGAATAGATTCAGTGACTGATAGAACCCATAAGAAAGACCAAAGGGAAGTTAGACTGAATAGATTCAGTGACTGATAGAACCCATAAGAAAGACCAAAGGCAAGTTAGGCTGAATAGATTCAGTGACTGATAGAACCCATAAGAACGACCAAAGGCAAGTTAGGCTGAATAGATTCAGTGACTGATAGAACCCATAAGAAAGACCAAAGGGAAGTTAGACTGAATAGATTCAGTGACTGATAGAACCCATAAGAAAGACCAAAGGCAAGTTAGACTGAATAGATTCAGGGACTGATAGAACCCATAAGATAGACCAAAGGCATGTTAGACTGAATAGATTCAGTGACTGATAGAACCCATAAGAAACACCAAAGGGAAGTTAGGCTGAATAGATTCAGTGACTAATAGAACCCATAAGAAATACCAAAGACAAGTTAGACTGAATAGATTCAGTGACTGATAGAACCCATAAGAAATACCAAAGGCAAGTTAGACTGAATAGATTCATTGACTGATAGAATCCATAAGAAATACCAAAGGCAAGTTAGGCTGAATAGATTCAGTGACTGATAGAACCCATAAGAAAGACCAAAGGCAAGTTAGGCTGAATAGATTCAGTGACTGATAGAACCCATAAGAAATACCAAAGGCAAGTTAGACTGAATAGATTCAGTGACTGATAGAATCCATAAGAAATACCAAAGGCAAGTTAGACTGAATAGATTCAGTGACTGATAGAACGCATAAGAAAGACCAAAGGCAAGTTAGACTGAATAGATTCAGTGACTGACAGAACCCATAAGAAAGACCAAAGGGAAGTTAGACTGAATAGATTCAGTGACTGATAGAACCCATAAGAAAGACCAAAAGCAAGTTAGACTGAATAGATTCAGTGACTGATAGAACCCATAAGAAAGACCAAAGGCAAGTTAGACTGAATAGATTCAGTGACTGATAGAACCCATAAGAAAGACCAAAGGCAAGTTAGACTGAATAGATTCAGTGACTGATAGAACCCATAAGAAAGACCAAAGGGAGGTTAGACTGAATAGATTCAGTGACTGATAGAACCCATCAGAAAGACCAAAGGCAAGTTAGACTGAATAGATTCAGTGGCTGATAGAACCCATAAGAAATACCAAAGGGAAGTTAGACTGAATAGATTCAGTGACTGATAGAACCCATAAGAAAGACCATAGGGAAGTTAGACTGAATAGATTCAGTGACTGATAGAATCCATAAGAAAGACGAAAGGCAAGTTAGGCTGAATATATTCAGTGACTGATAGAACCCATAAGAAATACCAAAGGCAAGTTAGACTGAATAGATTCAGTGACTAATAGAACCCATATGAAAGACCAAAGGGAAGTTAGACTGAATAGATTCAGTGACTGATAGAACCCATAAGAAAGACCAAAGGCAAGGTAGACTGAATAGATTCAGTGACTGATAGAACCCATAAGATAGAACAAAGGCATGTTAGACTGAATAGATTCAGTGACTGATAGAACCCATAAGAAACACCAAAGGGAAGTTAGGCTGAATATATTCAGTGACTGATAGAACCCATAAGAATTACCAAAGGGAAGTTAGACTGAATAGATTCAGTGACTAATAGAACCCATGAGAAAGACCAAAGGGAAGTTAGGCTGAATAGATTCAGTGACTGATAGAACCCATAAGAAAGACCAAAGGGAAGTTAGGCTGAATATATTCAGTGACTGATAGAACCCATAAGAAATACCAAAGGGAAGTTAGACTGAATAGATTCAGTGACTGATAGAACCCATAAGAAAGACCATAGGCAAGTTAGACTGAATAGATTCAGTGACTGATAGAACCCATAAGATAGACCAAAGGCATGTTAGACTGAATAGATTCAGTGACGGATAGAACCCATAAGAAACACCAAAGGGAAGTTAGGCTGAATATATTCAGTGACTGATAGAACCCATAAGAATGACCAAAGGGAAGTTAGGCTGAATAGATTCAGTGACTAATAGAACCCATAAGAAAGACCAAAGGGAAGTTAGGCAGAATAGATTCAGTGACTGAAAGAACCCATAAGAAAGACCAAAGGCAAGTTAGGCTGAATAGATTCAGTGACTGATAGAACCCATAAGAAAGACCAAAGGCAAGTTAGGCTGAATAGATTCAGTGACTGATAGAACCCATAAGAAAGACCAAAGGCAAGTTAGGCTGAATAGATTCAGTGTCTGATAGAACCCATAAGAAAGACCAAAGGCAAGTTAGACTGAACAGATTCAGTGACTGATAGAACCCATAAGATAGACCAAAGGCATGTTAGACTGAATAGATTCAGTGACTGATAGAACCCATAAGAAAGACCAAAGGCAAGTTAGGCTGAATAGATTCAGTGACTGATAGAACCCATAAGAAAGACCAAAGGCAAGTTAGGCTGAATAGATTCAGTGACTGATAGAACCCATAAGAAAGACCAAAGGCAAGTTAGGCTGAATAGATTCAGTGACTGATAGAACCCATAAGAAAGACCAAAGGCAAGTTAGGCTGAATAGATTCAGTGACTGATAGAACCCATAAGAAAGACCAAAGGGAAGTTAGCCTGAATAGATTCAGTGACTGATAGAACCCATAAGAAAGACCAAAGGCAAGTTAGATTGAATAGATTCAGTGACTGATAGAACCCATTAGATAGACCAAAGGCATGTTAGACTGAATAGATTCAGCGACTGATAGAACCCCTAAGAAACACCAAAGGGAAGTTAGGCTGAATAGATTCAGTGACTAATAGAACCCATAAGAAATACCAAAGACAAGTTAGACTGAATAGATTCAGTGACTGATAGAACCCATAAGAAATACCAAAGGCAAGTTAGACTGAATAGATTCATTGACTGATAGAATCCATAAGAAATACCAAAGGCAAGTTAGGCTGAATAGATTCAGTGACTGATAGAACCCATAAGAAAGACGAAAGGCAAGTTAGACTGAATAGATTCAGTGACTGATAGAACCCATAAGAAATACCAAAGGCTAGTTAGACTGAATAGATTCATTGACTGATAGAATCCATAAGAAATACCAAAGTCAAGTTAGGCTGAATAGATTCAGTGACTGATAGAACCCATAAGAAAGACCAAAGGCAAGTTAGGCTGAATAAATTCAGTGACTGATAGAACCCATAAGAAATACCAGGGGCAAGTTAGACTGAACAGATTCAGTGACTGATAGAATCCATAAGAAATACCAAAGGCAAGTTAGACTGAATAGATTCAGTGAGTGACAGAACGCATAAGAAAGACCAAAGGCAAGTTAGACTGAATAGATTCAGTGACTGATCGAACCCATAAGAAAGACCAAAGGGAAGTTAGACTGAATAGATTCAGTGACTGATAGAACCCATAAGAAAGACCAAAAGCAAGTTAGACTGAATAGATTCCGTGACTGATAGAACCCATAAGAAAGACCAAAGGCAAGTTAGACTGAATAGATTCAGAGACTGATAGAACCCATAAGAAAGACCAAAGGCAAGTTAGACTGAATAGATTCAGTGACTGATAAAACCCATAAGAAAGACCAAAGGGAGGTTAGACTGAATAGATTCAGTGACTGATAGAACCCATCAGAAAGACCAAAGGCAAGTTAGACTGTATAGATTCAGTGGCTGATAGACCCATAAGAAATACCAAAGGGAAGTTAGACTGAATAGATTCAGTGACTGATAGAACCCATAAGAATGACCATAGGGAAGTTAGACTGAATAGATTCAGTGACTGATAGAATCCATAAGAAAGACGAAAGGCAAGTTAGGCTGAATATATTCAGTGACTGATAGAACCCATAAGAAATACCAAAGGCAAGTTAGACTGAATAGATTCAGTGACTAATAGAACCCATAAGAAAGATCAAAGGGAAGTTAGACTGAATAGATTCAGTGACTGATAGAACCCATAAGAATGACCAAAGGCAAGTTAGACTGAATAGATTCAGTGACTGATAGAACCCATAAGATAGACCAAAGGCATGTTAGACTGAATAGGTTCAGTGACTGATAGAACCCATAAGAAACACCAAAGGGAAGTTAGGCTGAATATATTCAGTGACTGATAGAACCCATAAGAAATACCAAAGGGAAGTTAGACTGAATAGATTCAGTGACTAATAGAACCCATAAGAAAGACCAAAGGGAAGTTAGGCTGAAGAGATTCAGTGAATGGTAGAACCCATAAGAAAGACCAAAGGGAAGTTAGGCTGAATATATTCAGTGACTGATAGAACCCATACGAAATACCAAAGGGAACTTAGACTGAATAGATTCAGTGACTGATAGAACCCATAAGAAAGACCAAAGGCAAGTTAGACTGAATAGATTCAGTGACTGATAGAACCCATAAGATAGACCAAAGGCATGTTAGACTGAATAGATTCAGTGACTGATAGAACCCATAAGAAACACCAAAGGGAAGTTAGGCTGAATATATTCAGTGACTGATAGAAGCCATAAGAATGACCAAAGGGAAGTTAGGCTGAAAAGATTCAGTGACTAATAGAACCCATAAGAAAGACCAAAGGGAAGTTAGGCTGAATAGATTCAGTGACTGATAGAACCCATAAGAAAGACCAAAGGCAAGTTAGGCTGAATAGATTCAGTGACTGATAGAACCCATAAGAAAGACCAAAGGCAAGTTAGGCTGAATAGATTCAGTGACTGATAGAACCCATAAGAAAGACCAAAGGGAAGTTAGACTGAATAGATTCAGTGACTGATAGAACCCATAAGAAAGACCAAAGGCAAGTTAGACTGAATAGATTCAGTGACTGATAGAACCCATAAGATAGACCAAAGGCATGTTAGACTGAATAGATTCAGTGACTGATAGAACCCATAAGAAAGACCAAAGGGAAGTTAGGCTGAATAGATTCAGTGACTGATAGAACCCATAAGAAATACCAAAGGCAAGTTAGGCTGAATAGATTCAGTGACTGATAGAACCCATAAGAAAGACCAAAGGCAAGTTAGGCTGAATAGATTCAGTGACTGATAGAACCCATAAGAAAGACCAAAGGGAAGTTAGACTGAATAGATTCAGTGCCTGATAGAACCCATCAGAAAGACCAAAGGCAAGTTAGGCTGAATAGATTCAGTGACTGATAGAACCCATAAGATAGACCAAAGGCATGTTAGACTGAATAGATTCAGTGACTGATAGAACCCATAAGAAACACCGAAGGGAAGTTAGGCTGAATAGATTCAGTGACTAATAGAACCCATAAGAAATACCAAAGACAAGTTAGACTGAATAGATTCAGTGACTGATAGAACCCATAAGAAATACCAAAGGCAAGTTAGACTGAATAGATTCATTGACTGATAGAATCCATAAGAAATACCAAAGGCAAGTTAGGCTGAATAGATTCAGTGACAGATAGAACCCATAAGAAAGACGAAAGGCAAGTTAGACTGAATAGATTCAGTGGCTGATAGAACCCATAAGAAATACCAAAGGCAAGTTAGACCGAATAGATTCATTGACTGATAGAATCCATAAGAAATACCAAAGGCAAGTTAGGCTGAATAGATTCAGTGACTGATAGAACCCATAAGAAAGACCAAAGGCAAGTTAGGCTGAATAGATTCAGTGACTGATAGAACCCATAAGAAATACCAAAGGCAAGTTAGACTGAATAGATTCAGTGACTGATAGAATCCATAAGAAATACCAAAGGCAAGTTAGACTGAATAGATTCAGTGACTGATAGAACGCATAAGAAAGACCAAAGGCAAGTTAGACAGAATAGTTTCAGTGACTGATAGAACCCATAAGAAAGACCAAAGGGAAGTTAGACTGAATAGATTCAGTGACTGATAGAACCCATAAGAAAGACCAAAAGCAAGTTAGACTGAATAGATTCAGTGACTGATAGAACCCATAAGAAAGACCAAAGGCAAGTTAGACTGAATAGATCCAGTGACTGATAGAACCCATAAGAAAGACCAAAGGCAAGTTAGACTGAATAGATTCAGTGACTGATGGAACCCATAAGAAAGACCAAAGGGAGGTTAGACTGAATAGATTCAGTGACTGATAGAACCCATCGGAAAGACCAAAGGCAAGTTAGACTGAATAGATTCAGTGGCTGATAGAACCCATAAGAAATACCAAAGGGAAGTTAGACTGAATAGATTCAGTGTCTGATAGAACCCATAAGAAAGACCATAGGGAAGTTAGACTGAACAGATTCAGTGACTGATAGAATCCATAAGAAAGACGAAAGGCAAGTTAGGCTGAATATATTCAGTGACTGATAGTACCCATAAGAAATACCAAAGGCAAGTTAGACTGAATAGATTCAGTGACTAATAGAACCCATAAGAAAGATCAAAGGGAAGTTAGACTGAATAGATTCAGTGACTGATAGAACCCATAAGAAAGACCAAAGGCAAGTTAGACTGAATAGATTCAGTGACTGATAGAACCCATAAGATAGACCAAAGACATCTTAGACTGAATAGATTCAGTGACTGATAGAACCCATACGAAACACCAAAGGGAAGTTAGGCTGAATATATTCAGTGACTGATAGAACCCATAAGAAATACAAAAGGGAAGTTAGACTGAATAGATTCAGCGACTAATAGAACCCATAAGAAAGACCAAAGGGAAGTTAGGCTGAATAGATTCAGTGACTGATAGAACCCATAAGAAAGACCAAAGGGAAGTTAGGCTGAATATATCCAGTGACTGATAGAACCCATAAGAAATACCAAAGACAAGTTAGATCGAATAGATTCAGTGACTGATAGAACCCATAAGAAATACCAAAGGCAAGTTAGACTGAATAGATTCATTGGCTGATATAATCCATAAGAAATACCAAAGGCAAGTTAGGCTGAATAGATTCAGTGACTGATAGAACCCATAAAAAAGACGAAAGGCAAGTTAGACTGAATAGATTCAGTGACTGTTAGAACCCATAAGAAATACCAAAGGCTAGTTAGACTGAATAGATTCATTGACTGATAGAATCCATAAGAAATACCAAAGTCAAGTTAGGCTGAATAGATTCAGTGACTGATAGAACCCATAAGAAAGACCAAAGGCAAGTTAGGCTGAATAGATTCAGCGACTGATAGAACCCATAAGAAATACCAGGGGCAAGTTAGACTGAATAGATTCAGTGACTGATAGAATCCATAAGAAATACCAAAGGCAAGTTAGACTGAATAGATTCAGTGAGTGATAGAACGCATAAGAAAGACCAAAGGCAAGTTAGACTGAATAGATTCAGTGACTGATAGAACCCATAAGAAAGACCAAAGGGAAGTTAGACTGAATAGATTCAGTTACTGATAGAACCCATAAGAAAGACCAAAAGCAAGTTAGACTGAATAGATTCCGTGACTGATAGAACCCATAAGAAAGACCAAAGGCAAGTTAGACTGAATAGATTCAGTGAGTGATAGAACCCATAAGAAAGACCAAAGGCAAGTTAGACTGAATAGATTCAGTGACTGATAAAACCCATAAGAAAGACCAAAGGGAGGTTAGACTGAATAGATTCAGTGACTGATAGAACCCATCAGAAAGACCAAAGGCAAGTTAGACTGAATAGATTCAGTGGCTGATAGAACCCATAAGAAATACCAAAGGGAAGTTAGACTGAATAGATTCAGTGACTGATAGAACCCATAAGAAAGACCATAGGGAAGTTAGACTGAATAGATTCAGTGACTGATAGAATCCATAAGAAAGACGAAAGGCAAGTTAGGCTGAATATATTCAGTGACTGATAGAACCCATAAGAAATACCAAAGGCAAGTTAGACTGAATAGATTCAGTGACTAATAGAACCCATAAGAAAGATCAAAGGGAAGTTAGACTGAATAGATTCAGTGACTGATAGAACCCATAAAAATGACCAAAGGCAAGTTAGACTGAATAGATTCAGTGACTGATAGAACCCATAAGATAGACCAAAGGCATGTTAGACTGAATAGATTCAGTGACTGATAGAACCCATAACAAACACCAAAGGGAAGTTAGGCTGAATATATTCAGTGACTGATAGAACCCAAAAGAAATACCAAAGGGAAGTTAGACTGAATAGATTCAGTGACTAATAGAACCCATAAGAAAGACCAGAGGGAAGTTAGGCTGAGTAGATTCAGTGACTGGTAGAACCCATAAGAAAGACCAAAGGGAAGTTAGGCTGAATATATTCAGTGACTCATAGAACCCATACGAAATACCAAAGGGAAGTTATACTGAATAGATTCAGTGACTGATAGAACCCATAGGAAAGACCAAAGGCAAGTTAGACTGAATAGATTCAGTGACTGATAGAACCCATAAGATAGACCAAAGGCATGTTAGACTGAATAGATTCAGTGACTGATAGAACCCATAAGAAAGACCAAAGGGAAGTTAGGCTGAATAGATTCAGTGACTGATAGAACCCATAAGAAATACCAAAGGCAAGTCAGGCTGAATAGATTCAGTGACTGATAGAACCCATAAGAAAGACCAAAGGCAAGTTAGGCTGAATAGATTCAGTGACTGATAGAACCCATAAGAAAGACCAAAGGGAAGTTAGACTGAATAGATTCAGTGACTGATAGAACCCATCAGAAAGACCAAAGGCAAGTTAGACTGAATAGATTCAGTGACTGATAGAACCCATAAGATAGACCAAAGGCATGTTAGACTGAATAGATTCAGTGACTGATAGAACCCATAAGAAACACCAAAGGGAAGTTAGGCTGAATAGATTCAGTTACTAATAGAACCCATAAGAAATACCAAAGACAAGTTAGACTGAATAGATTCAGTGACTGATAGAACCCATAAGAAATACCAAAGGCAAGTTAGACTGAATAGATTCATTGACTGATAGAATCCATAAGAAATACCAAAGGCAAGTTAGGCTGAATAGATTCAGTGACAGATAGAACCCATAAGAAAGACGAAAGGCAAGTTAGACTGAATAGATTCAGTGACTGATAGAACCCATAAGAAATACCAAAGGCAAGTTAGACCGAATAGATTCATTGACTGATAGAATCCATAAGAAATACCAAAGGCAAGTTAGGCTGAATAGATTCAGTGACTGATAGAACCCATAAGAAAGACCAAAGGCAAGTTAGGCTGAATAGATTCAGTGACTGATAGAACCCATAAGAAATACCAAAGGCAAGTTAGACTGAATAGATTCAGTGACTGATAGAACCCATAAGAAATACCAAAGGCAAGTTAGGCTGAATAGATTCAGTGACTGATAGAACCCATAAGAAATACCAAAGGCAAGTTAGACTGAATAGATTCAGTGACTGATAGAATCCATAAGAAATACCAAAGGCAAGTTAGACTGAATAGATTCAGTGACTGATAGAACGCATAAGAAAGACCAAAGGCAAGTTAGACGGAATAGTTTCAGTGACTGATAGAACCCATAAGAAAGACCAAAGGGAAGTTAGACTGAATAGATTCAGTGACTGATAGAACCCATAAGAAAGACCAAAAGCAAGTTAGACTGAATAGATTCAGTGACTGATAGAACACATAAGAAAGACTAAAGGCAAGTTAGACTGAATAGATCCAGTGACTGATAGAACCCATAAGAAAGACCAAAGGCAAGTTAGACTGAATAGATTCAGTGACTGATGGAACCCATAAGAAAGACCAAAGGGAGGTTAGACTGAATAGATTCAGTGACTGATAGAACCCATCAGAAAGACCAAAGGCAAGTTAGACTGAATAGATTCAGTGGCTGATAGAACCCATAAGAAATACCAAAGGGAAGTTAGACTGAATAGATTCAGTGACTGATAGAACCCATAAGAAAGACCATAGGGAAGTTAGACTGAATAGATTCAGTGACTGATAGAATCCATAAGAAAGACGAAAGGCAAGTTAGGCTGAATATATTCAGTGACTGATAGAACCCATAAGAAATACCAAAGGCAAGTTAGACTGAATAGATTCAGTGACTAATAGAACCCATAAGAAAGACCAAAGGCAAGTTAGACTGAATAGATTCAGTGACTGATAGAACCCATAAGAAAGTCCAAAGGCAAGTTAGACTGAATAGATTCAGTGGCTGATTGAACCCATAAGAAAGACCAAAGGGAGGTTAGACTGAATAGATTCAGTGACTGATAGAACCCATCAGAAAGACCAAAGGCAAGTTAGACTGAATAGATTCAGTGGCTGATAGAACCCATAAGAAATACCAAAGGGAAGTTAGACTGAATAGATTCAGTGACTGATAGAACCCATAAGAAAGACCATAGGGAAGTTAGACTGAATAGATTCAGTGACTGATAGAATCCATAAGAAAGACGAAAGACAAGTTAGGCTGAATATATTCAGTGACTGATAGAACCCATAAGAAATACCAAAGGCAAGTTAGACAGAATAGATTCAGTGACTAATAGAACCCATAAGAAAGACCAAAGGGAAGTTAGACTGAATAGATTCAGTGACTGATAGAACCCATAAGAAAGACCAAAGGCAAGTTAGTCTGAATAGATTCAGTGACTGATAGAACCCATAAGATAGACCAAAGGCATGTTAGACTGAATAGATTCAGTGACTGATAGAACCCATACGAAACACCAAAGCGAAGTTAGGCTGAATATATTCAGTGACTGATAGAACCCATAAGAAATACCAAAGGGAAGTTAGACTGAATAGATTCAGTGACTAATAGAACCCATAAGAAAGACCAAAGGGAAGTGAGGCTGAATAGATTCAGTGACTGATAGAACCCATAAGAAAGACCAAAGGGAAGTTAGGCTGAATATATTCAGTGACTGATAGAACCCATAAGAAATACCAAAGGGAAGTTAGACTGAATAGATTCAGTGACTGATAGAACCCATAAGAAAGACCAAAGGCAAGTTAGACTGAATAGATTCAGTGACTGACAGAACCCATAAGATAGACCAAAGGCATGTTAGACTGAATAGATTCAGTGACTGATAGAACCCATAAGAAAGACCAAAAGCAAGTTAGACTGAATAGATTCAGTGACTGATAGAACCCATAAGAAAGACCAAAGGCAAGTTAGACTGAATAGATTCAGTGACTGATAGAACCCATAAGAAAGACCAAAGGCAAGTTAGACTGAATAGATTCATTGACTGATAGAATCCATAAGAAATACCAAAGGCAAGTGAGGCTGAATAGATTCAGTGACTGATAGAACCCATAAGAAAGACCAAAGGCAAGTTAGGCTGAATAGATTCAGTGACTGATAGAACCCATAAGAAATACCAAAGGCAAGTTAGACTGAATAGATTCAGTGACTGATAGAATCCATAAGATATACCAAAGGCAAGTTAGACTGAATAGATTCAGTGACTGATAGAATGCATAAGAAATACCAAAGGGAAGTTAGACTGAATAGATTCAGTGACTGACAGAACCCATAAGAAAGACCAAAGGGAAGTTAGACTGAATAGATTCAGTGACTGATAGAACCCATAATAAAGACCAAAAGCAAGTGAGACTGAATAGATTCAGTGACTGATGGAACCCATAAGAAAGACCAAAGGCAAGTTAGACTGAATAGATTCAGTGACTGATATAACCCATAAGAAAGACCAAAGGCAAGTTAGACTGAATAGATTCAGTGACTGATAGAACCCATAAGAAAGACCAAAGGCATGTTAAACTGAATAGATTCAGTGACTGATAGAACCCATAAGAAACACCAAAGGGAGTTAGGCTGAATATATTCAGTGACTGATAGAACCCATAAGAAATACCAAAGGGAAGTTAGACTGAATAGATTCAGTGACTAATAGAACCCATAAGAAAGACCAAAGGGAAGTTAGGCTGAATAGATTCAGTGACTGATAGAACCCATAAGAAAGACCAAAGGGAAGTTAGGCTGAATATATTCAGTGACTGATAGAACCCATAAGAAATACCAAAGGGAAGTTAGACTGAATAGATTCAGTGACTGATAGAACCCATAAGAAAGACCAAAGGCAAGTTAGACTGAATAGATTCAGTGACTGATAGAACCCATAAGATAGACCAAAGGCATGTTAGACTGAATAGATTCAGTGACTGATAGAACCCATAAGAAACACCAAAGGGAAGTTAGGCTGAATATATTCAGTGACTGATAGAACCCATAAGAATGACCAAAGGGAAGTTAGGCTGAAAAGATTCAGTGACTAATAGAACCCATAAGAAAGACCAAAGGGAAGTTAGGCTGAATAGATTCAGTGACTGATAGAACCCATAAGAAAGACCAAAGGCAAGTTAGGCTGAATAGATTCAGTGACTGATAGAACCCATAAGAAAGACCAAAGGCAAGTTAGGCCGAATAGATTCAGTGACTGATAGAACCCATGAGAAAGACCAAAGGGAAGTTAGACTGAATAGATTCAGTGACTGATAGAACCCATAAGAAAGACCAAAGGCAAGTTAGACTGAATAGATTCAGTGACTGATAGAACCCATAAGATAGACCAAAGGCATGTTAGACTGAATAGATTCAGTGACTGATAGAACCCATAAGAAAGACCAAAGGGAAGTTAGGCTGAATAGATTCAGTGACTGATAGAACCCTTAAGAAAGACCAAAGGCAAGTTAGGCTGAATAGATTCAGAGACTGATAGAACCCATAAGAAAGACCAAAGGCAAGTTAGGATGAATAGATTCAGTGACTGATAGAACCCATAAGAAAGACCAAAGGGAAGTTTGACTGAATAGATTCAGTGACTGATAGAACCCATAAGAAAGTCCAAAGGCAAGTTAGACTGAATAGATTCAGTGACTGATAGAACCCATAAGATAGACCAAAGGCATGTTAGACTGAATAGATTCAGTGACTGATAGAACCCATAAGAAACACCAAAGGGAAGTTAGGCTGAATAGATTCAGTGACTAATAGAACCCATAAGAAATACCAAAGACAAGTTAGACTGAATAGATTCAGTGACTGATAGAACCCATAAGAAAGACCAAAGGGAAGTTAGACTGAATAGATTCAGTGACTGATAGAACCCATAAGATAGACCAAAGGCATGTTAGACTGAATAGATTCAGTGACTGATAGAACCCATAAGAAAGACCAAAGGGAAGTTAGACTGAATAGATTCAGTGACTGATAGAACCCATAAGAAAGACCAAAGGCAAGTTAGACTGAATAGATTCAGTGACTGATATAACCCATAAGATAGACCAAAGGCATGTTAGACTGAATAGATTCAGTGACTGATAGAACCCATAAGAAACACCAAAGGGAAGTTAGGCTGAATAGATTCAGTGACTAATAGAACCCATAAGAAATACCAAAGACAAGTTAGACTGAATAGATTCAGTGACTGATAGAACCCATAAGAAATACCAAAGGCAAGTTAGACTGAATAGGTTCATTGACTGGTAGAATCCATAAGAAATACCAAAGGCAAGTTAGGCTGAATAGATTCAGTGACTGATAGAACCCATAAGAAAGACGAAAGGCAAGTTAGACTGAATAGATTCAGTGACTGATAGAACCCATAAGAAATACCAAAGGCAAGTTAGACTGAATAGATTCATTGACTGATAGAATCCATAAGAAATACCAAAGACAAGTTAGGCTGAATAGATTCAGTGACTGATAGAACCCATAAGAAAGACGAAAGGCAAGTTAGACTGAATAGATTCAGTGACTGATAGAACCCATAAGAAATACCAAAACCATGTTAGACTGAATAGATTCATTGACTGATAGAATCCGTAAGAAATACCAAAGGCAAGTTAGGCTGAATAGATTCAGTGACTGATAGAACCCATAAGAAAGACCAAAGGCAAGTTAGGCTGAATAGATTCAGTGACTGATAGAACCCATAAGAAATACCAAAGGCAAGTTAGACTGAATAGATTCAGTGACTGATAGAATCCATAAGAAATACCAAAGGCAAGTTAGACTGAATAGATTCAGTGACTGATAGAACGCATAAGAAAGACCAAAGGCAAGTTAGACTGAATAGATTCAGTGACTGATAGAACCCATAAGAAAGACCAAAGGGAAGTTAGACTGAATAGATTCAGTGACTGATAGAACCCATAAGAAAGACCAAAAGCAAGTTAGACTGAATAGATTCAGTGACTGATAGAACCCATAAGAAAGACCAAAGGCAAGTTAGACTGAATAGATTCAGTGACTGATAGAACCCATGAGAAAGTCCAAAGGCAAGTTAGGCTGAATAGATTCAGTGGCTGATTGAACCCATAAGAAAGACCAAAGGGAGGTTAGACTGAATAGATTCAGTGACTGATAGAACCCATCAGAAAGACCAAAGGCAAGTTAGACTGAATAGATTCAGTGGCTGATAGAACCCATAAGAAATACCAAAGGGAAGTTAGACTGAATAGATTCAGTGACTGATAGAACCCATAAGAAAGACCATAGGGAAGTTAGACTGAATAGATTCAGTGACTGATAGAATCCATAAGAAAGACGAAAGGCAAGTTAGGCTGAATATATTCAGTGACTGAGAGAACCCATAAGAAATACCAAAGGCAAGTTAGACTGAATAGATTCAGTGACTAATAGAACCCATAAGAAAGACCAAAGGGAAGTTAGACTGAATAGATTCAGTGACTGATAGAACCCATAAGAAAGACCAAAGGCAAGTTAGTCTGAATAGATTCAGTGACTGATAGAACCCATAAGATAGACCAAAGGCATGTTAGACTGAATAGATTCAGTGACTGATAGAACCCATACGAAACACCAAAGGGAAGTTAGGCTGAATATATTCAGTGACTGATAGAACCCATGAGATATACCAAAGGGAAGTTAGACTGAATAGATTCAGTGACTAATAGAACCCATAAGAAAGACCAAAGGGAAGTTAGGCTGAATAGATTCAGTGACTGATAGAACCCATAAGAAAGACCAAAGGCAAGTTAGGCCGAATAGATTCAGTGACTGATAGAACCCATGAGAAAGACCAAAGGGAAGTTAGACTGAATAGATTCAGTGACTGATAGAACCCATAAGAAAGACCAAAGGCAAGTTAGACTGAATAGATTCAGTGACTGATAGAACCCATAAGATAGACCAAAGGCATGTTAGACTGAATAGATTCAGTGACTGATAGAACCCATAAGAAAGACCAAAGGGAAGTTAGGCTGAATAGATTCAGTGACTGATAGAACCCATAAGAAAGACCAAAGGCAAGTTAGGCTGAATAGATTCAGTGACTGATAGAACCCATAAGAAAGACCAAAGGCAAGTTAGGATGAATAGATTCAGTGACTGATAGAACCCATAAGAAAGACCAAAGGGAAGTTTGACTGAATAGATTCAGTGACTGATAGAACCCATAAGAAAGTCCAAAGGCAAGTTAGACTGAATAGATTCAGTGACTGATAGAACCCATAAGATAGACCAAAGGCATGTTAGACAGAATAGATTCAGTGACTGATAGAACCCATAAGAAACACCAAAGGGAAGTTAGGCTGAATAGATTCAGTGACTAATAGAACCCATAAGAAATACCAAAGACAAGTTAGACTGAATAGATTCAGTGACTGATAGAACCCATAAGAAAGACCAAAGGGAAGTTAGACTGAATAGATTCAGTGACTGATAGAACCCATAAGATAGACCAAAGGCATGTTAGACTGAATAGATTCAGTGACTGATAGAACCCATAAGAAAGACCAAAGGGAAGTTAGACTGAATAGATTCAGTGACTGATAGAACCCATAAGAAAGACCAAAGGCAAGTTAGACTGAATAGATTCAGTGACTGATATAACCCATAAGATAGACCAAAGGCATGTTAGACTGAATAGATTCAGTGACTGATAGAACCCATAAGAAACACCAAAGGGAAGTTAGGCTGAATAGATTCAGTGACTAATAGAACCCATAAGAAATACCAAAGACAAGTTAGACTGAATAGATTCAGTGACTGATAGAACCCATAAGAAATACCAAAGGCAAGTTAGACTGAATAGGTTCATTGACTGATAGAATCCATAAGAAATACCAAAGGCAAGTTAGGCTGAATAGATTCAGTGACTGATAGAACCCATAAGAAAGACGAAAGGCAAGTTAGACTGAATAGATTCAGTGACTGATAGAACCCATAAGAAATACCAAAGGCAAGTTAGACTGAATAGATTCATTGACTGATAGAATCCATAAGAAATACCAAAGACAAGTTAGGCTGAATAGATTCAGTGACTGATAGAACCCATAAGAAAGACGAAAGGCAAGTTAGACTGAATAGATTCAGTGACTGATAGAACCCATAAGAAATACCAAAACCATGTTAGACTGAATAGATTCATTGACTGATAGAATCCGTAAGAAATACCAAAGGCAAGTTAGGCTGAATGGATTAAGTGACTGATAGAACCCATAAGAAAGACCAAAGGCAAGTTAGGCTGAATAGATTCAGTGACTGATAGAACCCATAAGAAATACCAAAGGCAAGTTAGACTGAATAGATTCAGTGACTGATAGAATCCATAAGAAATACCAAAGGCAAGTTAGACTGAATAGATTCAGTGACTGATAGAACGCATAAGAAAGACCAAAGGCAAGTTAGACTGAATAGATTCAGTGACTGATAGAACCCATAAGAAAGACCAAAGGGAAGTTAGACTGAATAGATTCAGTGACTGATAGAACCCATAAGAAAGACCAAAAGCAAGTTAGACTGAATAGATTCAGTGACTGATAGAACCCATAAGAAAGACCAAAGGCAAGTTAGACTGAATAGATTCAGTGACTGATAAAACCCATAAGAAAGTCCAAAGGCAAGTTAGACTGAATAGATTCAGTGGCTGATTGAACCCATAAGAAAGACCAAAGGGAGGTTAGACTGAATAGATTCAGTGACTGATAGAACCCATCAGAAAGACCAAAGGCAAGTTAGACTGAATAGATTCAGTGGCTGATAGAACCCATAAGAAATACCAAAGGGAAGTTAGACTGAATAGATTCAGTGACTGATAGAACCCATAAGAAAGACCATAGGGAAGTTAGACTGAATAGATTCAGTGACTGAGAGAATCCATAAGAAAGACGAAAGGCAAGTTAGGCTGAATATATTCAGTGACTGATAGAACCCATAAGAAATACCAAAGGCAAGTTAGACTGAATAGATTCAGTGACTAATAGAACCCATAAGAAAGACCAAAGGGAAGTTAGACTGAATAGATTCAGTGACTGATAGAACCCATAAGAAAGACCAAAGGCAAGTTAGTCTGAATAGATTCAGTGACTGATAGAACCCATAAGATAGACCAAAGGCATGTTAGACTGAATAGATTCAGTGACTGATAGAACCCATACGAAACACCAAAGGGAAGTTAGGCTGAATATATTCAGTGACTGATAGAACCCATAAGAAATACCAAAGGGAAGTTAGACTGAATAGATTCAGTGACTAATAGAACCCATAAGAAAGACCAAAGGGAAGTTAGGCTGAATAGATTCAGTGACTGATAGAACCCATAAGAAAGACCAAAGGGAAGTTAGGCTGAATATATTCAGTGACTGATAGAACCCATTAGAAATACCAAAGGGAAGTTAGACTGAATAGATTCAGTGACTGATATAACCCATAATAAAGACCAAAGGCAAGTTAGACTGAATAGATTCAGTGACTGACAGAACCCATAAGATAGACCAAAGGCATGTTAGACTGAATAGATTCAGTGACTGATAGAACCCATAAGAAAGACCAAAAGCAAGTTAGACTGAATAGATTCAGTGACTGATAGAACCCATAAAAAAGACCAAAGGCAAGTTAGACTGAATAGATTCAGTGACTGATAGAACCCATAAGAAAGACCAAAGGCAAGTTAGACTGAATAGATTCAGTGACTGATAGAACCCATAAGAAAGACCAAAGGGAGGTTAGACTGAATAGATTCAGTGACTGATAGAACCCATCAGAAAGACCAAAGGCAAGTTAGACTTAATAGATTCAGTGACTGATAGAACCCATAAGAAAGACCAAAGGGAAGTTAGACTGAATAGATTCAGTGACTGATAGAACCCATAAGAAAGACCATAGGGAAGTTAGACTGAATAGATTCAGTGACTGATAGAATCCGTAAGAAAGACAAAAGGCAAGTTAGGCAGAATATATTCAGTGACTGATAGAACCCATAAGTAATACCAAAGGGAAGTTAGACTGAATAGATTCAGTGACTGATAGAACCCATAAGAAAGACCAAAGGGAAGTTAGACTGAATAGATTCAGTGACTGATAGAACCCATAAGAAAGACCAAAGGCAAGTTAGGCAGAATATATTCAGTGACTGATAGAACCCATAAGAAAGACGAAAGGCAAGTTAGGCTGAATATATTCAGTGACTGATAGAACCCATAAGAAAGACCAAAGGCAAGTTAGACTGAATAGATTCAGTTATTGATAGAACCCATAAGTAATACCAAAGGGAAGTTAGACTGAATAGATTCAGTGACTAATAGAACCCATAAGAAAGACCAAACGGAAGTTAGGCTGAATAGATTCAGTGACTGTTAGAACCCATAAGAAAGACCAAAGGGAAGTTAGGCTGAATATATTCAGTGACTGATAGAACCCATAAGAAATACCAAAGGGAAGTTAGACTGAATAGATTCAGTGACTGATAGAACCCATAAGAAAGACCAAAGGCAAGTTAGCCTGAATAGATTCAGTGACTGATAGAACCCATAAGATAGACCAAACGCATGTTAGACTGAATAGATTCAGTGACTGATAGAACCCATAAGAAACACCAAAGGGAAGTTAGGCTGAATATATTCAGTGACTGATAGAACCCATAAGAATGACCAAAGGGAAGTTAGGCTGAAAAGATTCAGTGACTAATAGAACCCATAAGAAAGACCAAAGGGAAGTTAGGCTGAATAGATTCAGTGACTGATAGAACCCATAAGAAAGACCAAAGGCAAGTTAGGCTGAATAGATTCAGTGACTGATAGAACCCATAAGAAAGACCAAAGGCAAGTTATGCTGAATAGATTCAGTGACTGATAGAACCCATAAGAAAGACCAAAGGCAAGTTAGGCTGAATAGATTCAGTGACTGATAGAACCCATAAGAAAGACCAAAGGGAAGTTAGACTGAATAGATTTAGTGACTGATAGAACCCATAAGAAAGACCAAAGGCAAGTTAGACTGAATAGATTCAGTGACTGATTGAATCCATAAGATAGACCAAAGGCATGTTAGACTGAATAGATTCAGTGACTGATAGAACCCATAAGAAACACCAAAGGGAAGTTAGGCTGAATAGATTCAGTGACTAATAGAACCCATAAGGAATACCAAAGACAAGTTAGACTGAATAGATTCAGTGACTGATAGAACCCATCAGAAATACCAAAGGCAAGTTAGACTGAATAGATTCATTGACTGATAGAATCCATAAGAAATACCAAAGGCAAGTTAGGCTGAATAGATTCAGTGACTGATAGAACCCATAAGAAAGACGAAAGGCAAGTTAGACTGAATAGATTCAGTGACTGATAGAACCCATAAGAAATACCAAAGGCAAGTTAGACTGAATAGATTCATTGACTGATAGAATCCATAAGAAATACCAAAGGCAAGTTAGGCTGAATAGATTCAGTGACTGATAGAACCCATAAGAAAGAACAAAGGCAAGTTAGGCTGAATAGATTCAGTGACTGATAGAACCCATAAGAAATACCAAAGGCAAGTTAGACTGAATAGATTCAGTGACTGATAGAATCCATAAGAAATACCAAAGGCAAGTTAGACTGAATAGATTCAGTGACTGATAGAACGCATAAGAAATACCAAAGGCAAGTTAGACTGAATAGATTCAGTGACTGACAGAACCCATAAGAAAGACCAAAGGGAAGTTAGAATGAATAGATTCAGTGACTGATAGAACCCATAATAAAGACCAAAAGCAAGTGAGACTGAATAGATTCAGTGACTGATGGAACCCATAAGAAATACCAAAGGGAAGTTAGACTGAATAGATTCAGTGACTGATAGAACCCATAAGAAAAACCAAAGGCAAGTTAGACTGAATAGATTCAGTGACTGATAGAAACCATAAGATAGACCAAAGGCATGTTAGACTGAATAGATTCAGTGACTGAAAGAACCCATAAGAAAGACCAAAGGGAAGTTAGGCTGAATAGATTCAGTGACTGATAGAACCCATAAGAAAGACCAAAGGCAAGTTAGGCTGAATAGATTCAGTGACTGATAGAACCCATAAGAAAGACCAAAGGCAAGTTAGGCTGAATAGATTCAGTGACTGATAGAACCCATAAGAAAGACCAAAGGGAAGTTAGACTGAATAGATTTAGTGACTGATAGAACCCATAAGAAAGACCAAAGGCAAGTTAGACTGAATAGATTCAGTGACTGATTGAACCCATAAGATAGACCAAAGGCATGTTAGACTGAATAGATTCAGTGACTGATAGAACCCATAAGAAACACCAAAGGGAAGTTAGGCTGAATGGATTCAGTGACTAATAGAACCCATAAGGAATACCAAAGACAAGTTAGACTGAATAGATTCAGTGACTGATAGAACCCATCAGAAATACCAAAGGCAAGTTAGACTGAATAGATTCATTGACTGATAGAATCCATAAGAAATACCAAAGGCAAGTTAGGCTGAATAGATTCAGTGACTGATAGAACCCATAAGAAAGACGAAAGGCAAGTTAGACTGAATAGATTCAGTGACTGATAGAACCCATAAGAAATACCAAAGGCAAGTTAGACTGAATAGATTCATTGACTGATAGAATCCATAAGAAATACCAAAGGCAAGTTAGGCTGAATAGATTCAGTGACTGATAGAACCCATAAGAAAGACCAAAGGCAAGTTAGGCTGAATAGATTCAGTGACTGATAGAACCCATAAGAAATACCAAAGGCAAGTTAGACTGAATAGATTCAGTGACTGATAGAATCCATAAGAAATACCAAAGGCAAGTTAGACTGAATAGATTCAGTGACTGATAGAATGCATAAGAAATACCAAAGGCAAGTTAGACTGAATAGATTCAGTGACTGACAGAACCCATAAGAAAGACCAAAGGGA
This sequence comes from Pictodentalium vernedei, assembly GCA_031216915.1. Classification (NCBI taxonomy): domain Eukaryota; kingdom Metazoa; phylum Mollusca; class Scaphopoda; order Dentaliida; family Dentaliidae; genus Pictodentalium; species Pictodentalium vernedei. The sequence goes on along the minus strand of CM062295.1, from coordinate 12,583,740 downwards.
AGTTAGACTGAATAGATTCAGTGACTGATAGAACCCATAATAAAGACCAAAAGCAAGTGAGACTGAATAGATTCAGTGACTGATGGAACCCATAAGAAAGACCAAAGGCAAGTTAGACTGAATAGATTCAGTGACTGATATAACCCATAAGAAAGACCAAAGGCAAGTTAGACTGAATAGATTCAGTGACTGATAGAACCCATAAGAAAGACCAAAGGGAGGTTAGACTGAATAGATTCAGTGACTGATAGAACCCATCAGAAAGACCAAAGGCAAGTTAGACTGAATAGATTCAGTGGCTGATAGAACCCATAAGAAATACCAAAGGGAAGTTAGACTGAATAGATTCAGTGTCTGATAGAACCCATAAGAAAGACCATAGGGAAGTTAGACTGAATAGATTCAGTGACTGATAGAATCCATAAGAAAGACGAAAGGCAAGTTAGGCTGAATATATTCAGTGACTGATAGAACCCATAAGAAATACCAAAGGGAAGTTAGACTGAATAGATTCAGTGACTAATAGAACCCATAAGAAAGACCAAAGGGAAGTTAGACTGAATAGATTCAGTGACTGATAGAACCCATAAGAAAGACCAAAGGCAAGTTAGACTGAATAGATTCAGTGACTGATAGAACCCATAAGATAGACCAAAGGCATGTTAAACTGAATAGATTCAGTGACTGATAGAACCCATAAGAAACACCAAAGGGAAGTTAGGCTGAATATATTCAGTGACTGATAGAACCCATAAGAAATACCAAAGGGAAGTTAGACTGAATAGATTCAGTGACTAATAGAACCCATAAGAAAGACCAAAGGGAAGTTAGGCTGAATAGATTCAGTGACTGATAGAACCCATAAGAAAGACCAAAGGGAAGTTAGGCTGAATATATTCAGTGACTGATAGAATCCATAAGAAATACCAAAGGGAAGTTAGACTGAATAGATTCAGTGACTGATAGAACCCATAAGAAAGACCAAAGGCAAGTTAGACTGAATAGATTCAGTGACTGATAGAACCCATAAGATAGACCAAAGGCATGTTAGACTGAATAGATTCAGTGACTGATAGAACCCATAAGAAACACCAAAGGGAAGTTAGGCTGAATATATTCAGTGACTGATAGAACCCATAAGAATGACCAAAGGGAAGTTAGGCTGAAAAGATTCAGTGACTAATAGAACCCATAAGAAAGACCAAAGGGAAGTTTGGCTGAATAGATTCAGTGACTGATAGAACCCATAAGAAAGACCAAAGGCAAGTTAGGCTGAATAGATTCAGTGACTGATAGAACCCATAAGAAAGACCAAAGGCAAGTTAGGCCGAATAGATTCAGTGACTGATAGAACCCATGAGAAAGACCAAAGGGAAGTTAGACTGAATAGATTCAGTGACTGATAGAACCCATAAGAAAGACCAAAGGCAAGTTAGACTGAATAGATTCAGTGACTGATAGAACCCATAAGATAGACCAAAGGCATGTTAGACTGAATAGATTCAGTGACTGATAGAACCCATAAGAAAGACCAAAGGGAAGTTAGGCTGAATAGATTCAGTGACTGATAGAACCCATAAGAAAGACCAAAGGCAAGTTAGGCTGAATAGATTCAGTGACTGATAGAGCCCATAAGAAAGACCAAAGGCAAGTTAGGATGAATAGATTCAGTGACTGATAGAACCCATAAGAAAGACCAAAGGGAGGTTAGACTGAATAGATTCAGTGACTGATAGAACCCATCAGAAAGACCAAAGGCAAGTTAGACTGAATAGATTCAGTGGCTGATAGAACCCATAAGAAATACCAAAGGGAAGTTAGACTGAATAGATTCAGTGTCTGATAGAACCCATAAGAAAGACCATAGGGAAGTTAGACTGAATAGATTCAGTGACTGATAGAATCCATAAGAAAGACGAAAGGCAAGTTAGGCTGAATATATTCAGTGACTGATAGAACCCATAAGAAATACCAAAGGGAAGTTAGACTGAATAGATTCAGTGACTAATAGAACCCATAAGAAAGACCAAAGGGAAGTTAGACTGAATAGATTCAGTGACTGATAGAACCCATAAGAAAGACCAAAGGCAAGTTAGACTGAATAGATTCAGTGACTGATAGAACCCATAAGATAGACCAAAGGCATGTTAAACTGAATAGATTCAGTGACTGATAGAACCCATAAGAAACACCAAAGGGAAGTTAGGCTGAATATATTCAGTGACTGATAGAACCCATAAGAAATACCAAAGGGAAGTTAGACTGAATAGATTCAGTGACTAATAGAACCCATAAGAAAGACCAAAGGGAAGTTAGGCTGAATAGATTCAGTGACTGATAGAACCCATAAGAAAGACCAAAGGGAAGTTAGGCTGAATATATTCAGTGACTGATAGAATCCATAAGAAATACCAAAGGGAAGTTAGACTGAATAGATTCAGTGACTGATAGAACCCATAAGAAAGACCAAAGGCAAGTTAGACTGAATAGATTCAGTGACTGATAGAACCCATAAGATAGACCAAAGGCATGTTAGACTGAATAGATTCAGTGACTGATAGAACCCATAAGAAACACCAAAGGGAAGTTAGGCTGAATATATTCAGTGACTGATAGAACCCATAAGAATGACCAAAGGGAAGTTAGGCTGAAAAGATTCAGTGACTAATAGAACCCATAAGAAAGACCAAAGGGAAGTTTGGCTGAATAGATTCAGTGACTGATAGAACCCATAAGAAAGACCAAAGGCAAGTTAGGCTGAATAGATTCAGTGACTGATAGAACCCATAAGAAAGACCAAAGGCAAGTTAGGCCGAATAGATTCAGTGACTGATAGAACCCATGAGAAAGACCAAAGGGAAGTTAGACTGAATAGATTCAGTGACTGATAGAACCCATAAGAAAGACCAAAGGCAAGTTAGACTGAATAGATTCAGTGACTGATAGAACCCATAAGATAGACCAAAGGCATGTTAGACTGAATAGATTCAGTGACTGATAGAACCCATAAGAAAGACCAAAGGGAAGTTAGGCTGAATAGATTCAGTGACTGATAGAACCCATAAGAAAGACCAAAGGCAAGTTAGGCTGAATAGATTCAGTGACTGATAGAGCCCATAAGAAAGACCAAAGGCAAGTTAGGATGAATAGATTCAGTGACTGATAGAACCAATAAGAAAGACCAAAGGGAAGTTTGACTGAATAGATTCAGTGACTGATAGAACCCATAAGAAAGTCCAAAGGCAAGTTAGACTGAATAGATTCAGTGACTGATAGAACCCATAAGATAGACCAAAGGCATGTTAGACTGAATAGATTCAGTGACTGATAGAACCCATAAGAAACACCAAAGGGAAGTTAGGCTGAATAGATTCAGTGACTAATAGAACCCATAAGAAATACCAAAGACAAGTTAGACTGAATAGATTCAGTGACTGATAGAACCCATAAGAAAGACCAAAGGGAAGTTAGACTGAATAGATTCAGTGACTGATAGAACCCATAAGATAGACCAAAGGCATGTTAGACTGAATAGATTCAGTGACTGATAGAACCCATAAGAAAGACCAAAGGGAAGTTAGACTGAATAGATTCAGTGACTGATAGAACCCATAAGAAAGACCAAAGGCAAGTTAGACTGAATAGATTCAGTGACTGATAGAACCCATAAGATAGACCAAAGGCATGTTAGACTGAATAGATTCAGTGACTGATAGAACCCATAAGAAACACCAAAGGGAAGTTAGGCTGAATAGATTCAGTGACTAATAGAACCCATAAGAAATACCAAAGACAAGTTAGACTGAATAGATTCAGTGACTGATAGAACCCATAAGAAATACCAAAGGCAAGTTAGACTGAATAGGTTCATTGACTGATAGAATCCATAAGAAATACCAAAGGCAAGTTAGGCTGAATAGATTCAGTGACTGATAGAACCCATAAGAAAGACGAAAGGCAAGTTAGACTGAATAGATTCCGTGACTGATAGAACCCATAAGAAATACCAAAGGCAAGTTTGACTGAATAGATTCATTGACTGATAGAATCCATAAGAAATACCAAAGGCAAGTTAGGCTGAATAGATTCAGTGACTGATAGAACCCATAAGAAAGACGAAAGGCAAGTTAGACTGAATAGATTCAGTGACTGATAGAACCCATAAGAAATACCAAAGGCATGTTAGACTGAATAGATTCATTGACTGATAGAATCCGTAAGAAATACCAAAGGCAAGTTAGGCTGAATAGATTCAGTGACTGATAGAACCCATAAGAAAGACCAAAGGCAAGTTAGGCTGAATAGATTCAGTGACTGATAGAACCCATAAGAAATACCAAAGGCAAGTTAGACTGAATAGATTCAGTGACTGATAGAATCCATAAGAAATACCAATGGCAAGTTAGACTGAATAGATTCAGTGACTGATAGAACGCATAAGAAAGACCAAAGGCAAGTTAGACTGAATAGATTCAGTGACTGATAGAACCCATAAGAAAGACCAAAGGGAAGTTAGACTGAATAGATTCAGTGACTGATAGAACCCATAAGAAAGACCAAAAGCAAGTTAGACTGAATAGATTCAGTGACTGATAGAACCCATAAGAAAGACCAAAGGCAAGTTAGACTGAATAGATTCAGTGACTGATAGAACCCATAAGAAAGTCCAAAGGCAAGTTAGACTGAATAGATTCAGTGGCTGATTGAACCCATAAGAAAGACCAAAGGGAGGTTAGACTGAATAGATTCAGTGACTGATAGAACCCATCAGAAAGACCAAAGGCAAGTTAGACTGAATAGATTCAGTGGCTGATAGAACCCATAAGAAATACCAAAGGGAAGTTAGACTGAATAGATTCATTGACTGATAGAAACCATAAGAAAGACCATAGGGAAGTTAGACTGAATAGATTCAGTGACTGATAGAATCCATAAGAAAGACGAAAGGCAAGTTAGGCTGAATATATTCAGTGACTGATAGAACCCATAAGAAATACCAAAGGCAAGTTAGACTGAATAGATTCAGTGACTAATAGAACCCATAAGAAAGACCAAAGGGAAGTTAGACTGAATAGATTCAGTGACTGATAGAACCCATAAGAAAGACCAAAGGCAAGTTAGACTGAATAGATTCAGTGACTGATAGAACCCATAAGATAGACCAAAGGCATGTTAGACTGAATAGATTCAGTGACTGATAGAACCCATACGAAACACCAAAGGGAAGTTAGGCTGAATATATTCAGTGACTGATAGAACCCATAAGAAATACCAAAGGGAAGTTAGACTGAATAGATTCAGTGACTAATAGAACCCATAAGAAAGACCGAAGGGAAGTTAGGCTGAATAGATTCAGTGACTGATAGAACCCATAAGAAAGACCAAAGGGAAGTTAGGCTGAATATATTCAGTGACTGATAGAACCCATAAGAAATACCAAAGGGAAGTTAGACTGAATAGATTCAGTGACTGATAGAACCCATAAGAAAGACCAAAGGCAAGTTAGACTGAATAGATTCAGTGACTGACAGAACCCATAAGATAGACCAAAGGCATGTTAGACTGAATAGATTCAGTGACTGATAGAACCCATAAGAAACACCAAAGGGAAGTTAGGCTGAATATATTCAGTGACTGATAGAACCCATAAGAATGACCAAAGGGAAGTTAGGCTGAAAAGATTCAGTGACTAATAGATCCCATAAGAAAGACCAAAGGGAAGTTAGGCTGAATAGATTCAGTGACTGATAGAACCCATAAGAAAGACCAAAGGCAAGTTAGGCTGAATATATTCAGTGACTGATAGAACCCATAAGAAAGACCAAAGGGAAGTTAGGCTGAATAGATTCAGTGACTGATAGAACCCATAAGAAAGACCGAAGGCAAGTTAGGCTGAATAGATTCAGTGACTGATAGAACCCATAAGAAAGACCAAAGGCAAGTTAGGCTGAATATATTCAGTGACTGATAGAACCCATAAGAAAGACCAAAGGCAAGTTAGGCTGAATAGATTCAGTGACTGATAGAACCCATAAGAAAGACCAAAGGCAAGTTAGGCTGAATAGATTCAGTGACTGATAGAACCCATAAGAAATACCAAAGGCAAGTTAGACTGAATAGATTCAGTGACTGATAGAATCCATAAGAAATACCAAAGGCAAGTTAGACTGAATAGATTCAGTGACTGATAGAACGCATAAGAAATACCAAAGGCAAGTTAGACTGAATAGATTCAGTGACTGACAGAACCCATAAGAAAGACCAAAGGGAAGTTAGACTGAATAGATTCAGTGACTGATAGAACCCATAATAAAGACCAAAAGCAAGTGAGACTGAATAGATTCAGTGACTGATGGAACCCATAAGAAAGACCAAAGGCAAGTTAGACTGAATAGATTCAGTGACTGATATAACCCATAAGAAAGACCAAAGGCAAGTTAGACTGAATAGATTCAGTGACTGATAGAACCCATAAGAAAGACCAAAGGGAGGTTAGACTGAATAGATTCAGTGACTGATAGAACCCATCAGAAAGACCAAAGGCAAGTTAGACTGAATAGATTCAGTGGCTGATAGAACCCATAAGAAATACCAAAGGGAAGTTAGACTGAATAGATTCAGTGACTGATAGAACCCATAAGAAAGACCATAGGGAAGTTAGACTGAATAGATTCAGTGACTGATAGAATCCATAAGAAAGACGAAAGGCAAGTTAGGCTGAATATATTCAGTGACTGATAGAACCCATAAGAAATACCAAAGGCAAGTTAGACTGAATAGATTCAGTGACTAATAGAACCCATAAGAAAGACCAAAGGGAAGTTAGACTGAATAGATTCAGTGACTGATAGAACCCATAAGAAAGACCAAAGGCAAGTTAAACTGAATAGATTCAGTGACTGATAGAACCCATAAGATAGACCAAAGGCATGTTAAACTGAATAGATTCAGTGACTGATAGAACCCATAAGAAACACCAAAGGGAAGTTAGTCTGAATATATTCAGTGACTGATAGAACCCATAAGAAATACCAAAGGGAAGTTAGACTGAATAGATTCAGTGACTAATAGGACCCATAAGAAAGACCAAAGGGAAGTTAGGCTGAATAGATTCAGTGACTGATAGAACCCATAAGAAAGACCAAAGGGAAGTTAGGCTGAATATATTCAGTGACTGATAGAACCCATAAGAAATACCAAAGGGAAGTTAGACTGAATAGATTCAGTGACTGATAGAACCCATAAGAAAGACCAAAGGCAAGTTAGACTGAATAGATTCAGTGACTGATAGAACCCATAAGATAGACCAAAGGCATGTTAGACTGAATAGATTCAGTGACTGATAGAACCCATAAGAAAGACCAAAGGGAAGTTAGACTGAATAGATTCAGTGACTGATAGAACCCATAAGAAAGACCAAAGGCAAGTTAGACTGAATAGATTCAGTGACTGATAGAACCCATAAGATAGACCAAAGGCATGTTAGACTGAATAGATTCCGTGACTGATAGAACCCATACGAAACACCAAAGGGAAGTTAGGCTGAATATATTCAGTGACTGATAGAACCCATAAGAAATACCAAAGGGAAGTTAGACTGAATAGATTCAGTGACTAATAGAACCCATAAGAAAGACCAAAGGGAAGTTAGGCTGAATAGATTCAGTGACTGATAGAACCCATAAGAAAGACCAAAGGGAAGTTAGGCTGAATATATTCAGTGACTGATAGAACCCATAAGAAATACCAAAGGGAAGTTAGACTGAATAGATTCAGTGACTGATAGAACCCATAAGAAAGACCAAAGGCAAGTTAGACTGAATAGATTCAGTGACTGACAGAACCCATAAGATAGACCAAAGGCATGTTAGACTGAATAGATTCAGTGACTGATAGAACCCATAAGAAACACCAAAGGGAAGTTAGGCTGAATATATTCAGTGACTGATAGAACCCATAAGAATGACCAAAGGGAAGTTAGGCTGAAAAGATTCAGTGACTAATAGAACCCATAAGAAAGACCAAAGGGAAGTTAGGCTGAATAGATTCAGTGACTGATAGAACCCATAAGAAAGACCAAAGGCAAGTTAGGCTGAATATATTCAGTGACTGATAGAACCCATAAGAAAGACCAAAGGGAAGTTAGGCTGAATAGATTCAGTGACTGATAGAACCCATAAGCAAGACCGGAGGCAAGTTAGGCAGAATAGATTCAGTGACTGATAGAACCCATAAGAAAGACCAAAGGCAAGTTAGGCTGAATATATTCAGTGACTGATAGAACCCATAAGAAAGACCAAAGGCAAGTTAGGCTGAATAGATTCAGTGACTGATAGAACCCACAAGAAATACCAAAGGCAAGTTAGGCTGAATAGATTCAGTGACTGATAGAACCCATAAGAAATACCAAAGGCAAGTTAGGCTGAATAGATTCAGTGACTGATAGAACCCATAAGAAATACCAAAGGCAAGTTAGACTGAATAGATTCAGTGACTGATAGAATCCATAAGAAATACCAAAGGCAAGTTAGACTGAATAGATTCAGTGACTGATAGAACGCATAAGAAATACCAAAGGCAAGTTAGGCTGAATAGATTCAGTGACTGACAGAACCCATAAGAAAGACCAAAAGCAAGTGAGACTGAATAGATTCAGTGACTGATGGAACCCATAAGAAAGACCAAAGGCAAGTTAGACTGAATAGATTCAGTGACTGATATAACCCATAAGAAAGACCAAAGGGAGGTTAGACTGAATAGATTCAGTGACTGATAGAACCCATCAGAAAGACCAAAGGCAAGTTAGACTGAATAGATTCAGTGGCTGATAGAACCCATAAGAAATACCAAAGGGAAGTTAGACTGAATAGATTCAGTGACTGATAGAACCCATAAGAAAGACCATAGGGAAGTTAGACTGAATAGATTCAGTGACTGATAGAATCCATAAGAAAGACGAAAGGCAAGTTAGGCTGAATATATTCAGTGACTGATAGAACCCATAAGAAATACCAAAGGCAAGTTAGACTGAAAAGATTCAGTGACTAATAGAACCCATAAGAAAGACCAAAGGGAAGTTAGACTGAATAGATTCAGTGACTGATAGAACCCATAAGAAAGACCAAAGGCAAGTTAGACTGAATAGATTCAGTGACTGATAGAACCCATAAGATAGACCAAAGGCATGTTAAACTGAATAGATTCAGTGACTGATAGAACCCATAAGAAACACCAAAGGGAAGTTAGTCTGAATATATTCAGTGACTGATAGAACCCATAAGAAATACCAAAGGGAAGTTAGACTGAATAGATTCAGTGACTAATAGAACCCATAAGAAAGACCAAAGGGAAGTTAGGCTGAATAGATTCAGTGACTGATAGAACCCATAAGAAAGACCAAAGGGAAGTTAGGCTGAATATATTCAGTGATTGATAGAACCCATAAGAAATACCAAAGGGAAGTTAGACTGAATAGATTCAGTGACTGATAGAACCCATAAGAAAGACCAAAGGCAAGTTAGACTGAATAGATTCAGTGACTGATAGAACCCATAAGATAGACCAAAGGCATGTTAGACTGAATAGATTCAGTGACTGATAGAACCCATAAGAAACACCAAAGGGAAGTTAGGCTGAATATATTCAGTGACTGATAGAACCCATAAGAATGACCAAAGGGAAGTTAGGCTGAAAAGATTCAGTGACTAATAGAACCCATAAGAAAGACCAAAGGGAAGTTAGGCTGAATAGATTCAGTGACTGATAGAACCCATAAGAAAGACCAAAGGCAAGTTAGGATGAATAGATTCAGTGACTGATAGAACCCATAAGAAAGACCAAAGGCAAGTTAGGCCGAATAGATTCAGTGACTGATAGAACCCATGAGAAAGACCAAAGGGAAGTTAGACTGAATAGATTCAGTGACTGATAGAACCCATAAGAAAGACCAAAGGCAAGTTAGACTGAATAGATTCAGTGACTGATAGAACCCATAAGATAGACCAAAGGCATGTTAGACTGAATAGATTCAGTGACTGATAGAACCCATAAGAAAGACCAAAGGGAAGTTAGGCTGAATAGATTCAGTGACTGATAGAACCCATAAGAAAGACCAAAGGCAAGTTAGGCTGAATAGATACAGTGACTGATAGAACCCATAAGAAAGACCAAAGGCAAGTTAGGATGAATAGATTCAGTGACTGATAGAACCCATAAGAAAGACCAAAGGGAAGTTTGACTGAATAGATTCAGTGACTGATAGAACCCATAAGAAAGTCCAAAGGCAAGTTAGACTGAATAGATTCAGTGACTGATAGAACCCATAAGATAGACCAAAGGCATGTTAGACTGAATAGATTCAGTGACTGATAGAACCCATAAGAAACACCAAAGGGAAGTTAGGCTGAATAGATTCAGTGACTAATAGAACCCATAAGAAATACCAAAGACAAGTTAGACTGAATAGATTCAGTGACTGATAGAACCCATAAGAAAGACCAAAGGGAAGTTAGACTGAATAGATTCAGTGACTGATAGAACCCATAAGATAGACCAAAGGCATGTTAGACTGAATAGATTCAGTGACTGATAGAACCCATAAGAAACACCAAAGGGAAGTTAGACTGAATAGATTCAGTGACTGATAGAACCCATAAGAAAGACCAAAGGCAAGTTAGACTGAATAGATTCAGTGACTGATAGAACCCATAAGATAGACCAAAGGCATGTTAGACTGAATAGATTCAGTGACTGATAGAACCCATAAGAAACACCAAAGGGAAGTTAGGCTGAATAGATTCAGTGACTAATAGAACCCATAAGAAATACCAAAGACAAGTTAGACTGAATAGATTCAGTGACTGATAGAACCCATAAGATATACCAAAGGCAAGTTAGACTGAATAGGTTCATTGACTGATAGAATCCATAAGAAATACCAAAGGCAAGTTAGGCTGAATAGATTCAGTGACTGAAAGAACCCATAAGAAAGACGAAAGGCAAGTTAGACTGAATAGATTCAGTGACTGATAGAACCCATAAGAAATACCAAAGGCAAGTTAGACTGAATAGATTCATTGACTGATAGAATCCATAAGAAATACCAAAGGCAAGTTAGGCTGAATAGATTCAGTGACTGATAGAACCCATAAGAAAGACGAAAGGCAAGTTAGACTGAATAGATTCAGTGACTGATAGAACCCATAAGAAATACCAAAGGCATGTTAGACTGAATAGATTCATTGACTGATAGAATCCGTAAGAAATACCAAAGGCAAGTTAGGCTGAATAGATTCAGTGACTGATAGAACCCATAAGAAAGACCAAAGGCAAGTTAGGCTGAATAGATTCAGTGACTGATAAAACCCATAAGAAATACCAAAGGCAAGTTAGACTGAATAGATTCAGTGACTGATAGAATCCAAAAGAAATACTAAAGGCAAGTTAGACTGAATAGATTCAGTGACTGATAGAACGCATAAGAAAGACCAAAGGCAAGTGAGACTGAATAGATTCAGTGACTGATAGAACCCATAAGAAAGACCAAAGGGAAGTTAGACTGAATAGATTCAGTGACTGATAGAACCCATAAGAAAGACCAAAAGCAAGTTAGACTGAATAGATTCAGTGACTGATAGAACCCATAAGAAAGACCAAAGGCAAGTTAGACTGAATAGATTCAGTGACTGATAGAACCCATAAGAAAGTCCAAAGGCAAGTTAGACTGAATAGATTCAGTGACTGATAGAACCCATAAGAAAGTCCAAAGGCAAGTTAGACTGAATAGATTCAGTGGCTGATTGAACCCATAAGAAAGACCAAAGGGAGGTTAGACTGAATAGATTCAGTGACTGATAGAACCCATAAGATAGACCAAAGGCATGTTAAACTGAATAGTCTCGGTGACTGATAGAACCCATAAGAAACACCAAAGGGAAGTTAGGCTGAATATATTCAGTGACTGATAGAACCCATAAGAAATACCAAAGGGAAGTTAGACTGAATAGATTCAGTGACTAATAGGACCCATAAGAAAGACCAAAGGGAAGTTAGGCTGAATAGATTCAGTGACTGATAGAACCCATAAGAAAGACCAAAGGGAAGTTAGGCTGAATATATTCAGTGACTGATAGAACCCATAAGAAATACCAAAGGGAAGTTAGACTGAATAGATTCAGTGACTGATAGAACCCATAAGAAAGACCAAAGGCAAGTTAGACTGAATAGATTCAGTGACTGATAGAACCCATAAGATAGACCAAAGGCATGTTAGACTGAATAGATTCAGTGACTGATAGAACCCATAAGAAACACCAAAGGGAAGTTAGGCTGAATATATTCAGTGACTGATAGAACCCATAAGAATGACCAAAGGGAAGTTAGGCTGAAAAGATTCAGTGACTAATAGAACCCATAAGAAAGACCAAAGGGAAGTTAGGCTGAATAGATTCAGTGACTGATAGAACCCATAAGAAAGACCAAAGGCAAGTTAGGCTGAATAGATTCAGTGACTGATAGAACCCATAAGAAAGACCAAAGGCAAGTTAGGCCGAATAGATTCAGTGACTGATAGAACCCATGAGAAAGACCAAAGGGAAGATAGACTGAATAGATTCAGTGACTGATAGAACCCATAAGAAAGACCAAAGGCAAGTTAGACTGAATAGATTCAGTGACTGATAGAACCCATAAGATAGACCAAAGGCATGTTAGACTGAATAGATTCAGTGACTGATAGAACCCATAAGAAAGACCAAAGGGAAGTTAGGCTGAATAGATTCAGTGACTGATAGAACCCATAAGAAAGACCAAAGGCAAGTTAGGCTGAATAGATACAGTGACTGATAGAACCCATAAGAAAGACCAAAGGCAAGTTAGGATGAATAGATTCAGTGACTGATAGAACCCATAAGAAAGTCCAAAGGCAAGTTAGACTGAATAGATTCAGTGGCTGATTGAACCCATAAGAAAGACCAAAGGGAGGTTAGACTGAATAGATTCAGTGACTGATAGAACCCATCAGAAAGACCAAAGGCAAGTTAGACTGAATAGATTCAGTGGCTGATAGAACCCATAAGAAATACCAAAGGGAAGTTAGACTGAATAGATTCATTGACTGATAGAAACCATAAGAAAGACCATAGGGAAGTTAGACTGAATAGATTCAGTGACAGATGGAATCCATAAGAAAGACGAAAGGCAAGTTAGGCTGAATATATTCAGTGACTGATAGAACCCATAAGAAATACCAAAGGCAAGTTAGACTGAATAGATTCAGTGACTAATAGAACCCATAAGAAAGACCAAAGGGAAGTTAGACTGAATAGATTCAGTGACTGATAGAACCCATAAGAAAGACCAAAGGCAAGTTAGACTGAATAGATTCAGTGACTGATAGAACCCATAAGATAGACCAAAGGCATGTTAGACTGAATAGATTCAGTGACTGATAGAACCCATACGAAACACCAAAGGGAAGTTAGGCTGAATATATTCAGTGACTGATAGAACCCATAAGAAATACCAAAGGGAAGTTAGACTGAATAGATTCAGTGACTAATAGAACCCATAAGAAAGACCAAAGGGAAGTTAGGCTGAATAGATTCAGTGACTGATAGAACCCATAAGAAAGACCAAAGGGAAGTTAGGCTGAATATATTCAGTGACTGATAGAACCCATAAGAAATACCAAAGGGAAGTTAGACTGAATAGATTCAGTGACTGATAGAACCGATAAGAAAGACCAAAGGCAAGTTAGACTGAATAGATTCAGTGACTGACAGAACCCATAAGATAGACCAAAGGCATGTTAGACTGAATAGATTCAGTGACTGATAGAACCCATAAGAAACACCAAAGGGAAGTTAGGCTGAATATATTCAGTGACTGATAGAACCCATAAGAATGACCAAAGGGAAGTTAGGCTGAAAAGATTCAGTGACTAATAGAACCCATAAGAAAGACCAAAGGGAAGTTAGGCTGAATAGATTCAGTGACTGATAGAACCCATAAGAAAGACCAAAGGCAAGTTAGGCTGAATATATTCAGTGACTGATAGAACCCATAAGAAAGACCAAAGGGAAGTTAGGCTGAATAGATTCAGTGACTGATAGAACCCATAAGCAAGACCGAAGGCAAGTTAGGCTGAATAGATTCAGTGACTGATAGAACCCATAAGAAAGACCAAAGGCAAGTTAGGCTGAATATATTCAGTGACTGATAGAACCCATAAGAAAGACCAAAGGCAAGTTAGGCTGAATAGATTCAGTGACTGATAGAACCCATAAGAAAGACCAAAGGCAAGTTAGGCTGAATAGATTCAGTGACTGATAGAACCCATAAGAAATACCAAAGGCAAGTTAGACTGAATAGATTCAGTGACTGATAGAATCCATAAGAAATACCAAAGGCAAGTTAGACTGAATAGATTCAGTGACTGATAGAACGCATAAGAAATACCAAAGGCAAGTTAGGCTGAATAGATTCAGTGACTGACAGAACCCATAAGAAAGACCAAAGGGAAGTTAGACTGAATAGATTCAGTGACTGATAGAACCCATAATAAAGACCAAAAGCAAGTGAGACTGAATAGATTCAGTGACTGATGGAACCCATAAGAAAGACCAAAGGCAAGTTAGACTGAATAGATTCAGTGACTGATATAACCCATAAGAAAGACCAAAGGCAAGTTAGACTGAATAGATTCAGTGACTGATAGAACCCATGAGAAAGACCAAAGGGAGGTTAGACTGAATAGATTCAGTGACTGATAGAACCCATCAGAAAGACCAAAGGCAAGTTAGACTGAATAGATTCAGTGGCTGATAGAACCCATAAGAAATACCAAAGGGAAGTTAGACTGAATAGATTCAGTGACTGATAGAACCCATAAGAAAGACCATAGGGAAGTTAGACTGAATAGATTCAGTGACTGATAGAATCCATAAGAAAGACGAAAGGCAAGTTAGGCTGAATATATTCAGTGACTGATAGAACCCATAAGAAATACCAAAGGCAAGTTAGACTGAATAGATTCAGTGACTAATAGAACCCATAAGAAAGACCAAAGGGAAGTTAGACTGAATAGATTCAGTGACTGATAGAACCCATAAGAAAGACCAAAGGCAAGTTAGACTGAATAGATTCAGTGACTGATAGAACCCATAAGATAGACCAAAGGCATGTTAAACTGAATAGATTCAGTGACTGATAGAACCCATAAGAAACACCAAAGGGAAGTTAGGCTGAATATATTCAGTGACTGATAGAACCCATAAGAAATACCAAAGGGAAGTTAGACTGAATAGATTCAGTGACTAATAGAACCCATAAGAAAGACCAAAGGGAAGTTAGGCTGAATAGATTCAGTGACTGATAGAACCCATAAGAAAGACCAAAGGGAAGTTAGGCTGAATATATTCAGTGACTGATAGAACCCATAAGAAATACCAAAGGGAAGTTAGACTGAATAGATTCAGTGACTGATAGAACCCATAAGAAAGACCAAAGGCAAGTTAGACTGAATAGATTCAGTGACTGATAGAACCCATAAGATAGACCAAAGGCATGTTAGACTGAATAGATTCAGTGACTGATAGAACCCATAAGAAACACCAAAGGGAAGTTAGGCTGAATATATTCAGTGACTGATAGAACCCATAAGAATGACCAAAGGGAAGTTAGGCTGAAAAGATTCAGTGACTAATAGAACCCATAAGAAAGACCAAAGGGAAGTTAGGCTGAATAGATTCAGTGACTGATAGAACCCATAAGAAAGACCAAAGGCAAGTTAGGCTGAATAGATTCAGTGACTGATAGAACCCATAAGAAAGGCCAAAGGCAAGTTAGGCCGAATAGATTCAGTGACTGATAGAACCCATGAGAAAGACCAAAGGGAAGTTAGACTGAATAGATTCAGTGACTGATAGAACCCATAAGAAAGACCAAAGGCAAGTTAGACTGAATAGATTCAGTGACTGATAGAACCCATAAGTTAGACCAAAGGCATGTTAGACTGAATAGATTCAGTGACTGATAGAACCCATAAGAAAGACCAAAGGGAAGTTAGGCTGAATAGATTCAGTGACTGATAGAACCCATAAGAAAGACCAAAGGCAAGTTAGGCTGAATAGATACAGTGACTGATAGAACCCATAAGAAAGACCAAAGGCAAGTTAGGATGAATAGATTCAGTGACTGATAGAACCCATAAGAAAGACCAAAGGGAAGTTTGACTGAATAGATTCAGTGACTGATAGAACCCATAAGAAAGTCCAAAGGCAAGTTAGACTGAATAGATTCAGTGACTGATAGAACCCATAAGATAGACCAAAGGCATGTTAGACTGAATAGATTCAGTGACTGATAGAACCCATAAGAAACACCAAAGGGAAGTTAGGCTGAATAGATTCAGTGACTAATAGAACCCATAAGAAATACCAAAGACAAGTTAGACTGAATAGATTCAGTGACTGATAGAACCCATAAGAAAGACCAAAGGGAAGTTAGACTGAATAGATTCAGTGACTGATAGAACCCATAAGATAGACCAAAGGCATGTTAGACTGAATAGATTCAGTGACTGATAGAACCCATAAGAAAGACCAAAGGGAAGTTAGACTGAATAGATTCAGTGACTGATAGAACCCATAAGAAAGACCAAAGGCAAGTTAGACTGAATAGATTCAGTGACTGATAGAACCCATAAGATAGACCAAAGGCATGTTAGACTGAATAGATTCAGTGACTGATAGAACCCATAAGAAACACCAAAGGGAAGTTAGGCTGAATAGATTCAGTGACTAATAGAACCCATAAGAAATACCAAAGACAAGTTAGACTGAATAGATTCAGTGACTGATAGAACCCATAAGAAATACCAAAGGCAAGTTAGACTGAATAGGTTCATTGACTGATAGAATCCATAAGAAATACCAAAGGCAAGTTAGGCTGAATAGATTCAGTGACTGATAGAACCCATAAGAAAGTCGAAAGGCAAGTTAGACTGAATAGATTCAGTGACTGATAGAACCCATAAGAAATACCAAAGGCAAGTTAGACTGAATAGATTCATTGACTGATAGAATCCATAAGAAATACCAAAGGCAAGTTAGGCTGAATAGATTCAGTGACTGATAGAACCCATAAGAAAGACGAAAGGCAATTTAGACTGAATAGATTCAGTGACTGATAGAACCCATAAGAAATACCAAAGGCATGTTAGACTGAATAGATTCATTGACTGATAGAATCCGTAAGAAATACCAAAGGCAAGTTAGGCTGAATAGATTCAGTGACTGATAGAACCCATAAGAAAGACCAAAGGCAAGTTAGGCTGAATAGATTCAGTGACTGATACAACCCATAAGAAATACCAAAGGCAAGTTAGACTGAATAGATTCAGTGACTGATAGAATCCAAAAGAAATACTAAAGGCAAGTTAGACTGAATAGATTCAGTGACTGATAGAACGCATAAGAAAGACCAAAGGCAAGTGAGGCTGAATAGATTCAGTGACTGATAGAACCCATAAGAAAGACCAAAGGGAAGTTAGACTGAATAGATTCAGTGACTGATAGAACCCATAAGAAAGACCAAAAGCAAGTTAGACTGAATAGATTCAGTGACTGATAGAACCCATAAGAAAGACCAAAGGCAAGTTAGACTGAATAGATTCAGTGACTGATAGAACCCATAAGAAAGTCCAAAGGCAAGTTAGACTGAATAGATTCAGTGGCTGATTGAACCCATAAGAAAGACCAAAGGGAGGTTAGACTGAATAGATTCAGTGACTGATAGAACCCATCAGAAAGGCCAAAGGCAAGTTAGACTGAATAGATTCAGTGGCTGATAGAACCCATAAGAAATACCAAAGGGAAGTTAGACTGAATAGATTCATTGACTGATAGAACCCATAAGAAAGACCATAGGGAAGTTAGACTGAATAGATTCAGTGACTGATAGAATCCATAAGAAAGACCAAAGGCAAGTTAGGCTGAATATATTCAGTGACTGATAGAACCCATAAGAAATACCAAAGGCAAGTTAGACTGAATAGATTCAGTGACTAATAGAACCCATAAGAAAGACCAAAGGGAAGTTAGACTGAATAGATTCAGTGACTGATATAACCCCTAAGAAAGACCAAAGGCAAGTTAGACTGAATAGATTCAGTGACTGATAGAGCCCATAAGATAGACCAAAGGCATGTTAGACTGAATAGATTCAGTGACTGATAGAACCCATACGAAACACCAAAGGGAAGTTAGGCTGAATATATTCAGTGACTGATAGAACCCATAAGAAATACCAAAGGGAAGTTAGACTGAATAGATTCAGTGACTAATAGAACCCATAAGAAAGACCAAAGGGAAGTTAGGCTGAATAGATTCAGTGACTGATAGAACCCATAAGAAAGACCAAAGGGAAGTTAGGCTGAATATATTCAGTGACTGATAGAACCCATAAGAAATACCAAAGGGAAGTTAGACTGAATAGATTCAGTGACTGATAGAACCCATAAGAAAGACCAAAGGCAAGTTAGACTGAATAGATTCAGTGACTGACAGAACCCATAAGATAGACCAAAGGCATGTTAGACTGAATAGATTCAGTGACTGATAGAACCCATAAGAAACACCAAAGGGAAGTTAGGCTGAATATATTCAGTGACTGATAGAACCCATAAGAATGACCAAAGGGAAGTTAGGCTGAAAAGATTCAGTGACTAATAGAACCCATAAGAAAGACCAAAGGGAAGTTAGGCTGAATAGATTCAGTGACTGATAGAACCCATAAGAAAGACCAAAGGCAAGTTAGGCTGAATATATTCAGTGACTGATAGAACCCATAAGAAAGACCAAAGGCAAGTTAGGCTGAATAGATTCAGTGACTGATAGAACCCATAAGAAAGACCAAAGGCAAGTTAGGCTGAATAGATTCAGTGACTGATAGAACCCATAAGAAAGACCAAAGGCAAGATAGGCTGAATAGATTCAGTGACTGATAGAACCCATAAGAAAGACCAAAGGGAAGTTAGACTGAATAGATTCAGTGACTGATAGAACCCATAAGAAAGACCAAAGGCAAGTTAGACTGAATAAATTCAGTGACTGATAGAACCCATAAGATAGACCAAAGGCATGTTAGACTGAATAGATTCAGTGACTGATAGAACCCATAAGAAACACCAAAGGGAAGTTAGGCTGAATAGATTCAGTGACTAATAGAACCCATAAGAAATACCAAAGACAAGTTAGACTGAATAGATTCAGTGACTGATATAACCCATAAGAAATACCAAAGGCAAGTTAGACTGAATAGATTCATTGACTGATAGAATCCATAAGAAATACCAAAGGCAAGTTAGGCTGAATAGATTCAGTGACTGATAGAACCCATAAGAAAGACGAAAGGCAAGTTAGACTGAATAGATTCAGTGACTGATAGAACCCATAAGAAATACCAAAGGCAAGTTTAATCTGAATAGATTCATTGACTGATAGAATCCATAAGAAATACCAAAGGCAAGTTAGGCTGAATAGATTCAGTGACTGATAGAACCCATAAGAAAGACCAAAGGCAAGTTAGGCTGAATAGATTCAGTGACTGATAGAACCCATAAGAGATACCAAAGGCAAGTTAGACTGAATAGATTCAGTGACTGATAGAATCCATAAGAAATACCAAAGGCAAGTTAGACTGAATAGATTCAGTGACTGATAGAACGCATAAGAAAGACCAAAGGCAAGTTAGACTGAATAGATTCAGTGACTGATAGAACCCATAAGAAAGACCAAAGGGAAGTTAGACTGAATAGATTCAGTGACTGATAGAACCCATATGAAAGACCAAAAGCAAGTTAGACTGAATAGATTCAGTGACTGATAGAACCCATAGGAAAGACCAAAGGCAAGTTAGACTGAATAGATTCAGTGACTGATAGAACCCATAAGAAAGACCAAAGGCAAGTTAGACTGAATAGATTCAGTGACTGATAGAACCCATAAGAAAGACCAAAGGGAGGTTAGACTGAATAGATTCAGTGACTGATAGAACCCATCAGAAAGACCAAAGGCAAGTTAGACTGAATAGATTCAGTGACTGATAGAACCCATAAACAATACCAAAGGGAAGTTAGACTGAATAGATTCAGTGACTGATAGAACCCATAAGAAAGACCGTAGGGAAGTTAGACTGAATAGATTCAGTGACTGGTAGAGCCCATAATAAAGACCAAAAGCAAGTGAGACTGAATAGATTCAGTGACTGATGGAACCCATAAGAAAGACCAAAGGCAAGTTAGACTGAATAGATTCAGTGACTGATAGAACGCATAAGAAATACCAAAGGCAAGTTAGACTGAATAGATTCAGTGACTGACAGAACCCATAAGAAAGACCAAAGGGAAGTTAGACTGAATAGATTCAGTGACTGATAGAACCCATAATAAAGACCAAAAGCAAGTGAGACTGAATAGATTCAGTGACTGATGGAACCCATAAGAAAGACCAAAGGCAAGTTAGACAGAATAGATTCAGTGACTGATATAACCCATCAGAAAGACCAAAGGCAAGTTAGACTGAATAGATTCAGTGGCTGATAGAACCCATAAGAAATACCAAAGGGA
This sequence comes from Pictodentalium vernedei, assembly GCA_031216915.1. Taxonomy (NCBI): domain Eukaryota; kingdom Metazoa; phylum Mollusca; class Scaphopoda; order Dentaliida; family Dentaliidae; genus Pictodentalium; species Pictodentalium vernedei. Next base: position 12,563,114 of record CM062295.1, on the reverse strand, counting down.
AGTTAGACTGAATAGATTCAGTGACTGATAGAACCCATCAGAAAGACCAAAGGCAAGTTAGACTGAATAGATTCAGTGGCTGATAGAACCCATAAGAAATACCGAAGGGAAGTTAGACTGAATAGATTCAGTGACTGATAGAACCCATAAGAAAGACCATAGGGAAGTTAGACTGAACAGATTCAGTGACTGATAGAATCCATAAGAAAGACGAAAGGCAAGTTAGGCTGAATATATTCAGTGACTGATAGAACCCATAAGAAATACCAAAGGCAAGTTAGACTGAATAGATTCAGTGACTAATAGAACCCATAAGAAAGACCAAAGGGAAGTTAGACTGAATAGATTCAGTGACTGATAGAACCCATAAGAAAGACCAAAGGCAAGTTAGACTGAATAGATTCAGTGACTGATAGAACCCATAAGATAGACCAAAGGCATGTTAAACTGAATAGATTCAGTGACTGATAGAACCCATAAGAAACACCAAAGGGAAGTTAGGCTGAATATATTCAGTGACTGATAGAACCCATAAGAAATACCAAAGGGAAGTTAGACTGAATAGATTCAGTGACTAATAGAACCCATAAGAAAGACCAAAGGGAAGTTAGGCTGAATAGATTCAGTGACTGATAGAACCCATAAGAAAGACCAAAGGGAAGTTAGGCTGAATATATTCAGTGACTGATAGAACCCATAAGATATACCAAAGGGAAGTTAGACTGAATAGATTCAGTGACTGATAGAACCCATAAGAAAGACCAAAGGCAAGTTAGACTGAATAGATTCAGTGACTGATAGAACCCATAAGATAGACCAAAGGCATGTTAGACTGAATAGATTCAGTGACTGATAGAACCCATAAGAAACACCAAAGGGAAGTTAGGCTGAATATATTCAGTGACTGTTAGAACCCATAAGAATGACCAAAGGGAAGTTAGGCTGAAAAGATTCAGCGACTAATAGAACCCATAAGAAAGACCAAAGGGAAGTTAGGCTGAATAGATTCAGTGACTGATAGAACCCATAAGAAAGACCAAAGGCAAGTTGGGCTGAATAGATTCAGTGACTGATAGAACCCATAAGAAAGACCAAAGGCAAGTTAGGCTGAATAGATTCAGTGACTGATAGAACCCATGAGAAAGACCAAAGGGAAGTTAGACTGAATAGATTCAGTGACTGATAGAACCCATAAGAAAGACCAAAGGGAAGTTAGGCTGAATAGATTCAGTGACTGATAGAACCCATAAGAAAGACCAAAGGCAAGTTAGGCTGAATAGATTCAGTGACTGATAGAACCCATAAGAAAGACCAAAGGCAAGTTAGGATGAATAGATTCAGTGACTGATAGAACCCATAAGAAAGACCAAAGGGAAGTTTGACTGAATAGATTCAGTGACTGATAGAACCCATATGAAAGTCCAAAGGCAAGTTAGACTGAATAGATTCAGTGACTGATAGAACCCATAAGAAACACCAAAGGGAAGTTGGGCTGAATAGATTCAGTGACTAATAGAACCCATAAGAAATACCAAAGACAAGTTAGACTGAATAGATTCAGTGACTGATAGAACCCATAAGAAAGACCAAAGGGAAGTTAGACTGAATAGATTCAGTGACTGATAGAACCCATAAGATAGACCAAAGGCATGTTAGACTGAATAGATTCAGGGACTGATAGAACCCATAAGAAAGACCAAAGGGAAGTTAGACTGAATAGATTCAGTAACTGATAGAACCCATAAGAAAGACCAAAGGCAAGTTAGACTGAATAGATTCAGTGACTGATAGAACCCATAAGATAGACCAAAGGCATGTTAGACTGAATAGATTCAGTGACTGATAGAACCCATAAGAAACACCAAAGGGAAGTTAGGCTGAATAGATTCAGTGACTAATAGAACCCATAAGAAATACCAAAGACAAGTTAGACTGAATAGATTCAGTGACTGATAGAACCCATAAGAAATACCAAAGGCAAGTTAGACTGAATAGGTTCATTGACTGATAGAATCCATAAGAAATACCAAAGGCAAGTTAGGCTGAATAGATTCATTGACTGATAGAACCCATAAGAAAGACGAAAGGCAAGTTAGACTGAATAGATTCAGTGACTGATAGAACCCATAAGAAATACCAAAGGCAAGTTAGACTGAATAGATTCATTGACTGATAGAACCCATAAGAAAGACCAAAGGGAAGTTAGGCTGAATAGATTCAGTGACTGATAGAACCCATAAGAAAGACCAAAGGCAAGTTAGGCTGAATATATTCAGTGACTGATAGAACCCATAAGAAAGACCAAAGGGAAGTTAGGCTGAATAGATTCAGTGACTGATAGAACCCATAAGAAAGACCAAAGGCAAGTTAGGCTGAATAGATTCAGTGACTGATAGAACCCATAAGTAAGACCAAAGGCAAGTTAGGCTGAATAGATTCAGTGACTGATAGAACCCATAAGAAAGACCAAAGGGAAGTTAGACTGAATAGATTCAGTGACTGATAGAACCCATAAGAAAGACCAAAGGCAAGTTAGACTGAATAGATTCAGTGACTGATAGAACCCATAAGATAGACCAAAGGCATGTTAGACTGAATAGATTCAGTGACTGATAGAACCCATAAGAAACACCAAAGGGAAGTTAGGCTGAATAGATTCAGTGACTAATAGAACCCATAAGAAATACCAAAGACAAGTTAGACTGAATAGATTCAGTGACTGATAGAACCCATAAGAAATACCAAAGGCAAGTTAGACTGAATAGATTCATTGACTGATAGAATCCATAAGAAATACCAAAGGCAAGTTCGGCTGAATAGATTCAGTGACTGATAGAACCCATAAGAAAGACGAAAGGCAAGTTAGACTGAATAGATTCAGTGACTGATAGAACCCATAAGAAATACCAAAGGCAAGTTAGACTGAATAGATTCATTGACTGATAGAATCCATAAGAAATACCAAAGGCAAGTTAGGCTGAATAGATTCAGTGACTGATAGAACCCATAAGAAAGACCAAAGGCAAGTTAGGCTGAATAGATTCAGTGACTGATAGAACCCATAAGAGATACCAAAGGCAAGTTAGACTGAATAGATTCAGTGACTGATAGAATCCATAAGAAATACCAAAGGCAAGTTAGACTGAATAGATTCAGTGACTGATAGAACGCATAAGAAAGACCAAAGGCAAGTTAGACTGAATAGATTCAGTGACTGATAGAACCCATAAGAAAGACCAAAGGGAAGTTAGACTGAATAGATTCAGTGACTGATAGAACCCATATGAAAGACCAAAAGCAAGTTAGACTGAATAGATTCAGTGACTGATAGAACCCATAAGAAAGACCAAAGGCAAGTTAGACTGAATAGATTCAGTGACTGATAGAACCCATAAGAAAGACCAAAGGCAAGTTAGACTGAATAGATTCAGTGACTGATAGAACCCATAAGAAAGACCAAAGGGAGGTTAGACTGAATAGATTCAGTGACTGATAGAACCCATCAGAAAGACCAAAGGCAAGTTAGACTGAATAGATTCAGTGACTGATAGAACCCATAAACAATACCAAAGGGAAGTTAGACTGAATAGATTCAGTGACTGATAGAACCCATAAGAAAGACCGTAGGGAAGTTAGACTGAATAGATTCAGTGACTGATAGAATCCATAAGAAAGACGAAAGGCAAGTTAGGCTTAATATATTCAGTGACTGATAGAACCCATAAGTAATACCAAAGGCAAGTTAGACTGAATAGATTCAGTGACTGATAGAACCCATAAGAAAGACCAAAGGGAAGTTAGACTGAATAGATTCAGTGACTGATAGAACCCATTAGAAAGACCAAAGGCAAGTTAGGCTGAATATATTCAGTGACTGATAGAACCCATAAGAAAGACCAAAGGCAAGTTAGGCTGAATATATTCAGTGACTGATAGAACCCATAAGAAAGACCAAAGGCAAGTTAGACTGAATAGATTCAGTGACTGATAGAACCCATAAGAAATACCAAAGGCAAGTTAGGCTGAATATATTCAGTGACTGATAGAACCCATAAGAAAGACCAAAGGCAAGTTAAACTGAATAGATTCAGTGACTGATAGAACCCATAAGAAAGACCAAAGGCAAGTTAGACTGAATAGATTCAGTGACTGATAGAACCCATAAGTAATACCAAAGGGAAGTTAGACTGAATAGATTCAGTGACTGATAGAACCCATAAGAAATACCAAAGGGAAGTTAAACTGAGCTTAATGGTGATAAAGAAGCATCGATATACAACGCCGTCTAAAACCAAATAGTGGTAAAGATCGCCTTAAGATGCTATATAGGTAATGAAATTTTGTTTGTTTTGAAAATTCTCACCTCTGATATTCCTTCAATTCAAATTAAATATACACAAAATGTACATCAAAATGAAGGTTGGAATGTATAGAACACGAAACATATGTGTAAGCAACTCATAGAGTCGACTGTAGGCACCACTGGTTCCTGGAAGGCTGCTGCCAATTTCGCACCAGAATTGATAATTTAATAATATTTCACAAAAGCAACTTGTGTCCAAATGTGCTTTACATATCCAAGAACAAAACTAGGGGATAAAATTTCTTCAAAATACGGCGACAGAGCTGCATGGGGGAAAATTCCAAAGCCTTTGCTTTTGTTTACGTATGAGTATACTTTCGATTTCCTGTCGACGTCATCGGACAGAAAAAGCATGTAAAAACAACGCCGTCTAAAATCAAATAATGAAAAAGATCGCCTTCATACAGTATACTGTTATTAGATAGAGATTGCACAGTTGCCATATTCAATACAATGTATCATGATACCTGTTGGAATTTCTTAGAATTATGATTTTGTTTCTTGATGGAAATTCGTGGTAACGAGTGATTTGCGCATGTCTGTCGAGCATGGAAACCATCTTCAATTAAAAATGCAGGCAGTGTTGTCCTTTTCCAAAATGCAGACCTATCGCTGTATTCGAAAGTGTTTTGAATTCCTAGCTTTGTTCTTGGATGTATGAAGCACATTTAGCCACAAGTTGTTCTGGTGAAATATTATTTTATTATCAGTTCTGGTGCGAATGCGGCAGCAGACTTCCAGGAACCAGTGGTGCCTACAGTTGACTCTATGAGTTGATTACATCTGTGTTTCGTGTTCTATGCATCCCAACCTTCATTTTGATGTATAATTTGTGTATATTTAATCTGAATTTAAGGAATATGAGAGGTGAGAATTTCATAATAAACAAAATTCCATTACTTATATAGACCCTTAATGGTGATACTTACAGGTAGGGTTTTTTGTGGTGAGCAGTTCCGTTTCAAACTATTGCGGTACGTTTAGTCGTTGTCTTAACATATAGAAAACGCGAACCGAAACCGAGGGGTTTTCGTGAAACTAAACCGAAACTAAAAAAAAAACACCAAGCCACCTTCAGTTCAACGGCCACGTTCCGTAGCACCTCACTTCCATTACCCCCATCTTAGAACTTACAAGTCATCGTAGGAGTTTGTGAGGTTTATCAGAACATACCTCAGTGGGTATTGAACAGCCATGTTTCGTGACTCCTCCTTTTCGGCATCCTTATCTTACAACCGACTAGCTTCCAGCACCTCGTTTTCGTCGTTTGGTGGCTCATCGAGGTCCAACAAGCGACTAGCCTTTCGTACCCCTTTCTATCGTTTTGGGTCGATAGGTATGAGAAAACACTTCACTGAGATCGAATCGCATGTTCTCTAATGGATATGGAAAGAAGATGTTCAACAATTCAAAGATTTCGGCCTATTTGACAAACAGTACTACTGCCATCTAGTGTGAACAGCTGCCGGTGTTAATGAGACCATCCCTAGTAAAGGCTGTTGATGCTAGTAGTCGCAGCAATAGACATAAACATCTAGGACTTAACAATGATTCATACTGGCATCTGTACAGGTAGTGGTTAGTTGTGCACTTGATATGGGACCGCGGTGTTAGAAGTTAGTGGTGTGTAAAAAGCCAGTGGTGTGTAAGACGCTAGTGGTGGCCGTAGACGAATTATAACCGATTGCGTTATTAGTAATAGTGACGGTGAAACCGTTTCAAGTGGAAATGTATTCCGCGCTAGCAGAGTATTCCAGAGCTGTACAGTGGAAATGTTACCATACCCATATTCTAAAATCCGATGGGTCAAAATCAATCCAAATCAACTGGGTTGAGTGAATATGAACTACCATGGTTCATATTCACTCAACGCAGTCGATTTGGGTTGATTTTGAACCAACTGATTTTAGAGTGCAGGACTTGTCAGATCAAGTTAAAAAAGCTGATAATAGTAACAAAACACAAAAAGTTGTCCTCTCTACCAACAGAGTACATTCCGGATCAATCGAACCCCTGATTGGGATAACGGTCCTATAACACTACTTGCTATTTAAGATGCAGAGTTTCAGAATTCATTTGGTAAAATTGTTCATTTCTGTTGTTTTCTGGTTATTTCGATAATCCAATATACTTCCATTAAATCGAACATACTTTCAGAACACACTCCCTTCCAAGCTCAAACCAACCACGAGCTACAACAAACATTGCGCACTGACACCAGGTACCACCATGTCATAGACATCAGAACATTGACCCTCGGGCGGGCTACCATGACATTACACGTTACACCCACAATTCACGATGGTATGACGTCAAATGAAATACCCTGATGAGATTCCCAAATGAGGTCTAATCAGGCCCTAACATACTACTTACGTAGTTCACTCGTCTTTCTACATAGGTACTGGCACCAGTGAAAAGAATTCATTGATGAACCGATTATCGACAACGGTTATCGGTATCGGTCGATAAGTCTAATAGCGGTTTCGACTAAATTATCGCCGATAACGGGTTACTTTCTTCCTGGTCAAGACCATCAATTAAATGCAAGTTATGGCGAAACTTACTCTGGCGCCACGAAGTTGATTTTACAAATTAATTTTAAATAGTGCCTTGAAAGCATAAGGTGACAACTGGAATGTTAAAGCAGTGCAGCTTGCACCTGTATGCTTCCAGGGAATGGAATGATGTCATTCACACCATCACTAGTGATAAAAAATTACAAAGAGTCAATTTGTATTCCGAATTAAAATCTTAGCTGATCGTTGCTTTCTGGCAAGATGAAAGATGGTAAACGTTTGAAAACAGACGTACAAACTATTGAAACGTGTTTCTGTTTAATGTAATGCTTATATTTTTATTTGCATAGTAGCTACTCGCTCATGTATATCGAAAATAACGTTATGTCTGGGAACACATTGGAAATTGTGCAAGAACTTGTTTTGATGAATAATACGCGTTTTATTCAAACGCAGTTTGCTGCCAGTAAGACACATGCACAACTGACACTTTTCGTCACTGGAAGCGATTTACAGGAAAATTGTTTATATTTATTTATTATTAAGTATATCTTCATTTGTTATTATTTATTTATTTATTATTATTTAATTATTTATTTATTATTATTATTATTTGTTTATCATTATTTATTATTATTTATTTATTTATTATTATTATTTAATTATTTATTTGTTATGATTATTTGTTTATCATTATTTATTATTATTTATTTATTTTTTAATTATTTATTTATTGGTGTTTAAGGTCACATGCTTCTGCACAATGGCTAATCGTCATCGGAAAATATAAGAAAAGCAAGAAAGTCGGCTTTTCTGATTACCACAATTATTTTGATTTGTACATACTCCCCCTGACATCAAATTAATAACATCCGTATTTCAAAAAGTCGGGGTATGAACTTCACATTATTATCATTTCAGCAGTTGAGAGGAATTAGAGCTCTTGGTACAGCCACGGGTGGGCAATATTTCCACGGACTCAATAATATTAGATTCCAAACGCTAATAACAGGAATAATCATCAAAATGTTAATTAATGAAGCACCGGGTACAACCCGGGTACAGCCCGGTGCTTCATTCATTAAACTTTTGCTGATGATGAGTTTTATTACTTGGTGAACGCATGCGTGGACATAACTGCCCACGTGTGAATTACGACAAATCTACGGCGACTGTACTGCAGCGAATCTGAAATTTCGGCTCGAATCGGATCCTAGATCAAATCAAGCAGATGATTCCGAATCGAATCGAATCGAATCGAAAAATTTCCAATAAAATATCAAGGCTCTTCAAATTGTAAATATTGCATCTTTTACAACCGTAGATATTGTCAGCTTCCAATATTATACTCAACAGCGTCCCATCAGTTTCGGAAAGTCATTGAAGAAAGTGCCATATTCTAGAACAGAATCAAAGTATTTTTAAAAGCGGAACCCTTATTTATTTATTTATTTATTTATTTATTTATTTATTTATTTATTATTTATGTATTGGTGTTTAAGGTCACATTCTTCTGCACAATGGCTAATCGTGATCGTCACATGGAGGTAAAGTCAAGTCCAGCCAATCGCCTAAACCCATGATGTCCATGTTAAAGGACTTACAAGCATTGGTGACCGGATCCTATTTTATCTGTAAAACAATGCTTGTTTAAAAGCAAGGCTTCACTTTCCGGGTTTCTCACGGAGAAATATAGAAAAGTTAGCTTCCAATAATTTTCTAAAGTTGCCAGAAAATTTAACACTAATGTTGTGGGAATTTTATATAAAACTTGAATTGTCGAAATGTTATCGGAGTTGCATCAAAAATCTGCTGTTGTGCGTATCAATTTCACAAAATTCAGACCTTTTCCTGTTGAGTAGATAAAAATGTAAATTCATTTTGTTCAGCCCGCGTTCGTCATATTTATTTCGGAGGCACAATTAAAAATGTATAAATCTATCAATTGTTTATGATTTTATGGGTATCCCATCGCGATTTGTAATATAATATGTCGTACACATTGATACAGTAGTATTCTCTTCACAAAATGCGACACGATTCTCATGTATACGTAGAAAATAAATATTTATTCAACTGGGTGAACCTCTTCACACCAACGTGGAGAGTGGAGTGTAACTAAATCACCCGCAGAGTGGAGTTATCACCCAAGCTATAACTTTCAAATTTTGTACATATCGACAAAAAATGCAAGCAATGTTTCAGCCAATGGACCTCCGGGTTTAACCCGGAGGTCCATTGGCAGAAACTTTGCTTGTACTGGTTATGCTCTGCAACAAATTTGCAATTATTGCTTGAGTGGAATCTCCACTCTGCGGGTGATTTAGTGATAATACACTCTCCACGTACTGTATATACGTAGAAAATAAATATTTATTCAACTGGTTGAAAGCTAGATTAGTTTTGGTGGTGTGAATTTCTTCATCAAAAATTGTTTTATTACTAACTACTGGAGAGTGCCAACAGGCACTCTCGAATAATTTGTAACATAACAAATTTATATAAACAAACAATTACTTACGTTTGACTGAATACGAAGCATGGGTAAAGAATATGTTAGTTTTTACACTGGTAACCTCATTTTTTCGGAAGGTCTAATTGTGGCTTCTAGCACTCAACTAGTTCAAAAATTCATTATTATTAATTATCTCCATTTTAATTATTCTATATTGATTTTGGGTTGTATGATCACTGTCACACCAAACAAAAACTATCAGTGAAATCAACAAGGTAGCTCTAGTACTTAATTTTAGGCTCTCACAACTGGATTTTAGGCATCGACGATTATTCCATCGGGAATAAACAATAAAAATAAAAATCGCCCTCCTTCATTCTTTCTGAAAAATTAAATGCCTGAGAATCAGTTAATTAATTTTGTTTGACCCTAACATTGTTTCCCCAATCTCTCTGAACATTTCACTATTATTCTCTGTTTAAACCCGTTTAAAAATACCATCTTTGCATGTTCTGTAACCTTTTTCTTTCCACTATATCAACATTTTGCTCGTCGTAACACACAGTACGTGGAGAGTGTATAATGTAGTATCACTAAATCACCCGCAGAGTGAAGATTCCACCCGTGCAATAGTTGCAAATTTGTTGTAAAGCGTAACAAAGACAAGCAATGTTCCAGCCAATGGACCTCCGGGTTATACCCGGAGGTCCATTGGCTGAAACATTGCTTGTGTTTTTTGCCCACATGTACAGAATTTGAAAGTGATACTTTGGGTGATAACTCCACTCCGCGGGTGATTTATTTACTATCCACTCTCCACGTATTGTATAATACAGGTACTGTTCCTTCCATTAATATAAAAGTCTAGGAGAAGATTTTCTACTTTTTATTTCTCGGGAAGAATAAACACTTACAGATTACTTTAAAAACACAGTCACTCAACAGAGAGCATAAGTGGACAGTTAGTTAATTCTTTGTAAGTAGCTTGCCATGAAAATCCAAATTTATTTTTGCCACATTTAATAACCTGTCTGTTTTTTTTTCGCCTATCACATGTGATAGGACAATTCGCTTAATTTGACTTTCCTCGCCCGTCTAATAATTTCAGAGGAGATAATTCTATCGAAAGTTGATTTTCATGGCGAGATAAGTCAGGGATGGCAAATAGTGTGGGACGACTTTGGATATTTTTTTTAGTTATTGTTGTACATTACACTGCATGATGCAAAGCGGTTTGGACGATTAGAGCACATGGAATTGAAATACATAATTTATTTTCCCGCCTGGGTTTTCGACTCTTGAAGTAAGTTCTCTATTGAGTGGTTCTCAGCTAGAGAGACTTGTTGGTCATCAAAATGAACACATGTGGACAGGGTAGCATAGTGTACTAAAGGATAACTATTGACAGGTCAGTGATGTGTAATTACTTCTTTATATACAAATTAATTTCCACATACACTTATACATATATATGCATTTTTTGTAGAAACAACATTTATCTCTTTTAATCAAGAGATTAAGTGTAGAGTTGAATGTGGTTGGCAACAAGTATGTGCTATTTTATTGGCTCGACTTGCCGCTTCGACAACTTATTTCGATTGCGATATTGCCTTTTTTTGCCATGCGGGATACACTAAAAAGTGCATGCCGATTCTGACGTCAGAAAAGGTTATGTAAAAACAAAACATTGTATCCTTCTAATTCATCGCTGTAAGGGATCGGGGTGGTTCACTGGTTATAGCTAGTACTTCAATCTGAACGATCAACGGTTCGATTCCGGGATAATTGCGTTGTGGCCTTGGGGCAAGGCTTTTTATCCTTTATCCCAATTTGGGGGCATGGTGGCATATTGCACTCAGTGTACTGCCTGTCGATCATGCACTTGTCTCCAACCAATGCTAACCCTGCTTGTGTGGAGTTAGAACGTTGGAGAGTCTGGCATTTGCTCGCCGTTGGTCGGCGTTTCTCACTGAGTACTCCGGCCTTCTCCAGCTGTTGAACTGTACGAAACGGCGTGACCCTGGTTGTCAAAAGCGTCGTTAAACCCCAATAAATAAATTCGTCGTTACCAAATGAATTGTCTAAATATAGTATTTTTTTTCTATCAAAAGCACACTAAAATGTATGCAGGCCGACCCCGATTACCCAATTACATGTAACAACTGTAGATTGATAGCCATAGAAGGTGTGACCGTGTAGAAAACCGCTGTTCAGATGTCGCATGTATGAGTGTTAGTAATTTGTGTTGTGTGTAAATATCTCAATAACGTTTATTCATAGCTGCTCTAAATGTAATGAACAACCCATCCGCACAATCAGATGTAATGGGAAAAATACAAATAACATGATTTTCAAACTCAGTATTGTGAATTAACGCCCTCCCCCTCCCCCCCCCGCGAACTATTAACAGTCGTCGGGTCTACAAAGGCCCCCGGGATTTTTCTCAAGCCGTGAATGTGCCATTATATCATTGTTATACAAGTATGTGCATGTATAGATATATGAATATGTATTCGCCTAAATAAAGCTCAAACAGCACAGGAACAAAACTTCACCTAGCCTTCGGTCTGCTGAAGACTTTTTCAGGGTTCAGACACAACAAGGACAAATACACACAGACGACACAAGAAATGAAATGCGTCGATAAGTGTTTTCGTGGGCCGAAAAGATACCGGGGTAAAAGTAGAAAGCAAGAGGTAAAAAAAAATACTGAAAAGTATTTTAAATTTTAATATACCCTCCGAAAGTTGAACCTGATTTTAGTATACCCTCCGAAAGTTGAACCCGATTTTAGTATACCCCCCGAAAGTTGAACCCGATTTTAGTATACCCTCCGAAAGTTGAACCCGATTTTAGTATACCCTCCGAAAGTTGAACCCGATTTTAGTATACCCTCCGAAAGTTGAACCCGATTTTAGTATACCCTCCGAAAGTTGAACCCGATTTTAGTATACCCTCCGAAAGTTGAACCCGATTTTAGTATACCCTCCGAAAGTTGAACCCGATTTTAGTATACCCTCCGAAAGTTGAACCCGATTTTAGTATACCCTCCGAAAGTTGAACCCGATTTTAGTATACCCTCCGAAAGTTGAACCCGATTTTAGTATACCCTCCGAAAGTTGAACCCGATTTTAGTATACCCTTCGATTTTAATATACATTTGAATATGTATATACTTTCTTGTTGTTAATTAATACTCATGACATTTTGTGGTTTATATTCGTCAATGCTTTCGTCTGACATTAGTTATAAATTATTATAAACATCCTTATCTTGTGGTGATTTTTTATTGACGTGTTATATGTTCTGAGTGGAGGAAATAAGAGTAATAACATGATTTCCAATGGCTTGATGTTGCGTTAACTGGCCTTCAAAAACAATAAACAGCCTTCACGCCTACTACAGTCCTAGGGTTGTGAGTCATTCTTGTATGGATGTGAATGCACAATAAAGCCTTTGGAAATCATGCTACTGTTTTTTTTTTATGAAAAACACAATACAAAAATTAAATATTTTTTTCCCTATCTTTCTCACAGATTTGATTATTTTTTTTATGCAGTCGCACCTTCTGTGATCACCAATCTACAGTAGTTAATTGAATATTAATCGTGGTCGACTCGCATACATTTTTCGTGTGTTTTCGAGAGAAAAAAAACGCCATAAACTCCATAGACCTTTTGCTCCGAAATGCCCATATTGTTCATTTTAACGAAAATACAATAAAGATTTAGGAAGATAAATAGACAATAGTTCACTGCTTGGAGTAACGTACGGTGTTTATTCTCGAGTGGGATGAGGAAGGCTATTTTCACGAGGCGCTAGCCGAGTGAAAATAATCTTCGCATCCCATGAGATAATAAACACCGTACGTTACTCCAAGAGTGAACTATTGTGTTTATTATATTTTCCTGATAATATCTGCAACACAAATACCCCTCTTGCGTCATCCAAGAGCAGTTTCCCAAGGTCGCTCAATTTGTTTTGACGGTCAGAAAAATCGGCGCATGAACACAAAAACATGAATGAATGAACTGATAATATGACGTCATCAGAAAGGAATGCAATGACGCTCGTTTTCAAATGGAAGTTCAAATGACGTGAGATATGAACTTATGAAGGAAATCAACACATTTTAAAGAAATAATTCAATCAATCACCATGAATGAGTAGTCATATTCAGCTTCTTATAACTTTGTGTGGATCTGTACATAGTTATTGTTCGCTGTCAGTTGGAATATCAAGCACAATATTTGTCGAAGTGGATTGAGTGTTATCGCAGGATTTTGAGGCGGAACAACTGCAATGGTTGATCACAATGTTTATGGTCGGATTGTTTATTGTGCTCGTTCCGAATATATTCCCAAGATGTTGTTGGATCATAGAATTTGAAGTGCTCGATAGTTGGTTGGAAGTTATGGCACTCATAGAAGATTGTGCAGTTGTACTTTGGGAACGGCTTGAAGTTGACGTCGTTGACAAACTCGATACAGTTGTTATCGGAATTTGTGGCTGAATCTGTAAATTCGATTCGCGCGAAGTTGATTCATTTGAGAGAATAGATGAGATGTTTCTTTCCTGGTGAGTATTTATTCTTGAGTAGTTGATTATACTGTTGATATTTTTATGTCCCGATATTTGGACAATGTGGTTTGGAGGTACATCTGCGTCACCCAATTTCTGAATAAGATGCTTACGAGAACTATGATTTGTCAATCGCTTTTCAGAAGGCAATCCACCGTCAGTTTTCATATTAGACATGAACTTGTAGATTTGGTTTATGCCCAGGCGTTGGTTTTTGAACCATTTTTGTCCCTTCTCAAAATAAGAATTTTCATCGATTTGTTTCTGCGTTTCAGCCATAATTGAAATGTAAAATGGAGAGCCTGGCTCTCGCATTCCCGATGGACGTTTCTCCCTGTACAATTCATAAATACGTACTGGATTTCTTTCCGGCACTGAAGTTTCAAATGCTTTTGGTTTTATCGTTCGCGTATTTTGAGGATTTTCGCCGTTGCGGGTTTTTATGTGTCTCTCGTCCACTACTAGGTATTTTCGCCCTGTTTCATCTTGACCAACGCTAACGTCTCCCCATACCAGTAACCAGATCATATGGTCCTTCCCTCCACGCATACCACAATGCATAGTAAATGTTAGCCATAATGAGTTCAATATAGATTTCGGTGAGTACGGTGCCAAAACTTTTTTCTCATACAGCATATCAATTTCAGTATCAGTTATTTCTTCAGCAGCATTTGGTTTATTGCCCTTGACCTACGATTTCAACTGCTTCTGCTTTATTTTAAGGGCTTCTCTGGCCTTTGCAGATTTTGAGTCTGAAATAAAACATTTGCTGTAATTGGCATTTTTCAAGTGACGACTGATACTTGAATACAAAGCTCTAAGTGTGGAAGGTTCGTACTCCCTGCCATCCTCACGCCGTACTGATACGAGAAAGTGAGAAATGTAATCGCACAAATCACTGGGGTCAATGTCCGCTATTTCTCCGGTGTAACTGTACTTTGCTTTAAGAAATTGCTGGAACAATCGGATATCCAAAAGAGTTTTCTTCATCGTATTTTTGTTTTGATTTTGAACAATGAAATCAGTCAGTTCGCTATCGTCCATCATTTCGAATCGAACAAATTCCACTGACGCGCCCTCGGTTGAAGAAATAATGTCACTACCGGTTGCTCCAATAACATCATCTTCCCCAGTGGAATAAGGTTGAAATAATTCCAAAAGAAACTCGTCATCTATCGTATCTCGAAGTTTCACATTCGATGCAAATGCAGCCATTTCTGAACCACTCGGTATGAAAACAAAGCAGACGTAAACTCGCAACAGCGTAACTTGCCGTAAGGGGAATAATCCAACACGCTGACGTCATTGATAGTAAAATAGTCCGTCATGACTGGGAGTAGGATATCGCCGTGGGAGTTGAATAACACTTGCGAGGTCGTGGGAGTACAGTTAAAACTAGAAGTCCTGTCCCGAACTGTGCGCTTTTCTAGGCTTAATTGCGCGTGTGAATTGCGAGCAAATGCCATATCGAATGGCATCCAAAGCACAGCAGGTTCTCCTGGCTACTCATCACAAACACAGGCAATGTTTCTGCCAATGGACCTCCGGGTTACCCGGAGGTCCATTGGCAGAAACATTGCTTGTGCACAGCCCACTTGTACAGAATTTGATTATTATACGCGTAGATTAACGCGCAGATTGACGTGCTATTTGCGCGCATTTCATGGCAGGACTTCTAGTTTTAACTGTAGGATATGGTTTTTATTTACAAAGGAAAAAGCTGTAGAAATATAATAAAAGGTTGTATTGTTTTCGCACGCATCTTTTTCTCACTTCGCCATCGTCATACAGTTCTTCCGCCCCGTGGTCAAAAGTAAAAACTTAATAAATTTTAAAATGTTTTTTTCCAGTATAATCCACTCAAACAGCTCACATAACACATTCGTCATAGTCCACCCAAACAGCTGTCATAACACATTCGTCATATTTCACCCAAAGAGCACTCATAACACATTCGTCATATTCCACCCAAAGAGCTCTCATAACACATTCGTCATATTCCACCCAAAGAGCTATCATAACACATTCGTCATATTCCACCCAAAGAGCTCTTATAACACATCAGTCATAGTCCACCCAAAGAGCTCTCATAACACATTCGTCATATTCCTCCCAAAGAGCTCTCATAACACATTCGTCATATTCCTCCCAAAGAGCTCTCATAACACTTTCGTCATATTCCTACCAAAGAGCTCTCATAACACATTCGTCATATTCCTCCCAAAGAGCTCTCATAACACATTCGTCATATTCCTACCAAAGAGCTCTCATAACACTTTCGTCTGTATAATATTATCTTTTGGTGCTAAGGATTATTTACTTTTTTCAAGTTATTTTTTTTACTCCCAGAATATAAGTTATCTCCGCCAACATGTATGGTTTTAGCTGTCATAACACATTCGTCATAGTCTACCCAGCGAGCTCTCATAACGCATTCGTCAAAGTCCTACCAAAGAGCTGTCATAACCCATTTGTCGTAGTCCACCCAAAGAACTGTCACAACACAGTCGTCATTGTCTAACTAAAGAGCTGTCATACCACATTCGTCATAGTCCACCCAAAGAGCTGTTATAACACATTCGTCATAGACAACCCAATGAGCTGTCATAACACATTCGTCAAAGTCCAACCAAAGAGCAATCATAACACATTCGTCAAAATCCACCCAAAGAGCTGTCATAACACATTCGTCATAGCCCACTAACATGACCCCCATAACACATTCGTCAGAGTCTACCCAAAGAGCTCTCATAACACATTCGTCGTAGTCCACCCAAAGAACCCACATAACACATTCGTCATAGTCTACCCAAAGAGCTCTCACAACACACTCGTCGTAGTCCACCCAAAGAACCCTCATAACAGATTCGTCATAGACCACCCAAAGAGGTCTCGTCTCATAACACATTCGTCATGGTCCACCAAAATAGCTCCCATAACACATTGTCATAGTCCACTCAAAGAGCTCTCATAACACATTCGTCATAGTCACCCAAAGAGCTTTCATAACACTTTCGTCATAGTCCACCCAATGAATCATAGTCCACCCAAAGAGCTGTTATAGCACATTCGTCATATTCCACCCAAAAGAGCTCCCTTAACACATTCGTCATAATCTACACAAAAAGCTCTCATAACACATTCGTCAGAGTCCACCCAAAGATCTCTCATAACAGATTAGTCACATTCCACCCAAAGAGCTATCATAACACATTCGTCATATTCCACCCAAAGAGCTCCTATAACACATACGACATAGCCCACCCAAAGAGCTCATATCAGATTTGTCCCATTCCAACCAAAGAGCTCTCATAACACATCCGTCACAGTCCACCCAGAGAGCTCTCATAACATATTCGTCATAATCCACCCAAAGAGCTGACATAACACACTCGTCAAAGACCAACCAAAGAGCTCTCATAACGCATTCGTCATAGTTCACCCAAAGAGCTGTCATAACACATTCGCCATAGTCCACGCAAAGAGCTCTCATAACACATTTGTCGTAGTCCACCAAAGAGCTGTCATACCACATTCGTCATAGTCCAGCCAAATAGCTCTCATAACACATTTGTCATAGTTCACACAAAAAGCTCTCATAACACATTCGTCATATTCCACCCAAAGAGCTCTCATAGCACATTCATCATATACCACCCAAAGAGCTCTCATAACACACTCGTCATATTCCACCCAAATAGCACTCATAACACATTTGTCATAGACCACCCAAAGAGCTGGCATAACACATTCGTCACGTTCCACCCAAAGAGCTCTAATAACTCATTCGCCATATTCAACCCAGGGAGCTCTCATAACATAGTTCTCATAGTCCACCCAAAGAGCTCTCAAAACACATTCCTCAGAGTCCACCAAAATAGCCCCTGTAACACTTTCATCATAGCCCGATGAAAAAGCTCTCGTAACACATTTGTCATAGTCCACCCAAAGAGCTGGCATAACACATTTGTCACATTCCACGCAAAGAGCTCTAATAACTCATTCGTCATATTCCCCCAAAGAGCTCTCATAACATTATGCTCATAGTCCACTCAAAGAGCTCTCATAACACATTCGCCAGAGTCCACCCATCATAGCCCGACGAAAAAACTCTGACACATTCGTCAGTGTCTCCCCAAAGAGCTCTCATAACACACTCGAAATTGCCCACCCAAAGAGCTCTGATAACACATTCGTCATATTCCATCCAAAGAGTTCTCATAACACATTCATCATAGTCCACCCAAAGAGCTCCTATAACACATATGACATAGCCCACCCAAAGAGCTCATAACAGATTTGTCCCGTTCCACCCAAAGAACTCTCATAACTCATTCGTCATATTCCACCCAAAAAGCTCTCATAAGACATTCGCCAGAGTCCGCCCAAAGAACTCTCACAACACATTCGTCATAGCCCACCCAAAGAGCTCTCACAACACATTCGTCATAGTACATCCAAAGAGCTCTCATAACGCATTCGTCATAGTCCACCCAAAAAGCTCTCATAGCACATTCGTCATAGTCCACGCAAAGAGCTCTCATAACTCATTCGTCATAGTTCAACCAAAGAGCTATCATAACACATTCGTCATATTCCACCCAAAGAGCACTCATAACACATTCGACGTATTCCACACAAAGAGCTCTCATAACAGATTCGCCACATTCCACCCAAAGAGCTGCCATAACACATTCGCCATAGTCCACCCAAAGAGCTCTCATAACACATTTGTCATAGTTCACCCGAAAAGCTGACATAACACATTCATCGTAGTCCATCCAAAGAGCTTTCATAACACATTCGTCATAGTCCATCCAAAGAGCTCCCATAACTCATTCGTCATAGTCCAACCAAAGTGCTCTCATAACACATTCGTCATAGTCCAACCAAAGAGCTCTCATAACACATTCGTCAGAGTACATCAAAAGAGCTGTCATAACACATTCGTCATAGTCCACCCAAAGGCCTCTAATAACACATTCGTCATAGTCCGCCCAAAGAGCTCTCATAACACATTCGTCATAGTCCACCCAAAGAGCTCTCATAACACCTTCGTCACAGTCCAACCAAAGAGCTCTCATAACGCATTCGTCATAGTCCACCCAAAGAGTTTTCATAACACTTTCGTCATAGTCCACCCAACGAATCACATAACACATTCGTCATAGACCACCCAAAGAGCTGTCATGGCACATTCGTCATATTCCACCCGAAAGAGCTCCCTTAACACATTCGTCATAATCTACACAAAAAGCTCTCATAACACATTGGTCATAGTCCACCCAAAGAGCTCACATAACAGATTAGTCACATTCCACCCAAAGAGCTATCATAACACATTCGTCATATTCCACCCAAAGAGCTGTCAAAACACACCCGTCACAGTCCACCCAGAGAGCTATCATAACATATTCGTCATAGTCCACCCAGAGCTGACATAACACACTCGTCAAAGACCAATCAAAGAGCTCTCATAACGCATTCGTCATAGTTCACCCAAAGAGCTGTCGTAACACATTCGCCATAGCCCACGCAAAGAGCTCTCATAACACATGTGTCATAGTCCACCAAAGAGCTGTCATACCACATTCGTCATAGCCCAGCCAAATAGCTCTCATAACACATTTGTCATAGTTCACCCAAAGAGATCTCATAACACGTTCGTCATATTCCACCCAAAGAGCTCTCATAACACATTCGTCATATTCCACCCAAAGGGCTCTCATAACACATTCGTCATATTCCACCCAAATAGTACTCATAACACATTTGTCATAGACCATCCAAAGAGCTGGCATAACACATTCGTCACATTCCACCCAAAGAGCTCTAATACCACATTCGCCATATTCCACCCAAAGAGATCTCATAACATATTTCTCATAGTCCACCCAAAGAGCTCTCATAACACATTCCTCAGAGTCCACCCAAATAGCCCACATAACACATTCATCATAGCCCGATGAAAAAGCTCTCATAACACATTTGTCCTAGTCCATCCAAAGTGCTGGCATAACACATTCGTCACATTCCACACAAAGTGCTCTCATAACATATTGCTCATAGTCCACCCAAAGAGCTCTCATACCACATTCGTCAGTGTCCACCCAAATAGCCCCCGTAACACATTCATCATAGCCCGACGAAAAAACACATTTGTCAGTGTCTGCCCAAAGAGCTCTCATAACACACTCTCCATTGTCCACCCAAAGAGCTCTGATTAAACATTCGTCATATTCCACCCAAATAGTACTCATAACACATTTGTCATAGTCCACCCAAAGAGCTGGAATAACACATTCGTCACATTTCACGCAAAGAGCTCTAATAACTCATTCGTCGTATTCCACCCAAAGAGCTCTCATAACATATTGCTCATAGTACACCCAAAGAGCTCTCATAACACATCCGTCAGAGTCCACCCAAATAGCCCCCGCAACACATTCATCATAGCCCGACGAAAAAACTCTAACACATTCGTCAGTGTCTCCCCAAAGAGCTCTCATAACACACTCGACATTGTCCACCCAAAGAGCTCTGATAACACATTCGTCATATTCCATCCAAAGAGCTGTCATAACACATTCGTCATAGTTCACCCAAAGAGCTGTCATAACACATTCGTCATAGTCCACGCAAAGAGCTCTCATAACACATTTGTCATAGTCCACCAAAGAGCTGTCATACCACATTCGTCATAGTCCAACCAAATAGCTCTCATAACACATTTGTAATAGTTCACCCAAAGAGCTCTCATAACACATTCGTCATAGTTCAACCAAAGAGCTGTAATAACACATTCGTCATATTCCACCCAAAGAGCTCTCATAACACATTCTTCATGTTCCACACAAAGAGCTCTCATAACAGATTCGCCACGTTCCACCCAAAGAGCTGCCATAACACATTCGCCGTAGTCCACCCAAAGAGCTCTCATAACACATTTGTCATACTTTACCCAAAGAGCTGTCATAACACATTCGTCATAATCCATCCAAAGAGCTGTCATAACACATTCGTCATAGTCCACCCAAAGAGCTCTCATAACACATTCGTCATAGTCCACCCAAAGAGCTCTCATAACACATTCGTCATAGTCCAACCAAAGAGCTCTCATAACACATTCGTCGTAGTCCATCCAAAGAGCTGTCATAACACATTCGCCATAGTCCACTCAAGGAGCTCTCATAACACATTCGACATAGTTCACCCAAAGATCTCTCATAACACATTTGTCATAGTTCACCCAAAGAGCTCTCATAACACATTCGTCTGTATAATATTATGTTTTGGTGTTAAGGATTATTTATTGTTTTCAAGTTATTTTTTTTTCCTCACAGAATATAAGTTACCTCCGTCAACATGTATGGATTATGGACATTTAATGCCTGGATGTCGGCTTGTAAACACCGAGCCGCAGGCGAGTGGAAATAAATTTGTGGACGCATATTTTGGTGCTAAGGGGTTTTTTTAAAATTTTTTTCAACTTATTTTTTTCCTCGTGGAAATTTATTTTCATACTGTTTGATAGGAATGAGGAAGGGTGAAATTAATTTCAACGAAACATCAAACTTTTCTTTTTATGCTTGGTCAATGATCACTGATGGCGAGAAGTAACGAAATTGACTCCATATTCATATGAACCCTTCATCACCCAAAGGTTATCATTGTAGCCCTTGTGGAAGTTTTCTACGATTTAATTATGAATCAGAATGGTAGATGGAAACCAATATTACATCAAATCCTACACCAATCAATATTGAGAAGTTTTGAAACCCGTTTCTTAGTTAAAAAACGTTTTAGTTCATCGCTCATTTTTGGCTGAAATTATACAATTTACTAAGATCGGACACAGTTTTCGCTGTATTTTACAAACCAAACGATTTTCTTTCAGAAGGCACCTCCTCCTGTTCTGACTGTAATTTGACCGCAGTGTCGCCATCTTGAAAAAGAACACGGGCGGTGGAGACAACAATCATCGAAAACTTTAATTTTGGTATAATTTCTATTTCTCAAGTTTTTGTCGGAAACATGAACTTTATGGAGAGAAATGTCAAATTAAACGTTCACATAGTTGTGAAGTGCAATATGCACACAACATAATTTTATAGCCAAGATATGTTCTTTTAAGCCTTGTTTTTACGGACAATAAACCCAATCAAGTATCGTCACTTTTCTGACACCAAAGCTTACAAATTTAAACAAAGATATTCCATTAGCAAGCAACACAGCATTCCACAACAGATAAATATTTGACTATGTGGCCCTTCTAAAATATGAAGAAGACCGATTTCGGTCGCCCTATATTGGTAGTCTCCTTAAGTCTATTTTTTCAGGTAATGAACTTGAGAGGCCGTTTTCGCGGCCCTGGATCATGATATTTCATAATTTTATTAGGTAGGGTGACTGCTAAGTAAATGTATGACGTAGACCAATCAATATTTGCAACGTGCAGCTAAAAAGCTGCACGTTGAAAATGTTAATTGGTCTACCCCCAAATAATGAATATGAGCTCTTCCGATTGCTGATATTGAGCTGACATGGGAGATAACACTGATGTTAAAATGGTTAAGCATCCATTGTAATTTTATATCAGGTAAATGTATGCTATAAACGCAGTCTTATTTTTGGAATCATTTTGATTGAAGAATCATTGTGTAAAATGGCATATCACTCAGAAACAGTCGTTTATTGTTGACGTGTACTTTACTGTCACATCTGGAGTTATATTCCCCAGAATCAATATGATACTGGAAAGATAGTGATAATTTCGTTACACAAGAACAGGTAGCCAGCATAAAACGCGGAGTATACGGATCAAATTACATCAAAACAGGAATGTTTGTTTCACGCGTCTGTGTCCAACAGCATGAAAGGAAGCCCCACCCTGCTTCATTAACCTATTTTTAAAACATTCAATATTTATTTCTTTGTGGCACATCTATCGAATTTACAGACCTTAGTTCATATACACTACAAATAGATAAAATAGTTGTTCGTTTTTGTAGAGGTAGGACCTCACCACGACGAGAATGAGTACTAAAATCTACAAAAAAAAATAAAATAAATAAAATAAGCGAACTTATTAAATATATAAATTATTAAAAAACAAAAATGTAGCTCTCAAGATATATTATTTATTGTGAAGAATGCAAATGATTTCAACTTCTCTCAGGCTGGAATTAATAACCTTATGTGCGCAGTCTGAATTTGGTTACTTTCCTGATATAGTTTCTTTTCATTCCATTCACGATCGGGGAATGTGTTTAAATGGTACATACCAATTGTAGTCATTAAACCACTGCTGATCTAACGCAGCTACTTCTTCTGAACCTGGGAACCTCAACCTTGTGTCAAACGTAACATATTTTCCTTTCAAATTCGGAACGAACTGGTCAATAGTGTGAGGGGGTCCAATCTTTGTCAAGAAAATTAAAAACCCATTTATGTGCACCCCCGATGGTCGCTATCAAAACATCTACTTGAATCATCGGCCGCAGAATTCTTTCCCTGGGAACCCATTCTGGCAAGAGCGTGATGCCCTTTGTTTAACATATATATATCCAATAAATCTGATTTATTGCTTCCCATGTGAGAACTCCAGGGGGGTTTTTTTTGCTATCCGAATTTGACTTTGTAACCTTCCAAATGTTTAATATTACAGTTGAGTACCCCGAGAACAGCCTCAGTCTCTCTCCAACTGAGACGTCTAGCAGACTTCACAGGATCCCACAGACTCACGACTCCGTGCCTTCGAAAAAACACTCTCTCACACAGGGCAAAACCGTCATAACCAATATAGGATGCATCGCTGAATGCCACAAGTTCACGATCCCTTTATCTTTACGCAGTCTGACATTTTCTTTCCAAAAAAGCAACTCGCCCATTGTTCTACTTCCTACAGTTAAAACTAAAAGTCCTGTCCTGAAATGCGCACAAATAGCACGTCGATATGCGCGTTAATCTACGCGATATGACCACAGTAAGGCTATCAAATTATGTAAATATGGCCTGTGCACAAGCAATGTTTCAGCCAATGGACCTCCGGGTAACCCGGAGGTCCATTGACAGAAACATTGCCCGTGTTTGCTATGAGTAACCAGGAGAACCTACCGTGCTTTGGATGCCATTCGATATGGCAATTGCGCGCAATTCATACGCGCAATTAAGCCAAGATAAGCGCACAGTTCGTGACAGGACTTCTAGTTTTAACTGTACCTTGACAGGAGCTTCCCATCTAGCTTTTGCCGTTACACGTCGGTACACCCCTCTGGTTCTCAATCGCACCATACCTGCAGTGAAATATTTTGTTCGACAATCGAGGCCAAAAATCTTACCGCCAACAACCTGGTATCATTAGAAATGAGCTGAAATAAAAACGATTTCAAAGTAACTTGATGTCTTCTAATTCTATAGTCAGTAACGCTGTATACTGAAAGATGAGGGTTCGGGGATTGTACTTTTATTATTCGACTTTAAACGTCACTCTTACCTCTAAGAAACAAAAGAAAGAAAATCAATTGTAAATCTAGTAGATATTCCACGAGACCGCAAGAAAGCTTTAAAATCAGAATTCATGAACGAAGAGCCCCTGTCTGAATGAAAAAAGACGGCATGCCAAAGAGAGCAAATATTTGTGTTAAACAATTTATAATAGTTTTCTGAGCTCTTATCAGAGCACGGGAATAAGGAAATGCTCGTCTACATGTACAACTGTTAACAAATATCGGTTTCGAGTAGAGGAAAGAACAGGGCCTTTGAAATCAATAGATAGTCGTTCAAAGGGCTGCATTGCTTTTATAAGTGGGTCAGTGTTCACATCAAAATAGTCTGGTTTTATCTTAGCACACACACGGCATTGTTTTATCACCCGTTTCACACCCTTAACAGAATGGGGCACATTCTTGGATCGGATGAAGTGGGATAGGCGAGTAATCCCTTGATTGCATAAAAAATCATGTATCTCTTGGAGTTGACCACTGCTGATTGCGGAACATAATGCACGGGAGAGAGTCGACCGTCGAGTTCTTTGTCTCTGGTCTATAGTTTTATGCTGCAACTGTAGGAGCTGATCTCTATGCGCCAACGGACAATCTTATCATTGTTTAGCTACCCTCTGTTGTTTCTGACGACAAACATGCCCCACCCTGAGCAGTCACTAAAGTGAACTGTTTCTTGCTGGGCAGGTATATCATTTTCAAACTGACTTTACAATAATTATTGCGCATACCTCTTTCTTCACTGGTGCGTGTCTGATTTCATGTGGATGGAGAGCCCGCGAGAAGAAAACCACAGCCCTACCACACTGATTCAAACTTCTTGCAATTGCGATATCGGGGGCATCAGTTTTTATCACAGCACGCTCTGTTTTATCAGTGGATTGTATAAATGCATGCTGTATGTCTTTTATAAGCTGACCAAAAACAATCACTGCACCAGTACTCAGCAGAAATGGCAAAACATCAGTCAAAGTTTTTTATCTTGTGAAACAATCGAGAGATCCACTGACTGTTGAAAGAAAACACCCCCATATATCTTTTCAAAGATTTCGGACTGTGAGGAAGTGGAAGATCCCGCAAAGGTTTCATTCTATCATTGTCAGGTGTAAACGATCCATGACCAATTGTATATATATAGCCGCGAAGATCTCATTCTTGTACTGAGAATATACACTTGTCTTCGTTGAATGTTAAACTGTAACGATTGGCTACGCCCATAAAATTCCTGCTACAGTTAAAACTAGAAGTCCTGTCACGAACTGTGCGCTTATCCAGGCTTAATTGCACGCATGAATTGCGCGCAATTGCCATATCTAATGGCATCCAAAGCACGACAGGTTCTGTTGGTTACTCATAGTAAACACGGGCAATGTTTCTGCCAATGGACCGCCGGGTTACCCGGAGGTCCATTGGCTGAAACATTTCTTGTGCACAGGTCATATTTACAGAATTTGATAGCCTTACTGTGGTCATATCGCGTAGATTAACGCGCATATCGACGTGCTATTTGTGCGCATTTCAGGACAGACTTTTAGTTTTAACTGTATTAACATCACGTTCTTGCTGGTCCATGCCACAGAGTGTAATATTGTCCAGATAAATATAAACATTCTTTAGATCATTGTCTCTCACGAGTTGATCCATGACACGTTAAAAGCAATCAGCCTTATTAGTAATGCCAAATGGACTCGTTGGAACTGATATAGTTGTGTCCGTTCGCTTCGAAAGATGCATACCCTTTTTCAGGATCTTGTAGTGGGATCTAATGGTAGACACTATGCAAATTTAGAGTACTGTACATTCCATGTTTTGCAACTTCCGAGACAAGACTGTCTATCTTCGGAATGGATGAGTATCGAGCTATGTGTACCTGTTAATTGTCTGAGAGTAGTCAATTGACATTCTCATCTTATCTCTGTCGTTTGATATTACAAGGGGGAGCGCGGTGGCTCAGAAGGTAGAGGTGCAGGCTGCAAGCCGAAAGGTCCTCGGTTCGAATCCCACCTGCGGCAACCGCGTTGTGTCCTTGGGCAAGACACTTCATCTCCATTGCCCGCGTGGGGGCACGATGACGCCGTGTACTAAGGCGTACTGCACGTCGATGGTACGCATGTCTTCAACCAATCTAACCCTGCCTGTGCTGCAGTGCGGAGTTACAATGTTGGGGAGCCGGCAGCTTCTCGTCGTTGCTCGGTGGTTCTCTCCGGGTACTCCGGCTTCCTCCACCCGTAAAATTGTCACGGTCATGATTAGCCATTGTGCATAAATATGTAACCTTAAACATCAATAAATAATAAATAAATGATATTACAAGGACTTGTACTCTCTGAGGAGAGGAACTGGGCTCTATAATCCCATCAATTAATAGTTTGGACGTTTCATTTTGAATAAACTGTTTGTCACCAGAAGTGAATCGTCGAGATTTTGTAGCAAGAGGATGACCCGCTTCTTTCAAATTGGAGAAGAGGAGCGGTGGCTCAATCAGAAACGACGCCAAACTACACCTAGAGCCACAGTGTATAACGATTGGAGGTTTTTTTCCCTCCAAAATCTATGCTGATACTTTAGTGTTGTTCCATGAAATCATGTCCGATAATAACATCACAACAATGAATGTTTAGCACTGATAAGCAGCTACAGTTAAAACTAGAAGTCCTGTCACGAACTGTGCGCTTATCTAGGCTTAATTGCGCGCTGGAATTGCGCGCAATTGCCATATCGAATGGCAACCAAAGCACGACAGGTTCTTCTGGTTATTCATAGCAAACACCGGCAATGTTTCTGCCAATGGACCTCCGAGTTACCCGGAGGTCCATTGGCTGAAACATTGCTGGTGCACATGCCATATGTACAAAATTTGATAGCCTTAGTAAGGTCATAACGCGTTGATTAACGCGCTAATCGACGTGCTATTTGTGCGCATTTCACGAGAGGACTTCTAGTTTTAACTGTATCATTGTACTCGTGTTCCTGGAGCTTCACGTGCAGCCTGCAAACTCCTAACAGATGGCTCGTTGAGGAACTGGATGCCATAGACACATGTCCTTAGAGAAAATCGGGATTGATAAAGATTCTACCAATTCACAGTTGCGGAGACTTCATGAACTGTCTGTGTCAGTTATAGATGTACGCATCTGTCCTTTGGTAGAGATGTCCACTATTGCTTTGGACAATCTTTTCATAGATGCAGCCGAATCAGAAGCCAATATAGGATTGTATGAAGCACTCGCCCCTTCCTTTAACATTTGCTGTAGGACAAAATCGCCTTCAATGAAAATCATTCCCGCAAAAGTAGCAGCTAACTGCCATGTTCTGTCGTTTGGAGGCGAAACACTCTCATGTGAACTAGCTTCGTTTGAAATATCAACGGGTGCATTAACTGGAACGACTAGCTCTACGTGTAGATCATTACTCGTCTGTGTTGACGTCAAGGCACGTGCTAAGTCGAACCAAGTCTGAAAGTCTAATAAGACGCTGTCTTATAGTTTGGGAAGAGGGTCCAGTTATAAAACAAACATCTCTGACACTTTCTTCACGATATAATTCTGTTGTTAACCCTTTAAAGATGCAATCGTTAGCCAGCTGACGTAATGATTGTAGGTACTGATCTAGGTTCTCTGTGGGTTGTTGTCTCCATGTAATGGGTAGATATCGAGCAAGAAATTTCAAGAATCGTGTTAGCAGCGTCGTAAATTGCACCTTCAGTATTATGTTCATAAACAGATGATGTCACATAATTTATAAGAATGTCCCGGTTGTTAGGATCATGGTCGCCCTTTTCAGAAATGAGGCTAAGAGTCATATGTACGAGTCACCCGAACGAACAATTGCTCCCCTTTTTTCTGCAATGAGGCAAAGAGTCGTATGTGCGAGTCACTCGATCGAGCAATTGCTCTATAGCACATTTGCTCGATAAGTTTCGAGTCGTTCGAGCAGTATGTGCGAGTCACTCGAGGTAAGGCGGAATCCCACATATGGAATTCCTTTTCTGGAATCCCATTTGTGGAATCCATTTTTCGAAAGCATATGGCCTTCGGCACCCCTTTTTCTGAAATGAGGCTAAGAGTCGTTTGTACGAGTCACCAGAAGGAACAATTGCTCCCCTTTTTTCTGCCTTGAGGCAAAGAGTCGTATGCGCGAGTCACTCGAACGAACAATTGCTCGAAAGCTCATTTGCTCGATTGGCTTCGAGTCGTTCGAGCAGAATGTGCGAGTCACTCGAGGTAAGACGGAATCCCACTTATGGAATCCCTTTTCTGGAATCCCATATGTGGAATCGCTTTTTTGGAAAACGCCCGGCTTTCGGCACACCTTTTTAGTCGTATGAGGCCATGAGTCGTATGTGCGAGTCACTCGTTCGAGTAAATACTCTATGGCTTATTTTCTCGGTGAGATTCGAGTCGTTTAAGCAATGACTTATCAGTAACTACTCGACAGATTTTTGGCATATAGAATGATATAGGCTGTCATGGGGGTTCTCTATCAGTTGGATATAATCCAGAGGGGTCCCTCTCAGTACTATAGAACTATGTGCTACTATTATAAGCCATGGTATGGTGGCCATAAAAAAGAATTCTGGGAGAAATCCTGACCAGAAAAAAACTACTCTAGGTCTAGGTCAGCTTACCCCGGGGTCCTCTTCGGTACCCGGAGACCGTCCGGTACCATGGTATGGTGGTCTTGAAATGGATGATGGGGAAATCCATATCAAATCAAGTCAAGTTCGGTAGTTTGGGGTGGATTTTTGTGATATGGAGGGATTGTCGGGTTGCTTGTGGTAATTAAATTTATTTCCATTCAATCGAACATACCTCCGAACATATCCCTGTCCTATTGTAGGTCTTTGGTAACATAACTAACACGTGCGCACTAACATCACGTATCACTATGTGGATGACGTCACAACATGGCCGCTCACGCGGGTTACCATGCCACCACAATATGGCGCTACTGGGTTACGTGAAATGACGACACTTCCGGGGTCCTGCAACCTGGGGTGAAGCGTGCGAGACATACTACTAACGTCTGAAGATCATGAATTCGTACCCGACGATCCGATTGATCACAAAGACGCTCGACTGGCGACAAATCTTGCGAAAGTGGGGGCCAAGGAAGACGTTCGTTGCTCTGCTCCTCGAGAAAGTCACGACAGATACGCGTCACGTGCCATCAGGCATTGTCTTGCTGGAACAACAGCACTTCGACATTAGTGTTGAACAACGGGATAACAACAGTGTTAAGAATTTCGTCCCTATATTGCTGTCCATTCAGATTACGATCGAAGAAGATGAACTGCGTTCGATAGTGCAAGGAAATTTTTATTCTCACTACACTACCCCTGCCGAAACGGTCGCATTCACGCACGC
Source organism: Pictodentalium vernedei (assembly GCA_031216915.1). Classification (NCBI taxonomy): domain Eukaryota; kingdom Metazoa; phylum Mollusca; class Scaphopoda; order Dentaliida; family Dentaliidae; genus Pictodentalium; species Pictodentalium vernedei. Next base: position 12,533,328 of record CM062295.1, on the reverse strand, counting down.
AAGCACCATGAAACCGTTCTCCTCGTCGACGATACACTCTTGCCCTACCATCAGCGCGCCGTAGACAAAATCGTGATTCATCACCAAAAAGAACGATGTCCCAACGCTGCTGAGTCCAGCGAACACGCTGATATCCCCATTCCATTCTGACGGTACGACGACGTTGGGTAAGGATTGGTCCGAGGTTTGGACGCCTACTTCGGATGCCGTGTTCAGCGAGTCTGTTGCGGACATTGTGTGCACTAATTCTCTTGTAATTCTACCAGGAGTATTGCTGCTGTCCTCGTCGCCGGAAGGAAGCGATCCCGCAAGTGAGACGTAATGATGTGGCGGTCATGTACAGGGGTTGTAACTCTTGGTCGATCTGAACGCAGTCTGTCGGCTGTAGAAACAGGGTTCTAAATCTTCCAATGAGACCGTAAGTAGTGGCCACAGTGACTCCGAACTCAGCAGCGAGATGATCTGGAGGTATCCCAGCCTCATGCATACCAATGACTCGCAACCTCTGGTTTTCGGTTAACCTTGGCATTTTTTTTAAAATGTCCGAAGACAAAAACTAGCGTGTTTTCTCAATAACCCAGGTTCTCTAGCACAACGTAACACAAAGAAAATCGTCGGTCAACCATTCAACTTGACATTCTCGGGTAGCACGTGCTATTTTGAAATCCGTAGCAAAATTGTATACGGTTGGGTGGACAGCAACAGCATGCCATTTAACTCTTTGCACGACTTCTTGTCCACAAACATGCAACATTCGAACTATTATATTTCATCTTTTATGCTATTTTTTCACATTTTTTTTCTGTTATACTTTCTTTTTTGACTCAGTATATTCATGTCTGCCAACATAATCAAACGGTCAACGTGTTACTGAATAGATAACGATAATTTCATTACACAAGAACAGGTAGCAAACATGCAACTCGAAATATGCGCACCACATTCCATCGAATCAGGGACGTTTATTTTACTTATCTCTGCCCTTCGGAAGGGAAGAAAACCAGTCTTTCGCTTTCCTTCAGCACCTGAGTTTCTTATTTCTCTTCCTGGGATAGCTAAAAATACTTAAAGCATGATGACAATATTAGGAACCCCAAGCGTACCCAGTCAAATAAATCTGTTCCAGAACAGAATTCTCTAGCCGTCAATGTGATTTTTTGAAGTGGACAGTAAATTTCAGTGAAAAAATCACGTAACTTCCGGTGTCGATTTTCCCATTCAATTGCAATTGGCCTATCCCTCTAGGAATTTTTTGGCTGAATAAACAAAATGTCAAATTCGATCGTTTTTTGTTGCACTTGCAACCTAATTCGCCTCAAAGCTTTGCGTGATATATACATATCTACACCTCAGGGGTAACCAAGGCCTTCTCATCTGAAAACCCCGACAAATCAGCGGCCGGCCAAAGTGTTGTTATTATTGTTATTACTCAAATTCTGTCCTTCTGGAGGATTGCCAATATGCTCAGCTGATGATCTCGTTATTTCAGATCGAACTCTCCTGATTTCGTTGCAGCTTGTCTGCCGGTGATAACCTCAATCGAAAAACACGCACGTATAACCGATAATATAAGTGATAATTGTTGTCATATTAGTGCGATTGTGTAGAGATATGCATTGATACGCATCTCGTGAAGTATCACGATGAATAGAAACGCAGTTTTTGAATTGTTCGAATGTTAAGGTGTTGTTAAAGTAAGGAAAAGTTTGCTTTAAAAAAGGGTATACGGTCGTTTCGTCCGCAAGCCGAGTCGCCCGCTTACAATTTTACCCATTTCGTCCGCCAGCGAACCGAATCGTCCGCTAGCAATTTTGCCCAATTCGTCGCCTTGCAATTTTACGAAATTCATCTGCCAAGGGTTTGAATATCATAAAAACATGGAATATGAAATTAATGATATTTATTCAGTATCAAACGATATAATGATATTTACTCAGTACACAAGATTCACAAGATAATAACAGCATAGCATAGGGAATATTTTTCGATGAATAATTGCAAATTATAAGATTATGTTACGGAACTTAATACAACAAGTTTAGATGCATTTCTTAAAATAAATATAACAAATTTTGATGCGTTTCTCAATATAATTAATTCCTGTAATACATTTGCTAATAATTTTTGCGATTATTCATTGTAAAGCGCCGGTGGCTTTCTTCAATGAATAATTGCAAAATTATAAGATTATGTTGTGGAACTTAATATAACATACATATACTTTAAGAACTTTTGCTGTAATAATATAATTATTATAGGTAATCCATTGAATAAACAGTATTCAGAACCGCGTTAAACAGTGTCGAAATTAATTAGATGGTTGAGTAGTTTATTTTGTTCTGATATTTCTGTTTTCAGAATTTCGTATAAGTATATGAAATTTTAATGCAAGGAGGTACATTAAGATATATTACAATAGATAATATACAATAAAGTATATAATAAAATTATTATATGAATAAATAAATAAATAAAAAATGATTCATTATACAATACTTCAATACTTTACCCCAGCGGACGAGTTTCGGACGAGTTGGGTAAAATTTCAGCGGACGACTTGGGTAAAATTGCAGCGGACGATTTGGTTAGCGGACGAAATGGGTGTAATTCGAAAAAAAATGATACTGACAGGTAGCTTTTAGTCCCGTTAGAATCAAAACAAAGTAATAATGTGTTACTTTTTGATGCCATCGGTATTTCTGAACAGTGCTTCGTAGTTTTGAACACTAAAAAATGGAAAATAATAACCTTTTTGGATATTTACCGCCACTGAAAATGGCATGTCATCTTTATTCGGAATTGGAGGAAGATTCGGCCCGGGGAAAACTCGGCCCAGGGAAGATTCGTCCAAAAGAAAGGCAGTACAAATCTGTTAGGATATTTTAGATACGCTACGATATTCGGTTTAACTCCTAAAAACTAATTTTTAAAAAAAATATTAATATATTGTTCGATATTTATTGAAACATATTAATATACATGTATATCGTCGAACAATTATCTCAGCAGTAAATTCACACTAGATATGTTCTGTAATAATTAACGTCTCTCATCTGTGAGAATGGTATCCAGTCACTTCGGCCACAAGTCATTTTGGCCTCTGGTCACTTCGGCCGAAAGTCATTTCTGCCCTAGTCACTTCGTCCCCAGTCACTTCGGTCCATTGGTCATTTCGGCACCATTTTGAGTGTAGATATCTATAAAGATCAGCGCATAGTTTATATTTAGAAATAATGGGTAATTACCTTTGTTAAGTAATGTTCATTTATTTGTATTTACACAGCGTACAGAAAAGTTTTACATGACATTAAAAAGTATCCATGTGTAGAATGTTACATACATTTAAGATGCGCTCTGTATACGTAACAGAAATGTGTTTACTTTGAAATTTCGCAAAGTATATGCAGTCATCTCATTCATTCATATTGTTATGCACAATTCCTAGTGACCTTCCAGTTCGAGGTTCACATGGGTTCTTGTTCTTTTTTTTTTTCTAAAACAACCAGCAAACTGCGATTTCGATACTACCATAAATATGTTCAGATGTTCTAAAACACAGAGCAGAATTCTTGTAGTTATGCGCAATTCCTAGTCACCTTCCAGTTCGAGGTCCACGGGGGTCTGACCCCAGTACCCCACTTCCAATGCGCACTATCAAACCAAATAACATTACTGACCCTCGTTTCCTACTCGTGGATTCATAAGCAAATAAAATTATTCAGGTCGCAAGGGATTTCAAGTCCCGCATCGTCCATGTGCACCTTCGGCGTGCTGAAACATTTCATTCATTTATTCATCATGAATAGAAAATCTACTGGGCATGAAGAAATACCATATATCATATGTATACCTGAATATCTATTTGAGGTAAAAATGTAGAAAGACAATTAAATAGAAAAATGTTAACAAACAACTGTCAGGTTCCTTAACATAGAAACTCCAAACAAGCAGGGTTAGCATTGGTTGAAGACAAGTGCATCATCGATGTGCAGTACGCCTTTGTGCAGTTGCCGGAGGTGGAATTCGAACTGAGAACCTCTCAGCTTGTTTTGGGAAGGGTTTTTTTTTGTGCCAGCTTCATTTAGGTTTGTTTCATATTGCACAAATCTTTAAAAAAAAAAACTATAGAAAAAGGCATAGAACATTTAAAGAAAACATTTTCTGTGAATACTTGACCTCTGAGGTGATAAGATTCAACCACGACTGAGACCGAATATTTTCGGAAAAAGTATGAGGGCTGAATCTTTCTGTGGCTGAATCTTCGTGAACCCCTTTTTTCAAACTAAATTGTCCATTATTTATTAAGCTCCATAACTAAGGCAAAAACGATACTATGAAATTCGTATGTCTGAAATTCAATAAATTCCAAATGAATTTACACAAATTATATAGCAAATGAAGGATGTGGTGTATAGAACCCCAAAAAGTATGTGTGCACCTCACGCACTGACACACAGGCGACCTCAGACATCAGCGGTTCCTGAGAGTGTGCTATCGGTGCCATATTTGTACCATAACTGATAATAATAAAATAATATTTCATAAGAACAACAAACACAGAATTCAAAATGTAGCCTCAAGGCTGCATGGTGGTGAGTGCCAACGCTGTCCCATTGTCCTTGAAAGGGGAGTCCTTTACAAATAGTCTTTTGTCATGTGATACACTGGATACTCCCCATTTTTAGCTCAACTTTGTCATAGTCCGTCTGGACGTCTGTCCGGCGTCAACAATTCAATATGGCTCGGGTTAGAGGCCGTATTTATGAACCGATCTTTACGAAACTTCTTGTGTACCCTTGCTATCGCGGTGGGATGAGAACAGGTGTTTTTGGGTGCGGTCCAAAATTCAAGATGGCCGCTAGCAGCCATTTTGTACTGAAATTAGTGCAATCGGTCTTTTGTACAGAACTTCTGTGTGAAAGTACTCATTTGAATAACTTCTTAACTGAATGTTTAGTACCATGGAATACATCACATATAATACGGGTTTTTTTTTTCTCGTGCTGAAATTATGCAAATTAGATGAACTTTGATTAATTCCGTGCTACTTATACACAGTAAGTGCACATGTCAATACGGCTCGGGCTAGGGGCTGTATTTATGGGCTGATCTTCACGAAACTTCTTGGGTACCTTTGTTATCACCTTGGAACGAAACTGAGTGTTTTTGGGTGCGGTCCAAAATTCAAGATGGGTGCCGGTAGCCATTTTGTACCGAAATTAGGTACAATCAGTATTTTGTACTGAACTTCTATATGGCATGTGCTAGAGACCGTATTTAACCCCCTGCACACTGATGTCGAAATCTCTAAATTTCACTCTACCAATTTTTCCCATGATGAAACTCGGAATTTAACCAGTTCGATCTTGTTTGACAGAGCTCATAGAGCTCTGTCAATCAAGATTGAATTGGTTAATTTTCTAGTTGTATTATGGGAAATAATTGCATGTTGAAGTTTTAATATTTTGACACCAGAGTGCAGAGGGTTAAGAACCGATCTTTACAAAACTTCTTGGGTACCTTTGGTATCATCGTGGGGCGAGAACGAGTGTTTTGGGGGTGGAATCCCAAATTCAAGATGGCCACCGGCAGCTATTTTGTACAGATATTAGTGCAATCAGTTTTTTGTACAGAACTTCTGTATGAAAGTTCTGATTTGAATAATTTTTTGTATGAATATTTAGTAACATAGAATACATTACATATGATACAGGGTTTTTTCTCGTGCAGAAATTATGCAAATTAGATGAACTTTGATTTATTCAGCACTACTTATACACAGGAAGTCTATATGTCAATACGGCTCGGGCTAGAGGTTGTATTTATGAACCGATCTTCACTAAACTTCTTGGGTACCTTTGTTATCACCTTAAGATGAAAACAAGTCTTTTGGGGTGCGGTCTGAAATTCAAGATGGCTGCCGTCTATTTTATACCCAAATTAGGTGCAATCAGTTTTTTGTACAGCACTTCTAGGACTACGTTTGTTATCATCATGGGATGGTAACAAGTGTTTTGGGGGCTCAGCTGTGTTAATATTTGGTGTTGTTTGGGAGGGTAAACATTATTAGCACAACCCAGTTCTCTGTTTCCAATGGGAAAAATGAAACCTCCTCACCCGTAGGAACCCTACGAACTAAAGATAAGAAATTCAAATACCTATATTTTAAGAAACACTGGACAAATAATTATTAGTTAGTAGGAATTAGCCGTGGAAGGGTTTGAATCAAACAGGCCAAGACAATTTCATACTAGGATACCCATAGAGATTTCTTTTCTAGTTTAACATGTAACTGTCACCCACCTTTACAATACTTTACCTGTACATTTGTTACAGGCTATGGTCAGTATTTATGTACAGATATTTACAATACTTTACATGCACCTTTGTTATCAGGTCATTACCTAGATGTGTGTCATTACTGTGTCACATACTATTCATGTACATGTCTTACACAAGTTGAGCTACAGTGTCACTGACACTTCCACTTAATGGAAAATCAATTTCGTAAGCTATAAAGATAAAAAAATGTCACAATACGGAGTTATGACCTTTAATTCTCTTATGTTTGCCTGTTTTCAGATTGTTTGCACAATAACTTGAAACAAATAGCAGTAGATTTGATTCAGTATTGGTATGTGAAACTTTTTTAATGTCTTGAATGAGTTAAAAAAAACTGGTATGTTTTGAGCAAAGTGATGACCCTTAATTTGCTGATTTTTTTCTGTTTTCAGCTCGGTAGTATGATAAAATCAAATATCAATGGATTTTGTCAACGTTTGGTATGTGAGTCTTTTTTAACAATATCTTGAATGGGTTCGAAAACTGGTACCGTCTGGCCATACTGAACAGAGTTATAGCCCTCAAGTAGTGAATGTTTTCCAGCAGATTTTAGTTAATGTTTTTCCTGTTTTCAGCCCATTAGCACTGTGACCTGCAAACTTATCAAAGGATGTGGTCACTATTTCGTATGTGAAACTTTCATAATAATGTCTTGAAGTAGTTCGAAAACTGGAACAGTTCAGCCAAACCGAATGGAGTTATGGCCCTCAATTAGTTAATTTTTGCCTGTTGTCAGCTCATTTGCATGACAACCTGAACCATTATCCACAGATTTGGTCAATAATTGGTATGTAAGACCGTAGCAATGTCCTGAAGGAGTTCGTAAACTGGTACGGTACTGACATACTTGCCCTCGGATAACTAATTTTGCCCCCAGTTTTTTTCAAAAAGTGGGGTATACTGGATTGCGCCTATCCGTGAGTCGGTGTGTCTGCCCATGCATCTGTGCGTACGTCTGTCCATCCTCACTCAGATGTCGGCCCACATTATAACTTAAAATTTCATACACATGTTCACTATTATACATGTAAGATCTTTAAGGAGTAACAGCCGTTTTGTTGTTGAAAATATTTTTTTTCTGTGTATTGTGGCCCTTTGAATATACAAAAATAGACTATTTTTGTACGTTCGCCTCGTATATCGGCTTCGGATTATCGGATCTCAATCATATTTATAAATTTTCACTTTTCAGACTTATCCCACATTTTAACTTTGAAAATTTGCTGTGTGTCCCGTAAAATACCAATTTGTTTGTCTGTTTGCCTCATATTTCAGGTTTAGGTTATCAGATTTCAATAAAATTTGGAACGAAAATTGTTTATGGGAAAGGATTTCAAAGGAGTCACGTCCCTGCAGTAAAGCCAAGAAAATTCATTCATTTGTGGCATTATGTCTTTCTTCTCTTTGATGGTCCAATCATTGTATCTGGCCTTTACAGTTAATTCTGTGCTGGGGGGGGGGGGGGGGGGGATTAATGTTGCTACAAAGCAAAGTCAATAATTTTACATCTCACATGTAGATGATCTGATTGACACAAACTATTGTTAACAGGTGTACGTTGATCTCACAATTTTTGCTGGGTTGGATTTCTCTCTGCTGTAAAACAAAGATGATAAACCCCTCGTGTGTATGCCTAGTGTTGCAAAATATGTCCATCTTAGCATTTTCAGAAGGTGTAAGTGGGGTGCAAATGCCATGCTTAGCATGCTGTTTTAATATTATGTGACCCGGTAGAGTAAATCTGGTGTTTGGAGTTCTAAAATGGGTTTGTGAAGACTTCAAAGATTTTACATAAAAAAACGTTTTTGCCCTGAGATTTGTTGCAGGGTTCATTGGGCGAGAGATTTTGTCTGTCATCTGACACTGCTTTATCCTTGACACTGGTACAGTACGTGGAGAGTGGATTGTAACTAAATCACCCGCGGAGTGGAGTTATCACCCAAGCTATAACTTTCAAATTTTGTACATATCGACAAAAAACACAAGCAATGTTTCAGCCAATGGACCTCCGGGTTTAACCCGGAGGTCAACTGGCTGAAACTTCGCTTGTGCTGGTTAGGCTTTGCAACAAATTTGCAATTATTACTTGGGTGGAATCTCCACTCTGCGAGTGATTTAGTGATAATACACTCTCCACGTACTGTATGTCAGCATCTCTGGTACAATCTCTGGCATTCGAAGTCTATCGATATGTCCGTCCGCATATATGTTCATCTGCACTCTAATGTCTGTTTGCATTATAACTTGAACATCACTTCTCAGATTTCAGTGAAATTTGGGATAAAAATTGTTTATGGGAAAGGCTTTCAAATGAGTCATGCTCCAGCAGTAAAACAAATAAAATACCTGCAAACCGCCTTCTCACTTGTGGCATTTTAGGAACCCCAGCGTGCCGTAGGCCCGCAAGGGGTTGCACATACCTAATCAGAAAAATGTGTTCCAGAACAGAATTCTCTAATACCGTCAAGCAATATTTTGAATCGGACAGTAAATTTCAGGAAAAAAATCACGTGACTTGCGGTTCATAATTGCCGTTACAATTGCAATCGGCTTATCCCCCTCAAGGAATCTTTGGCCAATATCAACAATCAACAAAAATGTTAAATGCGTTCGTTTTATGTTGCAACCCAACTCGCATCGCAGCCTTGCCTGATATTTACATGTCCCCATATCACTCGTATTCTGTCCTTTTAGAGGTTTTTCAATACGCTCAGCAAATAATCTTGTTATTTCAGATCGAACTCTCCTAATTTCGTTGCAGATATAACCGGCAATCTTGTTGATTATATTGGTGCGATTTTATAAAGATATGCATGGACACATAGCTACTGAAGTTCAAGAATGAAAACGAAACGCAGTCTTTGAATTATCCTAATTTTAAGGTGTAATAAATAGTGATGAGAAGTTTGCTTGGAAATAGGTGATACCTTGCTGATAAGTTGCTCCCTGGTAATTTCGCCCCAATTCCCGTTCGTTCCTCAAGTCGTTTCGCCCCAATCCTCATTTGCCCCGGGTCATTTCGCCCCACAGACAGCGGTGGGTGGTTTCGCCCCTAAATTTAAATTTTATTTTGGTAATGGAATGTAATTGTTTTCTTTAGTACTTTAGTATTTTTTTTCCCAAAGAATTTACCGGAGTAAAAAAATACAAAATTGAAAAAAAATACCGTATCTGCATTGACCGATTTGGACAAGATACTGCACCCCCATTGCCCATGTGCGGGAACATTGTGTGCATTGGGCATTGTGTGCTAAGGTGTATAGTACGTTGATGGTGCACTTGTCTTCAACCATTGCTAACCCTGCTCGTGTGAGTTAGTATGTTAGGAGCCCGGCATTTGCTCGGTGGTTCTCCCCTGGGACTCCAACTTCCTCCACCCATAAAACTGTCCGACACGAGGTGACCCTGTCAAAAGTGCTGTTAAACCCCAATATATAAATAAATGAATAAATCCACGTTTCATGTGTTCTATAATATACTGTCATGAGTGAGAATTGTATCCAAACTGTCCTCCAGCAATTTGACCCAAACAGCTGCTAATTTAACCCAAATCATCCCATGGCAATTTGATCCAAACAACCCCCCCCCCCCCTCCCCCACCTCCCCCAGAAAAGGGACCTACTAAACACCGGGGTATACCGAGAGATACTGAAGTGAAAAAAAAGTAAATATAACTGTAGATATGTAATTGATTCCTTCGAAGCAATACACGCGATATTACTTGATTTATTCGAGTAAATGCAAGATATATACATGTAGACCGAGTTGTTACCGAAAACTAACCCTTGGTATATAGTAGGTAGCTTGGTTATTAATGGGCTATGTCTGTGCGTGGATGAAGCGCTCAAGTGATAACTGGGTATCTTAAAAGAGATCACTGTAATATTTGATAAAAATAAACCCCCATCAGATTTTATCTGGGCCTTGAGCCGGCCAAACTTTTCAGTTTCGGCATCTCTGAAGTTTTTTTTTTTAATTTTCAGTTAATTAATTTATTTTGTTTTTTGTTTTTTTTTGTTTATTGTTTTGCCATTGTTGGCTTTATGCTATTAGGATTTGTGGCGTACTGTGATAAGTATAGCTCGGCTGTACATCCAAAGCTGGGTATCTTAAAACAGAACACTGTAATATTTGATAAAAAATAAACCTCCCATCAGATTTTATCTGGGTCTTGGGCCGGCCAAACTTTTCAGTTCCGGTTTTTTTTTTTTTTTAATTTTCATTTATTTATTTATTTTTTTTTATTTATTGTTTTGCCATTGTTGGCTTTATGTTAGAAGGATTTGTGGCGTACTGTGATAAGTATAGCTCGGCTGTACACCCAAGCCTGCAGCTTGTATTTGGTATATGTACAGTACATGAGGAGAGGATTGCAACAAAGTCACATGTGGAATGGAATTATCACCCAAAGTATCACTTTCAAATCCTGTACATATGGACAAAAAACACAAGCAATGTTTCAGCCAGTGGAGTCAATGGACCTCCAGGTTTAACCCAGAGGTCCATTGGCTGTCCAGAGCTTAACATGTGCTTGTTATGCTTTGCAACAAATTTGGAATTATTGTTTGTGTGAAATCTCTACTCTGTGGGTGATTTAGTGATAATAGTCTCTGCACCTACTGTATATATACGGAAAACCTTTTAGCCCTTTCGCCTGTGATAACGACACTAATTTATGGTGATTTGCTGATATTTTTTTGTTTTCAAGGTTTTCACCTTCTTTATGTGATCAGTTTGTTTGTTTTTTTTACAATTGCCGCAGTTTTATAGAATTGTAGAAAAATTAAGTCAGTATCCTTTTAATCGCCAATCCCATTGGTCAGCCATGAGTGCTGACCATGTCTCTAGTCTTACGGCATTTTTTTTATCGTTGGCGACTGAAAAATTGCCACTTCTAAAAAATACTGTTTCCCATGTCGTGATATTGGTCCATAACATTTTTTTCTGTCCTAACAAAGAAGACAATTGCCGACAGCCACAAAGAAAACTAATTAATAAGTCACTGTGTGATTAACAATTCACACTGTTGCTTACGGAGCTGGGGGGGGGGGGGGGGGGGGGGGTCGCTTTAAATACCATTACCAAGCTACCCACTAAATACCAAAGAAAAAATAGTTCAGGTCACGCTATTCAGCACCCATAATTCTCACATGTACTATTTCAATGTTAGCTACTGGACATAAGCACAAAATTTGATGTTAGTTTACCACGATACAAGTGCTTAGCCAGGATATCAAAGTTAGGGGCAAGAGAAACTAGTGGGGGTGGGGTTGGGGCATATGATGCACAGCGTCACCTGAGCCACATAACAGTGAGATAGGGGCGAGGACAAGAGGAAGTGTGCCCCTCTCATCAGTGAAGGGGTCCCCTCCTCCCCCCAAAAAAGAAAATTTGAAATTCAAGACAGAAATACACAATTACCCTGACACTGTGTCCATTTGTGTCTATAATATATAAGTTGTGAACAAGCATAAATATCTAGATATTAAAATGTCTTGTCGGATGTTCATTATATGGGTTAACAGGGGAGAGGGGGGGGTGGCATGAAATTGGGGAGGGCATGTGCCCCCTCTCCAGCCGCCAAGCCTGCAGTGCGGCCGCCGTGGACTGGTGACTTTCCACGGGTGGGAAATATTTCCGCGGATGAAATGATATTAGATTTCAAACACTGTTTACAGCAATAATTATCAAAAAATTGATTAATGAAGCACAGGGTACAATCCGGTGTTTCATTAATTAAAATTTTATTGATGATGATTTTCTATTACCTGTAAAAAGCATGCGTAGACATCATTGCCCATGCATGGATTATGACCAGTCCACAGCAACTGTACTGTATGTCTGCACCACTTCTATGTGCAGGGACTAATCTAAATGGGTGGGTGTGTTTACAAATATTAATATTTTTGAACACCTGATAACAAAGTAATATAAGTTTCTGAACAACCACCCAATTGACTTTTAATTACAATACTCCTAATTCCTATTAAACATACATGAATGTTTATTAATTTTGTGGAATTGTCACACTCTGTATGAAGCTTATTTGGGCCTGTATGTTTGTTAAAATTGCCCTTCCACTAGGGAGGACTTCTTGACATCAGTCTACACTGGATTATGTGGTATTCCTTTGTGTAAGACAATGTATTCATTGTAGTAATCTTCATGCATAAGGCTCCACAAAGTAGATCTGTTTCTCAGGCCATTTTTTTGTAAAATTGCATGCAGGCAGGCGGGTGGTTTTTTATTTTATTTTTTATTTTTGTAATTATTTCTGCGACATTAAAAGTTCATGTTCTTCGTTTGTTTTAGGCCCCATAATCTACAGAATAGCATGGGCGGTAGTGTATTCCATCCCTTGAGTGCAAGAAAGCTTCGAAATACTATAGCATAAGCCTTGTTGCACTCCAGAGACAAATTTATCAATTTTAATAACATGGGTAAAATATCGGACATGAACCATTTAATGTTTGTTTTTTAGCTCACCACGACAAAGTCAATCTGGGCTTATCTAATCACTCTCTGTCAAATGTCCATCCGTCTGTATCCATCAACACCATGTTTTGGTCTTCTCGCCCAAAATCGCTCGGCCAATTCAAGTGAAAGTTTGTGTGAGTTATGGTCCCAAAGGGGTATTGCATTTTTTGTTTGACTCAATATGCCCAGCCCAATTGGGAGGGGGTGGGGGAAAATACTCCCAAAATATTTTTTAAATCGCATGAACCAGTGGGTACAGTGACTTGATATTTGTTACGGAGCATCATTTTGAGGTGTAGAATGAAGATTGTTAAAACGTAGTTCGTGAAGCAAGTGATTTGGCTTTCTAACGGAGGGGTTAGATTTTTGGTTTCACCCAATATTTCTATTTCTGTACCGATGGTCCGGTTTGAACGAAATTCAGTATGTGGTATTATTGGGTCATAAGTACTTGAATCATGCAACCCCCCCCCCCCCCCAAAAAAAAAAAAAACCTGCATCCCCATGGGAACCACAGGAGCTAAAAATAGAAATATTTTCAAACGCCCATGTTTCCCAAACCACTTGGAACAGACAACTGTTATATGGTATGAAGCATCTTTAGGGGGACCAATAGAATTGAATGGTAAAAAAACAATTGCCATCTGTTTTGTTAGGGAGTTATGCAGAGGGCTTCAAAATAATGTTGACTCAGCATATGTGCAAACATTTTCGAAAATCTTTTTCTCCAAAACCAATGTTCAGAATCTTTTGATATTTAGTATACAGCATCCATAGAGGGTCAGATACAAGTTTGTTAAAATGAAGCCCATTGGTTCATATTTGGACTCAATGCAGCTCAATTTTTTTAACATGGGACAATATGATAAATTTTCTTTAAAATTCTTCTTCAGAACCACCAGTTTAATGTTTGGTATACATCATTGTCATGGGGGTCAGATTTAAGACTGTTCAAACCAAGTCCCTAGGTTAATATTTGGGCTTCCTTTGGTAGCCTAAATTTTAACTTAGGACAATATGAGGAAGTTTCTTTAAAAATCATCCTCTTCAGATTCACCAGCCAGAATGCTTTCATATTTGGTATACAACATCTCTGGGTGGTGTGTGTGTGGGGGGGGGGGGAGGGGCATTCAAGTTTGTTCCAATCGGGTCTGTAGGGTAAAATTGGGGCTCGCTATGGTGTTTAAAAAGTTTCTTCAGATCTACCAGTCAGAATGCTTTCAAATTTGGTATACAACATATCTAAGGAGATCAGATTCAACTTTGTTCAAATCGGGTTCCTGGGTTTATATTTGGGCTCCCTATGGGAGACGGAATTGGCCATGTAGCTGAATAATTAGAATTGTTTTTATTCAGTACCCTCTGGAGGTGTATGACTAAGGGTAATCCACATAGGTTGTATCAAGTGGCTTCAGAGAGGAGCTCCAGATTTTACGTTATGATCAACTGAAAAAAGGCATGATGCCTGGACTGTTTTTGTCACTCCTGAGAGGCTCAAGGATTGTCAGTGTATGCTATGGAGATGGATTCCTTAATGCAAATTGAATTGTTTTTATAGATTCATTCTTGAACTCTGTTTATATCGTGTTCTGTTCAAGGTGAGCGCTTCAGCCCCCGTCGGGCCTCTTGTTTATTTATTTGTTTGGTTTTAACAACACTTTCGACAGCCAGCAGCTTCAAGTTTCTTCTCTCCTTGAACCAAGTCTGTTGCCCAACTGCAGCACTTATGGTCCACTACGTTTTAGCTCACCTGACTTTCAGACAGGGTGAGCTATAGTGATCACTCGCTGGCCGTTGTCCGTGAACATGGTGTTTGCGTCTTCTCCTCCAAAACTGCTGAACCGATTTATGTGAAATTTGATATGATTATTTGTTATAACATCGCTTTTTGATTTTGAATTTGTTCAGATCAAGTTGCCCTGCCCCTCAGTAGGGTCACGCCCAAAAAGTATGCCTAAATCTTAAAAAATCTTCTCATGAACCAAGAGTAGCCGAGACTTGATATTTGGTGTGCAGCTGTCTTTTGAGGTGTAGACTCAGATTTGTTCAAGAAAAGTTTGTGGGGCTACATTTGCCTTCGTTATGGGAAGGGCAAGAATTTTCGCCCCACCCATTTTTTTTTATCTTTCAAACTAAGAGGCTGATTTGAACCAAATTTAATATGTGGGTTTATTGGGTCATAAGTACTCAATTTATGCCCAAAAATATTTTCCAGTCACCCCATGGGAACCGCTGGAGCTAAAAATATAACAAAATTTAAAACGCCCATATCTCCAAAACAACACAGCACTGAGAATTCTTATTTGATGTGAAGCTTCCCTGGGATCAACAGAATGGAATGGTCCAAACAAATTGCTGTCGGGTTTATCATGGATTACTTTTTCGGGACTTTGAAACAATGCTTAGTCAGCATTTTTTAACACTGTGGGTAATGGGGAAAGCATTTAAGACTATTCTTTACCCAATCCACTGCTTCAAAAACTTTCAAATTCCACATATACCATCTTTGGAAGATTTTTGCACACGTTTATTGGAATCAAATCCCTGGGTCCTAATTTGTTTTTGAGACAAACATTGAAAATCTCCACTAATTTAAGAATTTCTTGATTTCTTGTGCAAGTATCGTCTGCTACCCGCATTTGGTGAAGGGTTGAGAATGACCATTTCTAGCCGCTGATACAGAACAATGATCATGCAAGTGAACAAGTATGTAGGCACGCAACTGGCATGCGTTAATCTGTCTCATATAATTGATGTGAGCTAGTGTGACAATGTTTGCCTGTTTTGGAGCAAGTTTGTTCCTAAGTTAACCCACATAATACCGTACTTCAAAAGTAACGATTAACCGATCAATTACTTTTGTTATCGATCAAGCCGTTGAACATTGGTTAATCGGTTAACAGTATCAGCTCCTTCATTTTCATGTTTTAAATTAAAAAAACCCCTAAATTCCCCAAAATATACAGTTAACATGAAGCCCTACTGGAGTAGACACGGAAAAAAAGCATACGGAATTTTGTATCAATAATTGCCCAGCAGCCCTACCCACGAATGGCACAGTACGCGAATTGTTCGTCCTTGTATTTTGGAGGTTGATATACAAAGCCACCTTCTCCGCTTGAGTGTTTGTGCAAATGCAGCTTAGTGAGCTTACTATATAGGATTATACTGCTATCGTTGTTGGGATGAATGCATAGTTTGAAAACTGGACATCACAATTTTGATATATAACGATAGAAATGATGTTCTTGTGATGATAACCCCACAGACTGCAAACAATAGCAGAGTGCTAAAAACGTCTGACGTCTAGTCTCACCCTGTAGCCCTGCTAAGTGTATGGAGGGTTGGAGGTTTGTTACGGAGATATATTGCGAAATGTTGGATTTTATCACAGAAAACATAAATAACGTCGCAGGCCAATTGTGTTACTTGTGAAACACACTACAGCGAATCTGCGAGGGGACCGAACGGATTACTGACAGACAAGCTGTAGTCCGACCAACAGACGAACCGACGCAATTGCTGACGGATACCCTTAGCGCCCTACCGTCGGACGAACAGAAGCGCGGAGGTACATAATTATGACCTAATGTCATCACATTACATAGGAGATCATATTCATCCAAGATTGAGAAACAATCAGCAACAATAATGATCTTCAACTTCTGATGTATTAAATACTTTATGCTGTTAACCAATAGATGTGTCATGTTATAGCGAACCGACTAGTTACAACACATTCCAACTTTACTGTATCGCAGCATAAGTTAGTCACCTCCAAATAGTGATGATAAATTTCATTCTCTGCCATCTCAAAGTTGAATCATTGGCCATAATGTGATGAAGCCCCGGAACGGTGTGACCAAAATCGTGATAAAGTGACCATCTCTCACTTAAATGTTACCCACCAACCCCCGCCACAGTAAGACAATTCCTCACCCTGGTATGGCCAATTCTTACCACAATGTGACCAACTCTCACCACAATATGACCAACCCTAGCCACAATGTGACAAACTCTTGTCCTAAATGTGACACTTCTCGCAACAATATGAACAATTCTCGCCACAATATGACCAAATCTCCCCACAATGTGACCAAATCGCCAAAATAGGACAAACTCTTGAGAAAAGGTGACCAAATCTCCCCAGAACTCTCCCCAGAATTTGATCAACTTTACCGACTGTGTCCGGGTAAAACGCTCGATCGATTATTTTGGAAAACAAGAAATCCGTGCAACGAAAGTAAGTCAGAACAAGTTTAGCTTGAGAAAATTTATTTGTTCTACCATTATCATATTTAAGATCATCAGTGACTTCAGAAGTTGGGTTGACTATGTACCACTAAACTCTCTATATATGGATTTCTGAAACGCTTACTGATCACATAGCATCCATATATCTATAAACACAAATGCATTTTTCAGTTATTTTTGTTCATGACACAATCACCTTAAATGAATGAACGGCATCTCCACAAAAAGTCGTTTCCTGTTGTTTTTTTTTATATTTTCCTCTATATATGGATTTCTGAAACGTTTAGTGATCACATACAGAACAGTTCCTCATCTGGGAGCATGGTTGGACGGTGAGGGCAATTGTTTCCATAAAAAACAATGTTCAACGACATCACAAAATCTTGAAAATTTTCAATTTTCCTGCGTTTTTCGACCGTCGATTGCTTCTTAAAGATGATCTGTGAATTTTTCGCAGCAATCTAAGATGAATATTTTAATTGTTATTTAACAAAAACATGGTATGATTATTTTCCTTAATTTTTAATGGCCGTCCATTAAGTCCCTTCGAAGAAGAGGGGAGGGGAGGATTAAAGGTAGCTATTCCATACAGTTTAATTGTCTCCCTTGATTTTTAAGACCACATTTTCGTCCTTTCACATGGGTGGTTGTCTAAGTCGGGGTGGGTTTGCTAGTCTTTTAAAACTGAACCATGCTGGCTGTCGCGCTGAAACAGACAATATTAATATACCACCTTAACCCTTTGAATCCTAGTGGCCGTTTTCCGGCCAGGAAAATGATACGTCATGACGTCATTAAATAGGATGGCTGTTCAATAAACGTGGGGTGTAGACCAATCAATATTTTCAACGTGCAGCCCTGAAGCTGCACGTTGAAAATATTGATTGGTCTACCCCAAATAATGGATATGGACTCTTCTACTTGCCGCCATTGAACTGGCATGGAAGATACCTACGTTTATGTCCTTTCAAAGGGGTGGTGGTCTGGGTCGGCGTAGGTTTGCTGGTTTTTTAAAACAGAACCGTTCAGGTTGTTTTGCCAAATGCACGCCCATTTGTTAAGTAGTTTATATTGTATCTCACGTGACATTCTCTTCCTGCATTTGTCTGATAGGTACTATACTTGATCCGATAGTTTTATCCATTTAAACACAGCCGTAAACTATGCTCTTTCTAAAATGGGCGTGAAATATTTTAGAAATATCAATTGTTTGAACGTTAATGCGCCGTTTAAAGAGATTTGGTTCATTATTTTTTAAGTTAAAGATTAAAAATGCATGTCTTGAGAGAGATCGATGGTAAGAGAAAGGCAATATACAAAGGACTGGAATCCTGAGATTTTTGAATTCTTTTTAGGTTGGATCGATATAATATAATAATTATTATACAGCATGTCGTTAGCATTGATAACATAAGGGTCATCGGGAAAGTATAGTCTACTCACCAACGACTCGTGTAGTTTTCTTCTGTGCATATCAAAGAAGGAGGGGCGGGGAGAGCAAATAAATCTGACATCCAATCCTGGGTGGATGGTTGCGTGCTCTCAGGCCCGAAAAATGTGTGTTGTGTATGTTTGTTTTCAGATTAAATCCCAGAGGCTACGAGAGGCGTATATAAGTAGCTTTATTAAGGCAACAAAATGCAGTATTTACATACCCACAAGTATATATTACATATATATTTACTTCTAGTGACCACAGCCGCATTTATTTTCCTTACTCTGGGACAACTGTTTTGGTACAGTCACTCCAAGCATTGGCGTATTTATAATATGGATCGGGACAACAGGCTTTTAGAGAAAATAAATATCCATTTAATCCACAGGGTGATTACAAGTGTCAGACTAATCGTACATTTGTATCACTGACTTGAACCCTCAATCTGCGGCGAAACGGATACACGCTAAAAACTAAAGTGTTAAAAACTACACTTGAAGTGCTGTATTTAACACTTACTAAGTGCTGAACTAGCACTTTGTTCAAGTGTTGATATCCCAGAACCTGACATGTAGTGCAATAATACCACTTGACAAGTGCAATGTCGCGACACTTAAAAGGAAACAACGCAGAAGACGCGGATCAGGCTCGAACTCTCGAGCCTGATCCGCGTCATCTGCGTTGTGTTCTTTTAATTATGTACCCACCAAGCGCAAATCAAATTATGGACGTTTCTGGTAGACCCACCAATGCTAGACACATGGGAAGTGCCATCCATTCAAGTTTCAGATGTCTGATGATTGTAATGTCTGAGTGCTTAAAACATTGCACTTTAATTGTTAAAATCAAACCCTAAGAGTTAGAATGGGTTTAACACCTTAAAGGTGTCAGTTTTAACACTTTAGTTTTTAGTGTGTATGTAATAGTTATCAACCTAGATGAAGATATTTATGGATTTCAACAGTACAGACAACCAGACAGCCTGAAATGAGAGATATCGAGACGGGATGCAGTGAGGTTTTACATCACGCTAACAGATTGTTTAAATCCATGAATATCGAAAACAACACTCTAAACTCAGTGAGGGAAAAATTTAAACGAAAGCAATCGGACTCATTTCCGTTCATGTGCAACCCGGTTGATTTGGATTGATTTTTAACACAGCTGATTATAGAGTGTAGGTTGGTAAATAACTTACAACCTGTCTTTTGATCAATGAATAAAAGGCATGGGCTCAGGCATACCCATAAGACGACGAGAGATTGGTTTTTTTTGGAAGCGATTTGCGTGAGTTTATCCCAAAGACGCAATTTGATAATAAAAAAAAAATCATATTCAACCTTAGTTCGCGGTTTCAAATGAGACGGAAATACAAATTAAAAAAAATGTCAGTGGCGACAGTGAAAGAGAAGACTTTGTATTATTATGGTGATGATAACGTACCATTAACGTGACCAAAATATGGCTGTAAATGTGTTTTGTGTTCAGAGATATGTGGACACCTTTTGAGGAACTACATTTATTGTACTTTCAAATAATGAATCAAGTGACATCTATAATTATGGAAGAATGATATTAATTAGGAAATAATGGAAAGAAAAAAAACAAAATGTCTCATAAACGATGTTTTATTTTTATTATTAAACTTTACTAGCAGTATTAATATATCTTCTCAAAACGTATAGCAAAAGTAGCATAACAACATACTACAATAATGGAATAACAAAAACCTGAAAACACTACACAATTGTGAGGGATGAAAAAAATAGTATAAATATCTGAAAAACCAGGTGGCTGGAGCCAGGGCGACCATTTTAAGGAAAGCTGCTAATGACAGAGTGCTTCCCAGTATACCGTAGGTCACGTATTTTGATGAGTCAACAGGTAACCACAGTTTAGACTGACATTTTCCAAATATATAGAGAGTAATCGCTTACTGGACTGGTAACGTGAAATAATTTATGAGAGGTGAGGGACCTTGTACAAACACGAGTGCGCGAATGCGCACGAGTGTTTTAAAATATAGTCCCTCGCCTCGAATGGATTATTTCATGTAACCAGTGCAGTCAAGCGATTACTCTGTTTATTACTTTCCATTATTAACGATAATTATTATATTTAACCCCTTACGTAACGTAACGGCCCAAAGCGGCCAGCTCTATTCTCAAAACTCGCCAATTAATTTTCATTATTTTTTTTCATTTTTTGTCTCTAAAACATAGGTTATGACGCCTCATTGGAACGAGCTCAACGAGCTCGTTCCAATGAGAGGTCATGACCTATGTTTTTGAGACAAAAAATGAAAATAATTGTTAGTCAATAATTTTTTTTTTTTTTTTGCAAGTGTCGTCTGCTTTTCATGTTACGTAAAGGGTTAAAAAGGCAAAACAAAAATCAAACAATGAAGTCCTCATTACACCCACGGTAACGCGTTTTCGTTTGTGCACATGGATACATTGCATAATTAACTTGTGAAGTTTTCGTTTATAATCACACCCGGAAATCCCAGTAAATCACACTTTAGAAAGTAATAAATGAACAGTTCACCGTAAAAATGGATGATATGACACTCACCCACATGATCATTGAATAAGATATAATTTTGTTTTCATCAGCCCAAATGAAGGATATTTTAGCCTTTTTGTAATACTCCGTTTTTGTAGTATATTTTCTATCCCACTTTTTGGGAACATCTAGACACTTACTAAACCTGCGATGGGAAAGTTTAATGAAATTCAAAAACAATTTACGGTGAGTTTTAGGTTTTAATTTTCATAATTTCTCACATGATATCATTCTTTAACAAATGTATATGCTACATGATTCATTACTTGACAATATAATACATTTAATTGATTTAAAAGTGTCCATATAATTCTAAACAGGAATATTTTTTTTCAGCAACTTGTGGTCATGTTGCCATCACCTTAAATGAATCAACTGCATCTCTGCAAAAAAAAAAGTCGTATCTTGTTTCTATCTTCTCCTGTGGAAAATTTGTGAGAAAATATATGTTGACCACAAAGCTGATATGATTTTGACAAACTACCGATATAGTGGGACGATCTATGAACCTCCGTTTTCCATCTAGTATACTGCGAACATAACTGTCAAACACTGAATAGGGAAAGTTTGTATATTTAAAACGTATCGGAACTTTCAAAAATTGAATATCCAATGTTGTACGAAACACAAGTAACGGCCACTGATCTCAGATCTGTTGTTACACATTTCTTCCCTACAAGTTTAAGATGCAAGTTTAGCTTTAAAACATATACATATAAATTCCTCTTTGATAAATAAGACTCCTCAATAGAAGAAACGATTTATATAGTACAGTCAAACCAGAAAATAAGCAGACTGTCATCTGTAAAATGAGGTCTCAAGAGGGTGAATTTGGTGATGCTACCCTGCACAGCAGGGTAGCATCACTTAATTTACCCTCTACGAACCTCACTCTGAATCAGGTCCTCAAACCTAAACAGAAAGAGGTACCCAGAGGATAAATAGGCCCACTGCATTGTAGAACAGAAGCAAATTCACCCTCTTGGAACCTCATTCTGCAAATGATAGATTACTTATTTTCTGGCTTGAGTTCAGTCGCCTATAATTGAAGGGAATCCACACATGTCCAGTAAGGTTCACGCATCCGTTTACAAGGTAAAAAATAACATCACAAAATTTTAATTGATGAAGTACCGGGTTGTCGGGTAATGTTTTGATGATTATTCCCATAATTAGTGTTGGGAGTCTAATATTAGTTCGTTCCGTGGAAATATTTCCCTGGCGTGGAAAGTGACACGTCCACAGCGTCTGTACTGTAGTTCCACATTTGTATCCAAAATAAAACGCCATCCCGGTTAACCGCAATATAATTATTAATAAACAAAACGCTATCCCGGGTAGCCGCAGTATAATTATTAATAAATAAAACGCCATCCCGGGTAACCGCAATATAATTATTAATAAATAAAACGCCATCCCGGGTAACCGCAATATAATTATTAATAAATAAAACGCCATCTCCGTTAACCGCAATATAATTATTAATAAACAAAACGTGATCCCGGTTAACCGCAATATAATTATTAATAAATAAAACGCCGTCCCGGTTAACCGCAATATAATTATTAATAATTTGGTGATCATTAAACCTTCTAAACGATGTGAAATCTTGCATATACTGTCGAATAAGGGCGCTTCTTGGAGGTTTGGAATGTGAATTTGTCTGTAAAATAATACATTTAGCCCATCTGTCATACATTGTCACTTACGTTACCGAAATCCACACCCGTTACCGTTTTTATCAGAACATAATAAGACAGCAGGGCATTACCCAAAGAAACATTTAATCAACAAGAAAATAATTAGGTCAGGATGGTATCAGAAAAGGGGTGCGGTGGCGTTGCGGAAACCGATTCTCGTCAGATCACTGAAGTTGAGCAACGTCGCGCGAGCACGGTCAATCCTTGAATCCGTGACCGCCTGCGCGATCGACTCGGACTCCCGCATTATGTCCTTGGGCAAGGCATTCACCCCGATTGTCCGCATGGGGACACGATGGCGCCGTGCACTAATGCTTAATGCATGTCGATGGTGCGCATGTCTTCAACCAATATAACCCCGACTGTGCTGCAGTGCGGAGTTACGATGTTGGGGAGCTGGCAGCTGCTCGTCGTTGCTCGGTGGTTCTCTTCGGGTACCCCGGCTTCCTCCACCCGTAAAACTGTAACCAACACGATATGACCTTAGCTGTTAAAGTGTCGTTAAACCCTAATAAATAAAAAAATAATATAGATGGCATCAGAACAGTCATGGAACTGACATTGATTACGATTTCTGTTTTGTGTCGTGCTTTTCGTCCTCCTGTTATCAACACGTTCAATATTGTTATTAATTTTAATGTAACAACAGAAACGGTAAAATGGGGAGGGGGGGGGGTGATTTGGAGGTTTTGATGCTGATTCTTCTAAATGTGCTTTAACCCTTTACCTCACGTAACGGCCAAAACCGGCCAGCGCTATTCTCAAACATCGCCAATTAATGTTCATTATTTTTTTCATTTTTTGTCTCAAAAACATAGGTTATGACCCCTCGTTGGAACGAGCTCGTCGAGCTCGTTTCAACGAGGGGTCATAACCTATGTTTTTGAGACAAAAAATGAAAAAAATTAGTTATTCAAGAATTATTTTTGCAAGTGTCGTCAGCTTTTCAGGTTAGATAAAGGGTTAAGATGAATCCAAATGTATACAGTACAGTGTCCGTTGTCTGGTCGTAATTCACGCGTGGTCATAGATGTCTGCGCTTACAGTAGTAGTAGTAGTAGTAGTAGTAGTAGTTAGTAGTAGTATGAATATCTTTATGCCACGTGACATGTGCTATACATATTCATTACATAATTATAAAGATCACCATTAATATGAGCACCCGACCCAATGGGTCTGTATGTCACCCACTTCTTTACTTGTAAAACAACATGGCATGCACGCCCTTAAAATTGTTAGACAATCCGTTTACCACCAACAATCTCGGTCGTGCATGACACACTGTCCATTGTAGCTCCAAACACAGTAAAATGGAATTTTTAAAAAGAAGTGATATTCGTCTTCAAAGACGTTTTTTACAATACAATACACTGCACAATCTGCTTAACATTGCTTTATTGTTTTCTGTTTGACTTTAGAGTCAAACAGAAAACAATAAATCAGGAAAACCTCTCCCGTCATCGTGAAAACGAAAATTTTTCTCGTGATATTATGTAATCACCTGTACGTTTCCCTTGCCGATGGACAGTGGAGATTTAACCCCACCCTTACATTTACCAGCCAATTAACATCACAGCTAAATTTTAATTAATAAACAGTAAAATGGGGTGGGGGAAGGGGTGCATACGGTGGTTTTGATGCTGATTCTTCTAAATGTGCTTTAACCCTTTACCTAACGTAAAGACAAAACCGCCCAGCGCGATTCTCAAAATTAATTTTCATTATTTTTTTCATTTTTTGTCTCAAAAACATAGGTTATGACCCCTCGTTGGAACGAGCTCGTCGAGCTCGTTCCAACGAGGGGTCATAACCTATGTTTTTGAGATAAAAAATGAAAAAATAGTTATTCAAGAATTTCTTTTGCAAGTGTCGTCTGCTTTTCAGGTTAGATAAAGGGTTAAGATGAATCCAAATGTATACAGTACAGTGTCCGTTGTCTGGTCGTAATTCACGCGTGGTCATCGATGTCCACGCATACATTTACCAGGCAATTAACATCAGAGCTAAGTTGTAATTAATGAAACCCCGGCTTATATTCGACGCTACATTAATTAAGTTTTTGATGATTAATCCTACAACAACTGTTTAGAATATAATATTATTACGTCTACAGAAATACCGCCTCCCCGAGGAAAATTACCAGTCCACGTCTGTCGTACTGAATGTGGAGGTATGTAGAATATATGTCCAAAGTAGCTTGGTGTACCAAATCTTTGTCACGAGTGTTAAAGTGGTGGTAACCGCGAGCCTTTTGGGCGCGGTACCACCACTTCACTACAGCGGTGAACATTTGGTACACCAAGCTACTTTGGGTATATTTTATTTATTCCATGATCGCCAGATTATTTAGAGTCACTATTATTTTTCTCGATTTTACTGAATAGCAGCCGTACATACATGCGAATCTCTTACAGAGTGTGGTGATGTGTTGTTTGTTATGTACCCACATAATAGTAACAAAACGACACCTTTGTCAACTTTTTCTTCTAAAACACACTTTATTGGATTTGGTCGGAGAGGGTTCAGCGCGACTTCCCCAACAAAGGGCCATGATGTGATTTTGAGATAATATGATATAGATAGTTGTAGTTATTCATAAATTATTACTAACAGTCCCCTCATTAGTATTCAATTGCCAACATGTAGTAACATATTGGTATATTATTACAGATAACCTGCAGATCGTACTTCTTCATGCAGTGAATCCGAACGATAATTTTATTCAAATTTTTCATAAGTTTGTTTATCACATTGTGCCAAAATCTTTATAAAAGATGAAGTGCAGGAATCGACTCTTCAGCAGAGACTCTCGACCACATAAGGTAAGTTTAGTTAATATAAACTATTTGATATGAGTGTTTATAGATGATCCTCTTGTTTTTTATCTTATGTAAACTGATGCTGCCTGACGGACTACCAGTCCTCGAGAGTTTTGATTCTACAAAGCTGGAACAAACACAATTTCTGTAGTCTTCGTTGCGTGGGGTCTAGGCCCGGTTATATACGGTTGCGAAGAGAAATCTGACAACTGTATTCTCAGTTACACTCTAAATTCAGTTAGGTTAAAAATCAAACCAAAGCAACCGAGTTGAGTGAATATGAACCCACTTGGGTTTATATTCACTCAACCCAGTTGATGTGGATTAATTTTAACCCAGCCGATTGTATAGTGGATTCGCACTATATAACAGGTGCACAATTTATACTACAGTTGGCGTGATAAATATGTTCAGATACATTGAATCTCTCATTTTTGTACAGTACTTGGACAGCGTGACCAGGCAACGTATGGGCCCTCCGGAACATTTTTCGACAGATACGCTACATAATCAAACCGTGATTTTACATATTACAGACAGGGTAAATTTCAAGCTGGTTGCTAATTTTCAGTACAAATAGTTTTTTAGCAATGCTAACGGTTTAAGGTCATCCATATTCGGTCAGGTTTGTGTTCGCCCAAATCAGAAATCACAAATCAGTGCTGCACGTAGAAATGGGAAAATACAGATCGTCTTGGACATCTCAATAACCATACATAGAGTTTATGTAGGGCGTTTGATGATATGCATGTCCTAACTGTATGACAATACAATGAACGTCGGATTTTCATCCTCAGAAATATACCATTTCTAAAAAAACAATCGGCGATTGTGAGGTGTCGGAGAATTCTAAACTATCGAGAACAATGTTTTTGTTGAGCATGTTCTATTTATAGGGACACTCCCACCCCACCTCACCAAGATGGTGCAGGAGGGAAACGCCTGTATTCGGGACCAACAAGTTTTCCAAACCTTGTATAGGGATCAGTAGAACTCTTCAATAATGTATATAATGCCAGGCCTTGCATTTTCAGGAGAGCGATGTATTCGCTCGCCTACTGTTCACCTTGAAAAAAAATTACGGAGGGCGAAAATTAGCCCTCCTAGCTTTAACAAATACTGATCGCATCTTTTCAGATCTCTGTTATGTCAGGGTTCCCAGTAAGACGGCCAAACTGCCCCTCCCGGAGGCAGGCCCGGAGGTATGGGAGGGGCAGTGTAGCCGTCTCACAGAACCAGCAGCCTTATCTAAACTTAGCAGAACCGATTACAATGTACAGAGCTAACTAGGCAGAATTCATTAGTAGTGAAGTTTCATTTTACCACTTTTAGAGTTTGTAAGATTGAGGAGAGCTAATCGCTCGCCTAGACCATGGGAGTGCAGCGATTGTTAGCCCTCCTGCATTTTTAAGAACGCCAGACCTGTAATGTTACTGCAAAACTCTTCAGGAGTAGCACATTAGCCAACATGCCTATTCTTTATAGCAACCGTCCAAACCTTTGCTTTGCTCTTTTGATATTTGGTTCTGAATATCTTCTCTGTCGTAATACTTGTAGGATTTTAGACTTAATAGGACATATGCGATGTTTTCAAAATGTTCAATTGAGAGAGCATTTTGTGCTCTTATTGTGATGAGCGGTACATAATAGAACAGCTAAAATTAAAATGCCACCTTTAACCTTCCGCAGATCCCCCAAAAATCGGTACCAAAGTTGGTGCTACTATGTCAAGTGCCAACCCGCCCTGTTATCGCACACCTTTTCTCCCTGCATGCCTGATTTTTCACGATTTTTATGTCTAAACTGGTATGTGCAGAACAAATGAACACTTGCCGTTCCATCAAGTGGACATTTTTAGAATCATAACTAGGCATTAGTGAATTGCTAGTATATTTAAAAACAGTGCAATGTTCCAGATTTAGTGACATCGCTTTCTCAGCCTGTGAAAAGCCACACTTTCCGGTAAACCCTAATGCAAGTATGTAGAATGGCGTGGCGATTACCTTAGGGTCATATCAAAGTTTAGAGACTCCAACTGAGTTTATTTTATGGCAGGACAGAAAACGGGCGGTGACAGTTGGAACATTCTTGTTCTGGTTGAGCTTCTCTTGCAACCAAAATGCATTTTCCAGAACGCACTGCATAATTTATACTAATAATAGTAGAGACATCAATCAGTTAATGTAGATGGACAGAAAGCTGAAATAGTTCCACATTTTTTCTAAAATAAAATAATACGCCCTGTTACCAGCAATATATTCAAATATTAAGTTGGTGTTAATTAAACCTTCTAAACAATGTAACTCCATACATATTACCATGTATACTATTGACTAAGTGCATTTTAGAGGTTTCAAATCTGAATTTGTCAGTAAAATAAATTATAAATTCATCCCCTGAATTCCAATGTGCTCTATGTGCCTACTGGAACTCAAGGGGCGAATTGTCCAACCAAGTTACGGAAGTCTTCCACCTGTTAATAATAATAATAAAAAGGAAATTGTATAAAGCGTAAAATCACAAAATGCTCTAAAACGCTGTACAATTAAATAAAAAATGAGCTCATGACTATCTCAGACCAAAAATAAGACCACAGTAAGAACGGAAAGCAGAGCATTTTGATCAACAAGCAAATGTTTAGATCCGGATCGATGGCATCAGAACAGTCATGGAACTGACATTGATAATATTTTGGGTTTTGAGTCTTGTTTTGTCGTCCTGTTATCAATATGATATATAGAGATTATTACCATTATGTGGATGTACAAAATATGTATCCGAGTCGAGCTCCGGGTTCTAAGGGTAGATCACGACGAGTCGAAGACGAGTCGTGATCTACCCTTAGAACACGGAGCTCGACTCGGATACATATTTTGAACATCCATATAATGGTAATAATCATTTTATCTTACAATATATTGGGGATAAGTTAACAATGTAGACGAATATATAATGAACTATTTATTCGTACGGATGAACAAAAAAGAAATGGAACTCACTCGAAAGGAACGTGCTTGTATCCGATCCCTGATACAAACATCTGTATCAGGGGGTCGGATACACGACAGTTCCGGAGTTAATGCAGACAAAATACATGTTGATTGTAAGATAAATATTGTTAATGTTAACAGTAATATGGGGTCATTTGGAGGTTTTGACGCTGATTCTTCTAAATGTGTTTTCAAATGAATCCAAATGTATATGTGGTCTCCTAGAGTTTTCATTAAACATTATACAAAATAGTCGAGGGGAGCATTTAGTTAATAACAACGTCCAAAACAGACAGATGCAATCAGTTTGGAAAAAATATCAGCCCAAATCATCTAGGTTGAGTAAACATGAACCTAATTGGGTGTTTTTTTAACCCAACTAATTTTCGATCCAATGATAATATTTTGAATTTTCTGGAACTGTACTCACCTACTTCGTATTTGTGAGAGATATGGAAAATTATACCTCTTTCTCAGCATCCATGTTGATGATTGAGTGGAATCGATGACCATTTACAGTTAAAACTAAAAGTCCTGTCCTGAAATGCGCACAAACAGCACGTCGATATGTGCGTTAATCTACGCGATATGACCATAGTAAGGCTGTCAAATTCTGTAAATATGGCCTGTGCACAAGCAATGTTTCAGCCAATGGACCTCCGGGTCCATTGGCAGAAACATGGCTCGTGTTTGCTAACCAGGAGAACCTGTCGTGCATTGGATGCCATTCGATATGGCAATTGCACGCAATTCATACGCACAATTAAGCCTAGATAAGCGCACAGCTCGTGACAGGACTTCTAGTTTTAACTGTACGCCTGCTTTTCGTTCAAGTCAAACTTTTGTTTTCTACGATTTACTCTTTCAGTCCATGACATTAAATTGTCTTCGATGTGAAACAGCCAAATGGTTGAATGAGCTTTGAGATTTTGTTTTTGTTTTCGAGACCTGTATGGGGAAAGGGGATATGGGGACAGGGTGACTCTGAGCCATATACGCCTGTTTGGTTTAATTATTGCTGAACGTCTCTATTAATAGAGAAAATAGATTCGCCCAATTAGATGTAAATCATAGTGTTTAGGACAATATCGTCCAACCCGAAGTGACCATTATTACTGACCAACGCTGTCGAACTTGTCATTACACCCAATTAATTAATAAATAGGGCTATACCATTGAGAAAGACAGGGTTTTAATTTGACATATCAACACAGGCGTCGCAAAGGGTGGGGACTCCCAATAACTTTCACATTCTGGACATTCTTGGATTACAGCGTTCCAAAGCACAACTTTGAAAGGGTTAATTTGACATATCAACAGAGGCGTCGCAATGATAGGAGGGGGGGGGGTGGGTGCGGGTGGTGGGGGATAGGGAGTGTGCCTCTCAATGACTTTGCCAGTCTGGATATTTTCGTCATTAAAGGATTTTAAGATAACAGTTCTTGTCAGTTATCGTGTTCTTTCTATTGAGACTAAATTTGATTAATCAGACTTGTGTGTGACAAATAGAGATATGTGGAGGCCACTTAAAAGACTGTTGACATCCCTTTCTCACCAATTTCAAATACCGATCATGCGTATGTTAATTGAATAGAAAGTTGCATCACGATCCCTGCCTGTATATATTTTACTTATTCACAATAAGTATTGGGGATTTTTTAAAACTATAAACCCAACCGATTAATATTCCAGTTATATCGTCAAGGCAGGCCTTCGACGAAAGCGTATTATGATTACATACTGGGTTCGACGAAGACCAATCATAATTGCGTGGTGGGTGTAGTAATTGTGTAGTAGATTCGAGGAAGGCCTATCAGGGTGGCGTTGTAGGTCCTTTTTGGACATCTTAACGACACCCATGTATATCGATGAATTATATAGAGGGTATCCGGCGGCCTAACATGATAGTGCAGTGGGAATATTAACCCGATCAGACTTAGCCATCACAGTCGGTACAAATTGGATGTACACCCCACCCTCCCACTTCGAACATCTTAACGACGCCCCTCTATATCGATGCACTATATGGACGGTTTCCTACGAGCCTCCAGTTGATGCTGGAATTTATTAAACTAGTTCAATAAATCACTGGATGAGTTGAAAATTCTATGCATCAACTGATCAAAACAACATACAAAATGTGTAACTGGATCAATAAACATATTGCGCTATGCAGAGGGACATAGCAGATAGTGGGGGCTGGAGGGCACAGGAGAGGTCACGTGGCCCAGATTTTTCTAGAAGTGAGAGAGAGTTTAGTCTAACGTTATTTTACTAAAACGGCATCGCAACTTTAATTTAATATAGCTGGAAGAAAGTGCGCAGATGCTTTACTTTCTTTCCTAAAGATTTGTTCGTTTTATTTGTCACTCACACGGTATTTAAGATCTAGAAGAATGGACATGTTGTCAACATATTTAACCAAATTCCTCATCAGTCCGAAACATTAAAGAAGTATTAAAAAGGGAACCAAAAATGTGCAAATATTCTCAATGTACAGCTTCAAACAAACCAAATCCACCAGTAACTGTATGATAAATCAAAATATGGCAGGATTTCAAATCCACGGCTTGCAATTACTCTGTGGTTCCCCTTGCATCTTCAAAATGACGATAATAGTTTAATTTTGCTTTTAATTTTAATTCGATGGATGTCAATTGTTACTCCCGTAAGTAATAACGTTTGTACATTGATGTTAAACACATATTTGGCGCATATTACTAATCATTGTCACTAAGTTCTGATTTTTATTCTCATTTTTTAGTTCAGAGAAACAAACATGATCAAGATAACTTGTTTATTGTTGATTGTAGGCATAGGTAAGTGGAATTATAATGCTGTTCTATGTATTTGTCCAGTGTAAGCAATACATCAAATTATAACCATTCTGTATAAATATCTAGCTACAGTCTCATTGAAACGACACACCGAGTTAGTTATCTTCCTGGTGTGTTAATGTTTTATGTTTGATTGTCATGTCGGCGACTGGTAAGGAACATACACGGAATAAAATAGAACGTTACAGATTAAATGACATTTTTCGAATAGTTCCGAATAGTTCTTCCGAGTCAATTCTGTAAGAAAATCGACGCTGTTATGAATTGTTTGGTTTTCAAGTTTTCGTGGAGTTTGCGCGTAGGCTACCCTTGATGTACAGTTACAACTTGAAGTCCTTTCATGAAATGCGCACCAATAGCACGTAGATCTGCGCGTTAATCTACACGTTAGGACCATAGTAAGGCTATCAAATTCTGTACATATGGCCTGTGCACAAGCAATATTTCAGCCAGTGGACCTCCGGGTAACCCGGAGGTCCATTGGCATAAACATTGCCTGTGTTTGTTATGAATAACCAGGAGAACATGTCGTTCTTTCTTTCAATGTCATTCGATATGGCAATTGCGCGCAATTCCTACGCGCAATTAAGCCTTGATGAGCGCACAGTTCATGACAGGACTTCTAGTTTTCACTGTAATGCTATGCTCTTCCTCTCAAAAAGATATAGAGATATTCTTTCATGATACATTACTAAATATTTCAACCAGATTTTAATTCACCTTGCATCAATCACGACACAATTAGTGGAACCATGCGGCGTGAACATAAAAACTACGGGTGGTATTGAGTCTCCATTCCTAGTGATAATATCACCAATAAGACTAGATAACAGGACTTCTGTGACTTCTAGTTTTAACTGTAATGCTATATTCATTCAATGAAAACGATATAGATATATTAGATCGTGCTACAGTGAAAGACAATTCAATCAATAAGAGTAGTTTAGTGGAGGCAAAATGACCCTGTTCTGCCGGAAGGAGGGGGGAGGGGGTGATGGGGGTGAATGTAATTAAAAAGTTACGTAAGGTAATTAACATGACGTCACTTAATGAATATTTTTTTAATCACTTTAAATAATGACTGTTGCGTAAATAATTTCAATTAATGACTGTTGCATAATTAATGTAATTAATGAGTGTAATTGGGGTTGATTATAATAATTAGTATATTAATAAATGAATTAATAACGTTTACGTCGATTAGTACATATATTTTTAAGGTCATAATTTGGGATAGATATTATTAGATAAAAAATAATACATTTAAAAATAATATTGACGTATTGGACATATATATTATGAATGCTATCGACTGACTATGACCTGGACACGTGCTAAGGTAAACGCTGCATTGTATCTGCATTTCGTTAAATCGATTTTTTTCCTAATGCGAACTATGACACGCAAGTGAAAGATGTTGAGGTAATAAATTCCTATTGTTCAAAAGTTATGGGTGTAAAAAAAACTCATTAAATTAGCGATCAACACGCAACCTTCTTCCAGACTCTGAGATTCAAATTTTCAAATTCATCGATTTTTTAAGGGTCCGATTTCTGCATTTTGATTGGTTCTCAAAAAATCAATCAGTCAATTTTAAAACAACGACAGTCACTCATAGCTATACTTGTCATTTGTTTTGCAAACACGTTGTTGGCAATTCGAGTTTTATTCACATCGTATCTACTACGTTGTAAGTATTCGAAATGGAAAACAAAACCTTTACCTGTGGAATTTGTGAGAAAGGATTTTCATCCAACGACCACAAAAGTCGCCACGAGGCTACTGTACACGGGGAGAGGCTGTACATAGCTGTACTTTATGCCCCAAGACTTTCAAGAGATTAGTTAATGGATCATCTGAAAAGCCACCAAGAAGATGTTTTGAACTGTCAGTTTTGTGTTTCAATAGCAAATTCAACAAAAGAGAGGCAGTATACATCGTACAGACGGTGATGTCATGGAGTTCCAGGGCCCGTTTTGTCTGAAATCCTATAGTAGGAAAGATACATTAGAAACACTTATGGAGAAATGACCAATTTCGACATTTAACTGCGCGATTTGCGAGGACAGCTGATTCAACTTAACCGTCATTACGCAGCAAGTAGCAGAAATGCAAGACTCGATGTTGATTGGCCGGTGGAGCCGCTCCTCAACCAATAAGGGGGTCAAATGAGGTTACGAGGAGGGGGTGAAGGAGACAAGTGTGCGGTAATATGTTCAAAAATTAAATAGCTTTAATTGCTATAACGTAGTCCCCTTAATAAATAGCGTATATTCATTTAATATAATATATTAATAATTTTCGTTAAATAATTCATTTTTTTTCCACACATCTGTAACCCCTCACAATACCTAAAACTTTCATAAACTCCCGTCCTCAAGCCCATCCAATACCAAAAAACGTTTGGAAACCTCTCCCCCCTCCCCCACCCCTCACAATAGCTAAATTATCTTGAACCCCAGTCCAGTTCTCTAAATGTAATGGGCATGTCAGGCCCCGTCCCCACACTTTTGAGCGATCAAATTACCCCGATTAGTCTCCTCTCATAACTTACCGCACTCTTAACCCTTAGTTACTATGAGGTTGTCCTCCTAATAAATAGTGTATATTCATTTAATATAATATATTAATAATTTTCGTTAAATAATTCATTTTTTATTCCACAAGACACTTCTCGAAAAAACAAAATGGCAGGTCAGTTTGACAGAAATACTTCTCTCTCTCTCTCTCTCTCTCTCTCTCTCTCTCTCTCTCTCTCTCTCCGTCCTCACCAACAGTCTATACACAGTACGGGTGGAAACTAACTGTGTTCAAAATGTTGTTTTTTCTTGTTTTTTTTTATCACCAACTTACACCGCAAATCGAAAAGAAATTTGATTTATTGAACCATACAGCAGCGTATGTGCTAAAACGATTATTTTTGTACAAAACTCAAGGCCTTTCCTCATAAATACCTATATAAAAACAAGATAATATGCAAGAATGCCTTATGTACCAGCTTTTTGTTGATAAAATATTCCCTGTATACATTCCCGAATATTATTAATGTACCCGCTTAATAACAGCCAAATTTTTATAGGATCACAACGTTTGAATAATTGCTTAAATTCCATAAATTATGTATATTTCCTGAAGTTGGCAAATGTCAAACTTGTCGAGAAAGGCACTCTGTAGTTTAGGAGACACCACAATTAAAACAATGAAAAAATCTGAGATATAATGCATTTATTTAAATATCAACAAAAAGCTGGTACATAAGGCATTCTTGCATATTATCTTGTTTTTATATAGGTATTTGTGAGGAAAGGCATTGAGTTTTGTACAAAAATAATCGTTTTAGCACATACGCTGTTGTATGGTTCAATAAATCAAATTTCATTTCGATTTGCGCTGTAAGTGGGTGGTAAAAAAAAACAAGAGAGAAAATAGAAACGTTTGTTGTGATCATTGTGGGCAAAGGGTCGGTCGGTCTGGTGTAGTTACATCCATTAAACATGCTAATCGGCGTGTTACATCAGTAGCTATCAAATATTTTTAATCAATTGAAAAAAAAATTATACATGCCTGTAAACCAGCTGCATAAATAACTCTATGTCAGAATTTAACAGAATGTCTGCAGAAAATACGCTATTTCATTACTCCCAGACATCAAGTTCAAGTTATAATTAAACGTTCGCAGTTTATTCTAAATAAACAAGGAGTTTTACAGCTCGAAGTTCAGAAGTCTCTGTCAGTCCACTGTCTGAGATCAAATAACATGCTGAAATTCATAAATTATTCAGGTCTTAATAGATTTAAAATCCTAATTATCATTATTTATTTATTTATTTATTGGTGTTTTAAGGTCATATACTTATGCGAGATGGCTAATCATAACCATGGCAATTTTACAGGTAGAGGAAATCGGAATGCCCGAAGAGAACCACCGAGCAACGACGAGTAACTGACATCTCACCAACGTCGTAAATTCGCACTCTCACACAGGTTGGGTTAGATTGTTCAAAAATATGCGTATCGTCGAGGTGCAGTACACCGTATTACACGGGGTTATCGTGCCCCATGTGAATAATAAGGGTTAATTACCTTGCCCAAGGACACAATGCGGGAGTTCGAATAGTGCACGTAGCTTTGGTGCAGCTCTAGGTGGGTTATATTTTCCCAAGTTTTGCACTTTTGGGTGGTTAATACAGAATCGCGTATCCTTTTACCATTTTTTGATCGAGTAACAGCGTTTTTCAACTATTAAAATGAGGGGGTGAAAGTACTGCTGATTTTACGCCTCATGGAACATGTAAAACGAAGGGGGCTTGGCCTGTTATTATAGAATTGTAGTTTTTTCATTTATTATTTAGCGACAATTGGAGCAATCCGGAAAGAACCATCGTGCAAAGGCAAACAGCTGTCAAAGTTCTACACAGGGTTATCATTGGCTGACATTTGTACGCCATAGTACACAACACTACCACCCCACCCCCTCCCCCACATGGGTAATTAGACAATGGAAGCTCTTTCAGGATTTTACTTCGATGGGTGGGTTATTCTTCAGTAAACATTCAAAAATAAAACATACAGGTTAGTAAAACACGATAGAGCAGGTCTGATTTTTCTATGATCAAACACAGGCCATAGTGTTATCACCCAATTTTTTTCCATTTTCACTTGAGTTAAAAGCGATTATTGTCATCAACTTTGAGAAAATGATGGCTGGACATTACTTGAATTTGGCATTTTTAAACGCACTGGACCACAATTAACTGTTAAACACCAAAGGGCTGTTTTGATAACCGTCAGAGAGTCATGAATAAATCGATACACGTATTTCTGTCAAACTGACCCGCCATTTTGTTTTTTTGAGAAGTGTTTTGTGTAATAAAAAATAAATTATTTAACGAAAATTATTAATTTATTATTTTAAATGAATATACGCTATTTATTAGGGGGGGGGGGGGGGACTACGTCATAGCAATTAAGGTTATTAATTTTTTAAACATATGACCGCACACTTGTCTCTTTCACCCCTCCTCATAACCTCATTTGGCCCCCTTATTGGATGAGGAGTGGCTCCACCGGTCAATCGACATCGAGTTTTGCATCTCTGCTACTTGTGGCGTGATGACGGTCAAGTTGAATCAGCTGTCCTCGCAAGTCGTACTGTTAAATGTCAGAATTGGTCATTTCTCCCTATGTTTTTCTAATGTATCTTTGCTCCTATAGTTTCAGACAAAACGTGCCCTGGAACTCCTTGACATCACCGTCTGTACGATGTACACTGCCTCTCTTTTGTTGAATTTGCTATTGAAACACAAAATTGGCAGTTCAAAGCACCTTCATGGTGGCTTTTCAGATGATCCGTTAACTCATCTCTTGAAAGTCTTGGGGCATAAAGTACAGCTATGTACAGCATCTCCCCCGTGTACAGAAGCCTCGTAGCGATTTGTGCTATCGTTGGATGAAAATAATTTCACAGAAATTCCACAGGTAAAGGTTTTGTTTTCCATTTCGAATACTTACAACGTAGTAGATACGATGTGAATAAAACTCGAATTGCCAACGACGTGTTTGCAAAACAAATGACAAATTTAGCTATGAGTGACTGTCATTGTTTTAAAATTGACTGATTGCTTTTTTGAGAACCAGTCAAAATGCAGAAATCGGACCGTTAAAAAATCGATGAATTTGAAAATTTGAATCTCAGAGTCTGGAAGAAGGTTGCGTGTTGATCGCTAATTTAATGAGGTTTTTAATACACCCATAACTTTTGAACAATAGGAATTTATTACCTCAACATCTGTCAGTCGCGTGTCGTAGTTAACGTTTGAAAAAAAAAATCAATTTAATGAGACGCAGACACAATGCAGTGTTTACCTTAGCACGTGTCCAGGTCAGAGTCAGTCGATAGCATTCATATATATATATATGTCCAATACGTCAATATTATTTTTAAATATATTATTTTTTATCTAATAATATCTATCCCAAATTATGTCTTTAAAAAATATATGTACTAATCGATGTAAACATTATTAATTCATTTATTAATATACTAATTATTATAATCAACCCTAATTACACTCATTAATTACATTAATTATGCAACAGTCATTAATTGAAATTATTTACGCAACAGTTATTATTTAAAGTGATTAAAAAAATATTCATTAAATGACGTCATGTTAATTACCTTACGTAACATTTTAATTACATTACGTCATCCACCCCCTTCACCCCATCACCCCCTCCCCCTTCCGGCAGAACAGGGTAATTTTGCCTCCACTAAAATACTCTTATTGATTGAATTGTCTTTCACTGTAGCACGATCTAAAATATGTATATCGTTTTCATTGAATGAACATAGCATTACAGTTAAAACTAGAAGTCACAGAAGTCCTGTTATCAAGGCTTATTGGTGATATTATCACTAGGAATGGAGACTCAAAACCACCCGTATTTTTTATGTTCACGCCGCATGGTTCCACTAATTGTGACGTGATTGATGCAAGGTGAATTACAATCTGGTTGAAATATTTAGTAATGTAGCATGAAAGAATATCTCTATATCTTTTTGAGAGGAAGAACATAGCATTGCAGTTAAAACTAGAAGTCCTGTCATGAACTGTGCGCTTACCAAGGCTTAATTGCTCGTAGGAATTGCCCGCAATTGCCATATCGAATGACATTGAAAGAAAGAACGACATGTTCTCCTGGTCACTCATAACAAACACAGGCAATGTTTATGCCAATGGACCTCCGGGTTACCCGGACGTCCACTGGCTGAAACATTGCTTGTGCACAGGCCATATGTACAGAATTTGATAGCCTTACTATTGTCCTAACGTGTAGATTAATGCTCAGATCTACGTGTGGTGGGGTGGGGAGGGCTGAGAGTCAGCTAACAGGTATTGGAAATGTAAAACCAAGCAAATGAAAAGCAAAAAACACTTTGTCAGATGGAGAGACAGAGAGATCCACCCGCATAACCAGCAGTCACAAGTTTTAAAAGTAGAAAAAAGGTTAGTGACTTTCATAAAATGCAAAAAGAGGAGCCAAGAAATGGCGATCAGGCAGAGAAAAATCATTGGACCATGGGAGTTGCAGTCCTAAAGCAAATCAAATGAAACAAAAAAAAGACAGCTATTAGCAGTTGTCTCAGAAATCATTCTGTACAGCCTTACCATATGTTTATTTTCAGCTGAGTTTACCGAGTATAGGGAGGAGGGTGGGATGTGAGGTAACTGACATCATTGAAATAAACTAGTTCTCAGTATAGTGATAGCGCAGCTCAAATTCACACTTGTCATTTTATTATGTCATTGTTTTCCAGTTTTTCTTCTCGGATGTGTTGAAGTCTTTTATAACAGTTTTAACGGCATTATGTGGTAAAGACTTCCAAACATCAGTGAAGTGAAGTGTAAAAAACACATATACAGTTAAAACTAGAAGTCCTATCACGAATTGCACGCCTATCTAGGCTTAATTGCGCATAGGAATTGCGTTCATTTGCCGTATCGAATGGCATCCAAAACACGGCAGGTTCTCCTGGTTACCCATAGCAAACAAAGGCATTGGTTCTGCCTGTGGACCTTCGGGTTACCCATTGGCTGAAACATTGCTTGTGCACAGGTCATATTACAGAATTTGATAGCCTTACTATGATCATAACGCGTAGATTAACGCGCAGCCCGACGCGCTATATGTGCGCATTTCATGACAGGACATCTAGTTTTAACTGTAGGTTTGTTGGCTGAGTGCTTGTATTGTGATATGGGAGGGGTGGCTTTTTTAATCTCCCTCTACCCTAGGACTATTGGGGAAGGTTGTGGCTTATATAAATCTGTATACAAGGTAGATTGTGCTGTTGTTATTCCACAGAGATTATTTGGAGTTTTTGGAAGCTATATTTGTCCAAGATGATACTTTTCTCTCATCAAAAGCCTTATTTTTGACAATATAATTATATCAGTTTAGTTTAAACATATTTTATTTGCCACTATATACAGCAAAAAGGATCGGAGAACAAGTTATCACAACTTACAAAAACTCCTCTCCTTATATCACTTGTTTACAAACTTTGGCAAAAATTTCAAAAAGTTTCAAAATAGGCAAAATGCCACCCGCATCAAAGTCTAATCGATTCCCCTACTGCAATATTCTCGAAAGACGATATTAATTTCATTGTCATTTGTATGACAAACATTAAATATGTCACGGGAAATATGTCTAGGCAAACATTATGAGTAGTAGAATAGTTGACAGCCTCTGAGACTGAACACATAGCCACTAAGACTTAACATAGATCTATAAATACCCAGATTTGATGGTATGGCCACACACAAAAGTTACTAAAGGAATTCACGAAGTAGCCAGACCGAAAAATAAAGATAAAAAAGTCTAGGATTATAGACGCAAACCTTTAAGACCAAGGCAGTCCACTTGGAATTCCTATAGTAAATTGTAGTGGCTGACTACAAAATGTTGATGCAATCCTGTCAGTGTCCACTACTTTTGTGTATTTCCTGAAAATATCAGGAAATATGTATAAAGTCTATTTGAGATACTGTACATATATAATTATTGTTTACTTTATCAGATATTGTACATATATAATTATTATTTACTTTATCAGATATTGTACATATATAATTATTATTTACTTTATCAGATATTGTTCATATATAATTATTATTTACTTTATCAGATATTATCATATATAATTATTATTTACTTTATCAGATATTATCATATATAATTATTATTTACTTTATCAGATATTGTACATATATAATTATTATTTACTTTATCTGATTTTACTTAACCCTTTACCCAACGTAGCGATCAAAACCGGACAGCGGTATTCACAAAAATCGCCAATTCATTTTCATTATTTTTTTTATGTTTTGTCTCTATACATAGGTTATGACCCCTTTTTGGACAGAGCTCATAGAGATCGTTCCAATCAAGCGTTATAACCTGTGTATTTGAGACAAAAAATAAAAAAAAACTTGGTTATTCAAAAATTGTTTTTTGAAAGTGTCGTCTGCTTTTCATGTCATGTAAATGGTTAACTATTTTATGGTCAGATGGATTTTGTATATCATTATTTCCATAATTTTATTTGTTCTCAGTCACATACAGACGACAGTTAATTACTAAAGTAGAATTATTTTTGTATTTCAGTTGACATCCAGGCTAGTGAATTCTGTGATGAGGGATGGGAGCTGAAGGTAGCACTATGCTACCCAAAGTGTAAAGAAGGTTACTATGGAGTCGGACCCGTATGTTGGGAGAAATGTCCAAAAGACTACAGTGATGACGGTTTGACTTGTCGCAAAGGCTGGCATATCTTTGGCAAGAAGGCATACGGAAGAGGTGGTGGAAAAATTCCAAACAGAGTTGGATAAATCTCGATCCGTCAGTCCAAAATAATGATTAAATGTATCAAAATAAAATAATTTCATCAACTTGCGTTTTTTAATAGTTCTATTTACAGCGAAATAATAAATGTAGTAGTCAAGAGCAGGAGGGATTAGCAATATCACGCAACATGTGCCGAGTGTAGTGTCGCCATCCGGGTAATAGCATATATTATGTGAAAAACACATGTCCAGTAGTGTCACCAGCCGGATGATAACATATGCTAAGTAATAAGAAAACACATGTTGCGTAGTGTCACTATCTGGATAATAACATATATAATGTGAAAAAAGCATATGTCGTGCAGTGTCATTATCCGGATAATAACATATCTTATGTAAAAAGAAACATGTCGACTGAAGTCACTATACGGATAAGGAGGACATATCTTAGGTAAAATAAAACACATGTCGTGTAGTGTCACTATCTGGATAATAATATATCTTATGTAAAAATACACACGTCGTGTAGTGTTACTATCTGGATAATAATATATCTTAAGTAAAAAAAACACATGTCGTGTAGTGTCACTATCTGGATAATAATATATCTTATGTAAAAATACACACGTCGTGTAGTGTTACTAACTGGATAACAATATATCTTGAGTGAAAAAAAACATGTCGTGTAGTGTCACTATCTGGATAATAAAACATCTTATGTAAAAATACACACGTCGTGTAGAGTTACTATCTGGATAATAATATATCTTAAGTAAAAAAAAAACACATGTCGTGTAGTGTCACTAGGATAATAATATATCTTATGTAAAAAAACGCATGTCGACTAAAGTCACAATCCCGATAATGGCATATTTATGTAAAATACACATGTCGAATAGGCCAGAGCAGAATGGCTTAGCACTACCACTCAAATACATGTCGAGTAGTATCACGATCCGGATATAACAAAACATATCTTCTGTAAAATGACACATGTCGAATAAAGGCACTATCTACATAATAAAATAACTTATGTTAAAAAAACATGTCGAGTGAAGTCACAATCCCGGATAATAATACATGCGATGTCAAAAATCATATGTCGATAAAAGTCAGCAACCTGGTTATAAAATAACCTTGTGTTAAAAAAAACACCTCGAATAGAGTAACTCTCCGGATAATAAAATATCTTACATAAAACACACATGAAGAGTAGTGTAACGATCCGCACAATAACATATCTTATCTAAAAATACACATTTCGAGTAGTGTCATCAACCGGATAATAACATATCTTATGTGAAAATTAGATCACATCCAGTGGACCTAGGTGTTAAAG
Organism: Pictodentalium vernedei; assembly: GCA_031216915.1. Classification (NCBI taxonomy): domain Eukaryota; kingdom Metazoa; phylum Mollusca; class Scaphopoda; order Dentaliida; family Dentaliidae; genus Pictodentalium; species Pictodentalium vernedei. The sequence goes on along the minus strand of CM062295.1, from coordinate 12,491,217 downwards.
CCCCATAATTCTCAAGTTTGCGAAAGAAAAAAAAAGTTCAAATTCAAACTCTAAATTTGATATAAAAAAATACAAGGAACACAATGCACCACTAGACAAGGTTAAAACAAGCATATCGAATTTTATATCTGTAATTGCCCAATAGCCCTCCACACGAATGTGACATTATGCGAAGTTTTCGTCATCGTATTAAAGGGCTTCATGTACAAAATCACCTTCCCCAGTTATTTGTTTGTGCAAATGCAGACTAATATATAGTATTGTACTGCTATCGTTCTTTGGATGCATGCAGAGTTTAAACATTGGACATCACAATTTTAATATATACCGGTAGAGATGATATTCTTGCGAGGATAACCTCACAAGCTGCAAACAGTGCCACGGTGCTCTATACGTCTCACGTCTTAGCTCACCTTGTAGTTCTGCTTAGATACAAATATTTGTCCCATATGCTGTAGAGCGTCACTTGTCATATGCACTTACTTTATTTTGAAGGTATCTGTTAATAGATTCAAACACACCGAGACACTTTTGCTGGACAACACAGGGTATTCGGATAGAACGCTGGGTCGTAAATTTAAAACCACGACCCTAATTTTTAATTCTGTAACCTGTTAAGTAGTTTTATATAGACAGACATTGCAAAATGTTGCATTTAATCACACAAAACATATATAACGTCACCGACCAATTGTGTTACTTGTAAAACACACTTCGAGGAATCTGCGAGAGGATCGAGCTGGCGCTCTACCAACAGACGAACCCGGACTAGTCACAACAGAATCACAACATGAACGTGTCGCGGCATAAGTTAGTCGCCTACAAATAGTAATGATAGATTTCATTTTCTGCTTTCTCAAATGTGGATCATTGGCCATAATGTGATGAAGCACCGGAACGTTATGATCAAAATCGCTACAATGTGACAATCTCTCGCCAAATTGTGACTCACCAACCCCCGCCACAGTAAGACCATTTCTCACCATGGTATGACCAATTCCTGCCACAATGTGAGCAACTCCATCCGCAATATGACCAACCCTCGCCACAATGTGACCAAATCGCCACAATAGGACAAACTCACAGAAAAATGTGACCTACTCTCGCCACAGTTTGATCAACGTTATCGACTCACTGTCTGGGTAAAATACTCCATCGATAATCTTGAGAAACAAGAAATCCGCGCGACGAAAATAAGTCAGAACAGCTTGAGGAAATATATTTTTTCTACCATTATCGTCTTAAACATCATCAGTGACGTCAAAAGTTGGGTTGACTACGTACACTAACCTCTGTACATATGGATTTTTGAAACGCTCACTTATCACTTACAGAACAGTTCCTTGCCCGGGGGTACCTTTGGGTGTGTGGGCAATTCTTTTCATTACAAGACAATGTTCAACCATATCAAACAATCTTGAAAGTTTTCAATTTCCCGATACCTTGCAACTGTCGATTGCTTTTTAAAGAAGATACTTTGATGGTTGCAAAAATATATTGTTGATGTGATGATTTTAAAAATTTTCGCAGCAATCTCAGTTAAATATTTACAAGATATTTTAATTATTATTGACAAAAACACAGTATGATTATCTCCCTTGATTTTCAATGGCCTTCCTTTTCGTCTCTTCGACGAAGGGGGGGGGGGGAGGAGTAAAGGTAGATAATTTATACAGTTTGATTGTCTCACTTGAGTTTTAACCCGGTGAACCCTAGCGGTCGCTTTTCGAGCCAGGAACATGATACGTCATGACGTCATTAAATAGGATGGCTGTTCAATAAACGTGGTGTGCAGACCAATCAATATTTTCAACATGCAGCCCCAATATTGATTAGTCTACCCCAAATAATGGATATGGACTCTTCTAATTGCTGCCATGGAACTGACATGGAAGATACCACCAACGTTCAAAGGGTTGATGGGCTACGTTTATGTCCTTTCAAAGGGGTAGTGTTCTGGGTCGGCGTGGGTTTGCTAGTCTTTTAAAATAGAACCGTGCAGGTTGTCTTGCTCTAACCTCAATGCACGCCTAGTTGTTAAGTAGTTTTTATTATATATCACGTGACATTCTCTTCCTGTAAATGTTTGAGGGGTACTATACTAGATCCGATAGTTTTATCAATTTAAACATAGCCGTGTACTATGCTGCACTTTCTAAAAACAGACGTGAAATAATTTAGGAATGGCAACTGGTTGGATATAATGCGCCCTCTAAAGAGATTTGTTTCATTATTTTTAATTTAGCGAGTTAAAATACATGTCTTGGGGGAGATCGTTGATGATAGATAGGGAGTATACAAAGGACTGCAATTTTGAGAGGTAGTAAAAATCTTTCTTGGTTCGATCGATACAATATAATAATTACTAAACAAACATGTCGTTACCTGTTGTAAAATAGGCGTCATCGCGAAAGAGTGGTCTACTCACCTAGGATGCGCGCATTTTTCTTCTTCGCATACCAGGGTGTGGGGGGGGGGGGGTGGCAAACAAATGTCTCACATCTAATCCGGTGTGGATGGGTGTGTGGTGCCTGGCCGGAAAAAATTGTGTGTTTGTAGTTTTTTTTCAAATGTAGTCCCAGAGGCTACGAGGTGCGTATATGATAAGTGACCTTTATGAGCCAACAAAATGGAGTATTTACATGCCCACAAGTATATATTACATATATATTTAGTTCTAGTGACCTCCGCTGCGTTGACTTTTCTTACACCGGGACAACTGTTTTGGTATAGTCACTTCCAAGCCGTGGAGTATTTATAATATGGATCAGAACAACAGGCGTTTAAAGAAAATAAATAACCTCTTAATCCATAGGTTGATTACACGTCTCAGACCGATCGCACACCATGAGGGGCGTAGTTGTAATCGCCCTCAATCAGCGGTTGGGGGGGGGGGGGTGTGTTTTTTGTAAGTAATCGCCCTCACTCAGCGGCGTAACGGGTTGTACAGTGCGTGGAGAGTGGATTGAAACTAAATCACCCGTGGATTGCAGTCATCACCCAAAGTATCACTTTCAAATTCTGTACATATGAACAAAAACACAAGCAGTGTTTCAGCCAGTGGACCTCCGGGTTTATCCCGGAGGTCCTTTGGCTGGAACTTTGCTTGTACTTGTTATGCTTTGCAAGAAATGTTCAATTAATGCTTGGGTGAAATTTCCACTCTATGCGGGTGATTTAGTGATAATCCACTCTCCTCCTACTGTATATGTAATAATTACTAACTTAGATGGAAGTAATTATGGAGTTTGAGAATCTGACAACCAGACAGCCTAAAAAGAGTGATACCGCGACGATTTGCTGTGAAATGCTACATCACGCTGCCAGGTTGTTCCAATCCATGAATACCAGCAACTACACTCTTAACTCATTTGGGTAAAAATTCAAGCCAAATCATTGTGGTTCAGTGAATATCACCCCAATTCCGTTCATATTCACTCAACCCGGTTGATTTGGGTTGATTTTTAACACAACTGATTTTAGAGTGTAGGCTGGTAAATAACTTACAACCTGTCTTTTGATTAATGAATGGAATCAGCTTCACTCAGATGACGAGAGATTTGTATCCGTTACTTGATAATAAAAAAACATATTCAATCTTACTTCGCAGTTTCAAATGAGAAGGAAATGCAACTAAAACAAATTCAGTGGCGACAGTGAAGGAGAAGACGTTGTATTATTATGGTGATGATAACATGACGTTAACGTGACCAAAATGTGGCTGTAAATTTGATTTGTGTTCAGAGATATATGGACACCTTTTGAGGAACTAAATTTATTTCATTTTCAAATAATAAGTCAAGTGACATACTTTATTCTGGAAATAATGGAAATAGAAAAAATAAAATGTCTCATAAACGATGCTTTATTTTTATTTCCATCAAATTTTCCTAGATCAGTGTTAATATATCTTCACAATTTTTCCAACATATCTGTTTCAGAAACAATGAAATACATGTAATATGAGTTACTGTCACACACAAATTAGTTGTTTATTTGATATAGTTTAAACCATCTACAGAGCCAGCATACACAGTGATAGGTACAGTTCAAGTCAAAATGAGTTGATTAAAGGGATGTTGAAAAGCTTGTTAATATTTCTTTCATTACATTACTACTTTGCTATTTATTGACAGAAGGATTTCACAGAGGGTTTCCCTGACGGTATTTATTTATTGGTGTTTACAGTTACATACTTATCCACAATGGCTAATTGTGACTGTGACAGTTTTACGGGTGGAGGAAGTCGGAGGATGCAGAGAGAACCACCCAGCGTCGACAAGCAACTGTCAGCCCAACATTCTAATTATGTTCAATCTCCTCTCAAGCAGGGTACCAGCGGTTGAAGACATGTGCACCATCGTCATGCAGTACGCCTTAGTACATGTCATCATCGTGCCCCCATGTTGACAACCGGGATAAAGTGTCTTTCCCAAGGACATTACGTGGGTCGTCCCAGACAGGGATCAAACTCGGGACCTCTATCATAGAAGTCAAACTGTCTACTACTGAGCCACAGTGCTTTCTTTCCTGGCGGTATTCATATCTGTACGGCCAAACTGGTGTTGGATAACACGGAACACCAAACATATAACACAAAATTTGTTACCCATTGGATGTTTGGATGCAGTTATGGAAAGCACAAAGAGCTCTTTCTTTTTTTGTTTTTTGGACAAGTGAGTACAGAAGTTCGTAAAATTTACTCAAAGTCATTTTTTTCTCAGACAGCGGTATTTTTATGTGGCCAAAGCACATGTTTCATTAAGTCCCAGAGCATAACTAAAACCGGATTTATTGATTAAACATCTCTGCATATAGCAAGGCAAGGTGCTTTAAATTAACCCATTCCAAAATGATAGTAGAGAGTAACCAGCTTGTGCTTGAGGGTTAAATGTGAGATTGAAAAAGTATACCAATCTTACTCCGGAAAGGTAGATACAGAAAAGTACGAAATTAATCAGAAAATGAATTTTGTCTGACGGTACTCATATTTGAACAAGCAAAACTGGTACTGGATTTATTGATTTTTGTATTATGGCTTAACGACACATTAACAGCCAAAGTCATATTATGCCGGTGACAGTTGTACGGGTGGGGGAAGCCGGAGTACCCGGAGAGAACCATCGAGCAATGACGAGCAGCTGCCAGCTCCCCAACATTATGACTTCGCACTGTAGCACAGGCAGGGTTAGATTGAAAACATGCGCACCATCGACGTGCAGTATGCCTTAGTACACGGCGTCATCGTTCCCCATGCGGACCACCCCAGGAATAACCGGGTCAACGTTGCTTAACTTCGGTGATCTGACGAGAACCGGTTACTGCAACGCCACCACGCCCCCGAACTGGTACTGGATAAAGTGGGACACAAAAACATATAACACAAAATTTGTTCCCCAATGATTTTTGAATGTAGTTACGGAAAGCACAATGAGATCTTTCATTTTTGCTTTTGTACAAATGAGTGCAGAAATTTGCCAAATTCACTAAAAGTCAATTTTTTTGTCGGACACTTTAAGTGGCGAAAAGCACATGTTGGGCTAAGCCCCGAAAGTGTAACTTACAACAGCGGATGTGTTCATTGAGCATCTCTGCATATGGCAATGCAAAGAGTTTGAAATTAACCCAAAATGACAGAAAAGAGCAAGAGCAACCATACTTGACTAATTTCGTATTTCCAAACGGTACTTTTATTTTCGCCCTCATTGTGTATGAGGGTTAGATCTGAGGCTAAAAAGTAAACAGTAAATTTCTTCTGAAATCTGTTTGGCATCTATCCATACCAAAATAATTGTTACAACACAGCCTTGCAGTAAGAACAAATTGGCTCTTGATTTTAGTCAATCTTGAAGTTAAAATGCTATGTTCATATCATTTGTGGCCATACGGGTTAATTTTGAAAGATTTGTGTGGTGGTATTGTTGTATCATAATATGCTCTTATTGTGTGGACAGAAATCACAGATTGAGTTTCTGATCAGGGGCTTCGAGGAATCTTGAATCTTGGTATTTGAATGACCATGTACAATTTGAGGGTACTCCTATTCAAGGCTGACAATTGGGCGAGGGTTTGAAAAGAACATATAACAGCAAATTGTTGTTGGGTGAATGCCCTGCCTTCTCATGGGAAACGTTTGGAGAAAATATAGCTCCAGTGCTGGAAAATCGCTGCATGTAAAGGTTGGCGAAAATAGCAATTATTCAGACAGTACCCTTATAGCAAGTCTCAAATCTGCCAAGGTTAAACTTTTAATAATAACATGTAAACAAAATTGGTCATACTTTGACAGTTGCATGCAGCTATAGAAAACATTCAGCGCTCAATCATTTACAAATGGAGTAAATCGTCACCTACACTTACCAAATTCTGAAAAAATTGGAGTTTTTTGGACGGTATCTACTTTTATGCAACCAGAATGAGATAGGGTTAACCCTTTCAACGAAACTTACAGCAGCAAATATGTTCGGTAATCAATTGTGAATACGTACACGAAAAGGGTTTGAAATTAACCCTTTCTAAAATGATAGAAAAAGCAACCAAAGTTGGCTAATTTTAGCATTTTCAAACGTTACTTTTATTCTCGCCCTCATTGTGCTTGAGGGTTAAATCTGAGATTAAAAAGTAAACAGTAATTTTCTTCCGCAATCATTGTTTCATCTATCCATACCAAAATAATTGTTACAACAACCTTGCAATTAGACAAATTTGCCCTTGAAGTTGGCCAATTTTGAAGAAAAAAGCTATATTTATGTCATTTTTTTGCCAATGGGGGTGAATGTTGAAAGATTTGAGTGATGATTGTGGTGTATCTTATTATGCTCTAAATGTGTGGAAAACTTGAGCTAAATAACTATAATGAACTTTGAGACTTTCGAAAAATGGTGAAATTTTGAAGGTTTTGGCAAAATATTTTGATAATAGGCGTTTTCACAGATATGACGATACCGCATTTCACTAGATTTTATGACCTTACATAAGTATGCCAAATTTGCTTAAAATCATACGCCTTGTTTTTGAGTAGTGCAACAGACAAAATTCCCGGCAGAAAAAAAAAATAGAGAAGAAAAATTTTGAAAAAGAAGAATAACAAGAGTCTTTCCCAAACTGTGTTCGGGAAAGCCTAATAATGGAATAACAAAAACTCTAAAACACTCTTCAATTGTGAGTGACGAAAAATAGTATAAATTTCTGTAAAACCAGGTGGCTGGATGCCAAGGCCTCCATGTTAAGGAAAGTTGTTGATGACTGAGTTCTTCACAAGTCTATCACGTGTTTTGATGAGTCAACATGTAATCACAGTTTAGACTGATACTTTCCAAATATATAAACAGTTCCCCACAAAAATGGATGCTATGGCACTCACCATCATTGTTATACATAGTTTTTTTTTTCTCATCAGTCGAATTGAATATTTAAATATTAATATTTATATTAATATTTAAACCTTTCTTGTAGCATTCCATTATTGTAGTGTATTTTCTATCATACTTTGGAGAACATTTAGACACTTATTAACCCTTTACCCAACGTAACGGCCAAAACCGGCCAGCGCTATTCTCAAAAATCGCCAATTAATTTTCACTATTTTTTTCATTTTTTGTCTCAAAAACATAGGTTATGACCCCTCGTTGGAACGAGCTCGTCGAGCTCGTTCCAACGAGGGGTCATAACCTATGTTTTTGAGACAAAAAAATGAAAAAAATTAGTTATTCAAGAATTTTTTTTGCAAGTGTCGTCTGCTTTTCATGTTAGGTAAAGGGTTAAACCTGTGATAGGAAAGTTTTATGGAAATCAAAAACAATTTAGGGTGAGTTTTAGTTTTTAATTTTCATAATTTCTTACATAATATCATTCTTTAACAAATATATATGCTACATGATTCATTACTTGACAATAAGAATACATTTAGGTCATTTAAAAGTGTCCATATAATTTTAAACACGAATATGTTTTTCAGCAACTTGTGGTCATATTGCCTTCACCTTAAATTAATCAACTGCATCTCCAAAAAAGTCGTATCCTGTTTCTATTTATTATTGTAGAAAATTTGTGAGAAAATGTATGTTGACAACAGAGCTGATATGAGCTAATATGATTTGACAAAATACCGATATATTGAGACGATCTATGAACGTCAGTTTTCCATCTAGTTTACTGTGAACATAACTGCCATACATTGAATAGGAAAAGTATCAGAACTTTCATAAACAGAATAACCAATGTGGTACTCAACATAAGTAACGGCCACTGACCTCAGATCTGCTGTTACCACACTCCTTCCCTGCACGTTTAAGATGCAGGTTTAGCTTAAAGAAAAACATATATATACTACTCAAAGTTTGCTAAGCACCAAATATTTGACACATCATTGTGAAATTTGCTTGTGGCATATTTGCGATATTTAAGATGGATATGATTGAGGAATGTATTGAAATGGTCCCCAGTGTTTAGATTAGCTCTCTTGACAGGCAGACTTTTCGTGGCAGTCATGGAAAGCATGTACCACTTGTTTTCATGTTTTCGTGTACTGTCTACATGACATGTGTGGGGAATTCAATCTTCATTTCCACGCAAACCTTGTGATTTAATGATTGAATATGGCAAATGCAAATTTAAGAAGACATTTGTCTGAAGCAGAAATGTGGCGCACTGTGGGGATGGTGAAGTAGGGGCTACCGATCGTCAGGTTGGTAAAGCCCTTGTTGTGCACCATACAGTGATCACCAGAGTCTGGGCAAGATTTCAGCAGTATAGAACACCAGTAAGACGGCATGGTGGTGCAGAGACAGGGCAACAGCTGCAGCTGAATACCGGTTTTTGATCATTCAGTCTCGTAGGAACCGCTTTGCCACAGCAACCCAGCTTCGCGGTGACCTTCAGAATGTATCCGGGGCAAATGTTTCGACACAGAGTATCCAGGCAGGGTTGAACTAAGGTGGTCTCCGATCGAGAAGACCATGTATTCGCATTCCGCTGTCCCCGAACCACCGTCAAGCACCATATGAATTGGGTTTGGAACCACGTTGGATGGACCAGAGAAGATTGGCGACCTGTCATTTTTACAGATGAGTGAAGGTACTGCCTAGACCACATAGATAGGCGTTCTACGGTATGGAGAAGACCAGGAGAGCGATTCCATACAGCCAACATTGCTGAGCATAACCGCTATGGTGGAGGGTCAATCACGGTCTGTGGTGGCATCATTAGGGGTGGACGTACAGAGCTCTGTGTCCTTGAACGTGGTACATTGACTGCACAGCGGTATATTGATGAGATCCTGGAAATCCACGTCAGTTTGTATGCAGGTGCAGTGGGTGATAGATTCATTCTGATGGATGATAATGCAAGAACAAAGAAAGGTGAAACACGGGGAGGCAGTGAAATGGGGAATCAAAGCAAAGTGGAAAGAACGACCAACCGAGGAACCCCTTGTGAAGACACCACGAAAGCAACTCAATAACGGACCGTGTTCGGAAGAATGACGCCAACACTCTGCACCCACCCCCCCCCCCCCCCCTCCCCGAACCGAACCAAAACAGAGGAGGAAGGAAGAGGATTTCGACACAAAGGGAATGTGCAGGTCGGTAGGGCGAATTGAGTCTGGCGTAAGACGTCATCGGGTGTAGGGATGTAGGTTGGGTAACAGTCGGAGGACCAACGCCCAAGTTTGTGAATGAGCCCTGCACGCAGAGGACGCGGAGCCAATACGAAAGATATGCCCAGAGAAATCGGCAGGGTTGAAGCCTGAAAGTGGGAGCAAAAGACGCAAAGGTGGAAATGTGCAGTCAAAAACAGCGTATCACGGGGACGAACCCCTACTGCAACCAAATCCTGACTCAGCAACCCAAACAAGTAACAGGGCACTGTGCTGGCAGGACAAGGAATTGAATGTGGACCCCACGCCGGGAAGGGTCGGTGTTGGAATAAGTGAGTTGTAATATTGCCATATGACGGGACGGATTAAAGGAAAACATCTTCGAAACAAAGATGAATAGACGGATCAAATGAGAGCGAAGGTGTGGTGAAGTCTCCACATCGAAGGAAACCGAAAAAGGCCACCGAGAAGGCGGCTTGCAATAAAGAGCAGGTGTAAGCGCCAAAAAGGGGAGTTTGCAAGTGCTGCATGAGTTGTTTTAAAACCGGAAATGTGAAGGGACGCCAGGTATGAGGATATGGGCGGTGCAATTGCTGAAGAGAATGGAGGATAAGTCGCAATCGTGGCCAGGGTGTCCCACTAGGTGGCTCCAAGGGGTTCGGAAAACCAGGAGCGATGTAATAGAAGCGGATGCCTGCCAGGTACGATTGCAGTTCCAGACAGCACGAGGCGGAAAAAGTGACATGACGCCATAGCTGAGAGACCGAAGAAGCCAAGGAAATGAGGAAGAAAACAAAGAACCTGCCAGAAAGGACAATCCGTGAGGAAAAACTCAGATGACAGAAGAGGCTCAAGAGCTTCCGCTTTGTACATGTCCGTTGGAGAAGAAAGGACTAGACCAGCTGGGTTGTGCGGCAAGTTAACGACTGGGAGGCGACTTTCCGTCTTTTCAGTATCCAAAATGATGCCTAAATATTCCAAATAATGTGATGGGTCTTCTGTATATATATATATCGTACTACAAATATTGGAAGCACTGGCTCCCAATAAAGTGGTACGGACCATACTTGTGTGATGAGAAAAAAACATGGTGCTCTAAACTCGTTGGCCTCGTCCTGGAAAAGCCGGACTAGAAGGTTTCAACCTCTGACCCTTGATCTTTTTTTACATCAGTTACATTGTTGGTGATATCACTAGTAGTAGTCGGTCCGTTGAAGGCGATACATATACAGAACCGCACAAACGTTTGGATAGATTAAGAATGATCGCACGAGATTGCTTTGGCCCAGTATATCACGAGAGTCGAAGACCAAAGCAATCGAGTGCGATAATTCTTAACATATTCAAACGTTTGTGCGGTTCTGTATTAATTACACACCTCCGGCTCCCAGGTAACAACCAGTCTACACGAAAACTGTACTAAAAGCACTTTTCAGCTTGATTATTGGTGCGTTTTCTTCGTTGTTACGAGACACCCCTGTTAGGTGGTGGGGTGCCAACCCTAATTTGCTTTTTAATTTTTATGGCATTCAATTGGTCGAAACCAACTGACGCTAATCAGTGTCACGGTCACGATGATCGAACTTCAAATATTGACGAAACTGCAGGATAAAACAAAACAAAAACGTTTTAAATAGCTAATAGGTTTAACATACTCCTTCATTATATGACCAATTGTGGAATGTATTTGTCAAGGAACAAGCAGTCAGAATGTTATTTTTATTTTGTAGATTTTTGACTCCAATCTCTTGTTTCAATGTCCTATCCCGGGAAAACAATTTCCACGCGATGTCGACTCCGGTGCATTCGACCAACGACGACGTGATTTATTTTAACGGGTTCCTTCTCTGTTTACGTTGGATACGAAATCGAACGTGTTTTGTATCACTACGTGTGCGATAGCAGAGGCCGGGAACTTTATTAAATATTTATTGACCCTAAACTTGCTGGTGAAATTATTCGCACTGATCTCAAGCTCTCCGAGGAATAGTCTAACCAATGGCTTGTAAGCATTAATCTCGTAATCCTTTGTTAACCCTTTGAACCCGGGTGGTATATGTCAGTTCATATGCAGCAATGAGAAGAGTCCTATTCCTTATTCGGGGTAGACCAATGAATATTCTCAACGTGCAGCCTTTAAAATATTGATTGCACGTTGAAAATATTCATTGGTCTACCCCATCCTTAACATTAGCAGGCATCCTACTTAATCGAAGTATGACGTACCATGTTACTTGGCCGGTAAAGCGGCCTCCTGTGTTCAAAGGGTTAAAAACCTGAAATGTTTTTGGTAACCCGTAAAACTAATCAGCCACCCAGCTCTACAAACGTTTGATACCCACATTAAATAAGACACTCACCACAAATATCTAAACGTTCGGTAATATGGTCCGTCACGTTTCTGCAATATTAAAAAAAAAACCTGGAAGTGTGTGGACATTCTATGGTTTTATAAAACAGGTTCGGAAAAACTTGGAGAAACTCTATCGCGTTTGTTCTCTCGATATACGAGCATGCCGATATTCTTTAGGAAACTGCACAATGACAGAGGTCGAGGATTTAAAAAAATATAAAATGAAGCAGCGGCACTCTTAACAGGGGTACGGTAAGCACAAGTAAATTTCGACTCAATACTGAAACTGGTTGGGAAACTCTTGAAACACGACAGGCAAATCACAAACTCATCCAGTATTTTAAAATATATCCTGTGTCCAACATATTATTCAATCCCCCGCCAACCTCTGGAACTCACAGCACAATCGCCTGCATTACAATCTTGCCACTACATCCTGTTGAACAAACGTGTATCATACTTCATTTATTCCTTCCAACACGCGGTTGGAAAATAGCCTCCCTCTCGAAGGTAGCGAAAACACTACTCTCTCAAACTTCAACACTTACCACATTCCAACAGACGACGGTTGCCTACAATCGTACTTCGCGCCATGCTCAGATTTGACATTGTGGCCATAGTCTCAATTGCAGTAGCCTTGACAACGGTCTCTATAACAATTTTCTCTCCGAAAACATTTTTGTGCAGATATGGCGGACGCCACCCTCCGGAATTTACTTCTTCCATTGTCCCATGTACAGTCAAACAAGAGTAGAAACTTCGGATACCACAATTATGCCACCCCATTGCGACCGACATTCTACTTTATTATAACCTAGCCAGTGAATTATCGCAAATTATCTAAAAAAATATTTCTCGATATCTGTCAACTCGATGGATATCGAGGAATATCCCTCAGTAGCTTCATAAATGATGTCACGCTACGCCGCATCGCGTAGCCTTGAAGGAACGGTCAGCTGATCTGTGTTATTGTTTTGAAACGTACGCATTTCTCGTCGTATTGGGCTGAATATGGTACAATAAAATGTCTCGTCACATATAATAAAAAAGAAAATCTACTCTATTTCTGTCAGTATCTGGTTTTATCTCAAGATCGTGGATCTGAAAGTTTTATTTTTTCACGATCGCCCGCAGAGCGCTCGTCAAAAATAAACTTTCAGGTCCACACGATGAATGTTTTCAGTATCTTCCTAAATGACGCTACGCTTCCGCGCATGGCGTCGCCTTGAACGTCAGCTTGAAGGAACGATCAGCAGTTTTTTGTTATTGTCTTGAAATTGTTTGCAGTAGATTGGGCTGAATATTTCGCAGTAAAATTTCACGTAGCATATAAAAAAGAACATCCACACTATTTTAGTGAATATCGGGAATTACTTCATTAGTGTGGATCCTAAAGTATTATTTTCACTCGCGAAAGCGCTCGTGAAAAAATAAAACTTCCAGGTCCATACTAGGGACCTGCGAGCCGGGGATAAAACTTCGAGCCGAATCTCGAGCCGAATCATCCCTCTGGTATCGAGTCGAGTCGAATCTCGAACCTTGAAACCGGCGCGACGGCGACATTCGTGCTTCCATAGTCTGTAATACCGGTACTCTGCATGCTGGATGAGTTCAGAATCAATTGGTCTGGAATCGAGTATTCTCGCACTGCGAGAATACTCGATTCCAGACCAATTGATTCTGAACTCATAGACTCGCAGTTTTATTCTACCCACTTGGTGGTCGTGGCTCGTGCTCAACCTCATGACGTCGTCCTTCAGAGATGCGATCGGGAAGATTCGTTCCCGAGAATATTCGTCCTTGGGAATATTCGTCCCCGCTCAGTGGGAATATTCGCCCCCTTCAGGTGGGAACATTCGTCCCCTACAGGGGACGAATATTCCCGGGGACGAATATTCTCAAAAACCCGGGGACGAATATTCCCGGGGACGAATCTTCCCTGACCCTCAGAGATCGTACGGTAGCCCGGGGGTTTAATAATCAACAAAATTGGAGAGCTAATACGTTCAGAGAGCGATTTATTACACTATCGTTAGCGTATGACGGCGTGTTCTTGATGCGAGCGAGTGCACATATAATTCGCCGTTTGAACAGAGGTCGGTTCGAAAAATACGAATCGGACGGTGAGGTATCGAGTCGAATCGAATCTCGGCGATGGTTTCGAGTCGAGCCGAATCTCGAACGGTTGGCAGGTCCCTAGTCCATACTTATAAGATAATTCTCGATATTCTCTGGAACAGCGTTAGATATCCTTTATCCACAGCTGTGGATTTTGTGATTCTGAAATATAAACAAATTTATATTCGACCAGGTCTATCAGCTCATTTTTCACGGTTAATGTTTCCAACAAGTTATAGCAATGGCCGATAACGACATCACAAAGACTATTATCGGGGCTCGACACTCAACTACTAGCCAAGGGCTACCATGGGGTCACTTTCATACTGTCTTTTCTCCTCGAGCTGTCTATTTCATTTCTTCTTTGTCTCTTAAAAAATATGCAATCATGTAAAGGAAATCAATATTCCTGAACCGAACATTTTTATATGAAGTGTTCAGCAAAATTCCGTAGACAACTTGCATGCTTGCATAAGCTATTAGCTCACTGCCGAACCCACTTCAATTTATATGTATTTGCCTTCAAGATATATTTCTTCTTTTATATGCTTATCTATTATTAATATTGCTTAAACAATAATAATCGATTTCAGTTTTTAACAGTTGCACGTAAATGGGTATTTGAATATTAAATGCACCGACAGTTCGTTACATTGAAAAGGGGAGAGCGACACTTCAACTTTTACAATCGGAAATAACTTTCTTGACCTCAGTGAAATGGTTGTCGCTAAAGAGTGTAAGTTTGATCGAGTTAAACCCATTCCCCAACATAACAGCCAAAACCCGTCAGCGCTATTCGCAAAAATCACCATTCAGTTTTAATTTCTTTTTCGTTTTGATCTAAAAACATAACTTATGTCCCTCGTTGAGCTCATCCTAATAAGGGGTCATAAGCTATGGTTTTAACACAAAAATGAAAACGATTGGTTATTCAAGACGTTTGTGTGCAGATCGCCTATCTCTCGTGTTAGAGAAATGGTTAACACTGTGGATGTAACGGATAGAGTCGGGTATGTAGTACATGCAGAAGAAATAAGAAATGACAATGTACGCGAGTTTAACATTGGTGAACTTCAAATCCATTTTCAAACTATTCTATTAAGGTGACGATTTCAGCGAAATGATATTTGAAAGATGTCTGCTGTTTTTCATTTTGTTCAAACGATAATTATTTGAATATAACGTATGAAGGCCACAAAGTATAACAATTCAGAATACAGTAATAATATAATATAATGTATAAAGGTAAAAAAAACATATAACAATTCAGAATAAAGTAATAATACAATATAATGGGTATATAGTGTCGAATGCTTTAGATAAATCTAGAAACACAGCTAGAGTACTATTTTTGGTAATTTTGTTGTTTTCGTCGGTTATATGCCGGAGGATTTGAAGGATGAGGTGAATCGTACTATGTCGCTTTCTAAAACCGTATTGGTGCAGGTATAATATATTTTTATCGACAAGGTAACTGTATAGTCGTGTTAACATTATTTTCTCCAAGATTTTGGAGAAGGTTGGGAGAATGCTAATTGGGCGATACTTATTAAACGAGTTGGTGACAGAGGTATTATTTTTGCGATTTTCATTCCATCTGGGACTATACCCTTTTCGAAGGACAAGTTGATAATGTGTGTCAGTGAGGGAGCTATTTCTGTAATGGTTTGCTTGATTATATTTGTTGACAGGTCGTTGAAATCGATCGTAGGTTTAGATTTTAACTGCTTGGAGGTGTTAATGACCTCTTCTTCAGTCGTTGGAGTAACAAAAAAAAACTTTCTACAAAGTTGCCTCGCAAATAGCTTGAGAAATGAGTATTACATTCGGGAATATTATTGATCGTTGACTGCCCAATGCTCGAAAAGAAATCATTAAAACGGGTTGCTATATCTACAGGGTCGGTCAGTTCTTCGTTTTCGTACTTGAAACTGCGGGGAAATTTGGATGTTTTACGGGATTTTTGGATTGCCTCATTTAGTAATATCCAGGTTTTCTTCATGTTCCCTTTATTTTCTTGCAGAGTAGTATTGTAATATGTTTTCTTACCTTCTGTGCTCACCGATTCTTTCTTTTAAACTTTCCCTCACATATACCGATTTCATACATCGTTTGCATATAAGTGCATAGATCCCATTCCTGTCCTGACAACTCGCCGCTTGAATAGGCGTGTACTACCGCTTCCCGCCCGTATCTACCACACTCGCCGTTACTATAATAACCTCCTGCATTGTCCTGCTGGTTTTGGAGTGTACCAAGCTGTCACATAGGTTCTTATTTCTTCTAACTGCAAGTAATGGTGGTGCGGGGAATATCTGTTGCGACTTATATAGTATGTTAGTGTGTTTCCATAAGATTGGCCTGATGTCTAATAGAACCTTGGAAAATGTTAGAACCAATGGCACTCTCTCTCTCTGTCGATTTCGATTCTTATATTACAATAGTTTTTCTCTGTCCAAACCATCCACCTTGCACAACTGTTCTTCTATTTCTTTGCCACTATATCCTCTCTGCTGTAGCTGTTTCTTCAACACAGCTCTATTTCTACGATAGTCTTCTTCTTTATATAAATAATATGCTATAGATTTTTTGGTGTGTGCCGGGTGGCAAGATGTTTTTTCTGTTCAAGTACAGGTGTTTGTCGGACGGCTTTATGTATAGATCTGGATATGTGGCCTTCCTTTACATTCACTAAAGTATCCAGAAATTCTATGCTATTCCTGCTCCATCGAAGCTCGATGTTTATGTTTCCATGTATACTGTTTGCGTGTTTGGTAAACTCCAAAAGGGAATCCAAGTCTCCGACCCAGATTCAGAACCCATCATCTATGTATCGCTTATAAAAATGGGGTTTCTTTCTAGACTTTAACAGTTCCTCGTCCCACTTCGGCATATACGCGCAAGCAAAATTACCACCAAGCTTGGATCCGACAGCTATCCGGTCAACTTGTTTGTAATGTTTATCTGCCAAGCTGAAGTATTATTGTCTAGTGCTGTCTCAATAATTTGTAAAACGTACCCCATTGGCATTAGTGGGTTAGTCCTGGGTTAGTCCTGCTGTCCAGCGCCTCACGGCAGGCTTCCATTCCTTCTTCCCTGGGTACTGATGGATATAGTTTGCAAACATCAAAGCAGAAGAGAATACAATCTTTTGGTACTATTGGGTTATTTTCGACCAGAAAGTCCGTCGTGTCTTTTATGTAGGTGCGTGATTTTTCTCCATACTCGTTGAGTTCATATTCCGTCACCTCTGCGACGAGTTTCTCTGTCGGGGCATTAATTCCACTAACAATTGTCCTTAGTTGTGCTCCGTATTTATGTAATTTCGGGTTCCACTTTAATTTACCGGCAGATGGATTCCGTATTTATGTAATTTCGGGTTCCACTTTAATTTACCGGCAGATGGATACCTTGGAATAAGATACTGCCATAAATTACGATCTATAGCTCCTTCTCGGTACATTCTGTTCACCAGTTTCTTGACCTTCTTCATTGAAATTGCTGTAAGGTCTTGCTCCATTTCTTCATAAGACTTGCTGTTGATCATTTCATTTCTAAGTTTTTCATTGTAATCTGCCTTGTTGACGGCCACAATACCCGGGCCTTTATCAGCAGGACGTATGGTGATATCCTTATTGTTAAGGAGAGAGTGAAAAGCCCGGGACTCTTCTTTGCTCATGTTAGGTTTTTCAACTTTCTTCAAGTTTTGCATGATGTCAGGTTTTACAAGTTCTATGTATAGGTGAAGCCAGACATACCTCGCACTATCTGGTGTGAAATTACTAGTTTTTGTATCTGAAATTTTTCCCGCGGGTCAATTTCATCCGGGACATCCCGTTATTTATCTTTACCGCAGAAAAACTCTCTAAGTCTCATCCTCCGTTCCCATTCCTCTAAGTCTGCTAGAAGTTTACACAGACTGATTCTTGACCTGTCCGGAATAAATTTTAATCGTTTTGACAGTAATGATGTTTCTGCGTCCGTGAGTTGGTATGTAGACAAATTGGTAGCCACCTCTTTAGATTTATTGTCTTTAATCACGTTTGCCTTCTCAACTGCAACATGTTTGATGTTGTTAGTCAAAGAGTCCTCCATCACGTCATAGTCACACTTTTCAAGCACCTCGGTATTATTATTGTCAGCCGATAATGGGCCGCCGTCCCCATTACCTATGTGTGTACCCACACTTACTGGCATAGGTACTGTGGGATCCAACGTAGATGTAGGAAGCTCCATACATTCAAACCAATCAAATAGACATCTGGTGTTTGTTTTTTTCTGATACCAGAGTGTGAGCAGTAGGTTCGCGTAAATGTCGATTGTAACGGTTGATTGTTAAATCAAGATGTATAGTACTTTGATCTGGTACCGACGAGTCAATTCTGAAACCTCCAGAAAACCGAAATGTATGCATGTACCAAACATATCTTCCTCGATTTTTGGTTTTCACTTTAAGATTGACGCCATACATCGCTGACGCCGCCAGTAATTCTGCTTCTGTGGCCCATGAGTCTTTTTTCCCGACAGCGAACTTATGTTGCCGTAGATGTTTTCTAAGGGTCCACCAATTAGAGGTTCAAAAATACTTTTATGCCGGGTGATAAATGCGACTACCTTTTCTCGAATGTTCATGTGTTTACTTTCTGCGCCAAAAAATAATAGCCCAAACACCTATAGAAGCAATTGCCATCCCCTTTCACCTTTACTTCATTAAAATTATCAAAACCATTTTTCTGTTCTTAATTGCTTCTATGTGTGTGATCTTCTTCAACTCCCACTGATTCGTCCTTCGGATGTCATCGGCACCCACCTTCAACTCCTGTTGCATAATTTATTTGTTTAAATTAGAAATCCCATTTTTACATGCCTTCTTTGTCATTTCCATCGCGTCATACTCGTTGAGTTCATATTCCGCCACCTCTGCGAGTTCCTTTGTCGGGGTATTAATTGCAATGTTCAACCAGTTGCCATTTCTAAAATAGTTCACGTCTGTTTTCAGAGAGTGCATAGTACATGGCTATGTTTAAATTGATAAAACTATCGGATCTAGCGTAGTACCTCTCAGACAATTACAGGAAGAGAATGTCACGTGAGATATAATAAAAACTACTCAACAACTAGGCGTGCATTTGGGTTAAAGCAAGACAACCTGCATGGTTCTGTTTTAAAAGACTAGCAAACCCACGCCGGCCCAGAACACCCCTCGTTTGAAAGGACATAAACGTAGCCCATTAACCATTTGAACGATAGTGGTATTTCCCATGCCAGTTCAATGACAGCAATTAGAAGAATCCATGTTCATTATTTGAGGTAGATCAATCAATATTTCCAACGTGCAGTCTCGTGGCTGCACTTTGAAAATTTTGATTGGTCTCCACCCCACATTTATTGAACAGCCATCCTATTTAATGACGTTATGGTGTGTCATGTTCCTTGCCGGAAAAGCGGGGTTCACAAAATCAAAAATCAAGTGAGACAATCAAACTGTATAAATTACTTACGTTTACTCCTCCCTTCCCCTCTTCGACGAAGGGACGTAAAGGAAGGCCATTGAAAATCAAGGGAGATAATCATACCTTTTTTTGTCAATAATAATTAAAATGTCTTGGAAATACAGTACGTGGAGAGTGGAGTGTAACTAAATCACCCGCGGAGTGGAGTTATCACCCAAGCTATAACTTTCAAATTTTGTACATATCGACAAAAAATGCAAGCAATGTTTCAGCCAATGGTCCTCCGGGTTTAACCCGGAGGTCCATTGGCAGAAACTTTGCTTGTACTGGTTATGCTCTGCAACAAATTTGCAATTATTGATTGGGTGGAATCCCCACCTCTGCGGGTGATTTAGTGATAATACACTCTCCACGTACTGTATTTAACTAAGATTGCTGCGAAAAATTTTAAAATCATCACATCAACAATATATTCTTGCAACCTTTAAAGTATCTTCTTTAAAAAGCAATCGACGGTTGCAAGGTATCGGGAAATTGAAAAGTTTCAAGATTTTTTGATGTTGAACATTGTCTTCTTATTGAAAGAATTGCCCTCTCCCCCAAAGATACCCCAGGGCGAGGTACTGTTCTGTATGTGATCAGTGAGCGCTTCAGAAATCCATATGAACAGAGGTTAGTGTACGTTGTCAACCCAACTTCTGACTTCGCTGTTGATGTTAAAGACGATAATGGTAGCAAAAAATATATTTTCTCAAGTTTAACCTGTTCTGACTTATTTTCGTTGCATGGATATCTTGTTTTTCAAGATTATCGAAGGAGCATTTTACCCAGACAGTGAGTCGCTAACGTTGATCACACTGTGGTGAGAGTAGGTCACATTTTTCCGTGAGCTCGTCCTATTGTGGCGATTTGGTCACATTGTGGCGAGCGTTGGTCACATTGTGGCGAGCGTTGGTAACATTGTGGCGGGAGTTGGTCACATTGTGGCAAGAATTGGTCATTCCATGGTGCGAAATGGTCTTACCGTGGCGAGGGTTGGTGAGTCACATTTTGGTGAGAGATGGTCACATTGTAGCGATTGTGATCGTCCGTAGAGGTGCTTCATCACATTATGGACAATGATCCGCATTTGAGAAGGCAGAGAATGAAATTTATCATCGCTATTTAGAGGCGACTATGCCGCGACACGCTCATGTTATGATCTGTAACATGACACGTAACATGACATGACACGTCTTTTCTTTAACCCCACCCCCCCCCCCCCCTGCACACTGATGTCAAAATATCCAGATTTGAATTAGCCATTTTTCCCATAATGCAACTGGGAATTTTACCAATTCAATCTTGTTTGACAGAGCTCATTGAGCTCTGTCAAACAAGACTGAATTGGTTAAATTTCTAGTTGCATTATGGGATATATTTGCACCCTGAACTTGAGATATTTCGACATCCGTGTACAGGGAGTTAATAGCCTAAATTTAAGACGTCAGAAGTTGAAGCTCATTATTGTTCCTGATTGTTTTGTCAATTTCGGCTGAATATTCCCTGCTTTATAATGTGATGGCATCATGTCATGATTATGTAATTCCACGCTTCTGTTCGTCCGTCGGTAGGGTCGTAAGAGTATCCGTTCGTCTGTGCGTTGGGTCGTCTGTTGGTAGGGCACAGCTCGCTCCCCTCGCAGTTTCCCTGTAGTGTGTTTTATAAGTAACGCAATTGGACTGTGACGTTATTTATGTTTTGTGTGATTAAATGCAACATTTTGCAATGTTTGTCTAAAAACAACTACTTAACAGGTTACAAAATGAAAGATTAGGTCGTTTTTTTTAATTTATGACCCAGCGTTCGTGTATCGGAGTGTTTTGAGTGTATTAACATATGCCTTCAAAATAAAGTAAGTGCATATGACAAGTGACGCTCTACAGCATATGGGACAAATACTTGTATCAATTCTTTACAAATTCGTCTGACAGAATTCCCGACCACACTCCCACACTAAGCACAGCTACAGGGTGAGCGTAGTCGTCAGACGGATAGAGCACTGTGGCACTGTTTGCAGCTTGTGAGGTTATCCTCACAAGAATATCATCTCTAACGGTATATATAAAAAATTGTGATTTCCAATTTTCAAACTGTGCATGCATCCTAACAACTATGGCAGTATAGTACTCCTTTGTAGACTGCATTTGCACAAACAAATAACCGAGAAGTTGATTTTGTACATGACGCCCCATAATACAAGGACTAAAAATTTCGCACAAAATGTCCCATTCCTGTGGAGGATTGTTGCGCAGTTATAGATATAAAATTCCATATGCATTTTGTTAACCTTCTCTAGCGGTGCCTTATGTTACTTGTATTTTTTAGGAAATTTGAAGTTTGAATTTGGACTTTTTTTTCTTTCTAAAACTTGAGAATTATGGTGCTTTAACACCAAGATCCACTGAATGTGACATAATTTTCACATAAGGTATGCTATTATCCGGTTGATGACACTACTCGAAATGTGTATTTTTAGATAAGTTATGTTATTATGGAGTTTGCGATTTCAAACGTGTACGCGTACGGGTACGTGTAGCTACACGTACCCGTACACGTTGGGATTTGAGAAAAATTTAGTTGCGAAACGACCTTTTAATTAACGTGTACGTGTACGGGTAACGGGTCCGTAACTCTGTGAGTTCAGGTCATTATGTTGTTGACCAACAATGGCTTCCTCAGATCTGCTGATGTTCGGTGCGATTGAAGACGACGTAGAATTAGTGTTGTTATCCACAACTGATGAACGTTCAGCTTCTAACATTAGGTTTCATTACCCAAGCTTTGACTTGTCACGATTTACAAATGATGAATGCCGTCAAATGTTTAGGTTTGACAAGGACGGTTTAGCAAAGTTAACAACCACATTCCAATTACCCCAATCAATCGTTTGTGAGAATGGCACCGTCGTATCTGACACAGAAGGGTTGTGCATCATGCTGCGCAGACTTGTATATCCAATTATTTCATAACACCATGTGGCAACCCATGTAAAACCCGGGGTTTTCTTTTGCCGGTTGGATGCTACCCGCTCCAAATATGCTCCGTACCAAATATCAATGACCTGATACGTACAGATTTAGCAAAAGTTGCGTTTGATTTTTTTTTATTTTGTATTTTGAGGCCCATGCATGGGCCACATTTTTTCCCGCTAAATGTGCCCCAAAGGGATCAATTTAACTAGACCTGAAAATCCTACTTACAGTGATGCCATATATCAAATATGAATCATTTGAGGCAGTGGTTTAGAAAAAAACAGATTTTTAAATGTTTTTTTCTATTATCCACAGTGTTAAAAAAAATGTGGACTTAGCATTTTTTTCGAAGTCCAGAAGCTGTATTTCTACGACAAAACTAATGACATTTTTTTTGCTATTCCTTTCTGTTGGTTGGTTCGAAAGAAGCTTCACACCAAATAAGAAATCTCAGTGCATTGTGGTTTTGGAGATATGGGCGTTTAACAAAAAATATTTCTATTTTTAGCTGCCGCGGTTCCCACGGGGCTACTGGAAATTGTTGGGGGCATAAATACTTATGACCCATTAATATACTTCATAATAAATTTGGTTCAAATCGGCCGCTTGGTCAGAAAATATAAATTTTTGGCGGGGCAAAAATTCTTGCCCCTCCCATAACGACGGTGAATATTGCCCCTCGAACTTCTCTTAAACAAATTGGGTTCTACACCCCAAAGGGAAGCAGCATAACGATCTCTGCTACCGCTGGTTCAAGAGAAGATGTTTTACCAATTGGCGCATTTTGGCCCACACCACCCCCCCCCCCCCCCTCAATACGAGCAAAAATATTATTTTAAAAAATGCCCCTATATAACCGCTACTCAAGTGAAATTTCATTAAAGTGTTCCCAAACATCACCTTCACGACGGACGACGGATGCGCGACGGGCAAAAAGTGAATAGAATAGCTCACCCTGATTTTCAGTCAAGTGAGCTAACCCGTCCCTTGCCAACAGCCACAGAGAATGACTAAACGCAAGCCAATGATTGAAACTTGTCTGGCTAGGACAAGTGTTTGACTCCCTAAATAAGGAAATAAATATGTCCACAACCAGCCCACAACAAGGGCATGTGGTGTATGTGAGGGGTCATAAGGTTGGCGTGTGAATGTTTTCTGGTTGCTGCATTTAGTCATCGGTTCTCCCAAAGGGAGACTGAATTGCCAACCTTTCATTCTGTAAGCTAATGGATGATTCCAGCTTTTACAAACCGCCATATTGGTCTGTTTTGGCGGCGTTCTTTCCATTTTGTAACCGCTATGGAAATCATGCTGGCGCTGCTCCCAAAGCAGCGTTCTGTTTGTGTTTTTCTTCTCTCTTTAACGAAGATTGTTTTGCGGCATTGATTAGATGCCATGACTTCATCCCAATAAACGCATCACACCTGTGTGTGCCTCGGCACCCAGCAAATGAACCACTGGTCGATTGGAATCCTTATGGTAGCTTGGTGAGCCAGGCTGCATAAATCTCACATCCTAGAATAACATGGCTGGTGGGGGCTGGCCCTCCGGTAAACGCATTCAGTGCAATGTGCAATCTCTTTTCACGAGCTGGATCTTGGTTGCTATCCGGCCTCCTTGGTTCTGCCTGACACTATAAATCCAATGATAGCCATTCGGTTCGCAATGGTTTTAAAATCCCACGTCGTACCTGCGCCCCTTTGGCACGTGAAAACTATTTTATTTTTTTTGTTTTGTTTTTGTTTTGCTCTCCTTATGCTTATGCCTTGCTCTCTACCTTTCAGCAGGTCCCTGCTACAAACACCTTCCATCGGAAAGCCATTACTCATTGACGTAGCCGGGCCTGGGAGAGCTCCCCCCCCCCCCCCCCCCCGTCATGACCCGCTCCCATTTAAAATGAAGCGCGCATTTAAAAACACAAAAGCAAACAGGGTATAAATAATTTTGAAACAAACAGGGTATATAAAATAATTTTCAAAAATAATTCAGTAGTCCGATTGTTATGAATGGGGGACTTGAATCTCCCTGGGGAGAACCTCCTGATTATCCACATTGGGAGGGGAACCCTTCCCATACTCCTCATCTCAGTGTTGTGCACTTTGGGATCTGCCTCCGGCTCAGTAATCAACTTACGTGCCCCCCCCCCCCCCATACTGTTCCTAGTTCACAACCATCGTAGTAAGCCATCTGATTCAATCGGACTTCCCCACTACTAAATCAATTCGCCACCCCCCCCCGCCCCACACACACACACACACACCCTCACACACACCCTCACACCACACACACACACTCACCCCGCACACGAAAATAAATAAATTAAGGATAAAATAATCAAATATATGATAGTGACCGTTCATAGGCGTAGTGGCAACGTAACAGAAACATCCTCGTGTGATAATTCATCGTTGAAAGAAAGGGAAAATATATTCTCCAAGACTGTTCGAGAAAACAGCTGCGTTTTAGATCTTAAATATTCAATCCACAACAAACACAACAACAATTTCCCCTTGATATCCGCGAAGAAGTCTTCCAGAACACAAGGATTACAACGAGAATAACCTGTTATATTATATATGTAGAGAGAAAATGAAACCATTATTATTTAAACAAATCCATATCTACCCGTTCGTCGAAACTTGTAAACCTACTTCTACACGTTGGATAAAAACGTGTACGTGTGGAAGTAAGCGAACTTTATGACGTTGTCGACAAAATTATCGTATACCCGTACACGTACACGTAATGACTTTTCTTGACCAAAACGAATTATTTCGTGATTAATGCCAGTGTTGACATGTCCTTGTCACAACAAAATTAAACTAATTTGTTTCACAAACACGCTCATTATTTCGATTGTTGCAATTAGAAAGCTTCTAGGAACCACGGGATTGTAGCTGGCACGAATTTGTGCATTCAACTGAAACACATTTTGTCTTTTTTCAATCACTGGAATTTTCAAATTTCAACCCGGCAGTTTTACGTGTAGCAAACGTGTAAGCGTGTGCAAGAAGTGTGACGTACTTCACAAATTATCTGCTACACGTACCCGTACACGTTTGAAATCGCAAACTCCCTATTGTCCGGATGGTTACAATACTCTATATGTGTTTTTTTATATAAGATAGTTTATTATCCGAAGAGTGACTCCATTCGACGTGTTTTCTTTTACACAAGATTATTTTATTATCAGGATGCTGACTCTAATCGACATGTATATTTTTACATAACATATGTCATTATCCGGATTGCGACTTTTGTCGACATGTGTTTTTCACATAAGATAAGTTATTATCCAGATAGTGACACTACCGACATGTGTTTTGCACATAAGATATGTTATTATCCAGATAGTGACACGACCGACATGTGTTTTTCACATAAGATATGTTATTATCCACATAGTGACACTACCGACATGTGTTTCTTTTACCTAAGATGTATCCTCCTTATCCGTATAGTGACTTCAGTCGACATGTTTCTTTTTACATAAGATATGTTATTATCCGGATAATGACACTTCACGACGTGTGCTTTTTTCACATTAAATATGTCATTATCCAGATAGTGACACTACGCGACGCATATTTTCTTTTTACCTAGCGTATGTTATTATGCGGTTGGTGACACTACTCGTCATGTGTTTTCTTTTTTTTTTGACGCTAAACTCCCATACACCCTGGAAAACACAAGGATTTACTTCCAAGAATTTTGGTGTACTTAATACTTTAACCGAAAAAATTGACAGAAAATTTGTACTTTGTAATTTTTTTTATAAAGCTAGACAAATATGGATGTTATTGGAAATAGCCCAGGGAGCTAGTTCCAATGACATCCATATCTGTAATATTTTAATGCACATAAATATTAAATTTCCTGTATTTTTATTTGCGTTCTGACTTAACTGGGCAGAAGGTATGAATTAATAATTAAAAATGGGTACTTTTAGCCATATAGCCTACTGTTGTGTATTCTTGTTTTTACACCGTGGTACCACGCTGTAAATATAAGCCACCGTGGATTTCAAGTTACACCATACCTCTCAGCCCATCAAAATGCAGTTCCATTTGGAAATAAGATGTATTATTATCCAGATAGTGACACTACCCGACGTGTGTTTTTTACCTAACATACAGTACGTGGAGAGTGTATTGTCACTAAATCACCCGCAGAGTGGAGATTCCACCCAAGTAATAATTGCAAATTTGTTGCAAAGCCTAACCAGCACAAGCAAAGTTTCAGCCAATGGATCTCCGGGTTACACTCGGAGGTCCATTGGCTGAAACATTGCTTGTGTTTTTTGTCGATATGTACAAAATTTGAAAGTTATAGCATGGGCGATATCTCCACTCCTCGGGTGATTTAGTTACAATCCACTCTCCACGTACTGTATGTCCTCCTTATCCGAAAAGTGACTTCATTCGACATGTTTCTTTTTACACAAGATATGTTATTATCCGGATAGTGACACTACGCGACATGCGTTTTTTAACATTATATATGTTATTATCCAGATAATGACACTACGCGACATGCGTTTTCTTTTTACCTAGCATGTGTTATTATCCGGTTACTGACACTACTGGACATGTGTTTTCTTTTTAACTAGCAGATGTTTTTATCTGGTTGGCGAAACAACTGGACATGTGTTTTTCATATAAACTTGCTATTACCCGGATAGCCACACTACGCGACATATATTTGCGTGGTAACGCTAATCCCCCTTGCTCATGACTCCTACATTTATTTCTTCTTTGTAAATGGAACTAATAAAACGCAAGTTGGTGAAATTATTTTATTTTGATACATTTAATATTTATTTTTGATGTTTTACACTTAATGTATCGCAGCCTAAGTGGCGACGGTATCTCAAAAGTCATTTTAAATAAATAGCTGAAACTGACTGACGGATCGAGATTTATCCAACTCTGTGTGGAAGTTTTCCAGCACCTCTTCCGTATGCCTTCTTGCCAAAGATATGCCAGCCTTTGCGACAAGACAAACCGTCATCATGGTAGTCTTTTGGACATAACTCCCAACATACGGGTCCGACTCCATAGAAGTTTTTATTGCAGATTGGGTAGCATAGTGCTGCCTTCAACTCCCATCCGTGATCACAGAATTGACTAGCCTGGATGCCAACTGAAATACAAAAAGAATTCAACGTCAGTAATTAATTGCCGTCTGTCTGTGGATGATAACAAAGAAAATAACGGACATAATGATAAACAAATTCCATCTGACTATAAAATAGTTGACCATTTACCTGATATGAAAAGCAGACGACACTTGCAAAAACATTTTTTGAATAACTAAGTTATTTTTTATTTTTGTCTCAGAAACATAGCCCTTTCCAAAAATGGGTCATAACCTATGTTTTTTGAGTCAACAAATGAAACAAATACTGAAAATTATGGCGATGTTTGTGAATACAGCTGTCCGGTTTTGGCCGCTACGTTGTGTAAATGGTTAAATAAAATCAGATAAAGTAAATAATAATTATATATGTACAATATCTGATAAAGTAAATAATAATTAAATATGTACAATATCTAATAAAGTAAATAATAATTATATATGTACAATATCAGATAAAGTAAATAATAATTATATATGTACAATATCAGATAAAGTAAATAATAATTATATATGTACAATATCAGATAAAGTAAATAATAATTATATATGTACAATATCAGATAAAGTAAATAATAATTATATATGTACACTATCTGATGAAGTAAATAATAATTATATATGTACCGTATCTGATGAAGTAAATAATAATTATATATGTACAATATGTGATAAAGTAAATAATAATTATATATGTACAATATGTGATAAAGTAAATAATAATTATATATGTACAATATCTGATAAAGTAAATAATAATTATATATGTACAGTATCTGATGAAGTAAATAATAATTATATATGTACAATATGTGATAAAGTAAATAATAATTATATATGTACAATATGTGATAAAGTAAATAATAATTATATATGTACAGTATCTGATAAATTAAATATTAATTATATATGTAAAATATATGAAATATACTTCATACCTATTTCCGAACATGTTCAGGAAAAACACAACAATAGAGTCTGTAGCCTCAACATTTTGCAGGCTGACACAACAATTTACCACAGGAATTCCCAGTGAACTGCCTTTGTGAATTCCTATAGTAACTTTTGTGTGTGGCCATACCATCAAATCTGGGTATGTGGAAATCTGTGTTAAGTCCAAGCGATTATGTCAACTATTCCGCTACTTATAATGTTTTACAAAACATATTTCCTCTGTTATATTTAATATTTCGTCGCCTGAGTCCTAGAATGTTCTATGTCCCATAGGGGACTATTATGATGAGTCTGGAGGTGGGATGGGGAAATCTCACCCGAGGGGCAAGATATTTGAATCAGCCCGAGGCTTGCCGAGGGTCCGGTTCAAATATCTTGCCCCGAGGGTGCGATTTCCCCATTCCCGCCTTCAGACTCATCGAGGATGATTTTTCTCTCCCCCCCCCCCCCCACCATGTAGCGACTATGTTAGCGAGAGGTAATCGGGAGTCACGTGCTGATTCAATCAACTCATTTTGTATTCATTGTTTTGAAAAAACTGATGACACCATCGGAAAGAGCATGCACAAGTTATGTATATACCAAAGGTATATACCACGAACTCGATTAGGAACGGTGGCAACTTGAGGATCGAAGAGACTTAGAGCATCAGACTTTGATCACACTGCATTCCGATGACGTCAATATCAATTAGTTGGTAGCAAGAAACTGGTACGATGTGCATAACGTCATAATAACGTTATAAATGTATAACGTCACGTGGGTGGGGTGGGATACATCTGTCTCTCCCTGAAATCTCACCCGGGACACACATATGTTACACATGCAGTTGGGGGAGAAATAGAACATTCTAGCACTCAGGCAACGATTTGTCATACAAATGACAATGAAATTAGTATCAGCTTCGAGAAGAATATTGTAGTGGGGGAATCGATTAGAATTCGATGCGGGGGGGGGGGGCATTTTGTCTATTTTTTGACTTCCTTTGTTAGACCATATATTAGGTATGATGATACTAAATATTCGAATTGAAGTTACCTGCCTTGAAAAGTTGTATTCTGAAATGACCTACGAAACTGAGCAGCCGTGAGGAAATGAAAGTGTCAATGACACTGTTGCTCAACTTGACACACTTCAACTTGATAAGTTATAAGTGAAATGGCAAAATAAAAGATTATTGGTACCAATGTTATTTGGTGAAATTTTAACATAACAGCATTATGTGTGCACAACCTCAGAGTAATCCATGCATTTTTAAATGTAAACTGGTGGCTAAAAGAAGAATGTCGATACACAAATGCAGCAAGTTCAGAGGCTATTGTAAACGGAAACTTTTTTCACAGAAATGAATGCTAATAAATAACTCTTATCTAGATGAGATCACCAAGTTCAAGAACAATCTAATGATAAAGGTGGCCTGTAGGCCATGTCAAAGAAGAATGTTGATGCAGAAATGCAACAAATTCAAAGATTGTTGCTAACAGCAACCGTTTTTGATGGAACTGAAAAGAAAATCGATAACTCCTCTCTTTGTCACCCCGCATAAGCATACAAAGTTTCAAAACAACTTGATAATGAATGCGCCATCTGAGTCATGACAAAGGAAGATGTTAATGCACAAATGCACTAATTTTGCAGGTCATTGCTTATGGCATTTTTTTCCTCTCTTTTTATGGAAATTCATAAATATATCCCTGCAGAGGGTGCAAAAGGGACACGTTGCTGCACAAATGCAGTAAGTTCAAAGGCTGGTAATAACAACATTTTTTTATGGAAATTAAAAGCAATGAAAAAGGCTGGTGATAACAGCATGTTTTATGGAAATTAAAAGCAATCAATAGCTCACATCTAGAGGTCATCTCGAACACATTCCAAGTTTCAAAGGTCATTGCCAGCGGCAACAGTTTTCTACAAAAATGGAAGAAAATTGATTTATCCGATATAGATATCACCCTACAAAAGCACTCCAAGTGTCCAAGCGATCCAATCATAAATGTGCCCTGCATGGTGTGTCACAGGGAAATATTGATGCATAACTGCTTTAAGGTTTTACTAAGTTCATCAGAGAGCGTTGCCAAAGACAACTAGTGTTGGCTGAAATCGACGAAAATCAATAGCTCCCATCTCGAGGTGACCCCAAACCAAGTTTCAAAGCGCGATCTGGTAAAAATTGTGCCCTCTAGGGCGTGCCAAAGGAATATATTCGTGCCTGACGAAACTAAGTTGAAAGGTCGTTGCCAGCGGCAACATTGTTTAATGGAAATGGAAAAAAATCGATAGTTCCCATTTAGATGTAATCCTAAACAAGCATACCAGGTTTCAAAACAATTCGATCATAAATGTGCCCTGCAGGGTGTGCCAAAGTGAAATGTTGAGGTCTGAGTTAACTAAGTTCTACGAACGTTGCCAGTGGCGACAGGTTTTGATGGAAATGGAAGAAAATCGACAGCTTCCATCTCGAGGTCACCTCAAACAATCGTATCAAGCTTCAAGGTGATCTACTCAAAAATGGTCACGGCATGTGGGCACGGCAGGGTGTGCCAAAGGGAAATATCGAAGTATAACTGCACTACGTTCATCGAAAGTCGTTGCAGCGGCAACACTTTTTGACGGAAATCGAAGAAAACAGCCAGCTCCCATTTTAGAGGTAACACCAAATAAGCATACTAAGTTTCAAAACGATCTGATGATAGATGTGTCCTGTAAGGTGTGCTAAAGGAATATTTTGATGCCTGACTAAACAAAGTTCAAAAGTCGTTGCCAGCGGCAACATTTTTTGCCGGAAAAGGAAAACAATTGACAGCTCCCATGTAGAGATCACCCTACACAGGCATGCCAAGTTTCAAAGCAATCCGATCAAAATGTGCCCTGTAGGGTATGCCAAAGGGAAATAATGAGGTCTGTCTAAACTAAACTTTAAGAACGTTGCCAGCGGCAACATTGATTAACAGAAATGGAGGCAAATCGACAGTTCCCATCTAGAGGTCAACCCAAACAAGCATACCTAGTGTCAAAGCGATCCGATAATAAATGTGCCTTGCAGTGTGTGCCAAAAGGAAATGTTGATACATAACTGCACTACAGTACGTTGAGAGTGGATTGTAAGTGAACCACCCGCGGAGTGGAGTTATCACCCAAGCTATAACTTTAAAAAAAATTTCATATCGACAAAAACACAAGCAATGTTTCATCCAATGGACCTCCGGGTTTAACCCGGAGGTCCATTGGATGAAACATTGCTGGTGCTGGTTGTGCTTTGCAAGAAATTCGCAATTATTGTTTGGGTGGAATCTCCACTCTGCGGGTGATTTAGTGATAATACACTCTCCACGTACTGTAAGTGCATCGAAGGTCGTTGCCAGCGGCAACATGCCTTGGTGGATATCGAAGCAAATCGACAGCTCCTATTTAGAGGTAAACACAAACAAGCACACCGAGTTTCAAACCGAGCGATCTGATAAAAAATGTATCCTGTAGGGCGGGCCAGAGGTACACTGATGCCTAACTAAACTGAGTTCAAAGGTCGTTGCCAGCGGCAACTGTTTTTGACGGAAATGGTAAAAAATCGACAGCCATCATCTAGAGACGTCGCCCCAAACAAGCATGCCAGGTTTCAAAGCATCCCACTTATAAATGTGCCCCGTAGGGCGTGCCAAAGGGAAATATCGAGGTCTGACTAAACTAAGTTCTATGAACGTTGCTAGCGGCAACACCTGTAGGCCGAAATGGAAGAAAATCGATAGCTCCCATCTAGAGGTCACCCTAAATAAGGATACCAAGTTTCAAAGCGATCTAATCATAAGTACGACCTGTGAGGTGTGCCAAATTGAATTGTGGACGTATGTACGTACGCCCGTATGTATGTACTACGCCGAAGGACGTGAAGTAACGCCAATAGCTCAGCTTGACTTTGTCAAATTGAGCTAAAAGTGTAGTTTTAAAAAATCCTTTGAAACATTGTACTGAAATGTAGCAGCATTGCTGAATATCCGAGAGGAAAACGGGTGAAGGTGCTTTGGTGACTTTTGGGGCCTGAAAATACAATTGACTACTTCTCGGAAAAATTTTTTTTCTTTCCTGTCATCCTGTCATCCTTCTTTCTAATTTTGTGCTTGGCCCCAGGTTTTGAGGAAAGAAAATTATCTGAAGCGCTATTCTTGACAAATGTTAAATGTTCAAATTAAAATGATGCGATTATATTTCTTTTCACACGAAAGTAAAAATGGCCGCCTGTGAGAAAATGTTCAACACTGGTATATCTATAGGAAATACATTTCGTTGCTTTATAATTTTTGGAGTTTCTTTCAGATGTAGATGATCTTTGGGTGTCCACACACTAGACAACACTGCTTAGGTGTTTCGAACATTTTTATCTTAGTCAACGTTTCCAACCCATTGATAAAATTATATTGTCAAAAATAAGGCTTTTTTGAGAGCAAATTCTCATCTTAGCTGAGTATACATTCCAGAAACACACAATAATCTCTGTGAAACACCAACAACGCAATCTATCCTGTAAACAAATTTATGTTACCCATCCCCCATAGTCCTGGGGTGGGGGATTCAAAGTGTCAGACCCTTCCAGATCAGCATACAAGCAGCGCACAGCTGGAAACCTACATGTGTTTTTTCCACTTCCATTCACAGGTATATGGAAGTCTTCGCTATATAATGCTGCTAAAAACTGTTATAAAACACTTCAACACATTTAAGAAGAAAAACTGGAAAAAATTACATAATAAATGACAAGTGTTAATTTGTGTAGAGCTATCAATATAGTTGTACTGTACAGTGCTGACCAGTAGTTTGCGATGTTACGACAACACACAATTGCAGTAACAGCTGCAAACTAATTTACCACATTAATTCCAGTAACTCCCCCCCCCCCCCTCCCCCCCGTATTCTGGGTTAACTCGACTAATGCCAAACATATAGCAAACCTATACAACATGCTTTCTGGGACTGCTGCTAATGGCTTAGTTGTTGTTTCATATGATTTGGTTTTGGACTGCAACATTCATGGACCAATGACTTTTCTGTTTGATAGCTTTGTCTTGGCTCTCCTCATTTCATTGTCTGAAAGTCTCTACCTTATTTCTACTTTCAGAACTTGTGAATGCTGATTATACGGGTTGATCTCTCTGTCTGTCTCTCCTTCTGACAAACTGCATTTTTGCTTTCCATTTGCTTGGATTTACATTTTCAATAACTGATAGCAGACTCTCAGCCATTCCCCTTCCCCTCTCACACACACTACCTTAAAACTATTTCTCAGAATGTATGTTTATAAAGATTAAAAAATTGTTGTTAAGAATGTACAATTATGAGTACATGCAGTACAATCAGAGCACTACAGAATCAATATTTGGTAGTTTGGAACAAATTAACAATGTTAAGATATACTACAGATGAAGTACTGGTCATAGTGTTGCACAAAAAGTGGGTTTGTTTGTTTTGTCGGTGGCATATCAATTCGTACTGGAGCCAATACAAAAAACTTTTACAATTGTATTTTCTAGAATTTTATTTTCCATCTATTAATAATATAACTGACTAAAATGAATCGTTAACATTTTAAAAGAGATGGCAATTTGCAACTGGCAAATTGCCACATCTTTGAAAGTCTTACTGGTTCATTTGAACCCATTTAAAGTCCTAACTAGAAAATAGAAATCTAGAAAATACAATTGTAAATGTTTTATAATATTGGACCTTGGTGCCTTTTCGGAGACATTGAGGTTTTTTTTCAATATTCAGCAAGCACAATGTGAACACTTTTCCAAATCCATGATGTGATTAAAAATCTATTACAAGTGATAAATTTAAAATCACAAGAAGTTTGAATGATGAATTATATTATTGTTTTTAATAAAACGTGGAGTACAGGGGGGCGGGGGGCAGTTTCGGGTTTTTTCTTCTACCATGTCAAAAGGTTAGAGAACATTTTACATTATTTTTTGTGATAGAATAGGTGTGCCTATTGTTATTGCTGAATTATATTAGCAACACCAATTTTTTAAAAAATAAAAATATAATTAGTAATATTGTTGCGCGTTTGACGAAAATTCCCAGAAAAAACAGGTGACATTGATAGGTAATCTATTTTCCTGTCATTTTTTTCTTTTATTTGTTGCATGATCCCCCTCTCCCAAGTTTTGTAGAAACGAACATTCTCTGAGGGGCTGTGCAAAGATGTCCACGCACGCGTTTACCAGGTAATAAAAGCACCATAATAAAACCACCAACGGCCAAATTTTAATTAATGAAGCACCGGGTTATACCCGGTGTTCATTAATTACATTTTTGATGATCTTTCCTATTTCTAGTGTTTGGAACCCAATATTATTGCTTCCGTGGAAATATTCACCACCCGTAGAAAGTGACCAATCCACAGCGGCGACCGTACTGTATCGACCAAACATTAATATCACTATGGGTTGCAGTCGGAATGAGAACCTCTTATTGCCAGACCTGTGGTGGTATAAGCAACATCGAGCCCTGTAAATCATTGGATGGGTGACCATTCGGCGATTGATTCGGGTGCTTCCCGTAGTAATGGGTGATGTGCGATCAGCGAAGTTTGAATGTGTGATTCTGCGAAGTTGCATCACATGTCAGCTGTGAACGTTAGGAATGTTCACCAGTACTACGTAATCTCCACCGTACCTAGGTGTAAAATAGTGTTGAGGTGCTTGCAGTATGCTCCGTTGAGTTGAGCTGAGAATGTCATAGAATGAACAAAGGGTGAGAACACCTGTAATACGGAGTAATAATGTAAGTCAGAGAGTACTGCGGTGGATTCTGGACGTTAACATTGTATTATCATTGCATTGTATTATTATAGAGGTCATTTAAAAATTAATTACCTTGGTGATTATATAGAGTCGGAATGAGTATATCATCCACTGCATCGTTCATTGTCACACCCGCGGTCATGCAGTGATCCAATAAAACTGAATTTCACTATTGATTGTACAGAGTCGGAATGAGAGTTTCACCCGCTATACCGTCGTTTATCGCCAGACCCGCGGGCGGTTATTTGGAGTTCGAATAAAACTGAATTTCACTATTGATTGTAGACGGTTGGAATGACAGTTTCACCCTATGGCCCCGTGCTTCTTTCATTTAATATTTGCTGGAAACAACTAATCATTGATTGAGACAGGCGTCCGTTGACAACACTGCCCGCGCATTGACTGAGAGAAGCGTCCGTGGACAACACTGTCCACGCATTGATTGAGAGAAGCGTCCGTGGACAACACTGTGCACGCGTGGATTTTCTCCATTCCATCGCGGCTGTACTGCATTATACAGTACGTAGAGAGTGTATTATCACTAAATCACCCGCGGAGTGGAGATTCCACCCGAGCAATAATTGCAAATTTGTTGCAAAGCATAACCAGCACCAGAGGTCCATTGGCTGAAACATTGCTTGTGTTTTTTGTCGATATGCACACGATTTGAAAGTTATATCTTGGGTGATAACTGCACTCCGTGGGTGATTTAGTTACAATCCACTCTCCACGTACTGTAGAAAAAAATGTCATTTGAATTTTTTGTATTTTGAAATTGTGGAACATAGTCTATAGAGGGTTAATCCACCAATATTATGACAAAGATTAGGTTCCCATTTGAATAAGAAAACAAATTATTGTGCTGGACAAAATGTCCCCAAAAAAATCAAAATCTCCAACCCCGATGAAAGGTGCTAGGAAGAGACATTACAAAATAATGTATGTGCCCAATTTGTCAGGAATGGTCAATACCGTCAAGGGTTTATTCATGTGATGCTGATTTGGAGGAATTTTGAAGAGGCAACGCTATAAGTACCCAGGCCAGCTGTTTAGCTCTATAAGGAATTCGACGCTGCTATGGCCTGGACCAGTCTAGCCGTTAAATTGTTCACGATGTCCATCGCCAATGTTTATATCCACTCGTCTGAAAAATTAAAAAATTTCATTTGGGCGGTAATGTAACCTACAGTTCGCCTTTTCCGATCAATCGATATATTGTATACGATGGAATCTAAAAGAAAACCAATTAATTTTCATTAATTTTTCATTTTCGTCTCAAGAACATATGTTGTCGAGCTCGTTCCAATAAGGGGTCATAAGCTATGTCTTTGAGACAATAAATGAAAACAATTAGTTATTGAAGATTTTCTTTTGCTGCTTTTCGACTACTTTTCATATTAGGTAAAGGGTTAACATTCATTTGTTTGAATCAGCGCAAGAAATGTTGCTCAACTGAGACGTGATTTGACCGAATTCTTTGTGATATTATCATTGGGAATGAAGATTTTACTACCACTCGTAGTTTTATGATCTCGCCACATATTTTCAATAATTGTATCCTGATTGCTGCCAGGTGAATAACTTATTGATTGAGATATCTGCCATTTGTAGCACGAAAGAATATCTCTATATATTTTTGAGTGAAAGAACATCGCATTACATCAACAGTATCCAACGCGCGAACTCCACGAACAGTTGAAAACAAACAGTTCATTAATAGTGTCGAATTTCTTACAAAATGGACTTGGAATAACTATTCGGAAAATGCCATTTAATCTGTAATGTTTTGCTTGATCGCATATACAAGGCCTACTAGTTGCCGACCTGACAGGGTAGCACAGAATAAATTAACAGAGTGGGAAGATAAATAACTTGGCATGCCGATTCAATGAAATTATAGCTAGATATATTAAACAATATTGTTATAATTTTAAGTATTGCTTGCACTGGACAAACACAGAGAACAGAGATAATTGGACTTACCTATGGCTACAATCAACAATAAACAAGTTATCTTGAACATGTTCGTTTCTCTGAACTAAAACAAAAAGAATAACAATAAGTTTTTAGTGGTAATGGTGTTGTATATAACGTCAAATATGTGTCTGACATCAACGTACAAGCGTTTTTCCACACGTGGAGTACCCATTGGCATTCATCGAATTAAAGTTAAAAACAAAATTAAAATATTAGCGTAATTCTGAAGTTACAAGAAGAACCACAAAGTAATTGCGAACCGTGGATTCAAAACTGTCATATTTTGATTTATCATACAGTTTCCGGTGGCTTTGGTACAAGCTGATGGGTCAGTCATAAACAATTACTCATATAAGCCATTGATGGCCCGTTGTCCCCCGTCGTAGTTTCCCACTACACCATCATGACAGGCCTTCTTCGAATCAAATACACCATCAAGATAGGCCTTAGTCGAATCCACTACACCATCACGATATGCCTTCATCGAACCCACTACACCATCGTGATAGGCCTACGTCGAATCCACTACACCAACATGGTAGGTCTTAGTCGAACTCATTACACCATCATGGTAAGCCTTCGTCCAACCAACTACATCATCATGATGGGCCTTCGTCGAACCCACTACACCATCGTGATAGGCCTACGTCGAATCCACTACACCATCATGATAGGCCTTCGTCGAACCCGCTACACCATCATAATGGGCCTTCGTCGAACCCAGTACACCACCATGATAGGCCTCCAACGAACCAACTACACCACCATGGTAGGCCTTCATCGAATCCACTGCACCATCATAATGGGCCTTCGTCGAACCCAGTACACCATCATGGTAGGTCTGAGTCGAACTCACTACACCGCCATGCTAGGCCTTCGTCGAACCCGCTACACCATCATAATGGGCCTTCGTCGAACCCGCTACATCATCATAATGGGCCTTCGTCGAACCCGCTACACCATCATAATAAGCCTTCGTCGAACCCAGTAGAGCATCATGATAGGCCTCCATCGAACCAACTACACCATCATGTTAGGCTTTCGTCGAACCCGTTACACCATCATAATGGGCCTTCATCGAACCCGCTACACCATCGTGATAGACCTTATTCGAACTCACTACACCATCATGATAGGCCTTCGTAGAACCCACTACGCCATCATTATAGGTCTTAGTCGAACTCACTACAAATCATTATAGGCCTTAGTCGAACTCACTACAAATCATTATAGGCCTTAGTCGAATTCACTACAAATCATTATAGGCCTTAGTCGAACTCACTACAAATCATTATAGGCCTTAGTCGAAACCCGGCCTTGATGATGTCACTAGAATAATAATCAGTCGGGTTTATTGTTAACCCTTTACCTAACATGAAAAGCAGACGACACTTGCAAAAATAATTCTTGAATAACTTTTTTTTTTTCATTTTTTGTCTCAAAAACATAGGTTATGACCCCTCATTGGAACGAGCTCGACGAGGTCGTTCCAATGAGGGGTCACAACCTATGTTTTTGAGACAAAAAATGAAAAAGTAATGAAAATTAATTGGCGATTTTTGAGAATAGCGCTGGCCGGTTTTGGCCGTTACGTTGGGTAAAGGGTTAATTAAAAACCTCAAGACTTGTTGGGAATAAATAAAATATATACAGGCATGGATCGCGATGCCCCTTTCTATTTAATTAACAGACGCATTAACGGTACTGGTAATTTGTGAGATAGAGACAGTCTTAAGTGGGCTGTACAGGCCTCTATTTGTCACACACAAGTCAGAGTATTGAATCCTGTCCTTATAGAAAAAAAACGATGACTAACAAGAGAGAACTGTTATCTTAAACTCTATTAATGCCGAACATGTCGAACTGGCAAAGTTATTGGGAAGTAAGCACCGTTTCTACCCCCTCCTGGCGACGTTTCTGTTGATATGTCGAATTAACCCTTTTAATCTTTTTGCTTTGGAATGCTATCGTCCTAAACTGTTCTGAATGTGAAAGTTATTGGGTGCCCCCACTCCCACTCCTCACCCCCACCCTTGCGACGCTTGTGTTTATGTGTCAGATTAACTCTTAAACCCATGTCCTTCTGAATGGTATCGCCCTATTTATTCCTTTATTGGGGTTTAACGAAACTTTCGACTGCTTCGGTCACCTCGTGTCGGACGATATCGCCCTAAAGACTATTATTTACTTCTAATTTGGGGAATCAATGTTCTATAAATAGAGTTCAGTAATAACTAATCCACACAAGCGTATAGGGCGCAGAGTCACCCTGTACCCATACCCCTCCCCACCCCACCCCCACATACAGATCTCGAAAACAAACCAAAAATCTCAAAGCTCATTCCACCTATTGTCCGCTCAATATCACATCGAAGACAATTTAAGGCCGTGGACTGAAATGTCAGATTTTTTCTATTAGTTGTCATATATTTATAAAAGTATGATTGCAAACGTTCTTATTTAGATCGAATAGATATGTCCTGTTATGGTATTATTTCAACAAAAACATGAATAGCCATTGGGATATCGTCGCGTAAGAACCACAAGGTTCTATCTTCCAGTGGCTGTTCAGTAAATGTCTGTGGTAGACAAATCAATATTTTATATGAGGGTTCTGATTTGAATAAATTTTTGTATGAATGTTTTGAAACATGGAATACATCTTTTGCATAAATTATGCAAATTAGTCCATTAAAAAAAACTTGTCTGGGTTCTCAGGCAACGCACTCGCCGCATCAAAAACTTTTATTTGCCAAAAATTATAAAGTTTGTCATCATGATTGCGAATCACCAGGCACTGCAATTCCGGTACTTATTTTCCGACCTTTTGATAGTAGCACCGGTTTTATTATAGTAGCACCGTACAACATCCGGATATTTCGTAAGTAAAATTAGAAACATTCTTATTTTCAAATGAAGAAAACTATGTTATTGTTCAGTGTTTGGATTACGTTTGGGTTGAGTACAATTTTAGACTATAGTGTGTAAGGCTGCTCGTTGAAAATATTGATTGGGCTACCCCAAATAATGAATATGGACTCTTCTAATTGCTGCCATTGAACTGGCATTGAAGATACCACTAGAGTTTAAAGGGTTAATTTCAAGTCCTTCTTATTGGTTTGATTTTGCTTTATTTGATTTATTAATTTACTTTACGGTATACATTATACATGAAAAATACAGTAAACACATTGAAAATAATTATAAAAGTAATAAGTAACAACTGCTTTTGAGAAGAAATACAAAAATAGTGTATACCGTAGGGAGATGCCAGAGTAAGATCGGCTGTCTACCTGTCATCTCCCTGTTAGCTTTACAGTTTCAGCTTGTGTCAGACCAACAATACGAAATATAAACTAACAGACAGTTATTTGCATTCACAATGTATACAAGTATAACTAGTCATCCCGTCGACTTTTCCATGGATACTTCCAATGTGGGCATTCTCGTTTGCGTTATTAATAATTGTGATCTGAGGAGTAAGTAGGCTATATCGGAAGCCGATAACGAGACCCGGAGTCAGGGAGCGAAAACAAAGCATCTTATTATTTGGTAGACTGTTGTATATTAGGTGGAGGAAATTCGACAATTAACTGGTAGTGTTCTGAATTATTTCCTCTCCATAACCGGATCTCTAAATTATACGGAGCACTGTTCATAAATCTTTAATTATATAGGTTTAATGGAGAATATACATTCTCCAGTGCACTGAACATTTTTTTATATCTATAAAAACATTTATTTAACTGCGGTAAATCATTTGTAAAACTATTGCTCAGAACAAACGCCACTATGGTGGCTTCCAGAACTTCGCCATTTCGGAATCTATGAGTAAATTAGGGTTTTGGAAGAGCCAAATTCCTAATCTGTTAATACCATACAATTCGAACGACTGAGGAGATAGTTTAAGTACTTAAGCAGTCTACGCAATATGGGTTATTATAGTTTACATTATCATCATGCGATCTCAGCAATTTTTTTTTTATCAACTCAGTTTCTAAATGTGTCTCTAAGTGGTATATTGGGCAGTCCTTCATCCAGTCTTTTCCCAGTTTTCGGGTAAGCAAATGTTTGGAGGGCATCTAGAGATCTTGTTCGAGATCTTTCTTCAAGATTGTCTGGTGAATCTTCCAGTTCTATTTTCCACGGCACTGAACAATTTATCAAAAGATATGGGAGATTATTATTTCTGTAATCAAATAGAAGCAGAGACGTACAGAAAACAAAAAAGATCGCTTACCTTTAAAATGTTCTCTTTTAGAAACAATGGATCTGTGTGAGAGTTATCGTGTATTGTTTAAAATTCTTATAGCACGTTTTGGCATTAAAACAAATTATTTATACCTTTCGAGTTACCCCAAAAACATGGATCCCATACATCAAATGACTGTGCACTAAAATATAATACAACACTTTTATTGCATCCTGTGGCAATGTATTGTTTTTACTTTGTTAAGAACATATTTTGCACGATCTATTTTTGAGCACAAATTAGAAATGTGAGCTTTCTATGAGAGATGCTCAGATTGTGTTTGCCGAGACATATTAATGACGTTTCGTTTAGGTCATAAGCTTCTCTGTCCTTTTTCTTGCAACAATATCACTGAGCAGTGGAACTGCTTTCTTATTCCTAGGGTTGATAATGGTACATTTGGTTTTTAGTGGTATTTAGGAGGAGGTAATTAACCGAACACCACCGAAAAATATTTTCTAGTTCAAGAATAATATGATTATTCATCAGATAGTTGCATTTAAGCACTCAATTCTACGAACTGCACCTCAGAAGAAATCAGCGACAGTACTTGTCTTTTTCAATTTTTTCGGATGCTATAGAATTAAGAAAGGACGCTGGTTTTGTTTACATTGGCATGGCGGGGGTTCGAACCCACGCCGAGAGAGTTTCCTTCGGCACCAACCGCCTAGCGAAACTATACTGAACCACGCACACGAGTCGTGTGCGTGGTTCAGTATAGTTTCGCTAGGCGGTTGGTGCCGAAGGAAACTCTCTCGGCGTGGGTTCGAACCCCCGCCATGCCAATGTAAATAATGTGATTTCCAAGAATATTTATTTATATCTGGTCCTGATGGATACGTAGTTGAGACGTCCGCAAATGACACTAGATTTGAGGATGTAGACTTACATGTACAAAGGTCATTAACAAAGAACAGAAATAGGGTCGGCCCTAAATTGGAGCTTTGTGGCACATCGGAAGTAACTGGGATTGTGGATGACTCATTGTCGCCTCTTGGACAAATAACTCTTGAACCATTCCAAGCTGACTCCACGAATATCATAATATTCCAAGTTTCTTAATAAGATACTGTGATTTATCTTGTCGAAAGCCTTTGAAAGGTTAAGAAAGGCCGCGAGTTTGTTATGTTTACTTCCTTTATTATTTTCCTCAGTAATATGACTCAATAATTGGAGAACGGGGTGATTTGTGGCACGATTTTTACGACAACCATATCGCTGAGGGGTTAGTATGTCAAATTTATTTAAACAATTAATAAGTCGATCACACATAATTTTCTCCAGTAGCTTAGAGACAGTATGCAAAATACTCACAGGCCGATAGTTATTGACGTTATGTGGATCGCCATATTTGTAGATCGAAATCACTTAAGCAATTGTTATTTTGTCGGGACGACACTCTGTTTAAGTGAGCTGTTAACAATGTGAGCAAGCGAGTGCGCTATTATGTGAGTTACAAGTTTAAAGTGGGAAAGAGGAGATGTTGTCGCGATCTCTGCTCTTTTTGGCTTCATGGACTTTACACTACCGATCGCTTCTTGTTCAGAAGTTGCAATCATGAAAAAATTGTAAGTGCAGCTGCCAAACGTGGTATCACTGAAAGATTGATTAGATCTTTTTATCCGACTTCTTGTTCGTCTTCCTGTATTTATAAAAACAAATATTAAATACCTGATTTATATCAACTGGATCACTGATACGTTTGTTCTCTCCAGTTATTTTAGCAGGCATTGACGAGTCATTTTTAGCCTTTTTTATTACGTCATTTAGAATTTCCCACGTATTACGAAGATTATTTTGATTTTCCTGTTATATTTGTTTATAATATAGCGTTTTGCTTTGTCTTTCACCTTTATTGAATATTTTAT
This sequence comes from Pictodentalium vernedei, assembly GCA_031216915.1. Taxonomy (NCBI): domain Eukaryota; kingdom Metazoa; phylum Mollusca; class Scaphopoda; order Dentaliida; family Dentaliidae; genus Pictodentalium; species Pictodentalium vernedei. The sequence goes on along the minus strand of CM062295.1, from coordinate 12,447,703 downwards.
AGTACTTCTTGTAGTTATATTCTGCTCACTTTGGGTACTTAATGTGCAGTGATAAAATGTCATCTTATTGTTTGAGGATACTAAAAGACCCCTTGATATCCAGGCTGCCGTTTTACGAATTTACTATTCAGCCGAATTTGTTGCTTCGGGAATGCCTGTTCAAATGCATTAGAAAATAAAATATTAAAAGTACAGTACGTGGAGAGTGTATTATCACTAAATCACCCGCAGAGTGGAGATTCCACCCACGCATAATTGCAAATTTCTTGCAAAGCATAACAAGCACAGGCAAAGTTTCAACCAATGGACCTCCGGGTTAAACCCGGAGGTCCATTGGCTGAAACATTGCTTGTGTTTTTTTGTCCATATGTATAAAATGTGAAAGTTATAGTTTGGGTGATAACCCCACTCCGCGGGTGATTTAGTTACAATCCACTCTCCAAGTATTGTACCATAAGCTATATTCGAACACGATGGATCTAAAACAGGCGTAAAGCCATACGCTGATAGAATGTTAATACAATTTTGAATAGTCCCTTGATTGATTTTATGTCTTAACAAGCTCGGGTAATGATCTTCCTGTATTCCATGAAATGTGCCAAAGTTGTCAGGCGAGCCCGTTTAGTCCTTGGTGGGTGACCGTCTGAGCGATCGATTCGAACCCCGGTGTTGTGTCCTTGGTCAGGGCACTTACTCCCGTTGGCCACGTGTGGGCTCGATGACGCCGTGTACTAAGACGTCTGCACGTCGATCGTGCGCATATCTTCAACCAATCTAACCCTGCCTATGCTACAGTGCCGAGTTACGATGCTTGGGAGCCGGCAGTTTCTCGTCGTTGCTTTTCCGGAGTAGGCATCCATACTACGTACCAATCCTTACCCAATGTCATCATACCGCCAAAATGGACTGGATACGTCAGCGTGTTCGCTGGATTCAGAGGCGTTGGAGCATAGATTTTAGTGATGAATCACGATTTTGTCTACGGCGCGCTGATGGTAGAGCAAGAGTGTAATCGCCGACGAGGAGAGCGGTTTTCTGATGCTTGTGTGTGGGAATGCGACCGTTTCGATTAGAGTAGTGGGCAGGAATTTCCTTGCACCATCGCACGCATTTGATCTTCATCGCTGTCGTTGTCCCGTTGTTTAACGCTAACGTCGGATTGCAATTATTCCGACAGGACGATGCCCGATGTCACGTGACGAATGTCTGTCGTGACTTTCTTGAGGAGCAGAACATCGAACTTCTTCCCTGGCCCCCCACTTTCGCCAGATTTGTCGCCAACCGCGCACTTTTGGGATCAACTGGACCGTCGGGTACGACTTCGTGACCTTCAGAAGTTGGGCGATGTAAGTAATGTTCTAAAGCAGGAGTGGAACGCATTACCACAAGGTCTATGCGCCTTCAATGTCTTGCCATCCAAGAGGCAAACGGTGGACATACATGCTATTGACTGCATGTGTGAACGTTTCCTTTCACCCCACGTCTGATTTGCGGCGTCCTGACGTGACGCTGGCAACAGTGAGAAAATGACAGTATGCCAATTCGTACAGCTAGACTCGAAATATGAATTTACAATAATTTGTTTTGGATTAAGGTCGAAAATACTTAAAAACTTGCTCCTCAAAGTTTATTATGCTTTCTTTTTTGACTCAGAAAATAGTCCAATGTCAATCTCCCTTATCAAACTTTCTCAAACAGCTCTCCAAATATTTCAACGCCGTGTGCTTAGTACAATCGATAATACTTACATAACTACTATAGGTTTCTGTGATTTTTCTGTGTTTACATGCCACCCCCTGCTTGATAGTTCCAGTTACTATAATTCCTGTGTTAATGTTTATGCCACCCCCGGTGAGTTATCCACCAGGGGGTAGAATATCGACATTGATATGGAAAGATAACTGTGTAGAATGAACAATTTGTTATTAATTGTTGTATGACTACCTATGATATGACTAATATGTAGTCCAATCTTCCTTGTAACAAATTCCCAAACATTTGTCTAATTATTCCCCCAGAACTCTTACAGCACGCTATTATACCTATATAATTACTATAGGTTTCTGTAATTACTGTACTAGTATTTTCCAGTTATGTCTAATATGACTAATATATATTCCAGTCTCCTTTGTCAAATTTCACTAACATTTCTTTAGTTATTTCCCCCATGTAGTCCAATCTCCATTGTCAAAAAATGTCTCAAACATTTCTCAAAAAAGCACCCCCCCCCCCCCCACCACAGTGTTCTTACTGCACTCCATTATACCTATATCATTACTATCATTTCTGTAATTACTGTAGTAGTAATTTCCTGTTACCTCTAATATGAGTAATATGTACAGTTAAAACAAGAAGTCCTGTCATGAAATGCGCACAAATAGCACGTTGATGTGCGCGTTATGGCCCAAGTAAAGCTATCAAATTCTGTACATATGGCTGTGCACAAGCAATGTTTTAGTCAATGGACCTCCGGGTAACCCGGAGGTCCATTGGCAGAAACATTGCATGTGTTTGCTATGAGTAACCAGGAGAACGTGCCGTGCTTTGGGTGCCATTCGATATGGCAATTGCGCGCAATTCCAACGCGCAATTAAGCCTACATAAGCGCACTATTCGTGACAGGACTTCTAGTTTTAACAGTAGACCAGTCTCCTTTGTCAGAATCTCACAAACATTTCTCTAGATATTATCCCCAGTGTTCTTACTGCACGCCATTATACTTACATAATTTACATAATTACTATAGGTTTCTGAAATTACTGTACTATTCCTTTCCAGTTATCTTTATTTGTGTTTAATATGTTGTCCAATTACCCTCATCAAAATATATCAAATATGTCTCTAAACAATTCACTACAGTCCAGTCCATTACATTTAAATAACTGCAATAGGATTTTGTTATTACTGTGAAAATCATTTTAAATTACTATGATTCATGTGTAAATGTTAATATGCACTCCAAGCCCTTGGCAACCAGGGGAGGGGGGAAGGGGGGGGGGGGCAATATCTACATTTATATTGGAAAATAACTGTGTAGAATGGAAATTCTGTTACTACTTGTAGAATTACTACTTCTTATATGACTAACAAGACGTTCATTCTCCCCTGGTCAAAAATGTCTCAAACAGGTCTCGAAATATCCTCATGTGTTCTTACTACACTCTATTATATCTATATCGTCTGTCCATCATTATAAGCGCAACTCCTCCTAAACCGTTTGAAGAATTTTCATGAAACTTTACACAATGGAAGAACTCTATATGAAGATGTGCATGAAGCAATATAGTTCCGTTCTGACATTTCCAAGGGGAGATAATCTGACTTATACATTTTACTGTTCCAAAAAGGCTACAACTGAGGCGCGAGGGTTATCACTTTGTGGGCTTGCTCACAGTACCTCTAGTTACTATATAATTACTATAGATTTCTGTAATAACGGTACTAGTAATGTTTAGTTACTATAATTCCTGTGTAAATGTTTTTATCAAATGACTCGTCCGTTTCGTTCACTTTAAAACATTTGATATTTTTTTTTTCATCTTAATCAGTGATAAATAAAGCCCTCCGTCAATTTCATTGGACAATTTGATTGGCTAAACAAAATACAACTGGGTCACATTTGCATAATTTCAGTAGGGAGAATTTACGTTATCTGTCCTATTTGGGGTGGGTTATATTGTATTAATCTTTTACCAACAAGAGAAACGCCATTCATTTTTTTTAAATATTTTCACTTTTTGCTTCCAAAACATAGGTTATGACCCCCCTCATTGGAAAGAGCTCGACGAGCTCGTTCCAATGAGGGGTCATAACCTATGTTTTGGAAGCAAAAAATGAAAATTTTTAGTTATACGAGGATGTTTTTTCCAAGTGCTGTCTGCAACTCAAGTTAAGTGATGGGTTAAAACGTCATACTAAGTGGCTAATTTGTGCGTGTGTGTGTCATATGATAAATAGAATATGAAATGAGTGTTTTTCCCATACAATATTTATGAAACTCGTCCGAATTTTCCGTCTGGGCCCGCCAGAGACTCGCCAAAACGAACAATTCTTAGACTCGTTTCATAAATATTATATGAGAAAAACACTCATTCCATATCCTCTATATATGCCACCCTCTGGCCATTTGTCGACCTTGGTCCTTTGATGAACAGGGGTGCTATATCTACATTCCGTCGCCTGAGTGCTATAATATTCTATGTCCCATAGGGGACATAGAACTTTCTAGCACTCGGGTGACGATTTGTAGGGAAAATAACTGCGTAGAAGGGAAATGTTTTTACTACTTGCAGTATGACTACCTCTAATATATACTCCAGGCTTCTTTGTCAAAATATTTACCCAAAGTGTTCTTACTGCACTCTGTTATTGTTATATAATTACTATAGATTTTTGTAATTACCACGCTAGTTATATCCAATTGCTATGATTCCTGTGTGAATGCTTATATGCCACTCTTTGTTCCTCTGTCGACCAGGGCGTGGAATATCTGCATTTATATGGGAAAATAACTGTGTACAATGGGAAGTCTGTTACTACTTGTATTTTGACTTCCTCAAATATGACTAATATTTAGTCCAATTTTCTTTAACAGTTTACAGACATTTATTTAAATATCGCCCAGTGTTCTTGTTAGACTGTCACTCTTCCACTAATTTACAATTACTTCTTAGGTGATTAATATATAGTTTTATCTACTTTATACGTAAAAACAGTAACGTTTTATCTTTTATCGTTATCGAAAACTCGCCGTCAATAAAAAATCTTTTATCGTTACTGCAGTAAGAATAAAAGTCACGTGATATCGCAAGAATACAACGTTCACGCCCATCTCATTTGCATGACGTACTATTTCATTCAACACTTTGAATAACTAATTATCGCTGCCGCGGATCGAAACAAATAAAACAGGGCGTATTTATCGAAATGTATTGAATAAAAAAGAAGGCCATTAATTAAACTTACTGAATTGTAAAAATAAAATTTGACGGAAAAGAGTAAAAATTAGTAACTTACACTCTTTCAAATGAGATTATTTCACCCTTCGAGACTTTAATTATCCTGACGTTCAAACGTCACTGGGAATTCAGTTTCTTCAACATTTTTCAAAATGTGACGTCAAACGTCGGAAAGTACAAATAACCAGATATTTTTCACATTAGTGATTATCTGGTTGAAGGCTAGATTATTTTTAGTGGTCTGCAATTGTTAATCAAAACTTGTTTTATTACGGGAGTGGGGGAGGTGGGGGTGTAGATAAAAGGGTTATATACACATGGTGTTTGTAAAAAATCTTTTATCGCGACTCGAGCGTTTTCGGGGGCTACATAGCTACTCGTCGCTGCGCGACTCGTAGCTATATATGCCCCCGAAAACGCTCTCGTCGCGATAAAAGATTTTTTACAAACACCATGTGTATATAACCCATATAAATCTCCATTGTGTCAAAATTTATCAAACATTTCGGTAAATATTTTACCTTGGTATATGACTCTATTATACATTTATAATTACTATATGTTTCCGTAATTAATGTGCTAATTATTTCCTGGTACCATAGTTCCCGTGTAAATGCTAATATGCCACTCCCTGGTCCATTGCCCTCTTGCCTCTAATATCATTAATACGTGCTTAAAACAACATTTTCAAAACTTCTCAAACATTTCTATAAATACCCCCCCCCCCCCCGTCTCCCGTGTTCTTACTGCACTATATTATACCTATTTAATTACTATAAGTATCTGTAATTAGTGTACTAGTAATGTCCAGTTACCTCCAATATGTCTAATACACAGTCCAGTCTCCTTTGTAAACATGTCACATACACTTATCTAGTTATTTCCCCCAGTGTTTTTACCACACTCTCTTATTCTTATATAATTGCTACAGATTTCTGTAATTGCTATACTATTACTAATGGACTTCCTTTCTTAAAATTTATCAAACAAATATCTAAATACTCACCCCCACCCGCCCCCTGTGTTCTTTACAACACTTTATTACACAGCCATTAAACTTTAAACCCTTGTATTCGACGGAATCGCCACTATCATATTAATGATTCTGTATTCAACGGGTGATATACAAGCCGGTACTTTTTACTACACCGTTTAGTTACACTTCGAAAAGTTTCCGAATTTCGTTATACAATCATCGACCGTCTGTCGCAAAGTGTGAAAATGTAAACGTCCAAAGCAAAATAAAGTCGGTTCACAAGAAATTAGCCAAAAATGAGATAATATTTTAAAAAAACGCAATCATTTCAACCAGAACATTAACCCAGTCCCGTTGCCGTCTCGCTTTGTGGATCCCATTATATCTAAATTGGTCAACTTTATTTCGGTAAATCTGCGTACACCTTGACATACTTCGAACTTCTTTTAAAAAAGTTTCTCTCAGCTGTTTTGCAAATCTGCACATATTTGTATTTATATTTTTACTAACAGTAATAGCCACCAAATGGTTAGGCGTGAATGGGCACCAGCCCGTTCACGCCTAACCATTTGGTGGCTATTACTGTTAGTAAACAGCGATAGGAATTTCAACAAACACTGGTTCCGAAAAGGTTGTTTTGATTTTTTATCGATCCATATGATCAGTACAGCTTCAGTCAAAACAAACTCTTCACCTTTGGATTAAATTATCGGAATTAAAATTTGTTTATTTAAATGCATTTTAATGCATGGATTGTGTAATAAACACAGAACGCGATGTGTGTTTGAATCGGTGGGTGTTTTACATAACTCGTTGGAATCTACGGTTCTCGCGAAATATGACTACGCCATTTCCGCCAACATGTATGGTATATGGAGATTTAATACCTGGATGTCGGTGTTTAAATGAGGCATTCAGGTATTAAATCTCAATTTAAAAAACATTAAAAAACGATTTCTGATCAGTTAACATTAATTTTGATAATTCTCTCGAAACTAGGACCAGTCTATAAAAGGATCCAAAATAGCTTCCTTTGGCTATGACAAATGGAAGCTGCATGTGATGTAAGACATTTATGCATGGGAATAAGCTATTCGAGAGCTCTCCAACAGTACACTATACATGGCAAAGATTTCATGAAATAATATGAAGTCTTATAAAAAGTTATAGGGAGCGCGGTGGCGCAATAAGTAGAAATGCAGGCTGCAAGCTGAGGGGTCCTCGGTTTGAATTCCACAATATTAGGCTATTTTCTATGTTCTTCTGGCGGTGCGTTATAATTTTATACTAATTTATAGAGAAATATAATATAACTCATTTTATTGACATTGTCGACTTATTACTGAGTTCCTAATCGCCAGTCATTCGAAAAAGAAGTATTTAAAAGAAAATGCAGGAAACTATTTTTTAGCCTTGTAGGTCTCAACCTTCACCTCAGTGTAAATAAATCACTTGCGAAACCAAAAACTGTTTGTTGCATTTACAAAGTTTTAAATGAAAGTTTTGAAAGTATTTCCACTTCATAATTTTATTGATATTAAATTTGGAGAAAAACCCCCCACTAATTACAGGTAGAAGTACGTGTAGTCCCATCATGGTTTCGCAAGTTCACAGGCCTACAGAGATCAAAGTGTTTTCCGGGTGACGCGGCAGTTCTGTCGCCATGTAACGGATTTTGGTTGCCTGCACAGGCAGAGAGTTGCAAATTATAAATATAGTTGGTATTAGAAAATTCGCTGCAACTTGACAAAGTCTATACTGACGACATGTAGCCTAGTGCAGTGCAATGCAGATCTTAACCAGTCATTACAGGAGATCGTAATTTCATCAAATAAAATTAAACAAATAACGTTAAGGATCGTATCACTTGACATAACATGTATACAAATCACCGAATATCCATTCCTGGTTCTCGGGAAGCCTAAAATAATTTATTGAATTCACAGGCCTGTACAGATGAAAAGGAAAGAAAACGATTTTCGAAACAATTGCTCACTGCAGCTTTCATTTCGATGTCAAGTAACGACTTATAAATAGAAACGCATACTCGTGCATGTAAACATGTCAGTGTGTGAAACGTCATAAACAAGGGCAAGGCAGCAGCATGGAAATAACACATCGTTTCTCGTCTACTGACAGAGCTTCGAAAAACCGTTTGTGAAGCCATAAAATTACATTACTCGCGTCGGTATATTTTTAGCGTATGTTCTTTTCACCCCAAAATGTTGAGCACAACGCAGTTTATTACTTTAGTTTCACGGTTTAATGGGGTAGCAGATAAAGCCAAAGCAAACAACCCAAAAATTTGAAAAGCCAAGAGATGTTTGCAACACCGTAAACAACAATTACTGAATTCAAAAACAAATCTGTGCTCGCCCCTTCGACTATTTCAATTCCAAACAATAGCCCAATTCATGAGAATGTTTGTTTTTTGAGACGTGTGATTCCTTCTTTAACGAAAAATTTGCAAGTTCGTAACAATAATAAGAAATAATGTATTTAAATTACTGTAATTCAGAACTTGCTGACGTGAAGTGAAAATAAAACGAAAAACGTCAGTGCTCGTAATCTAAAATTTATTTGGTCACGCCCATAATTATTACGCCGTTCTTTTTTGACGTTTTTCTTCGGTTTCGTTAGATATCCTTTAAGACCCTTTTCTCAGAACACGGCCAAAATGTATCAACATGAGCTGATTGCTTTCTCTACTATTATGAGTATAAATTATGCATTGTGTCCTGAAAAATTCATTTTGGTTTAGAGCGAAGCTCAAACAGAACCAGAATGTCCCAACTGTCACCGCCGATTTTTTTCTTCTGTCCTGTCAAAAAATAATTTCAGCAGGAGTCTTTCGACTTTGAGACCATTCTGGGGTAATCGCCATGCCATTATGCATACTTGTATTAAGGTTCACTAGAAAGTATGGCTTTCCATAGGTTGAGAAAACAATATAACTAAAGAGTGAACAATGTGGTGTTTTTAAGAATATTAGCAATTCACTAATTCCGTGTCATGATTGGAAAAATGTCCACTTAATTGAACGGTGGGAGTTCATTTGTTCTGCACATACCTGTTTAGGCATTAATAACGGGCCACCTACCATAGTTATACCAACCTAACCTTGGTACTGATTAGTTGGGATCTGTGAAAGGTTAAGGTGGCAGTTCAATTACTGCTGATCACAGTAATCGGACAAAATGCCATCTCAATTGAACAGTTGGAAAAAAACACATAATTGTGTCCTATTAAGGCTAAATGATCCTTCAAGTATCAAGGCAGGACATATATGGTTTGGACGATTGCTACAAAGGAGAGATGCATTGGCTAATGCCCTACTCCTGAAGTGTTTTGCAAAGTCATTATATACAATCTCGCGATGTTCGACAGACCGCTGCGCAAGTGTGTGCTGGAACACTCGTTGGTCCCGAATAGAGGTGTTTCCCATTTACATCATCTTGAGGGGGGGGGGGGGGATTATAAATAGAAAATTGTCACCGGAAATATATCTCGATAATTTTGAATTCTCCAACACCTCGCAATTGCCAAATGCTTTTAAAAAAAGTTTTTCAATATTTCTGGGGATGAAAATCCAGCGTGCATTGCATTGTCATAAAGTGAGGAAATGCATATCTTCAAACTCACTAAATAATCTCTGTCTGTGATTTTTGATATGCCCGGAGCAGCAGAGGATCTGTATTTTGCGTATTAAATAGTATATTACTGAGTTGTGATATTTCTGCCCCGAATGATCAGAAACCTGACCACATTTTGATGACATTCAACTGTTAATATAGATAAAGAGCTCTTTTTGGAGACAATGGCAGCCATCTTGGAATTTACTCAGTCTGTAATATATAATATCAACGTTTGATTATGTAGCGTTTCTGTATTAAAAAGTGACTACGGGCGAATGCGTACCATGAACCCTCTGCCCGGGTACTGTGCAAGAATGAGACATTCCGTACAGCTGAACATATTTATCACGCCAAATGCACAATACCTCGTGTTCTTGTTATAGTGTGAAATACACTATAAAATCGGTTGGGTTAATAAATATCCCACTTCGACTGGATTGAGTGAATATGAACCCACGTGTGTTCATATTCACTTAAATGAGTTGCTTTGGGTTGATGTTTAACCCAACTGAATTTTGAGCGTAACTGAGAATACAATCATATTTAATCGGGCATAAAGTCCACACAACGAAGACTGTACAGAATGGTGTGTGTTCAAGCGTTTTAGAACCAAGACTACTCTCGATGACTGGTAATCGGTCTGGTAGCAACAGCTTGTTTATGAACAACGTGGAGACGGGCGCATGACTATCATGATCCCACTCTCCCCATACTGTACAAGAATGAGACATTAAATGCATCTGAACATATTTATCACACACTCTGTAGAATACATTGTGTTCTTGTTATCGCGCGAAATTCAATTGGGCTAAATAGTACTCCACATAACTGGGCTGAGTGAATATGAACCCAAGTGAGTTCATATTCTCCCAGCTCAGTCGATTTCTAACTCATCAGAATTTAGGGTGCTGAGCAAACAGTTGCCAGACCTTCACAACCGTATATAATCGGGCATAGACCCCACGCAACGATGACTGTACAAACATTATGTTTGTTCCATCTTTTCAGAACCAACGCGCTCGACGACTGGTAATCGGTTCTGTGTCAACAGTTTATATTAGATATAAAAAAAAACACGAAGGGCATCTGGATACACGAATATCGAATAGTTTATACTATTTAAACTTACCTTATTTGGTTGATGAATCTCAACTGAGGATAAAGTCCCTGGACCCCATCTTTTATAATGATTTTGGCAAAAGGTGTTACACTAATTGATGAACAATTTAATTAAATTATCGTTCTGATTCATTGCATGGAATGGTACGATCTGTAGGGTGTCTGTAATAAGATACCAATATGTTACTAGGTGTTAAAAAATGAATATTAATGAATGAAAGTGACATTAATAATTACCATTCGATGAATTAAATTATCAAATACAGATCTTGGAGAGCGAAGTTCAAACATAGTACACATAGAAGGGAGATTCCGTCAAGATAAAACAGTTTTGTTTTCAAGTAGCCTGTTTATTTATAAAACGTGCAAACAACGCTCCATCCAGACGAATCCCAGGTTTAACTTGTTGATGAAAGGGAAAGGGGTTTTCTAGCGCACTACCGTTTTTTTCCCTTTCATTATATTTTGCACGTGCTTACTTTACATTCAAGGAATATTTCAGTGTCCGTAAGCTAGAGTGTTAAAACCCTTAAGCCCCCATATAGCCCCAAACCGCCACTTTTATATTGCATTGAAGCAGGTGCTCCCTTGTGTAATCTTTTTTATTACTCTTGTGTGTAGACTGAATTTTCCCTGGCAGTGGTTCGATATCACTGCCGGCTGCCTGTATAGGCAGCCAGCAGTGATGTAGAACCACTGCCAAGTCATCAATAACTATGTAAGCAGAAAAAGGCCATAAATACTTTAAAATTAATCTGAGGACTTAAGGGTTAATTTCATCTCTTTGAGTCAAATGGCGGTAGAGATACTTTGTTACTTTTACTGCATAAATAACTGTTCACACATAGATTTTAAACACCATTTCAGTGTAGAAACCGATTTTGACTAGTGTAAAATCCGATTGGTATTTGTTGTATACCGAGTGGTTGAAGAGAGAACTGAGTTTCAGGTCTGACCCACCTGTCAACTCAGTGACCTCTTTAACTGCAAGGCGGCGCAATACACATGGTGTCCGTGCCAACCCGAAACACAAACTTGTTGGTGAAAGGGAAAGGGATTTCTAGCGCACTCCCATTTTTCCCCTTTCATCATATTGTGCACGGGCTTATTTTACATTCAAGGAATAGTTCTGTGTCCGAAAGCTTGAGTGTTAATTTCATCTGGTGAAATCCATCTCTTTGAGTCAAACGGTGATAGAGATACTTTGTTACTTTTACTCCATAAATCACTGTTCACATATAAATTTTAAACACTATTTCTGTGTAAAAACCGGTTTTGGATGGTGTAAAATCCGATTGGTATTTGTTGTATGCTGAGTGGTTTAAGAGAGAACTGAGTTTCAGGTCTGGCCCATCTGTCAATTCAGTGAACCCGTAAGCTGCTAGGAGGCGTGAATAAACCTGGTGTCCGTCCTAGCCTGAAACAAAAAGGCAATACCTCTGGAGCTCTCACACATTCGGTAAAAGGTGAGATGACTCCGATATTGGGGTACATGCACATAGAATTTTTTGGACACCCCAGAGGGAGCAAAGACAGGAGGAGAGAATATAAGTTAAAGGCAAATAAGGCTCCCCCTAGGGGGTGGGGGAGGGGGGGGGGGGGCTTTTGTTATATCTAGTGTGAAAGTTATTTTTTGTTTAGATCAGTCTACCTTGAAGGGGGGGGGGGGGGTGGGGAGTAAGCTGAAGTTATTTGTTTCGTAGTGTGACTCCAATCTCAAACACACTTATCCAATCACGGACTTCACCTGTCACCAATTCAGTTCATATGGTGTTTGTAGTACAGTCTTTAATTTCCAACTCGTTCATAAAATGAAACTAATTTTGAAATTTTGTGCCATCCTCCATTTTTAATGAAAACTCGAGTGTTGATATGCGGCCTTTCGTCATTTTTTTTAAAGTTAGGTTGAGCATAACATAATATAATGTCTTGTCAAAAATTCTCTCCACCAAACTATATGGGTTTTAGCAGATTCGTAGGGTTACCGTTCAAATAATTTCCGTTGTTTCCTTTCTCCTTACAATGTAATTGCAGTGAACCAGGATATAGCTTTATAGACGTATCTCATTGATAGGTTCCTGGCTTTAACCACCCATTATCGTATAAACCTATAATTTGTATCATATTTGGAGGGAGGAAACTTGACACTTCTACCTCCGGGTACTGTTAATCATATCCCAATATTAATAAGGTTCAATAAAACATCAACCTTTGCTATATGTTTAATATTGCGAGATAAGTGGTCAGTCAAAATTATACAAACTGGGTTGAAATCTGAGCGTTGATCTTACCCCTTCAATCATAATATCGATTTTCTCCTTTTTTATATTATTGTATCCTGCCCGATAATAAGCAGAGGTAATAACAATGACTTTATTTCCAGAAAAATTGTCAGTATTCATTGGAATTGACACTTCTCCGTCTTTTATATCAAGAAAAAAAACATTGTATATAATATTTTATATATATTTTTTTTTTCAATTCCAGAACCAAATAAGAAACGTCCATGGGCTCCACCATCAGGATAGGTCAGTCATTGTCATGACTGTCAGGCTTCATCACTTTGGGAATTATTTGTGTGGCTTAGGGTGAAATCACATTATTTGTAAGGTGTGGATTAGTTGCATCTCCTAGTTTACTTCGCTATTAACCCCTAATGATTGGGAAACCATCATATAATCGTGTTCTTCACTCCAAGTAGCATCAAGTGATACACCAAACTCATTTGATATTTTTTCGAAAGTTCGTCTATTATATGTGCTATCGTATCTGTTCCAAGCGTCATCGTGAGGAAGAGCAACTTTTATTTCATTTAATATTCTACAGATCTGATAATAAAAGCGAAATATCCAGAAACTTTTTGCAAATAAATCCTCATGCGTCAAATGGTCATCAAATGAGACACCATACCCAGAAGTAGAGCACCACACAGTAAAGTTTAACTGATTTTGATAAAATCACATTGGTTTATTGCGCCAGTGCTCCACTATAGCTGCAGGATTGAATATCAGTATGTTTATATTTGAAAAATATGTCTAAGTGATGAGATTCAAAGCTATTAGCTTTTAGTTTTTCCTGTATGCATACGTGCATTTCATCAATAATATTTATTTTTTTTATATATTTAGATTTGTAATAACCACCGGATTTATATCTCGCACCTGCATAAAATCTGAAATCCATCTTATATAATAATAACAATTTTAGTTTAATACATATTAACCCACCGATGAATACAATAGGAGCCAATAAAGTTTGTGCAAGCTGCTGTTCTCTGTTTTACGCCGCCCGGACAGATGGTGGTGTAGGTGGTGTAGGTGGTGTAGGAGTAGGAGTCACAGCTACAATACAAGTTTGCTAATTGTTAAACCCAAAACAGTCAGTATACTTACAATTGTGATTCCCTGTTCTCTAAATAATGTTTCAATTTTCTCCACAAGTGTAATATCTGAGTCAAGTATTCTTCGTATTGTTTCACGAATTCTATTAATTTGAGATCTTAGTTTTCTTTAGTGTCTGCGATAATTTCCATTCGACCATTGCGTTCTGTTTCTAAATCATTAATACGTTTTCTGATTTCATCTCGCTGTTGATCATTTAATACTCTGGAAGTTTTTGCTTTTCATAATTAATATGCTTATCTATCTTATCCAATTCTGCAACATTGAGTCTTAAGTTTCCCTGTATAGTCTCTAAAGATTTCCCCAAGCCATATATCTCACGTAGTCGTTCTTCACTGATACCAGCGGCTCTACACCGGTTGGGAACGGCAGTCATGTCAGGCGGATCATCAATGATACTTAAAATTTATTTTACTACAGTTTCGGCTGACTGTGCTACTTCTGTAAGGCCACTATCGCTCGACCTTTTTGTTACCTGAGGAATTTATACAGTCTTTAGGGCAGTCTTCTTCTTCTTTCTACTTACATAATCTACAAACCCAAGATCAGTTCTCATACTTTGAGCACACAACGTACGTTCTATGATCGATTATCCAAGAACATTGCCTGCCCTCCCCATAAGACAAAATGAATTACGTCCTTCTAATTTAACATGTAATATTCGATCTTTCATCTCAAACTTCCTGAGGCCTCTAATACTGGGAACACGTCCAGTGTTTTCCTGAATATAATCATAGAAACGATTCATTTCAACCGTCCTGGTTTCCACTTCAATATTTCCATCAAGTAAGGTGATATCAGGAACATCTGGCATTCCTTCATCAACTTGTCTTGTAAAATATGTTTCCACATCATCATCATCATCTAATGGTATATCATAGCTGGTATCCAATTCAATATTGTTGTCTCCGATTTAAAATATATTTATATAATAAAGGTATAATTTAAAATGGAATACGGAAAAAAACTTGTCCCTTATAGATCACCACGTAAACAATTTGCTATTAAAGGATATTGTACGAAAGTCGTTATCACAGACACACCAAATACAGCTGACCCCGGAGACACCGTGCGTGTCATGTCCCGGAATTAGCATAGAATGATGTTATTTTCCCTGGATCAGTAAGAGTGGCTTTTACTTTTGAACTTACACGTAAAGACCCGAACCGCACACTCGTTAACAAACATATATTTTATATAATGTAATGTCGACACCAGATGGAAAACATTTAGCACAGTTAGCTTATCATGGTGCAATAACTATTGGTCTTACTATAGCATATGCACAACTAGGTAGAAAACTTATGAAGGGACCATCATTAAAACTAGATACAAACCCTTATGACATTGGGATGGCAGTGTTAGATACTGGATTGGGCTTAGCCACAAAAAAAATTATTAATTAAACAAGGAATTATTCTTAATAATGTAATAAATTAAAAGAAAATGGCTTCGATTGCAATTATGTTAGGTGGCGCTCTAGTTAATGCTCTTGCATTTTCTGGTTCAAGCTTCTTGTTTTCGACAGAGAAGAAGAACGTGAGAGACATGATAATGCGATAGAACAATTGCAGGCTGCACCGGATGAAGGGATTCACCATCGTACAGAAATACTTGATTGGATAAATGATCAATTACGAAGACATGGACGTAGTGTTAGAGCAATGTGGAAGAGGCAACGATTGAATATGGACATGTTTTGGGTAAAGGGCTTCCTATGGAGGCCAAGCCCAAGTTATCTGATTTTTATAAGCCGAGTGAAGATAAACAAGATAGAGATTGGGTATTTTTAGGTTTAGGAATAACAACATTTGTAGCATATAAAATTTCTATTAAATGAAGGGATATTTATATGATTATAACATGTACTGAGAAGAGAAATTATATCCAGAGTTAGAATCTGATTTCCGTTTGAAAAAATGAAGATCTTAGTAAATACTTAGAACATGAAAAAAGAAACTTTATAAAAAATATCGTAGAGCTTTGAACATTGTCGATTGCATAGATACAGGATTGGCAGGACTTTCCTTTACAACTGGTATTACCGGAGTAAATTTACTAGCATCAGGTATTAGTCTATTTCCATTGATTGTTGGCCTCGGGAGTACAGCTATTGGAGCAAGTCAATCGCAGGACGTTTCGTAAGTCGCCCTAGGTGTTAAAGCAAAGAAACATAATGAAATTTGTAGTACTCTTGCCGATGCCAAGCTGAATAGCATTACATGACTTATCAATAAAATATTGATTGACCAAAAATACCTGATATTGAATTCAAGCATATTCTTTACGAGTCATAAACAAAACCAGATATAATGTATTTAACCCTACTGGGAAGAAAATGAAAAATCCACAAGAAAACGTTTCTATTGACAATGAGAGAATAACTACAATGGGTGTTCAGCAAATCAAAAACGCTGTGAAATTTCTTGGGGGTCAACATTGATGATAAGCTATTACACAGTTAAAACTAGAAGTCCTGTCACGAATTGTGCGCTTATCTGGGCTTAATTGCGCGTGGGAATTGCGCGAAATTGCCACATGGAATGGCAACCAAATCACGGCAGGTTCTCCTGGATACTCATAGCAACCAGAAGCAATGTTTCTCCCAATGGACCTCCGGATAACCCGGAGGTCCATTGGCTGAAACATTGCTTGTACACAGGCCATATGTACAGAATTTGGTAGCCTTACTGTGGTCATAACGCGTAGATTAACGCGCAAATCGACGTGCTATTTGTGCGCATTTCATGACAGGACTTCTGGTTTCCAACTGTATAAAGTCCATATATCACACCTATGCTCCAAGATCGCGCGGGTAAAGTTTGCTTTCAGTAATGTTAAATCCATTCTTCCACACGATGCCTTGAGAACACTCTAGTTTGCACTCATACGCAGTCACTTGATCTATGGAATTCATGTTCGGGGTAACTCAAAAACCATCCATCAATTACGTGTTATCCAAAAAAGACTCAAACCAATAATTAATAATAAACGGTTCAATACCCACACTTGCTCCTCTGTTTTTAGGGACCGTATCATCAAGGTTAGTGATCTATTTAAACTTAATGCTGTATTGTTCATCGACGACTGGAAAACATAGAACATTTCAGCCAAATTTGATGATTTCATCCGTACGTTAAAGGTCAGACGCATAGAAATACGAGACAGTCTACGCTTCTACACGTAAGTAAAACTTGAACCCGATCTCTAGAGACGTTTCTATTGTACTCGTATCCAAAATTGTGGAACGAATTAGATACGAAATTTCGTCAGCACGAAAGTAGAAATAAGTTCAAAAAAGTTTAACTTTCATGTTGATAGCTTCATACTTTGACTGCGTTAAATGTACAATCCTTACTGTCCAGACTGTACTTTCTAAAACTACTTATACAAGGTAGTGGGCGAGTTCTTTGACATACCCGATCAATGAAACCGCTTGAGGGACTTAGTCAAACAATAATTGTTGCTTATGAAATGTCCGCCGTACTTGAACCATAAGTTGTGTGTCAATTTTGCCTTTTTGTCTGGCATCTCGTCTGACTTAGCTTTCCTGCCCATATTTTACTATATAAATTTGTAGGCGATTAGATCATAAACCATTTCTACTTGTAAAACGCTCATTCTACAACAAATTCTTTACAAAGGCGTGGCAAATTAGTGTTAATGTCATGTAGCCCAACGTACCGATTTTCCAAACAGGAAAGTCTTTCTCATTTGAGACATTGGAACAATACCATCTTGAGTTGCCACTCATAAACTGGGGCTGGTGCTCGTGATGTCAGAAACGACCAGTCTAAGGTGCATAGCGCAGTTCAGATCTTTGCTGTACTCAAAATATTTTACTATTATTTTGCCGATATCAGTCATTTTGACCTGTTCCCATTATTATTAACTTTTTGTTTAGTCGATAGGGTTAGCCAGGTTATTGAATATACGCTTCCTGTCTGTTCACTGTCGCTTACGTTATTTTCTGTTTGCTTCACTTCAGTTTTCAGATTCGAGGTATTTAACGAGAAAATGTAGTGTGGTCTGAAGTGAATTAAATTTAACGTAAAATAGTTCTTGTCTTTAGGGTGATGGCAGATAGACAGCTAATATGCCTATGCCACCCCAAGCAGTAAGTATTAAATGTTTTTGTTTATACCAAGCTCTTTACTCTATATATATTTGCAAATGCTGGCTGTCCATCCATCCATCCATCCATCCATCCATCCATCCATCCATCCATCCAACCATCCATCCATCCATCCATCCATCCATCTACCTTGAGCCCATCAACCCACCCACCAAAAACCCATCAGCCCGACCATAAAAACCCATTAACCTACCCACCAAAAACCCATCTCCCCATCCCCACCCACCCACAAATCCGCCCACCCACCAAAAGGACCAACCCACCCAGACATTAAACTCCCTAAAAACACCCATCCATTCAAAAAACCACCCACTCACCCAACCACCCATAAACCCATAAGAAAACCCGCCGACCCCAAACCCACACAAACACCCAACCACCCATCCACTCACCCATCCATCCAAGACTCACCCACCCACCCACTCATGCCAAAACCCCAAAACCACCCAAACATCCCCCACACACACCCACCCTCCCACTCACTCACTCACCCATCCACCCACGCACCCACACACCAAGCCGCCCACCCACCACCTATCAACCCAAACAACCCACCCAACCAAGACATACCAGCCAAACAACACACCGACCAACCCACCCACACCCACACCCACGCATCAACAAATAAAACCCAAACCACACACCCACCCACCCACCCAAACCCTATTCATAGTCCCACGTACCCTCCCGTCCACCCACCTAACCATCTACCTACCATGTTACATAACTATCAATATAAGTTCATTTAATGTTTTCCCGTTTTATGCTCTCATTCCCATCGTAGTGGGAAAACCAACCTTGGCAAAACCGACATCAACTGTTCTGTCTCTTTGTAGTCTGTACTGTTGTATAATACCAACCTAAATATTGGGTAAATTAATACACTTGGATAATATATTTGGTGAGCTAATAAAAACTTTGGTACTTGTCTTAAACTTTGGTACTTGTCTTAAATATCTGTTGTGATAATATTGTCATTTTGAACACAGCGTACATTTTACGTGGACATGACCAAATATAACTGAGTTAACGAGATTGTTTCCTTGCGTTCTTAGCTGGAGAATCGTGCAGGTTGGATGTTGTTATTCAAGCTGAAATAAATGAACTGTGTGACTCTCAGATGAACCGTTGAGCCGGTGAGATAGATTGCGATTATTTCTGTTAAATTAACCCTTTACCAAACATGAAAAGCAGACGACACTTGCAAAAAAAAATCTTGAATAACTAAATTTTTTCATTTTTTGTCTCAAAAACATAGGTTATGACCCCTCGTTGGAACGAGCTCGACGAGCTCGTTCCAACGAGGGGTCATAACCTATGTTTTTGAGACAAAAAATGAAAATATTTTGAAAATTAATTGGCGATTTTTGAGAATAGCGCTGACCGGTTTTGGCCGTTACGTTGGTTAAAAGGTTAAAAGAACTAAGTTCTTTTTATGTAATCCTTATTCATCTTAATTCCGATACCCGGGGATAGGCATGAATTAGCCGTTCGGTAAAATTTGATTTTTTTTTCGTGTTACAACCCGCTTTGTAATAAAAGTTGCAAAATGTAATAATTATTACAAAATGCAACTTCTTGGAAGGGAAAAACGTTGCAATATGTAATAAACTATTTTTTCAAAGAGGCACTTTTTTCAAAGGGGCAATCAGAAACTAATTCATGTTATTATACAACTATTAAAATAAATCTGTCTTCGGGCATGTTATACCCATTTCGAAATGTATTTAAGCGAGTTTCGTATATGTTCGAAGTTTTATTACAAAATGCAACTACATGGACTGGAAAAATGTTGCAAAATGTAATAATTATTACAAAATGCAACTATATGGACTGGAAAAACGTTGCAAAATGTAACAAATGTTACAAAATGCAACTTCAACGACTGGAAAACACTGAGGCCTTTGCCCACACCCCTCATATCCTCATAAGGGGAGATGATTACTGGTGATCGCCAATGGCGACCACCAGGGATGCCTGGTGATCGCTTATGGCGATCTCTAGTGATCGTTACTGTTGATCACCAGTGATCATCTCCCCGTATGAGGATGAGAGAGCTGTGAGGTGAGGCCCCATTGAGTCTTCACTCATATCCCTCACATCCATATCTCGCTCCTAACGATCACTAAAGATCACAAATATCCCAGAGTTGACTTGATCAGAACCAGATTAACCGCAACAGCAAATCACCACCAGATATCGAAGGGCTGCGAATTATAGAAATGTCTCTCTTTGAGATACAGGGTGTATAAATCGGGGACCAACATGTAAACATCTGGTGGACGTTGTTGTTTCTGCAGCTATATTGATTTTACTAGACTTTGATGCACTGTTATTTATTGGAGTTTTACGACACTTTCAACAGCAGTGTCATCGTGTCGGTGGAGGTAGCCGGACTACTGGGATAGAACCGCTGAACTGCGGCGAGTAACTGCCATACCCTCCAACGTTCTAACCTGAGTTTGCATTGGTTGAAGGCGTGTGCACCAACGGAGTGTCATACATCTTAGCACATTTTGCCACCATGTTTCCATTTAAGCAATCCGGATTAAGTGCCTTGCTCAAGGACACAAGGTGAATGACACGGACCCGGCTCCAACTTTTGAACCCTCAGTCTCAAGTTCGACAATGTAGTCAATGTGCCATCGCGTTCTGCTTTTAACTCGCTGAAATGAATAAAGAAATGTTGAGTCACGCAGCTGAATTCTTTGGATGAACAACGTGTTATTTTATTTTTGTTTGTTTGTATGTGTAGGATGAAGGCGCACGTGGCCGTCTATATGGGCGCGAGCTGCATTAACATCCTAAATTACTTATATAATATTTTTCATGCAAAATAATAACCCAAGACAGACGGAAACAGGAGACCGAGAAGGCCACCTAGACAGAAAGAGCCCCCGCCCATGAGACGGAGAGGAAAGAGAGATACGAGCACAACACCCATCCGCCGTTTGGAGTCACCGAGCGAACAACAGGTGCCCTCTGCTCGTGACTCGGGCTGCGGTGTCCAGACCTAGACCGCTCATGCAACATAACGCCGAATGCTAAAGGAAATTGACATTGTTATCAAGAAAGTTGCTCACTAGACGTTTGTCCATCAATTCCGTTGATATTGAGAGTCTTGAATCATTGAGGCTGGACGACTGAGCCAGCAAACGCAGCTAGCCCCTCCCAAGGACAGTCGTACTAATCTAGGACCGGGGCTACTCAGCGACACAGCCCTCTTGCTGGGCCCGGACAACGAAGGTGCGCCCACCATGGTGTCGCCTACGTCATACCTTCTCTAACAGTTCCCACACTTCACATAGCCTACACCATGCACTAATCATCCACACCAGCCAGCGATGCAAGCAGTGCGCAATGTATATAGCCATACGACTAGAGTTGGCCATTAAACATATAGTTGTTGTGCCAGCGACAGGACATTGGGGTGCCGGGGTCCGGTAGGAGCGGGAGTCCAGAAGTGGATGAGGACAAGTTGGTTACATAACATACCACTACCGACACCTTATCGCTTCTACTGGCGACAACTGGAAAGGTGATTTTTAGTATACAGCCCGGGCCCGAAGTCCTAGGTACACATGGCCCGCCCATTCCCTGCCCCACCCCATCCGGCGTGGCATCTATCAGGCTTTTGATACCCTTTTATGAGATCGCTCGAGCTTAGACTGGGTTGGTGAGGCGTTCGTGGCGTGTTTCAAGGTCCGATTCTTCTAAGCTGAGTAATGCGGGTGTGCCGATCACCGATAGCGTTGTACCCGGTTGACTTGGTGCGCTTTATTCAGGCTAATGCAGTATGTGTGTGTGACTACAGCAGCATAGTCGAAAAAGGGCCTGACAAAATTCTGAAAAGCCTCAGAATAAACCCCTTATCACCCCCCCCCCCCCCCCATATTTCCTATTATAATCATCCCATGGAGGGCTTCGAGCAGGCACATGCTGGCTATTGCTCTGCTGGTTATTTTGTCACAAGACGTCTTCAGGGGCAGGTTCTTGTTAATGATGATGCCCAGAAAACAGGTTTCCTGAAATGATCCTCTTTCCAAAGATTTCAAGAGTTACGGTAATTGATTGAGCTTCTGCTGTGGGGTTTCGCTCGTTTAAACAGGGGGCTATGGAATGACTACAATTTACTTCATATAGCGGCAACGTGTGCCTCGCAAAGAAATAGGTAGCAGCAGATTGGATGGACGTTTTCCAACAGAACTGGCTTGCGCCCTTCCGTTATCATGAGGTCCCAAGTCAACCAAGCTCAATGAAACAAGAACAAGTTCATTGAATGGATTTAAAATGTTCTGACTTTTAAAACTGTTTATTTCATGTTAAGTCGACAAGGTTGCCATCGTTTATTCAGAGTGAAGTGTCTGATGTTTTAAGGCGTCAACGTTGTCATGGTTTATTCAGAGTGAAGTGTCGGATGAGAAGGCAGAAATGCCAAAATGTTTTAACTGTTCAAGACAATTTTGAATTATGTTATTTCAGTGAAGTGTAGTTGCGACATCAATTTCTGGATGGATAGAAAGCTAACACTGTTCGCAGAATAATTGAAGTTTCATGAAACTGGTGAACTGATAATTCCAGATACTTTTCAATATCACTTTAGCACCAAGTGGACGATAACGCAAACAGCGCAGGTGATGGTTATTTTTTCGGATCAGATTTCAATTGTTCAGAGCATATTGGGTACAAATAGCACAATTAATTTAGGCTTTCACACGCTTTCTTTTTATTAGTATTATTTCACAAGACCTCTGATTCAGGGGGGCACTGTATATACTACAACTGGTAGAAAGACTGCTCGTAATCATTTCTCATTTCACAATTACGAATTAACTTCGAAAATCCGAAAACCCAAAGAACAATATCCAAGTGATACAGGAGATATCTCACGAGGGGAGCGAGAAGCATGAGGAACATTATAAGCGTGGGATATTTCCGGTATGCACTTACAAAACACGAGATTTTCTTTTCCTCATGTGTGTCATACCTCAGAAGTTGTGACATTACACCTTTGATTTCCTCTCCGTACAAGAAATCAATTAAAAAATGTTTAGCTTCTCACCTGAATAATGTTACTGAACCATTTCACAAGTTTGCATCAATACTAGTAGTAGGAGAGGGATGAACCGTCCCCCATCGGCCGGACCTACCCATGGATCTAGGAAATGACGTCATGTCACGTGGCCTAGTGGTGCCATGTTTGGTTGTCATGGTAACCCGCGTGAGCGGCAATCTTGTGACGTCATCTCCATAGTGATATGTGGTGTGAGTGCGCATGCGCAGCTCGTGATGTCAGGGTGATATGTGTTTCCGTCGTCCATTTTGTATACTGGAGGCCGCCATCTTGGTTTCTATGGTAGCACGTGGCTGCTATGTGACCCGAAACCTTCTAACAAAACAGAAGGGTATGTTCGGAGGGTCTGTTCGATTAAACAGGAGTAATTTCCCAATTTGTAGAATTACCACAAACAACCCGACAATCCCTCTAAATCGCCAAAATTGACTTTATTTACTGTCGATTCCTCATTTTATCGGTGTGGCACGTAGTGCTATAGTACTAAGGGGGTACAGGGGGTGCGTTCGATTGAATAGGAGTAATTTTCTGACTTAGGATTCTCCCAGAATGTCGTTTAATTATCACAAACAACCCGCAACAAGTTGTTTTACTAGTTCGAATTTTCCCAGAATCCTCGGTTTCAATTTGTTGTCCACTAGAATTCTTTTGATTTATAATAGTACCGAGAGAGCCCCGTGGGTATGTTCCTTTTGACTAGTGTAAAGTTCTCCCAGAATCCTTTTGTTTGGATCGCATAACGTTTTTTTCATCCAATAAATTGTATAAGAGTAGCACGTAGTGCTATGTGACAAATTCCTTTAGTCATTACCCAGAAGCTTCTATTTTTATATAGTTTCTATTCACACTGGGTGCAATGGGTGACCAAGAACAGCCCATTTTCTCAACACTTCTATGCTTTCTAGCCTCTGGGGGGTTAATACCGGAATATTTTGTCCATGCATCTTGTAATGTTACTCCAAGACCTGCAAATGGTAATTTTTTCTTGAATACGTACTAGATTTTTTGGAGAAATCCATAGAAAATGGGAATTTTAAGCTTTTGAAGGGTATGAATGAATGAATGGTTTTATTCAGTAGTGCCACATGTATACAATCAAATCCAAAAATATACATAGAGGTAACATTATTCACAACTACATGATTGCACCACAGGGAGATGACGTAGCCACTAGTGGCAGTCTTCCCGCCATTCCCGTTTAAAAAAAATGAACAAGAAAAGGTGAGAAAAAAACACAAAAAAAACAAAACAAAAAAATACGAAGAAAAGAAAAGAAAAAATGAACAAAATGAATGAGAAGCAGACATGAGAATCGAGGCAATCCTGGCAACAGCGTGTTCTCCAGTAGGAGGTCAGTTTATGTCCCTACTATAAAGGATATGTTAGGCTGGTTCTTTCCATAATGTGAAAAATCTATTCTATGTTTCTGGGATGTCTGGGAGATTGAGTTCAATAAAAAAGTAGCGATGAAATAGACAGAGCTACGGTCGACAGTCGGGGCATACTGGATTGTTACAGTTGATATGTAGTGGGTATGAGCTTAGAAATAATTCAGTTAAAGTATTTTTGAATAGTGGTCTTGAATAATTTTGAACGAATGGTTCAATATTGTTGTTCAATATTGTTCCACGTCCTAGCGAAAGTGTGTATGGAAAGATTAGCAGAAAAACTGAGTCCTCGGTTTATCTAGGCGTAATTTACCTGACTGTCTGGTGTCCATACCGGAGGAATTTTGGTATATTTTAAAGGCATTCTCAAAACTTTCAGGCAACATTTTATTTTGCCAATCATGCATAAACCGCTGAACGTGAAACTTATATAGGTCTGCGAATTTTAAAATGCGTTGGTTTCTAAACAGTGGGTCGGTGTGCGCATTGAATTTTTTGTTGCATATAATTCGGATGGCTTTTTTGCAGTTTTGTGAGCGCTCTAGTGGAGGGCGAGTGCCCCCCAAATTTGAATACCGTGCAGCACGTGACTGTGAATTAGCGAATAATATAATGTTTTTAAGCATTTTTGTGGCAGAATCCTTTTCACTCTATTTATGGCTTAAATAGCCCTAGAAATTTTGGAGCAGACAACCGAAAGATGGTGCCTGAAGTTCAGATTTTCATCCACATAGATTCCTTGGTTATTTGCGATAGGGGAGATGGTTGAATTGTTAAGTACAATTTCCCTATTTCCAATAGAGTAAGTATCCCCCTGTGGATGTAAAATGATAAACTTTGTCTTACTTTCGTTGAGGACAAGTTTATTCGCCATACACCAATTATATATCTTGCTGAGTTCGTTGTTAGCTAATTCGATAATTGCGTCCAAGTTATTGCCTGTCGTGTAGGCAGTAGTGTCATCGGCATACGATAACATTTTCATCGACGTGGAATTTATAATATCGTTGATATAAATAATAAAAAGAAGCGGTCCAAGGATAGACCCTTGCGGAACACCAGTAGATATGTCCAGAAAACCAGAACAGACAATTTTGATTGATACCGATTGACATCTCTCTGTGAGATAATTTTTAAACCAGGTATTCGCATGCCCTCGAATTCCTTAGACTTCTAACTTTTTAAGTAAAATCGAATGATTTATGGTATCAAATGCTTTAGAAAAGTCGAGAAAAAGAGCTAATGTACAGTCTTTTGTTGGCTGATCGTTCATTTCGCCGACATTATTGACAAGATGTCCTTAACCAGGCGAAAATGGGTTAAGACCTCGATTTTTGAATACCCTTACTACTTACTAAAATTTTCCCTTTCAGTTTGGCATCCGGTAAAAGAAGTTATGTTTCTCCGTGGCATTCCCATTTGTTGTTGTTAGTGTCCAAAAACAGACTATTTTTTTTCAAAATGTTCACATTTAGCTGACCATGGAGGGTTAACAAATACTTACCGGAATATTTTAATCCGTGCAACCGGTAATGTGACACCAAGACAAATAAATGGCCATTTTCTGTTGAAAACTTACAAAGTGTTTGTAGAGAAATCCAGGGAGAACATGATTTTTTTAAGCTTTTGATGGGTATCTCTACTAACCACCCCAAAAGGGGTTAACGTTTGGGTTTTTGAATACCCTTATTACTTACAAAAATGGTCCACAGTGAATTCCACCTCCAACAAATGAGATTATGTGTATGTCTCGGGTATACATTGCGTGCTGTGCGTGTCCGAAAACAGCCCATTTCAACAAAATTATGATGCTTGGCAGTCTCTAGAGGGTTAATAAATGCTCATCGGAATGTTTTGTCCATGCAACTTGTAATGTCACACACAGACCTGCCAATAGTCATTTTTTCTTGAAAACCTACAAGATATTTTTAGAGTAATATACAGGAAATGGGAATTTTAAGCTTTTAAGGGTTATCATTTTTTATCCTGTCAAAAATGGGTTAAGACTTCGACTTTTGAATACCCTTACTACTTACAAAAATCTTTCCGTATAAATTGTGTGCTCGATAAAAGGAAGTACTTTTCTTTGAAGCGTACCCGTCGGGTGCTGTTGCTGTCCAAAAATAGAACATTTTAACACAATTTTGAGTTTTAGCAGCTCGTGGAGGGCTTACAGATGCTCACCAGAGTATTTTGTTCATGCAGCTTGTATTGTCACACCAGGACTTGCGAGTGGCCAATTTTTCGTGAAAATCTACAAGACTCGTTTAGAGAAATCCTGCGAAAACATGATTTGTTTTATTCTTTAGCTTTTGAGGGGTATTGCAGTTTAACCAGCCCAAAAAGGGTCAACACTTATTTTTTTTTTTTTTTTGAAAACCCTTATTACTTACAAATATTATCCACGGTGAATCCCCTTTCCAATAAATGAAGTTATGTTTATCTCCCGTGTATCGTCTGGGTGCTTTAGAAGTCCGAAAATAGCCCATTTCATCAAAATTTCGATGTTTGGCATCCTGTAGAGGGTTACCATATGCATCGCCTAATATCTCTTGTATATGAGTGGTCGTGTCACAGACAGGTCCAATAATGATGAATGTTCAAAATATTCTACAAGACGTGTTTCGAGAAAGAGCCGATAAACCCTAATTTTGGCAGTTTTTTGCCAATTCTGACAAAATAAGGGTTAAATCGAAAATTCCGCTTCGGTACATTTTTAGATGTTGTGACCGTCATGAGTGTGCAAAATTCCGTGAATATCGGTTCTAAAATGGCTTCTGAATCGTACGGACAAAATGAGTGGAAAAAAAACAACAACAAAAAAAATCAAAACAAAATAATAATAATATGTAGAATAACAAGAGTCTTTTACAGAAGGAAAAGCCTTACAGTGCTCGACATTGTCTACAATTGGTGTAGAAAATGGAAGTGATGATTAATAAAGAAAAAAAACAAAATCGTACACTTTAGAAATTCTAGAATAAAACGAAGTAAATTTATTTTTAAATTTGGCGAGTGCGACCTGGAAACAGTTGATAAATATAAATATCTTGGAGTGGTTCTGAATGAGTTTAAGGATTTCTCTGATACTGGGGCTGTGTTGGCTAAAGCTGGAAGCAGAGCCTTAGGTGCTATGATTTCTAAAACACATTCATACAAAGATATTGGATTTTCAACGTATCAGAAATTGTACGAAAGTTGTTTTACGCCTATACTTGATTACGCATCAGTGGTGTGGGGGTAAAAAAATTAGCATGTATATACACAGTGCAACATAAGGCCTTAATGTATAACTTAGGTGTTCACAGGTCTACGCCAACGTTGGCAATAACCGGTGAAATGGGACTGACTCAGTCAATTGAAAGAAGGTGGATTAATATGCTCCGACTTTGGAATCACTGGTTAATCATGATACTGATCGCGTATTACACAAAATATTTCTTTGGGATTGTGAAAACAGTGAAAAGGGTTGTGCTATGAGGTTAAAAGTATATTTGAAAATATGGAAAAATTATCTGTGTACGGGTATAAACACCCTTGTAATATTAGAGAGTCTGGAAGTAAGCTAAAATGCAATAGTAACTTCAAATGGTTGAATAGTATCACTTTTGTCCCTAAGCTTAGAATATATAAGTTCTTTCAAAGAATCTTATCAGACAGAAAAATATAGTAAAATGGGGTTAAAAAAATCGCTATGAAAGGTCTGTAATTGCACAATTTAGATGAGGGGTTCTCCCACTACGGATACAGACAGGTAGATATGAAAGTGAAAAAATAACAGATACGTTATACTGTTTTTGTACCAAAAAGGAAATTGAAGATGAATTTCATTTTCTTCTAAAATGCCCATTTTATTCCGATTTGAGAGAAGAACTGATGAAATGTGCTTCTAGTGCACATGCCGAAGACATATTCTCTGCAAGCAGTGACACTTTGAAAATGTTGCTTGTAAATTACCCTCGACAATCTGCTATTGATCTCACCGGGGCTTATGATAGGAGAGAGCATTCCCTTTATACTTCAATCTGAAATGTTATTTCAGTGTCAAGCCTGCGAACCATTTACAACTGTAGACTGGATAATTTACCACCATAGGGCCGCCCTGTCCTAGGTGCACTATATTATATAGTGCACTTGGGACAGAATGGCTCTGAGGCGACAGATACTATTTTTTTATTGCTACAGTTGAAACTGGAAGTCATGTCGGTGTATTATGCACTACTCTGGAACCTTAGCGCACTGCCAAGACTATATAGAACTCCGGCAAACTTTCGTCACGTTGATCACTGTGTGCAGCCCGTGTTATCCATGTGATGGATGTTTGCAGGTGTTTTATAGGTTGTGCTGCTCTATGGAGCAGTCCTTCTTCGTTTAAGTAGATTGTAACATTCTTCTGCAGTACGTAGTGCGTTAACTAATGAGGTTATACTGCGCTAATGGAGGCAGGGCTTCTAGTTGTTTTTTACCCTTTGCCCAACGTGACAGAATAAGACGGTCGGCGATGTACATGAAATTTGCGGTTTGGTCTTTTTTATATTTTCAGTTTTGCGTCGGGGGCATGGGTTGCGGCCCCTCATTGAAGCGAGCACGTTGCACTCGTTCCAATGAGGGGCCGTGCCTATGATTCTGTTTCTGAAGTAAAAACAAAATGTAAATTTTTAGTTACACGAGAAGTTTTTTTTTTTACGGGCGTCGTCTGCTGCTTGCGTTGGGTGAAGAGTTAACTGTGACTGATAGAAGCTTTCATGGTGAATCACTGATGTTCCAGGAGCACCAGCATACAGTCGATAGGCAGCCGATGGACGATGTTATGTTATTTTGAAATCGCAAATGTTTGTATTTCTCGCCAGAGAAACAATGATGCCACTGCTTCCACGCTAGTATATATGTGTTTGGAAGGGTGAATGTTAATGAGAGAGAGAGAGAGAGAGAGAGAGACAGACAGAGAGAGACAGAGAGACAGAGAGAGAGAGAAGGTACATGTACATATCCTCGTGTGATGAAGGGGGAGGGGGGTGATGATAACCTCGGTATGCTTACTATTACACCGTGACATATTTGTCATATTGGCCGGGTGCGTTTCTGTGAAATGAATTATAAGAGTGGAATTGATTGTATTTTATCGCACATGTCACGTAAATAAAGACTTACTTACTTACTTATATTAAGACATTTTAAGTGTATCGACTCATGATGGATTTGATTAGAGGACACAGCATTATATCTAGATTGTATACATTTATATTAAGACATGTTAAGCGTGTGGACTCATGAAGGGTTTGGTTGGAGGACACAGCATTATATCCAGATTGTATACATTTATATTAAGACATGTTAAGCGTGTGGACTCATGAAGGGTTTGATTAGAGGACACAGCATTATATCTAGATTGTATACATTTATATTAAGACACTGGAGGCTGGGGACAATGTGAATATCGAGGTCCCAGGTGCAATTCCTGGTGAAATGGTTCATTGTTTGAACCGTATTAATGTACGTGAAATAGCATGTTTCTGTGCAAATTAGCGGGGTGGGTGGGGGCTGGGGGGGGGGTCGATTTGGGTAACACAAATTTTAGTTCAACGGTATTTATAGAAAATGTTAAATTGTTAATTTTAAAATTGAAAACTGATGGTGTTGGGAAAATAATATTGCTGGAAGTATTTTTCCTGGACTACAGACCCGGTGTACCACGCTATCCCGCCCCCTCCCCCTCCCCCACTCTACCCCACCCACAGGGGGAAGTTGTCCTAGTTTATCCCCCAACCCTGAATATAAAAATAAAATTACTTATAATAACATAACATATATTTACTGACTTTTAATCAAATTAACATTGAACAAGTTGTTCAAACTCATGAATACAAACATTTATGCATTCCCTTCTAAGTTCATGTCAAAATATCATTATCTTTCCCTTCACCCATTCCCACAGCAACCATTTAAAAAAAATAAATAGGTTTTATTTACACTCTGACCCTACCATAAGAAAGTCCAAACAGTGGTTGTACAGGTCTCTGACAAGGTGGGTGAGGGAGGGAAGATATCCAGGCCTGGTTATCTTCACCCCCACCCTTGTCACGACCAAAATGGCCTCCAATTATTTTTGATGTAGATGTATTTTCCAGACCGCCATGACAGGCTTTAATTATCCGTCTTTTTTTCGTCAGGGTCACTTACAACCCTAACAATCTGAGTTGCAAACAATTTTATATAGCCCTGTACGTGTCCCAGAAAATTAATAACCAAGGATACAGTAAACTTCGCCACAGACAAACTACGACATCGCATATGTCACCGAAGGGTGTTCATTTAAATTTTGTAGGCTACAGGTATTATTGGAACTGGATCCAAGGACGAATTGACCAGAACGTGTAATAAATTTGGGCTATAGTGTGTCGCGGCATCTGATCTTATTCTTGGGCATCATCTAATCTGACGGTAAGATTCGTTGTCCATGTTTTTGCATGGCTGCAAGAGATCTCGTCAGGCTTCCAGAAGAGATCAGTCGTAATTCCACTTCTACGACTGCCAGAGCGATTTTTATTTGTTCAACCGTGTAATGAAATATTGTTCATCTTTATGGATGACTGTTTGTGTATTCTACCTTTATGCAGTCCCTGGTGTAGGTTTTGTTTTTTGTAATTATTTACGGAGTAAATATATATTTTGTAAATATGCAGAAGACAGTAATATTTTAGGACATATCTTGATTGGGGGTGTTTGGGTTGGGGTGGGGGTAGTGTACCGTTGTATAATACCATCCTAAAATAGGTGGAGTAATATTAACTTTAGTACCTGTCTTAAATATCCTGTGTGATAATTGTGTCATGTTGAATACAGCGCACGTTTTGCGTGCACATGATCAATGAGTTAAACTTGTTTGTTTGTGGTATTAGTTAGAAAATCGAGCAGTTTAGCTACTTTCACTAAAGAAGAAATAAATACTACGTGGGTCTCAGTTGGACTGTTGAGCCGGTAAGATATATTTCGATTTTTTTTATTAAATTAAAAGATCTGAGTTCTTTTGTGACCTCCTTGGGCAGAGAGATTCAGAGTATTTAAAGTCCGTGCGTATTAATTTGATATTTACGGAAAGTTGATCTTTATTCCTATACCCGATAATAGGCATGCATTAGCCGTTCGGTGTGATTTAATTTATATTATCCCGGAATGTAGAATTTATGCCGTCCAGGGCTGGAGTTCTGAGGATTATTCGAACGCAGACTTGGCTGGATTAGTTTGGTAGCGATACATAGAACTTTGTGGCCGCGGTAATATGATTTTGTATACAGTGTCTCGCATGACTACGTGCTAAGCGCTTTTTGCTCTAACGACATATTTTGTGTTGTTAAGTCAGAAAGCTCTTGGGATTTCTATTAGTGTAGGTATTCGGCTTTGTCTGGCTTGTAGATTGTTTTGTAGTATTTATGATTCTAAGAATGTATTGCTCTTGTGATTTAATGTAACTGCCCTAAATACTAAATAAAGTTATATACTTTCTGATTGTTTCTTTATTGTATAGCCATTTTTTAAAATATATTTTTGGAGGGGGGGGGGGGTACCTTTTCTGTGTGGGGAAGTATGCCAACACCCTCTTTTACCCTGTTGGACAATGTTGATTTTGGGACAGAGGCGGACTCTACAAGTGTATATGAGCTGGGGCCCGCACATGCGATGAATTGTGCCACGAAGAAGGAAAGAACTGATGTTTTGAAAATATGTTGATGAAGCGGGGTTGGTTTAATTCCATGCTGATGGGCAGAAACGCGTGAAATTAGCTTTTCTGTTTAGATTTAATGTGATTCGTATATTTCTTGTTGCATGGTGGCTGCACGCTGGATACCTGTTCTTGTGTAACGAAATTGTCCACATGTTTCCAGTAACATATTGAAGCGTTTAATTATATTGGGGAATAAAACACCAGATATGACAGTACAGCATACGTCAAGAATAAACTAAAATTTTGAGTGCTTTTTCATTTGGCTTTTCCCTCTGGAAAAGACTATTGTTTTTCTACGGATTATTATTTTTTTTAGGCTTTTCCCTCTGGAAAAGACTCTTGCTATTCTACGGATTATTAGGCTTTTCCCTCTGGAAAAGACTATTGTTTTTCTACGGATTATTATTTTTCATTTTTTTTTCCACACATTTTGTCCGTACGATTCAGAAGCCATTTTCGAACCGATTTTCACAAAATTTTGCAAAATATCTAAAAATGTACCGAAACGGAATTTTCGATTTAACACATATTACGCCAGAATTGGCAAAGAAACTGCCAAATTGGGGTTTATCGGCACTTTCTCGAAACACGTCTTGTGGATTTTTTTTAAACATTCATCATTGCTAGACCTGCCTGTGACACGACCTTTGAAAAACATGACATATCAGGCGATTCATGTGGTAACCCTCCACAGGCTTCCAAACATCGACATTTTGATGAAATGGACCGGTTTCAGGCAACCACAGCACCCAAACGATACACGAGAGATAACCATAACTTCCTTTATTGGAAGTGGAATCCACCGAGGAACATTTTTGTAAGCAATAAAGGTGTTAAAAGAACCTAGCGTTAACCCGTTTTGGGCTGGATCAACAGCAATACCCCCATAGAGCTCAAAAAATCATGTTTTCCGTGGATTTCTCTAAACGGATCTTGTAGACTTTCCAAAAAAAATTGTCATTCCCAGGCCTTGGTGTGACAATAGAAGCTGCATGGACAAAATACTGCGGTGAGCATTTGTTACCCTTTACGGACTGCTAAAAGTCAAAATTGTGATAAAATAAGCTGTTTTTAGGACGCCAACAGCACGCAACGGGTACACCCACAAAGAAACGTGCCTTCATTTATCGAGCGCACAATCTATATGGAAACATTTTTGAAAGTATTAAGGGTATTCAAAAGTCAAAGTCTTGACCCATTTTGGACAGGCCACAGAGAGAGACCCCTTAAAATCTTGAAATTCCCATTTTCTGTGGATTTCACTAAAAACATCCTGTACGTTTTCAAGAAAAATTGACGACTCGCAGGTCTTTGTCTGACATTACAAGCAGCATGGACACAATATTCAGGTGAGCGTCTATTAACCCTCTACAGGCTGCCAAGCATCGTAATTTTGTTGAAATGGGCTGTTTTCGAACACGCACAGCACCCAACGTGTACCTGAGAAATAGCATAATCTCCTTTGTTGGAAGTGGAATTCACCGAGGACCATTCATTGTTGTGAGTAATAAGGGTATGCACAAAATCAAGCGTTAACCCCTTTTGTGGTTGTCAATAGTGATATCCGGCAAAAGTTTAACAATTTATGTTTTCCCTGGATTTCTTTGCAAACACCTGGTAGGGTTTTCAAGAGAAAATGGCCATTGATAGGTCTTGGTGTCACATTACCAGTTAATTGGATAAATTATTCCGGTAAGCATTTGTTAACCCTCCATATGCTGCTATGTGTGAAAATTTTGAAAAAATAATCTGTTTTTGGACACAAACAACATCAGATGGGAACAGAGAAACAAAACTACTTTTACCGGACGCAAAACTGAAAGGGAAGCATTTTTGAAAGTAGTAAGTGTATTCAAAAATCGAGGTCTTAACCCATTTTTGACTAGTTAAGGAGATATGCACATTAAAAGCTTAAAATTCTAGTTTTCTGTTGATTTCTCAAGAAAAAAGTTCAAGAAAAATTGACCACTCGCAGGTCTTGGAGTGACATTACAACTTGCATGGATAAAATATTTCGGTAAGCATTTGTTAACCCTCCAGAGGCTGCCAAGCATAGACATTTCGAGAAAATGGGCTGTTCTTGGGCAACGATAACACCAAATGTGTACCTGCGAGATAAACATAACCTCCTTCATTGGAAATTGAATTCACCGAACATCATTTTTGTAAGTAATGAAGGTATTCACAAAATCAACCATTAACCCATCTAGGGCGGTACAGAGCGATAGCCCTCGAAAGGTTAAAAATTCATCTTATCCGAGGATTTCTCTAAAAACATCACATAGATTTTCAAGAAAAATTGGCCATTCTCAGATCTTAGTGTGACATTACAAGCTGCATGTACAAAATATTCCAGTTAACATTTGTTAACCGTATGCAGGTTCTCAAACATCAAAAAGTTGATAAAATGGGCTGTGTATCCACAGCACCCGAAGTTGAGAGGAGATATCAAAATAAACGGAAGTAGAATTCACTGAGAATTATTTTTGGAAGAATAAGAGTATTCAAAAACAACACTTAACCCGTTTTGGACTGGATAAACAATCATATCCATCAAAAGCTTAAAATTCATGTCGCCCTGGATTTCTCTAAAAACATCTTGTAGACAAAATTGGCCATTCACAGTTTTTGGTGTGACATTACAAGTTGCATGAATAAATATTCCTGTTAGCACTTGTTAACCCTCTACAAGCTGCCACACATCAATATTTTGGATACATTTGAGATGAAATGAACCATTTTCAAATAGCCACAGCACTCAGTGGGTATGTGTCAAACAAACATTACTCCTTTTGTCGGTCATTGACTTGTTGGACGACGACATTGACATTAACCCACTGCACCGTCAATGTTTTTAAACTAAACATTTTTTTTTCATCAAACCGAGTCATTTGAGACTACTATACTCACCTTTCTCATAACACCAGTGAAGGAACTTCAGTGAGGCAGTTAAAAACAATTCATCAGACACTGTGGGGTCATGAAAAATCATGGAATCTCATCGGGAAAAGCCATGATTCTCCAGAATCATAAAGTGTAGTTTTGTTTTGTTTTTTTTTTTGTTTTGTTTTTCTGTTTTTTTCTTCCACACATTTTGTCCGTACGATTCAGAAGCCATTTTTGGCCCCGATTTTCACAAAATATTGCATACTCATAGAGGAGCACAAAAATCTAAAAATGTACCGAAGCGAAATTTTCGATTTAACCCTTATTACGTCAGCATTGGCAAAAAACTGCCAAAATTGGTGTTTATAGGCACTTTCTCGAAACACGTCTTGTAGATTTTATTTAAACATTCATCATTATTAGACCCGTCTGTGACACGACCATTCATGTACAAGAGATACTAGGCGATGCATGTGGTAACCCTCCACAGGCTGCCAAACATCTTCATTCATTGGAAGTGGAATTCAAGGTGGATCATTTCTGTAAGTAATAAGAGTATTCAAAAAACCACGCCTTATCCCGTTTTGGGCTTGTTAAACTGCAGTACCCTTTAAAAGCTCAAACATTCATGTTTTCTGTGCGTTTCTGATCGAGTCTTGTAGAATTTCAAGAAAAAATGTCCACGCACAGATCTTGGTGTGACAACACAAGTTGCATGGACAAAATACTCCGGTGAGCATTTGTTAACCCTACACGGGCTGCTAAAAGTAAAAATTGTGATAAAACGGGTTGTTTTTTAACACCAGCAGCACCCAATGGGTATACCACAGAGAACGATGCCTTCTTTTATCGAACGCAAAATTGATAGGAAAACATTTTTGGAAGTGGTAAGGGTATTCAAAAGTTGAAGTCCTTACCAATTGTGGGCTGGTTAAAGAGAAATACCCATTAAAATCTTAAAATACCCGTGTTCGTGAATTTCTCCGAAAACATCCCGTAGATTTTCAAGAAGAATTGGGTGTTCGCATGTCTTGGTATGACATTACAAGTTGCATGGACAAAATATTCCGGTGAGCATTTATTAACCCTATGCAGGTTAACAAGCATCAAAATGTTGATAAAATGGGCTGTGTTTGCATACCCACAGCACCCGAAGTTGGGAGCAGAGATCAAAATAAGTGGAAGTAGAATTCACTGAGAATTATTTTTGGAAGTAATAAAAGTATTAAGAAAACAACACTTAACCCGTTTTGGACTGGATAAACAATTATACCCATCAACAGCTTAAAATTCATGTTCTCCCTGGATTTCTCTGAAAACATCTCGTAGATTTTTAAGTAAAAATAGCCATTCACAGTTTTTGGTGTGAAATTACAAGTTGCATGAATAAATATTCCTGTTAGCACTTGTTAACCCTCAACACGCTGCCAGACATCAATATTTTGGATACATTTGAGATAAAACGGACCATTTTCAAATAGATACAGCACTCTGTGGTTATGTGTCAAACAAACATAACTCCTTTTCTCGGTCATTAACTTGCAGGAAGCCAAGCATCGTAATTTTCATAAAATATGCCATTTTCGGGCACCCACAGCACCCACTCTGCACCTGAGAGATAAACACAATCTCCTTTGCTGGAAGTGGAATTCACCGAGGACCATTTTTGTAAGTAATCAGTTATTCAGAAAACCGAGTGTTAACCCGTTTTGGACTGGTTTAAGAGTGATTCTCCTCAAATGCTTAAATAATCATGTTTTACGTTGATTTCTCAAAAAATGTGTAGATTTTCAAGAAAAAACTAGTCATTCGCAGGTCTTGGTGAGACATTACAAATTGCAAAGACAAAATATTCTGATAAGCGTTTGTTAACCCTCCACGGGCTCTCAAACATCAACACTTTGATAAAATAGGCTGTTTTCAGCCCCTCAAAGCACGCAACCTGTAGCTGGTAAATAAACATAACTTCTTTTAATGGAAGTGGAATTCACCGATGATCATTTTTGTAACTAATAAGGGTATTCAAAAAAAACAAACCTTAACCCGTTATGGTCTGGTTAAACAGCGGTACTCATCAATGACTTAAAATTGCATGTTTTCCTTGGATTTCTTTAAAATCATCTTGTAGATTTCAAGAAAATATGTCCATTCCCAGGTTTGAGTGTGACATTACAAGTTACATGGACAAAATATTCCGGTGAGCAATCGTTAACTCTCCAAGAGCTGCTAAACGTCAAAATGTTGATAAAATGGGCTGTTTTCAGGCACCAAGAGCACAAAATGGATGTGTAACAGAGAAACATAACTTCTTTTACTGCGCGTAGAATTCACAGAGGATCAGTTTTGTAAGTAGTAAGGGTATTTAAAAGAATGAAACTTAACCCATTTTGGACTGGATAAGAAGAGATGCCCCTGAAAAGCTTAAAATTTACATTTTCCGTGGATTTCGCAACTTTTTAGATTTTGCAGTAAATTGGGGTTAAAGGAAGGTACCCTCAAATCTCGGTCGGAAGTGGCGAAAATGACAAAAGGCTACTTCAACGTATGGTAACGGTAAAACTACAGGCGATCTGGTGGGCGATGTACAGACGAAAAATCATACCTTGGAGCCGGTTAGGCAATTTGGCACAAAAAACTCGGACTTTGTGTTCAATCGCTACTCTACAGTAGTCTACAACAGTGCCCAAGTCCATTCCAAACTGATAGAGTCGGGACGAATAGTATTCTCACTTTCCACGCGATGTGTGGTGTTTTCCACTCCAAACAGATCCCAAAATATTGGCCAGGGTTCGTAGTACAAATTCTGAAAATTTCAAGTCGCTGCCTCCAGCGGTCTAGACACGGTTCGTGTACAGTTAAAAGTAGAAGTCCTGTCACGAATAGTGCGCTTATCTAGGCGTAATTGCGCGTTGGAATTGCGCGCAATTGCCATATCGAATGGCATCCAAATCACGGCAGGTTCTCCTGGTTATTCATGTCAAACACATGCAATGTTTCTGCCAATGGACCGCCGGGTTACCCGGAGGTCCATTGGCTGAAACATTGCTTGTGCACAGGCCATATGTACAGAATTTGATAGCTTCACTATGGCCATAACGCGTACATTAACGCGCAGATCAACGTGCTATTTGTGCGCATTTCATGACAGGACTTCTAGTTTTAACTGTATGTCAGAAGTACTATTTTAATGTCCAATATGCAAATCTTCGTCAATCTTTTCCTGCCTGCCAGAAACCCAATCACCGCCAATTTATTTTGACTTTAACCCTTTACCCAACGTAACCGCCAGCGCTATTCT
This sequence comes from Pictodentalium vernedei, assembly GCA_031216915.1. Classification (NCBI taxonomy): domain Eukaryota; kingdom Metazoa; phylum Mollusca; class Scaphopoda; order Dentaliida; family Dentaliidae; genus Pictodentalium; species Pictodentalium vernedei. The sequence continues at coordinate 12,409,110 of CM062295.1, read as the reverse complement.
CAAAAATCGCCAATTAATTGTCATTATTTTTTTATTTTTTGTCTCAAAAACATAGGTTATGACCCCTCATTGGAACGAGCTCGTTGAGACAAAAAATGAAAAAAGTAGTTATTCAAGAATTTTTTTTACAAGTGTCGTCTGCTTTTCAGGTTAGGTAAAGGGTTAACCATTTGGCGATCCTCTAAGGTTTAGAGGTTGTGTTGGGATCCCTGGGTGGCGGTCTTGAAGAAGCAACTTCCATTTACAGCCAACTCTCCACCATCCACACACAATTGTAACATTTAAGTGGACTTACTCCAGAGAGGAGGGGCACTGAAGGATTCTGTGCCCATACCCGGCGTCTTTTTCGAACTGGCTTGAAAAGGAAGGACCAAATTCAAACAATTACATCCTCTCTTCAAAACGCTCTATCTCAGCCAATTCTAGGCAGATTTACATGACATTTTCACTCCTTGTTCATGAATAGTCGCGACATCACTTTCCGTGAAGAGCGACACGAATTGTATATTTCGTCACGTCGAATTCGAAAAGAGCGTATGCGCATGAATTTCTCTGAAAACATCTTGTAGATTTTGAAGAAAAAATGGACATTCGCAGTTCTTGGTGTGACATTACAAGTTGCATGGAAAAATATTTCTGTTAGCACTTGTTAACCCTCCACAATCTGTCAGAAATCAATATTTTTGATACTTTTGAGATAAAATGGACCATTTTCAAATAGCCACAGCACTCAGTGGGTATGTGTCAAACAAACGTAACTCCTTTTGTCGGTCATTAACCTGTCGGACGACGATATTGATATTAACCCTCTCCATCATTAATGATGTTTTTTACGTGCACATTTTTTTTTTATCAGACTGAGTCATTTGGGACTGCTATACCCACGTTTCTCATAACATCAATAAAGGAACTTTAGTGAGACAGTTAAAAACAATTCATCAGACACTTTGGGGTCATGAAAAAACATGGAATCTCATTTGGAAAAGCCATGATTCTCCAGAATAATAAAGTCTTGTTTTATATGGTTATTTTTCAATCAAAATGTTTAGAAAAACAAAACTCTGTTTATATTATACATTTAGATGATATATAATAACAATATATTCTTAACCCTCGGAATCCCAGTGATGTCTTCTTCGTCAGTTTAATGGCAACAATCGAAAGAGCCCACGTTCATTATATGGGGGTAGAATAATTAACATTTTTAACGTGCTGCCTTTGGGTCGTTGGGGTAGACTCGCATGAACATTTTAGGGTGTTTTCGAGAGAAAAACAATACCATAAATTTTAAAAAATATCAAGATATTCAGACAATTCGTTTGGCAACCAATCCTTTAATCCGAAATACCCATACACGTAACATTTTATGAAAATACAACTAGAAACCTATTAATTTATTTCTTTATTCGTGCATGTATTTATTTATTTATTTATTTATTTATTTATTTATTAGACTTGAACAACACGTTTGACATCAACGGTCACCCCATGTCGTATAGTCGTGCAGAGTTATGGGTAGAGAATGCCGGAGTACTCCGAGAGAAGCACCGAACAACGGCGAGCAAATTCCAGACTCCCTAACGTACTAATCACCATCAGCGTGCAGTATGCCTTAGTACACTGCGCAACTGTGCCTCCAAATAAGCAGTCGGGGTGAAGTACCTTGCTCAATGACACAAAGCAATTACCCCTAGCGGGAATCGAACTGTAAACTCTTTGATTTGAAATTCAAGCGGTAACCACTGAACCCCTAGCTCCTTTACAATGAGGAATTAGAAGATGCAAGGTTTTATTGTTTTTTTCATAACCTTTTATCACATTGGAATCGTTTAATGTGTCCCCCATGGTAAATTTATAGCTAGTTTAGAGCCAAATGTCAGTGAGAGATCGTTTTTTAATAATCTGATCATAGGAGCTTGAAAAGTCTAATAGGACAGGGGCGTTAGTAAGTGCAGATGGAAAGCTAGGACACAGTGGGAAGCTCCTGTGCTCAAATCAAACAGTATCTTAAAATGGATAGTATTGAATACGTAACGGATGATCACTCATGTCTACCGCATATTCAGAAAAAAATATTTCTTTCATTTCAGTTGGGATGGGATTCGAATGTGGTCAGTAAACAATTTACATATTTTGACTTTTTTAGAAAATGAAAATCGGTTCTGAATTCTTGAGTGACACAAAGACATTTAATGTAACGAATCAGTAACAGGATGCCGAAAAAATCATTTAAATTAAACCTTCAGCTTTTTTTCTGTCATCTGTTGGAAAAATATCCCATCAAACGTAACAATATTTCATCAAAACTTTGGGACTGAAATATAAGACAGAAATAAGGGATCGAATCTCATTCGAAATGAACTGTCGAAGCCCTAAATCGAGCACGTATCAGTTGTCAACATGAACAATTCACTAAGGGCTCGATTAAGAGAGATACATTCAATGCCGATACAAATGTGTATATCTATATATGTGTACGTGGAAATCAATTTGTATGTAAATCAGTAAATACTGAGCATTGACGTGCCGAAGGCTATTTCTTAGTACACAATGCTGCCATATATACACGTGTTCCTTTTGATTTACCAACATTCTAGTAAATCCAACAAAAGACGAAAGGATTTCCTTTTTTGTCTTGTTCTTGAAAGTACATTAAGATGAAGTTGAAATGTGTGAGATTTATTTTGACACGGACAATCAAAGAATTTACATTAAGCGGCCTAATGCTGCCATTGCCCAGTGTTGATCTTATTTCCCTGTGAAATAAAGCCACCTTGTCTCATTCGAAACAAGATATATTTGAATTACCACAGAATATTGAGTGGGTTACAAGTAAAATGTGCAGGTAAAATTAAAGTGTCTACTGAGGCAATGTGTCCCAGTAACTCGGAATACGCTGAGAATAAACTTTAATAAAGTGAAACGGGGGAACAGATCCTTTCAGTTTGATCCTAGCATTTTTGTGAACTCGTTAATCTTTATGTTCTTTGAATTTGAAGTCACTTGGGCAGGTGGAACCAATTTGATGGAGGACTAATTTTGTCGTGACATAGTCTTCCTCTAGTTTAAGCATGTTTTGGTATTCTCTTGTCCTTGAATTCCTTGTAAAATAGAAATGAGAGATATGGACATCTATGGTTAGGAATCAGCCGTTTTTCTGCGATTACACACAAACGTGTTTTTGTTCTGTTTCATTGTGAAGACACCCCAATGTCGTTTTGTGGGCTTCTTAGAGGCATATCACACACCAGTTGATTGATGTGTTGGTTCTAAGACGAGACGGGGTTAGGGGGTGGGGGTACGTTTTGATTTTTTGAAATTTTGCACGTGCATATACAGTTAAAACTAGAAGTCCTGTCACGAATAGTGCGCTTATCTAGGCTTAATTGCGCGTTGGAATTGCGCGCATTTGCCATATCGAATGGCATCCAAAGCACGACAGGTTCTCCTGGTTACTCATAGCAAACCCATGCAATGTTTCTGCCAATGGACCTCCGGGTTACCCGGAGGTCCATTGGCTGAAACATTGCTTGTGCACAGGCCATATATACAGAATTTGGTAGCTTTACTTGGGCCACAACGCGCACATTAACGCGCATATCAACGTGCTATTTGTGCGCTTTTCATGACAGGACTTCTAGTTTTAACTGTATTATGAAATTACAGAGGGTACATGTTTTTGAACTCATCTTGATATTTTTCATAATTTCTGTGTAATGGGACATTATGGTCAGGTCAAAGATCAGCGAACTAATAATGTTGCCACATTTCAGGCAAACATTGACTGTCTGACTATTATTATTGTATGCAATGTCTATGGAACATGCATAAGGAATTTTAATAATACATGCACAAAGTCTCAGTCCAGGTCTACACGTTCTCGTGTTACAAATATCAATAATACTGAATCCTTTGCTAAACTTCAAGTTTACCTGAGGTTAGAAAAGATATACATACATCCTACTTTTAATATGTTACATGTAAAGTTAAAATTAGAAGTCCTGTCACGGACTGTGTGCTTTTCTAGGCTTAATTGCGCGTAGGAATTGCGCGCAATTGCCATATTGAATGGCACCCAAAACACGGCAGGCTCTCCTGTTTAGTCATAGCAGACACATGCGATGTTTCTACCAATGGACTTCCGGGATACCCGGAGGTCCATTTGCTGAAACATTGCTTGTGCACAGACCATATGTACAGAATTTGATGGCCTTACTATGGTCATAACGCGTAGATTAACGCACAGATCGACGTTCTATTTGAGCGCATTTCATGACAGGACTTCTAGTGTTAACTGAGTTGCTTGAGAAAAGGAAAACCTCTGTAGCAAGTAAGGTTCATTATCGATGTGCTTGTGTGGAAGTACACCTTGGAAATTTAGCACTGTATAATTTCTGTTGAACAAATCACTAATTTGTAGGTATGAATAGTAACCAGTTGAAGGGGTATTGGTGGAGATTGTACTTTATTTCTCCAAACAGCAAACATGCATATATTGACAACTCCTCACTGATCTTACAATATGAACAAATCCACGAGGAGATTATACATAGAGTGTCCTGAACATTAAATGATCTGAAACTAAAGTAACGGTGTTGTATTAAGATTGTGTTATAAACAGTGCTTAGAGAGTAAGGGATGCGATTGCACCTTCGCACCAATAACGTGTCCCACTCATTCACAAAACGTTTGAAAATGAGCACGCCTCATTCCTTTACAGTCACGCCTCTACACACTCGCTTGACGGCTGATCACTTTGCCAAAACACGTTTACTCATCAAATGTAATATTTCTTCACGACGCCCGATTCATACAACTTGAAAAGATGACCCACATTCAACTGCTGGACCCCAGTAACTGTCCAACTCCAGCAAAACAGATATACATACGTTGTGGTAGAGCGTACATATTGGACAAATAGCAGCCATTTACACACTGAGGCAGTTCCCGACCTCTCAAGTACACAGTGATATGGAATACATTTATAGTTATAGACACATTTATTATCTCCACGTAAACACCTTATTCACTTATCAACCGTTTAAGTCAATATTGAAATTCATTGAGCACAGGAGATCACCAAACAGTAACTATCAAGTGATACTGTGTTGCACATAATCTAGATAAAAACAACCATAATTAAATGTAAATTCAGAAACTTGCACAAAGATTTTACATAACATAATTTCGAACGCCAGCGTTCACAGTTCCTCAACATAACTCATAAAATTATGACCTTGAAGAAAACTACTAGTCTTCTCCGATTTGGCATCCCCAGTTCTCCCAAGAAGTAAATTTAACTGCATATAGGTAAGTATATTGGCTGTTTGCCACGTTGACATTTTTCGCCTATAAATTCCATGTATGCAGACATATACAGTTAAAACTAGAAGTCCTGTCATGAAATGCGCACAAATAGCACGTCGATCTGCGCGTTAATCTACGCGTTATTACCATAGTAAGGATATCAAATTCTGTACATATGGCCTGTGCACAAGCAATGTTAACCCGGAGGTCCATTGGCCGAAACATTGCCTGTGTTTGCTATGAGTAACCAGGAGAACCTGCCATGCTTTGGGTGCCATTCGATATGGCAATTGCGCGCAATTCCTACGTGCAATTAAGCCTAGACAAGCGCACAGTTCGTGACAGGACTTCTAGTTTTAACATATAAGTTTCGGCTTGTTAGTGGATCAGCTTTACTATTCTTTATTGTTGTTGTTTTATGCGTATTTATATTTGTTCACAATATAGTTTGTCATCATAATGTTTCATGGAAATAAACTTTTGTTTAAATTAACGTAACTTATGTTAGGTTATAGAAATACACGTAGTACTCCTAGGACCATCGCACTCTTCTCCAACTTCAATTTTGTAGGTAGGGAATGTATTGGCTGGATGGTACTAGACAGGACTATAAAGATACCCCTTGGCTTATCGACAGGTGCAATTTCTCTGGATTGGAGGAAATAAGGACTGGATAAGTACATGTATACAGTACGTGGAGAGTGGATTGTAACTAAATCACCCGCGGAGTGGAGTTATCACCCCAGCTATAACTTTCAAATTTTGTACATATCGACAAGAAACACAAGAAACGTTTCAGCCAATGGATCTCCGGGTTTAACAACTTTGCTGGTGCTGGTTATGCTTTGCAACAAATTTGCAATTATTCCTCGGGTGGAATCTCCACTCTGCGGGTGATTTAGTGATAATACACTCTCCACGTATTGTATGTTAGTTTGTTATTTAGAGTTTAGGATTGTTAATTAGGATTTAAGATCACTTTCAACAGTACAGTATGGATTATGTACATATAATTAAACATTTTTTTCTGTTCATGCATTTTCAGGCAAAATGATTGGTTAAATTGTTTCTTTTTCATATCACAATGAACCGAAAAAAACGCATTTAAACACGCCCTAAACCACGTGCCAATGCCAGTTGTTAAAACTGCCCAGCACATTGGGAATGGAAAAGAACCTCAGCACACTAATATTGTTTCGAAATGAAAAGTAATTAATATTTATCTCATCATTTAAAAAATACTTTCAAAAAGAAATTTAATAAACTTATCATGAATTTTATTACGTGTTTATTTTTTTATACGCAATTAAAATTAATAGATGATCATCTGATGTTCGCCGTTTTACCCCCAAATCAAACGTAAACAATGGCAGGTCATAATCGTCACAAAATTGTCATAAAGATATAATTGATCGGACTGATTTAAATACCTGCATGCACTCCACATAGCTCTCCTTTCACCATTAACGGAATGTATATAAAGATGAGTTTACCAGAACACGACATTGTATGAATGTTTCTACTTTGTCCCGCCCATTTGTCAAATAAAATTTATGTGAGTGTTCAATGGTGTAATTAACCTGTAATTACTGCGGTTGAGCTGTTAGTTGGTAATCACTTGCGCTGCCAACATTAATTTTGTCTACTATATTCGAGAAGCCAATGCTGAAAATAATACAACTGCCATGTGCATAAACGTTGCTATGACAACAGTGAACAAAATGTCGGAGACGTCGGCCACGTGAGGGAACATTATATTTCAAGCAAAAGCTCTGAATTAAATTACAGCAATTGAAATGAATTATTTATTACGAACTTTCCTACTTCGATAAAGTGGCAGATAATTCATTTCAATTCCTATAACCAACAATGTCGGATGGTCAAACTACGACTTAATTGTGAAATGCGTTCAATCAAGAACACGAATTCCCAAATACATTTTAGTAAATTAGTTACTAAATGGAAAAACTGGCACACCCGCATCCAGTCGAGTGGGACTGTAACAGGAAAACTACAGCGGTACTGGATTGCAATTTGAAGTTGGTAATTTAATGAAGCAGTTCTTCATGTCCAATGAACGCGCCTGTTGCCAGCAGCGCTCCGGTCTAAGTAGAGTGGTACTTGTTTCCGGTGCCTTCAGTGGGCGTAAGCGAGTCTCTAAATTGTAGACAATGGCTGTTTCGCAATGACCATATTTGGGCGGCATAGGTACAGTTAAAACTAGAAGTCCTGTCACGAATAGTGCGCTTATCTAGGCTTAATTGCGCGATGGAATTGCGCGCAATTGCCATATCGAACGGCATCCAAAGCACGACAGGTTCTCCTGGTTACTCACAGCAAACACATGCAATGTTTCTGTCAATGGACCTCCGGGTTACCCGGAGGTCCATTGGCTGAAACATTGCTTGTGCACAGGCCATATGTACAGAATTTGATAGTTTTACTTGGGCCATAACGCGCACATTAACGCGCATATCAACGTGCTGTTTGTGCGCTTTTCATGACAGGACTTCTAGTTTTAACTGTATAAACGATTGGATAGACTTGACTTTTTCCGTATGTTGCAGTTATGATATATCCAAAGATGCTGATAGTGACCTTAAACACAATAAACAAATAAATAAATAAATAAATAAATAAATAAATCCCCGGGACTAACCTAACAGAGCATAAGGAAATCCGCGTATGTTGTGCAGGTGTGGGATCGTCTCGGTATAGGACGACACCTTACCTATACGGCATACGCGGGATTTGCTTATGCGCTAATCATAGATTACAAACATTTATGAGCAAAAAATTTCTCTTATCGCCTGCCGCGTGTAGCTTGACATTCACATGGCATGAAGGTGCTTTGTTGCTTAAATAAGACACAGATTGGGGTGACGCGAGTCATGATTTTTCGCTCCTATCGAATCCTGAATCTAGTCAGACAACGAGTTTAAAACCGAATCGAATCAACTTCCAAAGTGTTAAGATATTACAGCTCCCGTACTAGTGTTATTTATGTTTATTGCGTGCTTGAACCCATTATCAATATACCTAGAAGACTATTGAGTACCAACGAACCGCGAGTACAGGTAAAGTACTTTCGCCATGCACTGGTCTCTTTCTACGAGTGGGCAGTATTTCTACGGACGCAATAATTTTGGATTCCAAACTCTGATTTTGGGAAAAATCATCAAACATTTAATTTAGGCAACAGCGGGTACAGCTCGGTGCTTTATTAATTACACTTTTTTGCTGATTATGATATTTATTACCTGGAAAATACATTTGTAAACATCAACAACCCACGTTTATATAATAACCAGTCCACGGCGATTGTACTGTATATGTATTCGCTTGTTTCTGAAAGATCAGTTAGTGTATTTACTACAGTTAGTTTATTCATTACTGTAACCGCGTAACTCTGTACAGATCAGTTAGTGTATTCATTACTGTAACCGCGTAACTCTGTACAGATCAGTTAGTGTATTCATTACTGTAACCGCGTAACCCTGTACAGATCAGTTAGTGTATTCATTACTGTAACCGCGTAACTCTGCACAGATCAGTTAGTGTATTCATTAATGTAACCATGTAACTCTGTACAGATCAGTCAGTGTATTCATTACTGTAACCACGTAACTCTGTACAGATCAGTTAGTGTATTCATTACTGTAACCATGTAACTCTGTACAGATCAGTCAGTGTATTCATTACTGTAACCACGTAACTCTGTACAGATCAGTTAGTGTATTCATTACTGTAACCGCGTAACTCTGAACAGATCAGTTAGTGTATTCATTACTGTAACCGCGTAACTATGTACAGATCAGTTAGTGTATTCATTACTGTAACCGCGTAACTCTGAACAGATCAGTTAGTGTATTCATTACTGTAACCACGTAACTCTGAACAGATCAGTTAGTGTATTCATTAATGTAACCGCATAACTCTGTACAGATCAGTTAGTGTATTCATTACTGTAACCGCGTAACTCTGAACAGATAACTCAGTAACGGAGTATGTTTAACTTGGGTTCTTTTATTTATGCAAATGATCAACATCATGAATGGTGATAATAATTTCACATGAAACCAGGACTCGTGCAAAATAACAAACTAAAAACACAAAACATTATGCAGTAAAACTATATTCATGTGTGAACAACTTCCAGAGCCCCTTCCAAAAAAAAACATGTACTTACAAGGTATCACTGATGTCAACAGACATGGACTGGTGTAGATCAATGAAATAAGTACAACTAGCTCATTCCACTGTTGTACAACAGTCAGTGTCTGACAATGTAATCAGTGCCAAACAAAAGCAAAACTCACAATTACAAGCAAGTTCTATCACCCAAACAGTTCATACTTGAAGTCTGATTTTTTAACCCTTTGAACCCGAGCGGCCGCTTTTCCGGCCAGGAACATGATACGTCAGAATGCCATTAAATAGAATGGCTGTTCAGTAAATGTGTGGGGTAGAGTGCAAGTTGAAAATATTGATTGGTCTACCCCAAATAATGAATATGGACTCTTCTAATTGATGCCATTGAACAGGCATGGAAAATACCACTGGACTTCAAAGGGTTAAAATCAGTTTTCATGCTTACCTGAAATTATATATCAATCTCTTAACATTTTACTAAGAACAGAATTGCACCAAACATACCTACATAAATATACTGATGCTTAATGTCACGTTTAAGCAAACAAAGCTATAAAGTCCAACATGGGAATGAAGTTGTGTCTAACCCATCGCTCATGCCTACGTTGGTTAGAATGAAGCAGTGTCCCAGCAGACCATCAGATTGTAATTCACGAAAATACGTTTACTTTATATGAACCAAAGCTACTAAGTGCATCATGGGAATGAAGTCATATGAAATGTCAAACCAAACGTTCATGTCTATGTTGGTTACTGTAAACCTGTACCCAATGGGTTACCAGCTTGTAATTTACAAAATTAAGTTCACATTAAAGCAACCAAATGGGTTACCAGATTATAAATACCCAAAATAATGTTAGTCTACTAAGACAGACTAACACTATTAACTTCACAAGGTTTTCCACATGTTAAGTGCCGAACTGTTATCCCCCAGTTAAATACCCAATGTTAATAATAATACCACTGCAGTATAGACTAACACTATTAACTTCACAAGGTTTCTACATGTTAAGTGCCGAACTGTTATCCCTCAGTGAAATACCCAATAGTAATAATAATAATACAGTAGTATAGACTAACACTGTTAACTGTACAAGCTGTCCACATGTTAAGTGCCGAACTGTTATACTGTTATCTCTCAGTAAAATACCCAATGGTAATAATAATACCACTGTAGTATAGACTAACACTATTAACTTCACATGGTTTCCACATGTTAAGTACCGAACTGTTATCCCTCAGTGAAATAGCCAATGGTAATAATAATAATAATAATAATAATAATAATAATAATAATAATAATAATAATAATAATGTACTAGTTACAAGTGATATCACAGTATGACCCTTTATAAAAACACTTGATATAATATTTACATGAATAACCTGTATATAAAATAACTGTTGCCTACCCTCAGTGTGAAGGATTCATAACTGTTAATAAAATCAGTAACCAGTATGTTATAACATCTTGAACCTGAATAAAACAATTAAAACCATAAGAGTTCGGTGCTAGAAAATTTCCAAGTAATACTTCGTCTGAATAAAAAAGTATCTATTCACAGTTGCGACTGATCGGATGTGTTCTGCTTATGTTAAACACATCAGATCCCTCCCAGATTCCAATCTGAATAAATATTGTAGCTGAACTGGCCTGGAAGAAAACACAATGTAAGAAAGAACCATGTTTCTGTGTCGGAAAATCGGATTGAATGAGTTAAAGTATCTGCTCCAGCTGTCCAATGGGGGCCAAATGACAAATTATGGACATGGTGGCCAGGACAATTCAGCATTAAAGCGATGCCTCATTCTGTACAACTAATACTTACTGTTTAACCAAATGTTACCTTTTGTTATTCAAAATTTGTTTATTATTATGTATTGGAGAGGCCCATAGGCAACAAAATCCCACAAAACAACATTTTGTAAGTATACAAATAATTCAACATGTGCCCGCTTGATAACAGCAAGTATTTCACCTTGGCCCTGCGTCATTGTGCAGATCTCCTATCCTACGTGAAGTGGGAAAAAAATTGCTTGAGAATTCCTCCTGGAAATTAGAACTTATTTCCCCACAACTTCTCTCATTAATGGACCACTAACTTACGATTATATATTTCACAAACACAGCGCAGACAAAGAAAAACATTCCAAATGTACCAAAACAAGCAACCACACCACAACATGGACTGAAGAAAATTGAAAATGTGTTGATTCTTTGTTACTGTCATTGGAGACATTTAGCAATTTCAAAAGTGCACAAAAGAAAGTTAATTAACCAGAATTTACCTCGAGCTTTTACTGCTCTGTACACTGTTGTGTAATCACTGAAGAGAACAGCTTTCTGACAAAACCCTAAGAGAAGCCATTAACCCCTCTTGAAGACCCGTGTGCTGAGGCAAATATAAATATAAATATTAAATGATTGCAACTTGGTATTTTCCTGGAATTAATTCAGATACAATTGACATATCCTTCATCTGCAAAATAACAAAATCTGATCCCGGCACATTAGAAGCCAACACTATTCCGCACAGATTTTTTGGCATTTCAATGCTAAGTGTTCTTTCATTAATCCTGGTGTTTTCTTCCAGGTCAGTTCAACGGCTGCAATTGGAAGAGTCCATACTCATTATTTGTGGGTAGACCAACGTTGAAAATATTGATTGGTTTACCCTACATATTCACTAAGTACTTTTCCTACTGAATGGAATTATGAAGTATCATGTTCTATTTTGGAAAAGTGGCCTCTCGGGTCTAGTCCGTTAACATTGATACCATCGGTGACGCCTTCTTCGCTGTCACTTAGAATGGATCACTACTACACCGCATCTAGACATTTTCCATTTATTGTGTTCTAGCGGTGACAACACATTTCATAATTATCTTAAAACGGGGAGTCTATATTTAATTGAAAATTGCCCATATATCACGAGTGTAGTCAAAGAAAAAGCCACATATCTTGTACAAACTTGACATAATGCCACCTCTGGTATCGATTCAAGTGACATGTCCGACTACATTTGAGTTATCGAGTTAAAATTAGGAACTTAATAGACAATAAAACAGAACAGCTGAGCAACTCATACGTGCCTTTGTGAGAACTCGGCCTGATCAGTGTAACTCGCTGTTGTTTTTTTTCACAGACAAATATCAAAATTGTAAAACTACAACAGACACAGAATTATGCTGCCCGAGTGACCACAAAGAAAGAACAAGCAAAACATGCTACATAACACCTGCCGTTTACGAATTGCATTGGCTGCCAGTATGCCAGATAAGCCACCACAAGTGTATCTGCTGATCTGCAAGTGATTTCGTGGCCTTGTATCATCTTACTTCTCTGAACTTCCGAATTGGTATGAACCTGCCAGAACCCTAGGTCCAGTTCTAAAATGTTATTTCAAAGCCAGCGACGAAACTGAAAACTGCAGGCGACAGAGAATTATCTGTGGCCACTCCCACTGTGGGAAACTCGTTCCCAAAAGTATAAAAAAAGTATAAAAAAAACATTCAGGCACTGAGTTCATTTAAGAAAAGCGTTAAAACACATCTCTTTCAGCAGGCATTCTATTAGCAACTGTAAAGCCAAAGAATACTTCTGTGGATTATTATTCATTATTAATATATAAAATCAATATATAAAATCAATCGCGTTCCTTGCAAAACTGCAGTATGAGAAGTCATTGTTATAGTACAAGTAACATCATGAATAGAACGCAAAAACGCAATACAATGACGTCATGATCTCCAATTATTCATAAAAAATCAATACATAGACTCTGAATGATTGTCAAAATATATACGGACAATTCAGGAAAAGAGGAATATTGTAAGATACAGTTAAAACTAGAAGTCCTGTCACGAACTGTGCGCTTATCTAGACTTAATTGCGCGCAGGAATTGCGCGTAATTGCTATATCGAATGGCATCGAAAGCACGACAGGTTCTCCTGGTTACTCATAGCAAACACAGGCAATGTTTCTACCAATGGACCTCCGGGTTACCCGGAGGTCCATTGGCTGAAACATTGCTTGGGCACATGCCATATGTACAAAATTTGATAGCCTTACTATGGTCATAACGCGCAAATTAACGCGCATATCAACGTGCTATTGCGCATTTCATGACAGGACCTCTAGTTTTAACTGTAGATTGGTTATTAAACACGAGGTGGGTTTCGGGGATGGTTTATTGAAGTCTCGACCTCGCATCTGGGCCATATATCGACTCGTCATAACGGATTCATCGATATATATCCCTAGACGAGGTCTCTACTTCAATAAACCATCTTGGAAACTCAAATGGTGATGATGACCTATGTTTCAAATCCAAATTCCGCCGAGATTCGATGTTTTCTAATAACTCCAATCATTCGTAAAGGCAATAAAAGTCAATACATATACGCTGAATGATTGGCAAAATATATACGAATAATTCAGGAAAACAGAAATATTGTGAGATAGAGTACGTGGAGAGTGAATTGTAACTAAATCGCTCGCGGAGTGGAGTTATCACCCAATCTATAACTTTCAAATATTGTTTATATCGACAAAAAACACAAGCAATGTTTCAGCCAATGGACCTCCGGGTTCAACCCGGAGGTCCATTGGCTGGAACTTTGCTTGTCCAGGTGAGGCTTTGCAACAAATTTGCAATTATTACTTGGGTGGAATCTCCACTCTGCGGGTGATTTAGTGATAATACACTCTCCACGTACTGTAGATTAAACACGAGGTGGGTTTCAGAGATTGTGTACTGAAGTCTCGACCTCACCCCAGGGTCATATATCGACTCGTCCTGACGGATTCGTCGATATATTCCTAGAGACGAGGCGTCGGAAACTCTAATGGTGATGATAAATCTCCCCCGGATTCCATTTTTTTCTAATAACTAAACTGGTTTTGATTAGAATCAGTGAAAATAATTGTTCGCCTGACTTATTGCATTTGTAAATATTTGTCACATTTTAGACGTTAAACACCAACAACCGTTTTTTTTTGGTTGACATTATTCATTTCTACATAACATTTCAATGTACAACAGAGGTGCCTGCTTCGCTTAGAACATGTCCTTCTGACACACATAGTCTTTATAGTTATATCCCATATTGCAACGAGCGGAGGCAAAATTATAATCAGGGTTTCTCAACATGATGCATCGCTTCAGACCAGGTCCACTTGGTTCATTGTCTTCCCAGCTATTATACGACAGAGGTTGTCCCTTCCATGACGTGTAGTTGTATTCATTACCGGAATCGTAACCGTCAATCATAACCTTTTCTACAAGAGAGGAGAGGAAATCAAATAACATATAACTCATGAAATATGCAGATCTCATAATAATGAACATATACCGTGACCCTTGTTGCATCCACAGCAATTCCAAAGAATATGGGAACTGGAAATCCGTTCCATACACAGGTGTCGAACGGAAATCGTCGAGAAGTCGATTGGTCACCCGAAACTGATATCTCAAATTGAAAGATATGGCGAATTAAATGTAAAACTCACAATTACAAGGCTGCCCGTTGAAAATATTGATTTGACTACCCCAAGTAATGAATATGGACTCTTCTAATTGCTGCCATTGAACTGGCATGGAAGATACCACTAGAGTTCAAAGGTTTAGTGTGTACGAAAATAGCGAAGAAGATACGGAGTCGGAGAAAACGAATACTCAGCAGAAGAAGAAGAAGAGTGTGAGTTCGCAAAGGTTTCTAGAATTTTCTAGAAATCGTGTAACGCAATTACAATTTGAATTGCTAGCGATAGCTATAAAAATTGTCCCCTGAGTTCCAATGTGTTTTATGTGCCAGTAGGCTGCCAGTAGGCACATAGAACACATTGAACTCAGGGGACGAAATAGTAACACGGGTTCCCTTCGCAAATTTGGTTGGCGATAAAATGTGATGTTTTTGTTGATAGTTGTCAAATGAATTGCTGAGTGTCCTTCTAATAATTGTTTTATAGACGTGAAGGCGTGAAATAAACACAGAACGACACGCGCCTTCGAATGGGTTAATCGATATGGCACTTGTGCCATCGCGGAAGTATGCGGTCTCTCGTTTTATCCTTCTCACTCGTGCCATATCGATTAATCCATTCACACGCACGTCTCATTCTGTGTATGGATGCACTGCGCATCTTTTGAGTCCATTTTTTTCTGAGAGGTTGGCAGGTCTGACTATCAAAACGGATTAGAAATTTAATCTGTTTTGTATTGTTTCAACGTATTCAATGTTGCATTTGCGTACCTTACAACTGAAGTGACCGCCCCCCCCCCCCCCCGCCCACTCCCCTCTCACACACACACACAGGCGCCCATCCAGGAGTCTATACTGGGAGGAGACCTAGCCAGTTGTTGTTGTTTTTTTTTTTTGGTGGGGGGGGGGGGGGGGCGCCAAGGATGACAGTTGAAAGGGCGTTGTGTGAGGTTTCGGGGACCTCCCTTAGTCCTCACTAGGACCCTCAACACATTGTTCCTCCTCTCGGTTTCCTGAAGGATATTAGAAGGAGGGGCAACAATTGGAGAGTAATAATTAAGACTAGCCCTTCCCCCGCCATCCACCCGAGACATTGTGAAATATTCAGTGCTTTAAGAGCAAAATCTGAGGTATTTGTCGCCTCTGTTTTGTTTTGGGGCTCTTGGAGTGTCAAACTTGCACTGTGTCAATTGCCAATGCTCCCATCCAATTAACCGTAGATAGAGTTTTGCGGTGGCGCAAAACGGAGGACGGGGATGGCCGCCCCTTCCCCGTATGATATTTTCGGTGTCTGCCATTTACGATCAAGGTAATTGTTAACGTTTTGTATGATCGCAGGACTAGTACTCCTTAGGAGGTCATTTTTCAACAAATCTATTCTATTATAGAGAGGGTGTCAAAAACCTGAGTAAAAATTGCGAGTATGCTGCTGTCTTTTATTTAATATGGCGTTCTCTTATTCACAAATATACACAGATATTTTTTCCTTATCCAGTTGTAGATATTCCAATCATTTAATATTTAATTCACATGACAACAATCAAGACACTAGAGTATTCTGAAGTCACGAAGCGAATTTCCGGAAGGCATTCAACGAATCACGGGTACTATAACGTCTCTTGGTTTCAATTTCGTGCTGTGAAATTTAATTTGACGTAGGAAGTAAGGGGCGATGAATAGGCCATGATTACCCAGACTTTCGGTGGAGCCGCTTGTGTTAAGTTCCCATAGGAACCGGTCATTTGGTGGAGCTGCTGGGAGGCATGTTTTAGACTCTCTCCAACCGAGTCTGCCAAGTGGTATAACGACAGAATATATAACATGCTATAGTATGTGCAGTGATATATTTACCCAGAAGGCTCTGGGTTACAGAGTGTGGGTATGTAATGGGAAAATGATGGAAAACGTGGATTTTTTCTTGAAAGTTTTCCCTGCGACACGATTGACGTTGGTAATGGCGTTTTGATGGCATGATGCGCACGCGCGCGGCGTCATAGTAATGTTGGCCGCTGTTGATTTCCACTGTACGGTAGGACATAACGTTGTTCGGGTTAAGGTATGTCGCGTTTCTCGCTCGAAAATTATACGGTAGTATAGTATGGGCATTATATACCCTCGTCAATTCCCGTTAACTCTTGTTATTACTAATCCACGTAATGTTTTATACAATACTATGGCTGGTATTGGCAATCCGTAATGCTAGGTTAGGCGAACTGAGCAACTTTTACAAAATTGTCACTGGCACTGCTCCGAGTTTTCTCCATGACCTGATACCACTACGTGTTTCTGATGTATCCCAATATAATCTACGAAATTCATCTAATTTTGTTCCCTATTCCTGTCGAACAGAGCTGTTGAAACGGTCATTTTTCCCAAATTTGGAACACCCTACCGGAGATGGTACAAAATAGTACGTCGTTTGCGGAATTCAAGAAATCCATTTTTCCTCCTTTGTATAAGCCTCCGTCATACTTCTCAACCGGAACAAGAAAATAAAACATCATTCACGCAAAACTACGAACTGTTGTAGTGACCTCAATTGTGACAAATTCAATAATTACATATCCGATACTCCATTTTGTTCATATTACGATGGTGGTGAGGACGCAGAACACTATTTCTTCGTGTATACCTTGAATTTTGACATTCGCAATACCCTCATCGGTGATTTGTCAAAATTCACAGCCCACTGGAATTCAACTGATTTAGTATTATATGGAAGCCCGTTGTTACTCGAAAGTAGTCATATATCTATTTTTTATCTGTTCAAAAATTCATTCTTGACGCACACAGATGCGATCTACATCCTCATAATTAGGTATGTTCTCTACACAATTGGATATAATAGAAATAATCTGACTTCCGCCGTGGGTATGCTATCGCGGAGGGACCTGAAACTCCCACTGTGATAGTGTACCCACGGCGAAAGTTAGGTTATCAAGGGTTTGGCCACGCGATGAATTTCGAAGCTGTTGTGTGAACATCCCCAGAAGTGAAAACCTATGCTTAGTGGCAGTAATCAAGCTGTTAATTTAGACTCACATTACGGACCAAGATACTATAGAATGCAAATGGGTGGGTGGAGGGCATCATCACTGGATCTAATGTATTTCATGTTTTCCTTTTTCTTTATATTCTATTTATTTCTCTCTCTCTCTCTCTCTCTCTCTCTCTCTCTCTCTCTCTCTCTCTCTCTCTCTCTCTCTCTCTCTCCCTCTCTCTCTCTGTCTCTCTCTCTCTCTCTCTCTCTGTCTCTCTGTCTCAGTTTAATTTGTGTTTGTCTATAATGTTTATAATATTTAGATTTTTTTAGATTCTGTTATTTATGGAATAGGAACACGTTCTGCCATA
Organism: Pictodentalium vernedei; assembly: GCA_031216915.1. Lineage (NCBI taxonomy): Eukaryota > Metazoa > Mollusca > Scaphopoda > Dentaliida > Dentaliidae > Pictodentalium > Pictodentalium vernedei. The sequence goes on along the minus strand of CM062295.1, from coordinate 12,390,815 downwards.
TTGTCAATTGTTAGTCATTGTACAGGAACAGGGGGACTTCTGAGTGGTAAGCACTTGTCCTCCAATCCTGATTTGCATTCTCAAATGGCAAATAAAATATGTTTAATGTAATCTGAAGGTCAGGCGGAATTGCGGGGGTGGTGAGAGTGGGAGTAATGCACTGTTGTCTCGTGTAGTAGTACATGGTGGTGTGTGCCCCTATTGGTGTACTGTTAGTCTTTGGTACTACGAAACAACCGAAAGTTTTGTATTATCTCTTTAGTGATATAGGTAGTGTGTATTGCTGGGCCATGCGGAATTGGTAGGTATTGCTTGATAGTTTAGTACAGTAGTACAGGATATATGGACTACACCCCTGTTGGCCTACTGCTACCCTATTGTACTATCAGCCCATCTAAGGCTTTACATGGTCCTATAGTTGGTACGGGTAGTATGCACAGTAAATAGACAGAACCGCACAAGCGTTTGAATGGATTAATGTTTATCGCACGAGTTTGGTTGGGCGAAGCCTCTCGTGGTAATATTGCGCCCAACCAAACTCGTGCGAAAAACATTAATCCATTCAAACGCTTGTGCGGTTCTGTATTTATTACACACCTTCGCAAATTTCTAAAACAGGCCGTTTACGGTAATACTAAGTAAGAATTAACCTATCCTTCCGAGACGTAAAGGAAATAAAATAAGACAAAAATCTAAACAAATATTCACAAGCAGGAGACCAGTCTTATTGTTATCTCGAACTTTCATTCATAGTTTCAAAGTTGAAAATTGTAATGCGTCACCACTTCGATCGATGAAACACTGTTCATCTAAAATACAGTTTACCCTCTTTTTATGCCTCAATTTTTACAGCGCTAATTCTGAACGGTTGATGTGATACCCACCAAAAAAGTTACCACACATTTTCAAGAAACAATAGGTATAAATTCAGAAAATCCATCAATGAGAAATTATAAAAAAAAGTCACATGTTTATCTGACTTCCAAATTTCCTGCGACTGTTGTTATTCAAACCTGATTGGCACTGACTGACAGATTTTGATTTTAGTCAAGATTACAGTAGTTTAACCATTTAACAGCGGTACAGAATCCATACGAATTCAAGTGAATATCGACAGGCAATTTGTTTTGTATTTCTATTTCGTGACCGAAAAACTTGCTCGCGCAACGTCATTCATTCGAAATGACGTCACTCATAGACGCTTTCATATTCTGTCTACATTGTTCTTTATTCTTTAGTTTTAACTGCATGTCAGTCATTTCCATGTCATACTTTAACTCACTGGGTTCCTAGTCAGTCAGTATTGTTCACGTTAAGAAAATAAATTAGAAAGTTCCTTTTGATGGTCGGTCAGTGTATACCACATGAGTTTCTTCAGAAACACTATAAACGCAGATACTATAGACCGCGAACATCCACTTTACAACATCAAAATAAATGACCCATTGCATCGAAACGGGCCCATGTACTGTATCTCCAGAAATATGACTGGTTCCATTCTTACATTAAGAACAAACCTTAATTTTAAATGGGTGTGTAATAAAGTAGTGTAGAGTGAACTGTCTGTACCCAATAAATCTACTGTTACCCTTTAATAATATTATTGTCCATCTAAGATTTTGTGCTGATCCACAGTTGTATAGATATCGTGTAATGCTAAGTCACGTAGTGTTGTGGTGTCCCCATGTTTGTTATGTGCGGTGATATACGGTGTATTGTATGTATTCTGTTGTTGTTGTTCTACTAGTCTTGCGGTTTGTTGGGTGGGTTTTGTTGTCTAGTACGGTAGTATATAGTGCACAATAGTGCATGACCTAGCATTACGAACTGCCTATTCCAAATGTCCAGTATATAAATTTGTTTCAGAACATCAATGACCGACATTTACAATCGATGATCACAGCTAAATGGGAGCTACCTTCAGTTTTAAAGTCACTAAAATTAAACAGCGAGACAGTTCAGTTCATATCGTACTTGAAAATCATCGAAGTCCACCTGACATAATGAACATGTCCACACACACATTTGTAAGCAAATCTCAGAATCCCAAATCCCCGTCTGGTGGAACGCTCTCTTTTGAATGTTTCAGAATGATGTTTTTTCACAAAATTAGTATAATAAGGGATTTAGGGCAATCTTGTTGAAATAGGTAAGACTTGCTATTTGTTACCGGGTGCCAAAATATCAAACATGGCCTTTAGACCATTATTTAGAACATTAAACATGGCCTTTAGACCATTATTTAGAACATTAAACATGGCCTTTAGACCATTATTTAGAACATTAAACATGGCATTTAGACCATTATTTAGAACATTAAACATGGCATTTAGACCATTAGTTAGAACATTAAACATGGCCTTTAGGCCATTATTTAGAACATTAAACATGGCATTTAGACCATTATTTAGAACATTAAACATGGCCTTTAGGCCATTAGTTAGAACATTAAACATGGCATTTAGACACATATAAAATGACTCAACTTCGATTCCTCAGTGGTATGGTCGAAGACTCAAAACCGATTTTCTCACACAAGTGCCAATTTCATCTGACAAACTAATTTAACTCATCGATTAATTAAATAATTAATTAAATAATTAATTAAATAATTAATCAAATAATTAATTAAATAATTAATTAAATAATCAATTAAATAATTAATTAAATAGAAATCGTTTAAGGGTAGGGCATGTGTAATATATTTATACCATGCTCGCCTATGCTACTACCTGTGAAAAGCCTGTACGTTAAATTTTAGCTTTTAACCCCACTGCTGGTGTAAGGAGTCTACATGGGGTTAAAAAAATTACACTCACAGTAGGAAGTTCATCCATGACGTGACATGACGTAATTTGCCAACTTCGATACATTTACACTTCGTGATGTTTCATTCAAACATACAAAGTTTTGCGGTACTATCTACTACGTGCAGTGATTTATTAAGTTAAAATACCTACAATTAAATATTTTAAAAAAAATTAAGAATTGTTAATAATAGTTTCACTGAAAAAGCAAAGTAAATTCTATCAACTTTGACGATCTGTCAAGCTGTCAATCGAGCATCACGTACAGCCGGTAGTACTGCCCATCGGCGCAGATGTAAACAAAACAAACCAGTGTGGGTTTTTTTTACAAAGTCGATTATTTATTAAGAGCATGGTATAAATAAAACAAATAGGTACTAGGGCCGGTAATCATATTTAAACCACTCGTAGAATAAGCCGAGTGGTTAAACCCCTTATCCTACTCGTGGTTTAAATCTGATTACCGGCCTAGTACCTGTGTATTCTAAATATAGACCCACACTTACGTTTGAATGGGTTAATGCACTCTGGAGAGTTCCGTCGAATACCACAAGAGCCTAAACGTTCCCGTGATATCCATGTGCAAATAGCTCTTGTCTGATAAACCTGAACTCATTCAAACGAAAGTGAGTTTATGTTTATATGGGGATGCGTCGAATTCAGTGAATGGATACTTTGGTACATCAATGTCAGGCAAGTAGCCACGATTTTATAATAGCTAGTGTGTTGTTGATACTTTTCAGAGGGGCAGTTTTGTATGTGGATTCATGACATTTAGCGCATTCGGTGTTACCAGGCATTTGCGAGTCAATCACTGATGGACTAATTGGCGTTCGTGAACTGCGAAGGATGCCAGTAGTATGCTTAGAATGGATCTGTGTGAATCTTTTTGATCTGATTTGTTGATCTGGACTGAAGTCATGTCGCAATGTAATGGTGGGTGCCACAAGGCTTAACATAGTAAACGGTATGAGCGTCCCTGATACGACTTTATTTCAGGCTGATGGGTGGAGTTTGAGTGTGCATAGTAGAAACCTCCTGCCGGCGGACCTTGGGCATGGGTGATGGTAGGATAGCAGGATGTGGATAGTCGTTAACCGTCTAGAACACTAAAACACCTGGAACTAAAGATAAAAGTTAACGAAGCACAAGTAAAGTTTCAGCCAACACACCACGCCCTCAGGACACCTGTCTAATATCGCGAGGAATCCCAGACACTTATGTTTGTTTGCCCACGTCTCGCGGAGTTTGCTCGCGCAATACCGTTTATTTAATGCGGTGGACCTTTATTCAGAAAGAAATACAAATAATCGTTCGTGCTCCAGTTATACATATTCTAATTAACAAGTATTTAATTCACCTCATCATCTTACTAACCCAATCAGTTGAACTGCACGGTTTAATTATGGAATTACAGTCGCGGCGAGTATTCTTTTATAAGTATTTAATTTACCAACATGTCTGACTGTATTGTAATGGCATTTAAAATTTGATCACATCAGGTATCGAGTGAGAAACTATTCTCGCATGAATCAAAGAAAAATGATGTTTATGGTACTTTTCGATTCAATGGTCTAAAATACTTGAGTTGGTCTGAAAACGGACCGTAGGTTCGATTTTCGACCACCTGAACTATTCCAGACGATTCAATCCAAAATATAGCTGATAGACTATTCAGGTGTTAGACTGGATTCAAACCATAACAGCGTAGAATCCCTTACATAATTTGAATGAAGGCTCGACACCTTGTCAATACATTAAAGTGAGTGTCATAACAATGCAGTAACTACAGTATACTTATGCTGTTCATTAATCTGAAGAAATGTACTTGTATGTATTTATATTTATACAGTTTTTCATGCTTTGCTTCAAAGCCGTTTTTTTTTTCTTTTTTTCTGACAGGAGCTAATCGAGTTTCTTCCAATAAGTGGACATGAGCTATGGAATGACGCTTTTTGGGCACAGCGCTGTGTGGATTTGATCGATGTCACATCTACTTAAATGTTTAAGTAAGTGTGTAAAGATTTTGCTTCAACCAGCTGAAAAGCTGTAATGGGAACAACCCCTCATTACTCTTCAACAAAACTTTGTTCTGACATTACTCACCTTTGGCGCCGATACAAGGTAACACTTGTTTGATGAACAAATGTTTACAGTGGTCATCTATAGATAACATATGTGCTCCCTCTGATTCACAAACAGCAACGGCAGCGCTGTAATCTGGCCAATTCTTATGCAGTTTCATGCAAACGCGGTCATGTCCATGTAGAAAATACCGATCGGAACTTGGACAGTCAGCTGGAAAATTAATAGTTATCGTTTGACAATTTTACTTCACTTGACGATCATTGAGTGCTATGTACAGACATTAATTTTGCACGCGTGCGTGTGTACAGTTAAAACCAGAATTCCTGTGACTGTACTGAGTGCTATGTACAGACATTAATTTTGCACGCGTGCGTGTGTACAGTTAAAACCAGAATTCCTGTGACTGTACTGAGTGCTATGCACAGACATTAATTTTGCACGCGTGCGTGTGTACAGTTAAAACTAGAATTCCTGTGACTGTATTGAGTGCTATGTACAGACATTAATTTTGCACGCGTGCGTGTGTACAGTTAAAACCAGAATTCCTGTGACTGTACTGAGTGCTATGTACAGACATTAATTTTGCACGCGTGCGTGTGTACAGTTAAAACCAGAATTCCTGTGACTGTACTGAGTGCTATGCACAGACATTAATTTTGCACGCGTGCGTGTGTACAGTTAAAACTAGAATTCCTGTGACTGTATTGAGTGCTATGTACAGACATTAATATTGCACGCGTGCGTGTGTACAGTTAAAACCAGAATTCCTGTGACTGTACTGAGTGCTATGTACAGACATTAATTTTGCACGCGTGCGTGTTTACAGTTAAAACTAGAATTCCTGTGACTGTATTGCGTAATATTTTGAAGTAATAGCGCGCTGGGTATGTTTACTTTTGTCTCTATCACATTGCACCATGAGTGTAACCCAGTTTCTGTAGAAAAAGCAGCGTGCCCACCTCTGTACAACTCTATACTAGTAAATATTAACATTGTTCTTAAAACTGGGATACATCTGCATGTAATGGTGTAAATAGATATTACAATTCGACATCATATACAGAATAACGAGAGTGCATTTCTACTTAATCGCAGCGCCATATATTCCCGACTCGAAAAGTATTTATTTGTCTTCAATAAAATGCAAGAAACACCGGCAAATTTTCATCGCATGGACAGCCGGGTGCAACCCGGTTGTCAATGAGATGAACGTTTGCAAGTGCTTCCTATGTTTTGTCCTCAATAATTGTAAATATTTACAAAGTGAAAAATCAATCCCGCAGCGATTTGATACTAATCCACCCTCCACATACTGTAGTCTCCATATTTTCTTCCAGTTTGATCGGTTCAGTTCGTGATTTCACTACCGATCTGGCTAATAGCGCGTTATATTTTGCATTGCACAGTGTAAACGTTCTTGTGTATTTCAGACTGCTGAGTAAGTTCACGTTTGTCTCTGTCACACTGCATGATTAGAGTAATTCAGTTCCTGTAGAAACAACAGCGTGCCCCACTCTGTAAATTCTATACTAGTAAATTTAACCTCCACTGGGATTCATGTACATGTAATGACATAAATAGATATTAAAATTCGACTGCGTATACAGAATGAGAGAGTGAATTACCACTTCATCGCAGCGCCATATATTCCCGACTCGAAAAGTATTTATTATTCTTCAACAAAATGCAAGGAACACTAGCACACTTTCATCGCATGGACCAGTGGATGCAACCCGGCTGTCCATGAGATCAGTGTTTGCAAGTGCTTCTTGTGTTTTGTCCTCAGAAATTGCAAATAATTATTAAATGAAAAATCTTTCCCACAGCGATATAGTAGTAGTAATCCACCCTCCACATACTGTTGCCTCCCCCACTGCATGTGTAACATACGTCTGTCCAGAGTGAGATAGCAAGAAGAGACAGATGTATCCCACCCCACCTACGTGACGTTATACATTTATAACGTTATTATGACGTTATGCATATCGTATCAGTTTTTTGCTTCCAACTAATTCATATTGACGTCTTCAGAATGCCGTGTGATCAAAGTTTGATGCTCTAAAACTCTTTAAATCCCAAGATGCCACCATTCCTAATTGATTTCGTGGTATACACCTTTGGTATATACGTAACTTTTGCATGCTCTTTCCGATGGTGTCATTAGTTTTTCAAAACAACGAATACCAAATGAGTTGATTATGTCAGCACGTGACCGCCGATTACCTCTGGCTAACATTACCGCTGTATGGTGGGGGGAGAAAAATAATCCCTGATGGGTACAGGTGTGGGATGGGAAAATCGCACCCTAGGGACAAGATATTTGGTCCAGTGTCTGGACCAAATATCTTGTCCCGAGGGTGAGATTTCCCCATCCCACACCCGTACCCATCAGGGATTATAATAGTCTCAAAATTTTCTTTCCGTTTGATCGTTTCAGTTTGTGATTTCACTACCGAACTCGCTTCTTATAGCACATTATATTTTATATTGCACAGTGTAAACGTTCTTGTATATTTAAGATTACTTCATTCTTCCGCAGCGAAGAGCGCATTGACTAACGAGCATTTTTTACTAATTGTGACTTCTAGTTTCAACAGTAATTGAATCTCTTCACAGCTCTTCTGTTTGTCAAGGTATATGACTAGAATGTATCCGTAATAAGTTCATATCGATTATTCCGCGCAACAGACGCCATGACAAACTGACAAACATTTCTCGTTCACAATTTAACACCTTTTACCTAGATGTATTAGTAACATTAATTGAAACCCAACTCCAACTTATTAAAGGAACCTTTCTGAAAATGAACGTATATATTAATTATCCAACCTTTGAATCTGCATCTGATAGTCTGACGTAAAACGATTGCTGTTGATGAAAGGTAACGGAATATCTGTTTTATAAAGTGCAGAGTGGATGTAGTAATACAGGAAATGGCTGCTTTCTGGGTAGGTGCAGGGCAAATTATGATTACATCTGACATGCATCTCAAATGGACATGAAGTGTATCAGTAGTTGAGGCAGCCACTTGAGGCATCACTGTTTTGTAGTAGTTCAAGTAGTTATTTTCATGAGAACCCACGGACAGTCACTCGAGAGACACGTGGCTGAAAGTTCATCAAGTGATAATCCCGGGATACATAGGAAACTAATCAGACCATGACAACACCCAATACAAATGAACAACAAAAAACACAGTGTCCCTGAAATGCTGATGTTTTCACGCTTATGATAGGACCACACTTACCACAGCGTACCTGCTCCTGGGTTCTCATATGGTAAACCTTGAAACCGAAACATGTCCATAAAATGAATACCTCAGCTATGTTTATCCTAAGCTACTGAGAGGATTGCCAAAGACCGGTGTGACATGGCGCTGTAGAGAAAGTGAGAAGTAAGAATTTAAATGAAAAATAATGAACAAAGAAATGAAAAAGTTTAGAACACATAACCAAGTATTTGGAGACACTAACCATTTCCACGTTTGCCATAAACCACGCCCATTCTCCCATCAATCATCACCCCATCGGACGTGTAGCATTCTTTAGTTTCTTTGCCGTAAACGAACGTGGCACACCCATCACCTTCTAGTGCGCAGATGTGTCCGCATTCGACAGTTGAGTATGTCGGACGTTTCTTAACTGTTGGTACTGCAACATTTGCAGCATATGGGGGAGTCTTGAAAATTGTCCCAATTGTAGAACAAGATGAGCACAGTGTGAGCGAAATATTATGGCACAGCAATATCAAAAGCAGAACGGCACGAGAAGTAGGCAGCATATCTGAAAAAAAAATACAACAAAATCAAGATTCAAAAAATGAAATAACAACACTTAGTAGTTTATACTTATCTATAAAATTGTTATGTTTTTTTTCTAATTATTGGAAGATGACAAGGATCTGTACAGACGTGTTTCATTTATTGGTTATGCTTCTACGGAATGGCTCTTTCAGAATATTCGAAATTAACATTCGTACCACGGACGACGTGTAACGCCTAAACTGTAATATATTCCGATACGACTAAAACCCTCGCCCTCTTATCGGACGAGAGCTCACTTGGTTATTTCTAAGTTTACGGCCCTAGTGGCATATTGACCATCTGTCGTCACAACGTGAAACATTTGAAAAGATGATTCAAACTACATAGTCCTATAAAATCGTACTGTTCGAGGCCTGTGATCATTATGTATATGCACAATAAACTTATAAGCTCAATATAAGAACTGAGATGGAGTAACCTTGACCTTTATTTAAGTTAATGAGTTTTTGTTGTGCAGTGAGGTACACGGGAGGATTATTTACTACATGTGTTTTAGTTAAAGTTGTCTTGTTCATTCAAGTTGCCTTGTTCATTTCCCAATGTGGGTTTAGGGTTATGTTTAGGGGCTTATTGGAACATAATACGTTATTGTGATGAATTGACGGTAACATGGTCTGAGGATTGCGGCTTGGAGTTTATGTTCAACCTCGATGCTTCGCGTCTCAGTTGAACATAATCTCCGAGCCACAACCTCGCTCGTGTTACTGTTAATGAATAACATTAACTTATAATGTTATATGATTTTAGAATATTCAGGGTTTAATTTGAGGTGAAATGTCGGTTATGGAGAGTTGATTTGAGCGCACTGACATTCTTATGAAGCTTTGTCTTTACAATTGAATAAATCAAAGAATTGGCAATTGCATTGTAGATGTTTGTTTATGAAGTAAACTGAACTGAATTTGTTTAACAATACATGCTTTATGAGTATACAATAATTTCACAGCAATCAAGTTTCAACATTCTTACATGTATATTGTTGGGTGTACAACGTAGACAGATTGGCTGCCTTACCATTGATCCTTAAAATAAATGTATATTATTGGGGGTACAATGTAGACAGATTGGCTGCCTTACCATTGATCCTTAAAATAAATGTATATTATTGGGGGTACAACATAGACAGATTGGCTGCCTTACCATTGATCCTTAGAATAAATGTATATTGTTGGGGGTACAACATAGACAGATTGGCTGCCTTACCATTGATCCTTAGAATAAATGTATATTGTTGGGGGTACAACGTAGACAGATTGGCTGCCTTACCATTGATCCTTAGAATAAATGTATATTGTTGGGGGTACAACGTAGACAGATTGGCTGCCATACCATTGATCATTAGAATAAATGTATATTGTTGGGGTACAACGTAGATAGATTGACTGCCTTACCATTGATCCTTAAAATAAATGTATATTGTTGGGGGTACAACGTAGCCAGATTGGCTGCCTTACCATTGATCCTTAAAATAAATGTATATTGTTGGGGGTACAACGTAGACAGATTGGCTGCTTTACCACTGATTCTTAAAATAAATGTATATTGTTGGGGGGTACAACGTAGACAGATTGACTACATTGCCATTGGTCCTTAGACTAAATGTATATTGTTGGGGGTACAATGTAGACAGATTGGCTGCCTTACCATTGATCCTTAAAATAAATATATATTGTTGGGGTACAACATAGACAGATTGGCTGCCTTACCATTGATCCTTAAAATAAATGTATATTGTTGGGGGTACAATGTAGACAGATTGGCTGCCTTACCATTGATCCTTAAAATAAATGTATATTGTTGGGGGTACAATGTAGACAGATTGGCTGCCTTACCATTGATTCTTAGTATAAATGTATATTGTTGGGGGTACAACATAGTCAGATTGGCTGCCTTACCATTGATCCTTAGAATAAATGTATATTGTTGGGGTACAACGTACACAGATTGGCTGCCTTACCATTGATCCATAGAATAAATGTATATTATTGGGGGGTACAATGTAGACAGATTGGCTGCCTTACCATTGATCCTTAAAATAAATGTATATTGTTGGGGGTACAACATAGGCAGATTGGCTGCCTTACCATTGATCCTTAGAATAAATGTATATTGTTGGGGTACAACGTAGCCAGATTGGCTGCCTTACCATTGATCCTTAAAATAAATGTATATTGTTGGGGGTACAACGTAGACAGATTGGCTGCTTTCCCACTGATTCTTAAAATAAATGTATATTGTTGGGGGGTACAACGTAGACAGATTGACTACATTGCCATTGATCCTTAGACTAAATGTATATTGTTGGGGGTACAATGTAGACAGATTGGCTGCCTTACCATTGATCCTTAAAATAAATGTATATTGTTGGGGGTACAATGTAGACAGATTGGCTGCCTTACCATTGATCCTTAAAATAAATGTATATTGTTGTGGGTACAATGTAGACAGATTGGCTGCCTTACCATTGATCCTTAAAATAAATGTATATTGTTGGGGGTACAACGTAGACAGATTGGCTGCCTTACCATTGATCCTTAAAATAAATGTATATTGTTGGGGGTACAAAGTAGACAGATTGGCTGCCTTACCATTGATCCTTAAAATAAATGTATATTGTTGGGGGTACAATGTAGACAGATTGGCTGCCTTACCATTGATTCTTAGAATAAATGTATATTGTTGGGGGTACAATGTAGACAGATTGGCTGCCTTACCATTGATCCTTAAAATAAATGTATATTGCTGGGGGTACAATGTAGACAGATTGGCTGCCTTACCATTGATCCTTAAAATAAATGTATATTGTTGGGGGTACAATGTAGACAGATTGGCTGCCTTACCATTGATCCTTAAAATAAATGTATATTGTTGGGGGTACAATGTAGACAGATTGGCTGCCTTACCATTGATCCTTAAAATAAATGTATATTGTTGGCGGTACAATGTAGACAGATTGGCTGCCTTACCATTGATCCTTAAAATAAATGTATATTGTTGGCGGTACAATGTAGGCAGATTGGCTGCCTTACCATTGATCCTTAAAATAAATGTATATTGTTGGGGGTACAATGTAGACAGGTTGGCTGCCTTACCATTGATCCTTAAAATAAATGTATATTGTTGGGGGTACAATGTAGACAGATTGGCTGCCTTACCATTGATCCTTAAAATAAATGTATATTGTTGGGGGTACAATGTAGACAGATTGGCTGCCTTACCATTGATCCATAAAATAAATGTATATTGTTGGGGGTACAATGTAGACAGATTGGCTGCCTTACCATTGATCCTTAAAATAAATGTATATTGTTGGGGGTACAATGTAGACAGATTGGCTGCCTTACCATTGATTCTTAGTATAAATGTATATTGTTGGGGGTACAACATAGGCAGATTGGCTGCCTTACCATTGATCCTTAGAATAAATGTATATTATTGGGGGGTACAAGGTAGACAGATTGGCTGCCTTACCATTGATCCTTAAAATGAATGTATATTGTTGGGGGTACAACGCAGACAGATTGGCTGCCTCACCATTGATCCTTAAAATAAAAGTATATTGTTCAGGGTACAACGTAGACAGATTGGCTGCCTTACCATTGATCATTAGAATAAATGTATATCGTTGGGGTAAAACGTAGACAGATTGGCTGCCTTACCATTGATCCTTAGAATAAATGTATATTGTTGGGGTACAATGTAGACAGATTGTCTGCCTTACCATTGATCCTTAGAATAAATGTATATTGTTGGGGGTACAATGTAGACAGATTGGCTGCCTTACCATTGGTCCTTAAAATAAATGTATATTGTTCGGGGTACAACGTAGACAGATTGGCTGCCTTACCATTGATCCTTAAAATAAATGTATATTGTTGGGGGTACAACATAGACAGATTGGCTGCTTTACCATTGATTCTTAAAATAAATGTATATTGTTGGGGGGGGGGGGGGTACAACGTAGACAGATTGGCTGCTTTACCACTGATTCTTAAAATAAATGTATATTGTTGGGGGGTACAACGTAGACAGATTGACTACATTGCCATTGATCCTTAGACTAAATGTATATTGTTGGGGGTACAATGTAGACAGATTGGCTGCCTTACCATTGATCCTTAAAATAAATGTATATTGTTGGGGTACAACAAAGACAGATTGGCTGCCTTACAATTGATCCTTAAAATAAATGTATATTATTGGGGGGTACAATGTAGCCAGATTGGCTGCCTTACCATTGATCCTTAAAATAAATGTATATTGTTGGGGTACAACGTAGACAGATTGGCTGCCTTACAATTGATCCTTAAAATAAATGTATATTATTGGGGGGTACAATGTAGACAGATTGGCTGCCTTACCATTGATCCTTAAAATAAATGTATATTGTTGGGGGTACAATGTAGACAGATTGGCTGCCTTACCATTGATCCTTAAAACAAATGTATATTGTTGGGGTAAAAGGTAGACAGATTGGCTGCCTTACAATTGATCCTTTAAATAAATGTATATTATTGGGGGGTACAATGTAGACAGATTGGCTGCCTTACCATTGATCCTTAAAATAAATGTATATTGTTGGGGGTACAATGTAGACAGATTGGCTGCCTTACCATTGGTCCTTGAAATAAATGTATATTGTTGTGGGTACAACATAGACAGATCGGCTGCCTTACAATTGATCCTTAAAATAAATGTATATTATTGGGGGGTACAATGTAGACAGATTGGCTGCCTTACCATTGATCCTTAAAATAAATGTATATTGTTGGGGATAAAACGTAGACAGATTGGCTGCCTTACCATTGATCCTTAAAATAAATGTATATTGTTGGGGTACAATGTAGACAGATTGGCTGCCTTACCACTGATCCTTAAAATAAATGTATATTGTTGGGGTACAATGTAGACAGATTGGCTGCCTTACCATTGATCCTTAAAATAAATGTATATTGTTGGGGTACAACGTAGACAGATTGGCTGCCTTACCATTGATCCTTAAAATAAATGTATATTGTTGGGGGTACAATGTCGACAGATTGGCTGCATTGCCATTGATCCTTAGACTAAATGTATATTGTTGGGGGTACAATGTAGACAGATTGGCTGCTTACCATTGATCCTTAAAATAAATGTATATTGTTGGGGGTACAACATAGACAGATTGGCTGCCTTACCATTGATCCTTAAAATAAATGTATATTGTTGGGGGTACAATGTAGACAGATTGGTTGCCTTACCATTGATCCTTAAAATAAATGTATATTGTTGGGGGTACAACGTAGACAGATTGGCTGCCTTACCATTGATCCTTAAAATAAGTGTATATTCTTGGGGTACAACGTAGACAGATTGGCTGCCTTACTATTGATCCTTAAAATAAATGTATATTGTTGGGAATAAAACGTAGACAGATTGGCTGCCTTACCATTGATCCTTAAAATAAATGTATATTGTTGGGGTACAACGTAGACAGATTGGCTGCCTTACCATTGATCATTAAAATAAATGTATATTGTTGTGGGTACAATGTAGACAGATTGGCTGCTTATCATTGATCCTTAGAATAAATGTATATTGTTGGGGTACAACGTAGACAGATTGGCTGCTTATCATTGATCCTTAGAATAAATGTATATTGTTGGGGGTATAACGCAGACAGATTGGCTGCCTTACCATTGATCCTTAGAATAAATCTATATTGTTGGGGGTACAATGTAGACAGATTGGCTTCCTTACCATTGATTCTTAGAATAAATGTATATTGTTGGGGGTACAATGTAGACAGATTGGCTGCCTTACCATTGATCCTTAAAATAAATGTATATTGTTGGGGGTACAACATAGACAGATTGGCTGCCTTACCACTGATCCTTGGAATAAATGTATATTGTTGGGGGTACAACGTAGACAGATTGGCTGCCTTACCATTGATTCTTAGTATAAATGTATATTGCTGGGGGTACAACGTAGACAGATTGGCTGCCTTACCATTGATCCTTAAAATAAATGTATATTGCTGGGGGTACAACGTAGACAGATTGGCTGCCTTACCATTGATCCTTAGAATGAATGTATATTGTTGGGGGTAAAACGTGGACAGATTGGCTGCCTTACCATTGATCCTTAGAATAAATGTATATTGTTGGGGGTAAAACGTAGACAGATGGGCTGCCTTGCCATTGATCCTTAGAATAAATGTATATTGTTGGGGGTAAAACGTAGACAGATTGGCTGCCTTACCATTGATCCTTAGAATAAATGTAAGCAAATAAGTAATAATGCAGGATAAAACACTAAAGGTAGGAACATACAAACTGGGGAAAGAAAAGGAAAATAATAAATACAGATATTCAAAATATCGCCGCGTCAATATTAGAAGCGACACTGGAGGCAGTTCAATGTAAATACGTAGGCTTAATTGGGGAGATCAGGTCATTAATACCATTGATACGAACACAATTTTTGACACCGTTTCTGCCCATGAAAAGCGTTGTTGGATGTTTAATACCTACTCAAACTCTGTCTTCAACGTGGAGTTTACTGAATATAGTAATGAAATGGGAACTATATTTTAGATGTTTGTTTATTTCTGGCCATTGAAGGAAAAGGAAACAAATCAATTGTGCTACTTTCTGTAACTCATTTTGAAGACACCAGCCGCAGTATTCTTATTTTCTTCCATTTCAACAGTTTTCGTGCACAGAGTTCATGCTTCACACTGTTAAATTGCCAGAAGGCACATAGAACGCATTGGAATTCAGGGGACGATATGTCAAGAAAATACTGTTTACACGTATCCTTAACGACCCAAGGGATGTAACTCTATTTGTTGTCTTCTGCGATTATAAAAGCAAAATAATTATCACGAATTTGGTCCAAGTGATTGTGGAGTTGAGAAATGCGACCACAAATTTATTTCCACTATGCTTGTATTATGTTTCAAACGGGACAAAAACGTTATCTCCGCCCACGTGTATGGTATATGGAGATTTAATACCTGGATGTCTCATTTAAACACCTCGCCTATGGCCCGGTGTTTAAAAACCGACATCCAGGTATTAAATCTCCATATACCATACATGTTGGTGGAGATAACTTACAATAAGCCTGCCGCTAAAGGTGGAAGTTTTTGTTTTAAAAAATATCAGCTTCATACACTTAATTCAATTCTAATCGTGATATAAATACTGAACACAACGAAAGTGGACTGGAAACAATGATATTTGTTGCAGTTTCTCCTGTATGTCACGCCTGTCAAGGGCAAATCTACAATTCGGGTCTTTGATTTAAATCCTCCGCACTCTATCCTTGTTGTGTTCTATCTTAATATTTCTTTAGCCTTGTCTAATTAATGTAGGTGGGGCGCGGTGGCTCAGTAGGTAGAGGTGCAGGCTGCAAGCCGAGAGGTCATCGGTTCGAATCCCACCTAACACAACCGCGTTGTGCCCTTGGTCATGACACTTCACCCCCATTGCCCACATTGGAGCACGGTGGCCTTGTGTACTAAAGCCTGCTGTACGTCGACGTGCACTTGTATTCAAGTGATCTGAATAAAACTGTCGTGGTCATGTTTAGCCATTGTTCAGAAATATGTGAACTTAAACACCAATAAATAAATAAACAAATAAATAAATAAATAAATAAATAAATAAATAAATAAATAAATAAATAAATAAATAAATAAATAAATTGATGTAGGTTGGAACGCCAGTTATGTAAGTTTCAAAAGTTTCGACGTGTATTTCTAGATAAGAAGAGGCATTCACACACCAAATCTGATGCGAGCGTTCCACACATTGCGTCAAAGAAACAATTATAAAATGTGTTTTTCCATTTTACAATTTCTACACAGTGGAGATGCCAGAAAATGTTTCACGGCGGAGGGGACGGGCGCGCAAGTAGCAGAGAGGTTTCCCATTAAGGTTGGTTTAAGATCATAGCATTGCATTGCATTCAAACACAGCAGAAGATTTCTAACAGTGTCTCCATTACACATAATATGAAAAGTCATCAAGTGCACCCACCAACATGCAGAACATGCTTAATTTGGACATAACTGTACATAGTCATTAGAAAAATGTCAGCTGTCAAATATGAAAGCTTTTGGTGCAATAGATTCCGAGAAGCAGATGTTTCAATGCTGCCTCCACCCCGATCCACATAATGTACATTTGACCGCCCAAATCATCAAAATACGACTCCAGTGCTTAAGTAAAATTTGCAAATCAGCATTACCCTATATTGCAATTTTTAATTACAAATTTCTTTCAGTTAATTAGAATTTTTTTTTTATTAATTGCAGGTAATTACAATTACAAATTGATCTAACCCTGCCTTGGCCATATTACAATATGTCAAACAGGTAAAGCTTTGATTCACATTAGTAATTCACAAGAACATTTAAATAATTCTTACGTTAACCCTTTACCCAACGAATCGTCCGCATCCGCCCGCGTAATATGTAAATTCAGCATTTGAAAAAATATTATTTTTCAAAAAATTTCAACAAAACCATATCGTGTGACCCCTCGTTGGAACGAGCTCGTCGAGCTCCTTCCAACGAGGGGTCACATGATATGGTTTTGTTGAAATTTTTTGAAAAATTTAAAAAAATGTTTTTTAAAATAATAAATTTTGATATCGTCTGCGTTGGGTAAAGGGTTAACCACGGCGTAAACATTATGAGGGGAGACGGGAACAAGTTCTTCTAAACACGTCAGGTAGGAACTCGGACAAAATTGTATATATTTATTATAACGCTTATTTTATAAAGCATGAAAACATCTGGGAGTTGGAAGGATTTTTGTCAGGAACCAGGTCTACGTGTTTCCCCACTGCCTTCTTTGTTGCTGGACCACTGCCACTCTAGCATCAAATCCCACTCCAGAACTTTTTCCCCATTCACAAAATTAAGATGTGGGACCAATTAACATCTTCAAAAACAACCCAAAAGAGTTTGATTTAAGCTGGCATATGATCATTTTTATGACGTCTTATTTTATGTGTGGTCTAACGTGTAGTCCAATCAATCTGATACTTAACCCCAACGAATTGATGTAACAAAGATTTCGCTTTTAAATGAAGAATATATGTCTAAATAACAATAAACTAAAAATTCCCCAAAATACCACAAAGGGAAAGTATGTTTTTGATGACTTATTTCTTTGCGAGAAAATAAAAATAGTCAAATTATACCCCAACCGCCAATAATTTGCTATACAAATGTTTGTATTGTTTGGGGTAGTAATTAGTTTGCAAAATAACGTATGATTTTTCAGATCTACAGATTATCTACATTGACATTGCAGAAATTATTATTTTACATCTTTTATTTATATGACATTGATATATCGTCGGCTGAATGCTAGAATGTTCTATGTCCCATAAGGGAGATAATACATAGTCCCATAGGGGAGATAATACATAGTCCCATAGGGGAGATAATACATAGTCCCATAGGGGGGATAATACATAGTCCCATAGGGGAGATAATACATAGTCCCATAGGGGAGATAATACATAGTCCCATAAGGGGAGATAATACATAGTCCCATAAGGGACATAGAACATTCTAGCACTTAGGAGACGATATAATGGTAATTGTTAAAACCTTTTACCCCCAAAATTACATTTTTTGCTACCATTTATTTGGAGTTTATGAGAGTGATTAATCATACCGATTTAGTGTATAATACGATGACAGTGTTTGAGCTTGGAATTATTTGAACGTGTAGTCATAAAATTCCAATTTTCGTACCTTTTATTTACGTTTCCTTAAGTTTCACCCAAAAATTACACATTTTCTTATGATCAGTAATTGGGATTTCAAGTATAATGTTGTACTCGGTACTTCTGACCTAAATTTTATGGAAGGATTGTTGTTTGGACACTTTTAATGAATATTTAGCAAATTCCAATTTTCGCTAATATTACTGAATTTGTCAATGCTTTCCCCAAAATAAAAATTTCCCGTGATGAGATTTATGGGAATTTTCTATATGTTATTTTGCATTCTAATTTCTGTCCCAAAATAACACAAACATTTGTATAACAAGTTCTTGGTGGTTGAGGTATAATTTGACTTGATTGACTGGACAAGTGAAAGGATTTGGATTAATGGTTTGTAAAAAATTAATGATATTAAAATGTTCTGTAACCAACATTAATGAAAAGTGTTTGCGTGGGAAGTGCTTCCCCGAATATGTTCAAAGTGCTGATTTGGGCACGTTGGCTTAGCGGGGTTACAAATACATAACTGGTCAAATATGAACAGTTTTGGACTTCTGGACACTACAGTTAAAAGTAGAAGTCCTGTTGTGAGATGCGCACAAATACCACGTTGATATGCGCGTTAATGTACGCGTTATGACTCAAGTAAAGCTATCAAATTCTGTACATATGGCCTGCGCACAAGCAATGTTTCAGCCAATGGACCTCCGGGTAACCCGGAGGTCCATTGGCAGAAACATTGCATGTGTTTGCTATGAGTAACCAAGAGAACCTGTCGTGCTTTGGATGCCATTCGATATGGCAAATGCGCGCAATTCCAACGCGCATTTAAGCCTAGATAAGCGCACTATTCGTGACTGGACTTCTAGTTTTAACTGTAGCTGGCTATGGCGATTCCGTTGTCGTTAAACCAAAGCAACGCACTCTCATGCGTTACCCACATTATTAAAGTTGAGTACCTTTAGGCATGTTTAAAACCAGCAACAGGAGCGCGATCCGAACATATTTGTGAATTATCATTACAACGATGTAAAACTAAGTTGAACATTATCCCTTTGAACCCTATATACGAAAAAAGAGAGGAAAAAAAACGTGTCTCAAAAGTATTATTATCAAATTATGGAATCACAGTCCTTTTATGTTGTTGTATATGAAGCACTGGAAGCTTTTAAGTGTGCCGTCTTTTCCAATTAATTAACCCTTTACCCAACGTAACGGCCAAAACCGGCCAGCGCTATTCTCAAAAATTGCCAATTAATTTTCAAAATATTTTCATTTTTTGTCTCAAAAAAATAGGTTATAACCCCTCGTTGGAACGAGCTCGTCGAGCTCGTTCCAACGAGGGGTCATAACCTATTTTTTTGAGACAAAAAATGAAAAAAATTAGTTTTTCAAGAATTTTTTTTGCAAGTGTCGTCTGCTTTTCATGTTAGGTAAAGGGTTAATAAACATGAACGCGCGCTAAAATGTTTATCCAAAGATCGCAATAGGACATGGAAGCCGCGTTTCATCCGAAACGACAAGCACATTTAGAAGTCTGAAAATGAAATCTGATATTAAAATGTCAATTAACCCTTTAATCAATATCACAATTTAATATTAGAATTCTTTTTTCTAAAACATATCGGACAATAATTTCAACAAGACAATATTAACCCTTTGAACTCTAGTGGTATCTTCCATTCCAGTTCAATAGCAGCAATTAGAAGAGTCCATATTCATTATTTGGGGTAGACCAATCAATATTTTTAACGTGCAGCCTCGGAAAATATTCATTGGTCTACCCCACACATTCACTGAACAACCATCCAATGACTTTAGGACGTATAATGTTCCAGGTCGGAAAAAAACGACCGCTAGAGTTCAAAGATTTAAGTGAATCCTCATTGGAACGAGCTCGTTTCATTGAAACCTCACAGGATATGCTTTTGTTGAAAATTCTTGAAAAATAATGTAAATAACGTGGGAGGATGTGGCCGTCTCGTTATAATATTGTGTTAACCACGTTTTTACAGAATTTATGTTTATGCACAAAACATTTGAGTCTCGCTCTTTTTTACGGCAATATCTCAATTCGTCTTGGAGATATATGTTTTTTTAAAGGATTAGTGGAATATAGCATTCGATTATGTCTGTTGATAGTCTACTAAAATTTTGTTTAAAAAATCTGGGTTGAAGCTAAATAATTCACCAATATCAATAGAGAGTGCCATTTTGTCTGCCCTATCAGCTGATGTCAAATTTTCGTCTACGTACTGATGTGGTAAAATATAGCCTTGAATGCCTACTCCCTCGGTTTGCCTTTTTTATCGAAAAATATGATATAATTCATAAATTAATTGATGATGACACAAAACAAACCTCTTGTGATATTGAATTTACCATTTCTGATGGTTTGGCTGTTTTTAAATCACATTCTGTCTTCTGAAGACATTTCACATTTCGTTTGATAAATGTTTTGCATTTTTTGTAACAATGCCTCCGATTTCTCAGTTAAGGCAACTAGGGTTATTAGTTTGACACTGACAAAACATAAAACACTGATTTATTCCAACAGTATGAAGAGTACAGCTCATGTGATATCTCATAACACCGATAAAATGTATAAAACTATCAAATTTTGAAACTGTAGTGCTCCGCGTGTGCTACAAGTATCCATAAGTGGACTTTCATAACTTTGGTTTTGATCCCCACAGACACCCATTCTGACAAAAATAGTGAAATTGCAGAAAATATGTTCCCAAAGAGGATGAATCAAAAATTTGTTTCAGGAATATATTGTTCTTTGATGTTTAACATATTTCTCTATGTGTGTGTTCGAAGGTTGAGGGTAAAAGATATCGGCTGCTAATTATTGAAAATGTAGCCAGATAAATGAAAAGTAAAGAAACTTTTTGTCTAATGGATAGACAGTCAGACCAGACTGACATGCAATCACACATTTTAGAAGTCGATATAAGAGTACTGACTGACATACAGTGACAAATATAATGAGAAGAGCTTGGCTATGTTTGACAAACAGAGAACAACTCTGAGGACCATGAGTGTTGCAGTCCCAAAGCAAACCATAAGAGAGTGCGTGCTATTAACATCAGTCTCCAAAACATGCTGTACAGTCTTTCCAAATGTTTCTCATCAGCTTGTGGGTTTCATGTTGGTTGGGTGGGGGACTTGGCTGAAGGAGTTAACAAATTTGGTATTGAGTTTTTGTGCTGTAACATCGGAACCCTGACAGCACTAGTACTAGAGTACCATATTGGTAGCTATGTACAAATGTCATTCATTCACATCTGTCACTTCATTATGTTCTTGTTTTCATTGTACACCCCCCCCCCCCAAAAAAAAAAAAAAAAAAAAAAATAAGTTATGTTCCAAAATACTCTTTCAATGAAGAAATTGTTGTCTGACATTTTTAACAGCCTAATAAGGGTGAAAACGTCTAAATATCAATAAATACATGAGCCATATAGGTCTTCTGGCTTTTTTAATAGTAATTTAGAAGGTGGAGGGTTGGAAAATTAAAATTCCCATCTATCCATAGTACCATGAGGGGGATCGTGGTTCAAATAAATAGGGTACAATAGACTGTTATTTGGTATTTGCCAGCGGTTGTGTGTTCCTGGAGGCTACACTTGTTCAAGATGTGAATTTGCTTTCATCAACAGCCTTGTTTTGACAATATGTAGTCTTTATTGCTGACTGTGGCACAATATAACATTCAAAACAATAAAACGGTATTGTATGGTGTGTGCCCCCCCCCCCCCCCCCCCCCCACACACACACACACACCCCATGAACATTTAAATGTGAAATAATCTCCAAAAGTAATAATCAAATCAGGGTTGGAAGCCAAAAAGTGTATTTCCTATAGGTATCACAGAACTAAATATTGTCCCATAGGCGACCATTATAACCATCAGGCGAATTAACATATGATCTCATCACTTTAATTCTGGCATTCCAATATATTGGTCAAGTATAAACCATCAGAAAACTTTTCCGACCTGAAAACAGGAGAGTCATGCAACAAATAATAGAGAATATCTGACAGGAAGGGAAGTACCGTCCACGTGCACATGTTCTCAGGGAATTCCCAACGAAAACACATCAGCAGTCAATTGTATTTTTTAGGTCCAAGAGTCATCAAATCACCCTTTTTATTTACCTGAATTATTCAACAATAATTCAAGATGTCAGCAGAATGCTTCAAATATTTTCAACAACATATCTTCTCAAGGAGTCATTTCCAAGAGCAACATTCCACCGTGGACTGTTCTCTTTCCAACGGGGGTGGGAGTGGGGGGGGGGGGGGGGGCAATATTTCCATAGACGCAATAATATTAGATTCCAAATACTAATTATAGGAATAATCATCAACAATTTTATTAATTAAATATCGTGTAGTCGGGTACAACCCGGCTCTTCATTAATTAAAATCTTGCTTATTATGATATTTATAACCTGGTAAACGCATACGTGGACTTCACCGCCCACGTGTGAATGGAGAACAATCAATTGCAGCGACTGTGCTGTATTTTATTCAACCAAATAAGGTTTCATGTTACACCGCACTTCAGGTGATATATGTAGAATATATCCATATATATATAGTGTACCAAATGTTCACCACTCGTGGTGAACATTTGGTACACCAAGCTACTTTGGGTATATTTTATTTATACCATGATTGTCAGATTATTAAGAGTCGCTATTATTTTTCACGATTTTACTGAGCAACAGGCGCACATACGTGCGAATCAGTTTTTGTTCATATGAGAATCTGTGGGCGGTACTTCGGCTATCAATTATATCGCCGAAACGAAATGGAAAAAGAAACATGATCTTTTAATTTTAATAACATAATAGCATACTATTTCGAGTTATGACTGCTTTATTAACAGGAGACAACGCATGTTTGTTAATATTTGGCATCTTATGAGGAAAACCTCTTTTAAAACGTAATAAATATTTGCCACTTTCATCTCACTCTTCTCTTGGTCATGATTAGCCATTTTGCAGAAATATGTCATCTTAAAATCCAATAAATAATAAATGAATAATCTCACTCTTCTCGAGGTGATGTGCGATAAATTTAGACAAGTTCAAGTCGATGTCACCAAAGGTCAACTTGGATGTAGTTCTACTGTTGGTGTAAAATTTTACTATTGGAATCCCATTGCGGACGTGTTCACCACGGTTGGTGTGTAAAGCTAAAATTTAGGTCATAGGCTTTTCATATTTGATAGAATAGGGAACCATGGTATAAAATATGATAGGATGTTTTGTGTGTATTCAGTTCAACGGGTATAACAGATCACTCTGTCTTATTCTGTGTAATTTTCACTACATGGTGACTTCCTCCTTGCCGTTTTTTTTTTTGCATTAGATTGATATACGTTGCATCCAGTGATATAATCTACTTATTTTTTTATACGGTGCTTTAGATGGATGTATATAGTTTTGGCTTAATTTCGCATCTGCACTATGTTTTGCCCTATTGCAGACACATAGAAAGCAGTCTCAGGAACGTAGTCAGCGATAGCAGTCCCAGATATTAGGGGACATAACTGGCGAGTCTGACATATTAGATACATCTGGAAGCACACTCTCGTATTAAAGAGAAATTCATGTTGGTTTCCATCCCCACAGGAAACGGAATCCACGGCAACATCGTTTTGTGATTAAGTATTCATAACCTACGTCGCTAGACCAACATACAGCATAAATCTATTGCGTTAGTTGAGCTGAGGTAGCATGATTAACTTGTCCTTATTGTGGCTTCATAAAAGTGAGCGCAGACATATAACATCCGTGCCAACTTGGTCAAGTAATATAATTCTGCAAAGACAAGCAAGGCGTCAACAAAACAACGATCGCAGGATAGTGAGTAGGTCATTTGTAGCATTAGTGGTGGAAGTAAACAGTAATTGTCGCAGGCGATAACGGGTAGAAGCCAGTGATATTACCAGGAAAAAAGAGTACTAACACAATGGCAGAGGCCAGGCCAGGCGCTCGCGGTTAACACCACTTCACCACGAGTGGTGAACATTTGGGCCACCAAGCCTCTTTGGGTATATTTTATTGATAAAATGATCGTCAGATTATTAAGAGTCGCTATTATTTTCTCTAGATTTTACTGAACAGCAGACGCACATGCGTGCGAACCTGTTTTTGTTTACATGAGCATCGGTGGGCGGTACTTCCGATGTCAATTTTGTCGCCGAAACGAAATGACAAAAGAAACGGAGCCTTTTTCGTTTTAATAACATAATAACATACTATTTCCAGTTTAGGATGCTTTATTAACATGAGACAATGCATGTTTGTTAATTTTTGGCATCTTATGAGATAAACCCATTTAAAAACGTAATAAATAATTGCCGCTTTCATTTCACTCTTCGCGAGGCGACGTGCGATAAATTTAGACAAGTTTGTATTCAGATCGACGTCACCAAAGGTCAACTTGGATTTAATTCAATTGTAGGTGTAAAACTTACCTATTGAAATTCCATTGCTGACGTGTTCCACACGGTTGGTGTGTAAAGCTAAAATTTATGTCATAGGCTTCTTATATATATAGTAGAATAGGTTATCATGGTTTAAAACATACTTATTAGAAAGTATGTATAATGTGACTTTGTAATACACCTGTACTCTTGAAGTTCTTGAACGTTAGTATATGGTCTTTCAAATTCAGTTGTATGAATGAATTAGTTGGTCAACTTTTAAAACCTTTCGGTCTGCTGGTCAAGGATAGCTTGGCAACTAGCTTTCTGCCCTTGTCGGTCCACCTCATTACTTGGACTATACTACCATGTGGATCTCCGTTTATGTCCGTTTGTATTGTAGTGTTGTTCCGAGTTGTATGGTGGTATCTTATAAAATCTATGCCATTCCATTCGTCTACCCATTAGAAGGGCCTCTTGCCAAATGTGGTATAGTATATGGCCCTATAGATATTCCCTTTTGAACATACATACTTTCTAATTTATGAACTATTTTCTCTCCGTTTTAGAACAGATTTGTATTGATGTCACCCTAATGATGTTTAGTGTGATTAAAACTATTTACCAAAGGGGTCGACAGTATCCACCTACGTAATTGAGAAGTTATCAAACTTATTTTTCTAAAAAACTTCAACAATACCATGTCATCTACCCCCCCCCCCCTCCCTCTCATTGGAACGAGCGCGTTCAAATAAGGGATCATGTGATATGGTTTTCTTGAAAGTTTTTGTAAAATTGGAAAACAAAAATAAACTAGGAAGTGTTTATATCCTTTGCATTGGGTAAAGGATTACAACTACAGTTGAAAGTAGACGTCCTGTAACGAACTGTGCGCTTATCTAGGCTCAATTGCGCGTTGGAATTGCGCGCAATTGCCATATCGAATGGCATCCAAAGAACGACAGGTTCTCCTGGTTACTCATAGCAAACACAGGCAAGGTTTCTGCCAATGGACCTCGTGAATATGTAGCGCTAGACACAACTGGTGAAATGGTTTATTCAGTTTACTGATGATCTCACTGAACACAAAAAAAGTTATTTAGCCTTTAAAGAGATAATGTGGGGAGCGCGGTGGCTCAGTGGTAGACTGTTGGACTTCTATGCTAGAGGTCCCGAGTTCGATCTCCATCCGGGACGACCCCAGTTGTGTCCTTGGGCAAGGCGCTTTATCCTGTTTGCCTACGGGGGCACGATGACGCAGTGTACTAAAGCGTACTGTACGTCGACGGTACACGTCTTCAACCGCTGTAACCCTGCTTGAGCGGAGCTTGAACAGAGTTAGAATGTTGAGGAGCTGACAATTGCTCGTCGATGCTCGGTGGTTCTCTCCGGGCACTCCGGCTTCCTATACCCGTAAAACTGCCACGATCACGATTAGCCATTGTTCTTAAGTATGTGACCTTAAACACAATAAATAAATAAATAAATAAATAAATAAATAAATAAATAAATAAATAAATAAATAGGTAATGTGTTGCGCATTTTATTCCTCGCATGGAATAGGCGGTGCTTTTAAGACTAAATGTCACACACAAACAAATGAAATCTGAAGATGAAATAATAGATCATATATATATATATATATATATATATATATATATATTTAAATACCCATTTATACACAATAGTTGAACACTAAAATCGAATATTTTCTCATATGTGCTGTTGGCGGATGTAAATTGTTTTCCTTCGAACAAGACAAGTTAACGTATATTGCATATTACATACAGTCAAATTAGATTATTGTCATCTTGAAAAGGTCAATTATTACGACGCATATCTTGTTTGAATGAACATTTAGAGATATGTCAAATTTGAATTAACCCTCAAAAACACTTGATCCTTTATACAATCAGACATACAGTACAGTCGCCATGGACTGATCGTAATCCACGGGTGGGCAGTGTTGAGTTTAGTGAACTGATCGTAATCCACGGGTGGGCAGTGATGAGTTTAGTGAACTGATCGTAATCCACGGGTGGGCAGTGATCAGTTTAGTGAACTGATCGTAATCCACAGGTGGGCAGTGATGAGTATAGTGAACTGATCGTAATCAACAGGTGGGCAGTGATGAGTTTTGTGAACTGATCGTAATCCACGGGTGGGCAGTGATGAGTTTAGTGAACTGATCGTAATCCACAGGTGGGCAGTGATGAGTATAGTGAACTGATCGTAATCCACGGGTGGGCAGTGATGAGTTTAGTGAACTGATCGTAATCCACGGGTGGTCAGTGATGAGTTTAGTGAACTGATCGTAATCCACGGTGGGCAGTGATGAGTTTAGTGAACTGATCGTAATCCACGGGTGGGCAGTGATGAGTTTAGTAAACTGATCGTAATCCACAAGTGGGCAGTGATGAGTTTAGTGAACTGATCGTAATCCATGGGTGGGCAGTGATGAGTTTCGTGAACTGATCGTAATCCACAGGTGGGCAGTGATGAGTTTAGTGAACTGATCGTAATCCACGGGTGGGCAGTGATGAGTTTCGTGAACTGATCGTAATCCACGGGTGGGCAGTGATGAGTTTAGTGAACTGATCGCAATCCACGGGTGAGCAGTGATGAGTTTAGTGAACTGATCGTAATCCACGGGTGGGCAGTGATGAGTTTCGTGAACTGATCGTAATCCACGGGTGGGCAGTGATGAGTTTAGTAAACTGATCGTAATCCACGGGTGGGCAGTGATGAGTTTAGTGAACTGATCGTAATCTACGGGTGGGCAGTGATCAGTTTAGTGAACTGATCGTTATCCACAGGTGGGCAGTGATGAGTATAGTGAACTGATCGTAATCAACAGGTGGGCAGTGATGAGTTTTGTGAACTGATCGTAATCCACGGGTGGGCAGTGATGAGTTTAGTGAACTGATCGTAATCCACAGGTGGGCAGTGATGAGTATAGTGAACTGATCGTAATCCACGGGTGGGCAGTGATGAGTTTAGTGAACTGATCGTAATCCACGGGTGGTCAGTGATGAGTTTAGTGAACTGATCGTAATCCACGGTGGGCAGTGATGAGTTTAGTGAACTGATCGTAATCCACGGGTGGTCAGTGATGAGTTTAGTAAACTGATCGTAATCCACAGGTGGGCAGTGATGAGTTTAGTGAACTGATCGTAATCCACGCGTGGGCAGTGATGAGTTTAGTGAACTGATCGTAATCCACAGGTGGGCAGTGATGAGTTTAGTGAACTGATCGTAATCCACAGGTGGGCAGTGATGAGTTTAGTGAACTGATCGTAATCCACGGGTGGTCAGTGATGAGTTTAGTGAACTGATCGTAATCCACGGTGGGCAGTGATGAGTTTAGTGAACTGATCGTAATCCACGGGTGGGCAGTGATGAGTATAGTGAACTGATCGTAATCAACAGGTGGGCAGTGATGAGTTTTGTGAACTGGTCGTAATCCACGTGTGGGCAGTGATGAGTTTCGTGAACTGATCGTAATCCACGGGTGGGCAGTGATGAGTTTAGTGAACTGATCGTAATCCACGGGTGGGCAGTGGTGAGTTTAGTGAACTGATCGTAATCCACATGTGGGCAGTGATGAGATTAGTGAACTGATCGTAATCCACAGGTGGGCAGTGATGAGTTTAGTGAACTGATCGTAATCCACAGGTGGGCAGTGATGAGTTTAGTGAATTGATCGTAATCCACAGGTGGGCAGTGATGAGTTTCGTGAACTGATCGTAATCCACAGGTGGGCAGTGATGAGTTTAGTGAACTGATCGTAATCCACGGATGGGCAGTGATGAGTTTAGTGAACTGATCGTAATCCACGGATGGGCAGTGATGAGTTTCATGAACTGATCGTAATCCACAGGTGGGCAGTGATGAGTTTAGTGAACTGATCGTAATCCACGGGTGGGCAGTGGTGAGTTTAGTGAACTGATCGTAATCCACGGATGGGCAGTGATGAGTTTCGTGAACTGATCGTAATCCACAGGTGGGCAGTGATGAGTTTCGTGAACTGATCGTAATCCACAGGTGGGCAGTGATGAGTTTAGTGAACTGATCGTAATCCACGGGTGGGCAGTGATGAGTTTAGTGAACTGATCGTAATCCACGGGTGGGCAGTGATGAGTTTCGTGAACTGATCGTAATCCACAGGTGGGCAGTGATGAGTTCAGCAGGTAAACAAATCATCATCCGTAACATTTTAATTAATGAAATACCGGGATGTATATTTTTGATAATCATTTCTCTAATTAGTGTTTGAAATCTAATATTAGTGAATCGTTGGGAATATTGCCCAGTCGAGGAAAATAACCATTCCACAGTGGCCGTACTGTTATAAAACGGGACTGTCTTTACAAATGCAGAAAATTTCTACCAGGGGCCAATGTCACTAGTTAATAAAAACTGATTCAACAGTATTTTTTGGAATTGTATTTTCTAATTCTGACTTTAACCCTTTACCCAACGAATCGACCGCATCCGCCTCCGTAATATCCAAATTGAGCAGTTGAAAAAATATTATTTTTCAAAAAAATTCATCAAAACCATATCATGTCACCCCTCGTTGGAACGAGCTCGTTCCAACGAGGGGTCACATGATATGGTTTTGTTGAAATTTTTCGAAACATTTAAAAAAATGATATTTAAAATAATAAATTTTGATATCGTCTGCGTTGGGTAAAGGGTTAAATGGGTTAAATTGAACCATTAGCTTTTTCAGAGATCTGGTAATTTCCCAGTTTGCAAACCGTTAGATCTTTTAAAATGCTAATGATTCTTTTTAGTCAGTTATTTTAAATAGGTAGAAAATAAAATTCTGGAATATAAAATTGTGTAGGTTTTATAGCATTGGTTCCAGATCTTAATACCAGTTATCTCTCCATTGTCCTTTCTACAATACAATAGAACATCACCTGTACAACACATACAAGGACAATGCGCCATTTTTGTTTCTGTTTTGTGATTCAGTCTGGATTTCGCAGGATTTAATTTGAGAAATCTCGATTCACTGGGAAAACTGAGTCGCGACCAAATCGAGATCTGATTTCAAAAAGACACCATTTATGTGATCGCAGTACAGTGTTTTATGAAATGCGCAAATCAGTGTGAGTTTTACGAGATTAGGTCCGTAGGGAGGGTGTGCTGTGTCTTTTCATTGATTTGTCGTTCTGACACATAAAGTGTATTGAGTGACGTATTCAAGTGTGTAAATTGTCTGGGCAATCACATGACATCTTTAAACGATTTACCTGTTTGGAGAAAAGAAAAGGCTATACAGAAAGATAAGTGTGAGAAACAGGTCAGTTTCGAACGGGCGGGAGACATTGTAAAATCTGTGCCTGGCATGAATTCAAAATCAGCATCATTTACCACTGCAGTAAAACAAACACTATCGATTGAAACAAAATCGATTGAATACCAGACACCAACAACTTGGCTCACAGGCGCTATTCTAAGATTATTAAAACCCTTTACAATAGAACACTCCTGTGAAACCAAAACGGAGCCAAGGTCAAGTCCATACGTCCACCCTCCAAATTGCCAACCAAATATGGATAAATGCAACCAAACACAATATAATACAATGGAATTGTCGAGGTTTTAGACCGAATTTTACTGAGCTGGGCCTTTTAAGCTGAAATATAAACCTGATGTTTTTCACTTGCGGCAAATAATTTTCAAGAAACCTGACACTCGAGATCATTTAGCTTTTAAACATTATACTTCGTATGATACCTAGGCTGACGAAAATGATCTTCGTTTTCGTGGAATGGCTGTCTTAGTCAGAAACGACATATATTATTCACAGTCCTGTTTCTTTACAGACACATTTATAAACTGTTGTGGTACGCCTAACCATAGACAAGACAATTACATCTGTTTACATTTCACCAAATAAGACCCCTCAGCTGAATGACCTTTACCAGCTGGTTCACCAACGTCCAACTGCAAACATATTGTTCAGAGATTTTAGCACACAGCCCTCTTTGGGACAACTCTTGAAGCAAACGGGACCTCAAATGATAAACAGCAGAAGAGCTGGATTTACAATATGATTTGTGCTTGTACAATAATGATTCAGACACTTATTTGCACCCGTATTTGGTTCTTACACTTAAATTGATCTTACAATTCCATGTTCTTCAGTCTTCCTTGATTTTTCTTGGAAGGTTGAAGATGACTTTTGCTGGCGTGACTACTTTCCGGTTATGTTGGAAAGTGTGGTTCCAGCGTATGTTTAGAGAGTGCCCCAATGGGAATTTAAAGAGACCAACTGGGACACTTTCGCATCACTTTGTTTTGAATGACACAAGGAAACAATGTGTAGACATTGCTGAGCAAGTTGAACAGTTTATTTAAGAGTTGCTTGATATTGTAAACACCGTCATGCCAAAAGCCTCGGCTAACCGAAAACGATTCACCAAACCATGGTTGGATAAAGATTGCAAGCAGGCTATAAAGGAACGCTCATTTTACACTCAAAAACACCAACTCATACCCTCATACCCTCATATGACGAAAAAAGGGATTCTATAAGACCGACATATCCTAAAAAGGGATTCCACAAGTGGGATTCCAGTAAACGTGGTGATCGATGGAATCCCTTCATTGTATGATGGTATAAGTGGGTGTTTTTGAGTCTCATGGTGTATAGTTCACAAAGTCATGTACGTATTATATTATTTGGTCTATTTTCACACGAACAGTTTTTAATGGTCTGCAGAAACACATGATATAAAAATGTGTTATTTTAACTTTTCCTCAACTCTTAAAACAACTGGAACAAGCCGAAATCATCCTCCCTTGGAACGAGCTGGAAGAGGCGGTCGCATGATATGGTCTTGTTGATATTTTTGAGAACAAAATGTTTTACCAATTTGTATATTTGCACAGTTTGCATAATAGGCGTCGGATGGAGCAGATTCGTTAAGTAACTGTCAATCGCTCGCTCCGTGGAACCGTGGGGCGCCATTTTCTACTCGCAAAGAGTAAACATTGCTGGGGACCTGGCATGCAGGAGTGACCTTAACCCTTTGAACCTTCGTTTCCTGGAATGGTATCGTCTGTGTGTACACTTACAGACAGATGGGTCAGTCCAATATCAATATACAGGAAGGATAAAGTAATAAATGCATGCAGTAATGCAGACTTCAGTTATTATTTTATCATCAATGCCCCGTGTATAGACCTCTTATAATAAGACAAGCATGGGACGAACTTATGCCTTGGACTGAAAATCTTTCTTACGCGTTCAAAGGGTTAAAATGAAAGACTGGAGGGTCCTGTTTCGTTGGATGCTGTCTGGAGGTTTAATCGCGATCCCAAGTAGACATCTAATTTTGTTGTTATTTTCTTTCAGCCTACAGTTAAAACTAGAAGTCCTGTCCTAAAATGCGCACAAATGGCACGTCGATTTGCACGTTAATCTACGCGTTATGACCATGGTAAGGCTATCAAATTCTGCAGATGCGGCCTGTGCACAAGCAAAGTTTCAGCCAATGGACCTCCAGGTAACCCGGAGGTCCATTGGCAGAAACATTGCTTGTGTTTACTATGGGTAACAAGGAGAACCTGCCATGCTTTGGGTGCCATTCGATATGACAATTGCGCGCAATTCCTACTCGCAATTAAGCCTAGATAAGCGCACAGTTCGTGACAGGACTTCTAGTTTTAACTGTATTTGTAAATTATATTGTGCATTTAATGTGTTTTAACGCATCATCTCAGAATAGCATTCTATTAATGGGTCTCATTCATTCACACACCTTAATTTAAAATGACCGATTACTAACACTGAAATGTTCTGGTTTTACAACTGTGTTGCAAAATCATATTTTACTAAATTATCTATATACAAAATGATATTTCTTCATTTTAGAGTAAATTCGTGTCTAAAATACCGAATGATGTGATTTTGTGCAGTGGTTCTCACAAAGTAAGAGATCGATTTAACACTTCGAACTATGGAGGCCGATTTTCCGGCCCTGTGACATGATACTTCATAATTTCATTAAGTAGGTTGACTTTTGAGTGAAGGTGTGGTGTCGACCAATCAATATTTTCAACTTAACGTTGAAAATATTAATTGGTCTACCCCCAAATAAAGAATATGGACTCTTCCCGTTGCTGACATTGGACTGATATGGAATATACCACTAGGGCTCAAAGGGTTCAGGAAAACAACTAGTGTAGTTATTCTAAAATTTGAAACATTCCTGAGGAGGGAGTAAATCTACTCCAAAAGTATCAAGTCAAATAGAAAATAATTGTTTCCATCCAGAAGTGCCAATTCATCAACAAAAACATGGACTTTGTATTTTAGTGCATGAGAAATAAATATTCGGAAGATGTTTATTGTTGAGTCTATATGGACCAGGCAAAGTATCGCGGGTATCAACATAACCAGTACCGGGGCGGGGCAGAAACCGTCACCGGGACAAATAAAAAATTGGCTGATCTATGGTAGTGAGATGGGGGAAATTCTCATTTATACCGCCCCAGTCTCGAAACGCGCAGGGCAAACATCGTACCAATTATTCTGTGGCGACATCAAAGTAATCATAAAGCACAAAGATCGTGAAAAATTTCTTCCTGAAATAGCCGATGACGGTGCTTTCATTGTCTTTGATGCCACGTTTGAAAAGTCATAATGGTCAGCCTTATAGAGGTCGTGATGCAGACAGAACATGGACCTTTAGAGTATTTTGATATGTTCATATACAAAAACGTTGAAAGTATGTCGTGCAAGTGTGCCATACACGATTATCAGTCGGTTTTCCCTCGTTCAATTAGGAATTTCCCCATAAAATAATTTTGTCCCGGTGTGACAGGAATGGAAGTCCGTAGGAAAATTAGTCCCTCTGGACTATTATTCCGCGGAATTATAGTCCTAGGTCTAACATTTCTAGGAATAGTGGTCCGCCGGACTACTATTCCTAGAAATGTTAGACCTAGGACTATAATTCCGCGGAATAATAGTCCAGAGGGACTAACGTTCCTATGGACTTCCATTTCTTTTACACCGGTACCGGCGGCATAAAACCTTTAGTACCGGTACTGGTTGGAGATTGAGATGCCTGACATGAACCCGTACGGGGGAGCGAATAAATATATTAAATATGTATTAATAAATACATTGACCCATCTGATTTTCTTTTGCTGGGTGTTATTTAATATGGGGCAGCGAAAAAATATATTTACCCATTTGATTGTTTTTTGCTGGGTGTTATTTAATACAAAAAAAATATAATTTTAAAAAAGAAAATATTTAAATTCTCTCCACACCATAGGACACTTCATTTCTTGTCACCATTTTTCCATTGTCGTGTGGCCATCCATCTTTTTCTCCATAGCCATGCCTTGCATTTTCAATTACCGTCGGGCCTACCGTTAGGTCTGGTTGAATGGTCTTTGAAGGTCTACTTTTGTGATGTCGAGGCCTATTTTCATTATATGTAGTGGTAAAATGTAATGTGATGAGTCTTGCTCGCCGCTGTTCGGTGGTTCTCTCCGGATTTTCTGGCTCCTTTCACTCGTAAAATTGTCTGACAGGAGATGACCCCGATTGTAAAAAGTGGCATTAAACTCCAATAAAAATGTGGTCAGCCGGATTCAGATCCGAAAATACTATTTTCGTGTCTTATCACTTAGCTCCGATAAAAAAGCTTTTTCGGTGCTGCTCTCGCGGCCTATCACACCAGTCCCAGACAAAATGCAAGGCCGCATTGCATACGGAACTAATACCCACTGGTCGTAAAATCAGGACTCACAGTGATTTCGAAAGTGTTCGTAGTCCTCAATAGGCTTTTAAAAAGTGTATGGAACACTGCACAATAGAGAATGGTGGTCGAGTGCTCAAGTGCACTAATTTCTGTAGCCAGCTGATCTGATTTCTATCTATGACCAGTATATATCACGAAGTGAATGGACACATCATTGCAGCATTAGGTGAGGAGGTAATTCCATCACGGCGTACCATCTTATTTTATGTGGTTGTAAAATAACTGGCCTTTCTCGAAAAGAGACGCACAAAGAGCAGCTTACAAATACAAACGAGTCATTCATAAAAAAGAGCTGAATCCGTTGCAGCCGCTACTGAGGTCGCCTCACGATAGCGAACCCTTGGGAGCCAAGGAGAGCCGTTAACCAATCTAACACAGAGCTACAGAATGATATTCTAAAGAGTATCGTTTTCAGCAAATTGTCTTTGTAGGACTGAACTTGAACTAAATAAATGAACTTAATATTGTGAAAAGAAAAGTATCACCATCGGCGGTCTGATAACTTTCTTACTTGACACTGCTTCATGTCGAAGCATTTTATTCACGCCATAACGTCACTCGGACGAGAAACGTCCAAACAGATATATTTTTAGATGGTGTTTTTATACGTAGTCCGAATTTTCCGCGCTGTGAACCTACAGTACATGGAGAGTGTATTATCACTAAATCACCCACAGAGTGGAGATTCCACCCAAGCAATAATTGCAAATTTGTTGCACAGCATAAACAGTACAAGCAAAGTTTCTGCCAATGGACCTCCGGGTTTCAAGTTTTGTACATATCGACAAAAAATCCAAGCAATGTTTCAGCCAATGGTCCATTGGCTGAAACATTGCTTGGATTTTTTGTCGATATGTACAAAATTTGAAAGTTATAGCTTGGGTGATAACTCCACTCCGTGTGTGATTTAGTTACACTCCACTGTCCACGTACTGTAGGACATTTCCCACTGTTTGTATTGTATCGCGTACCGCTGAAATCGTGGTATAAAGGTTGTCTGTCCATACCGTCGTGCACAAAACAAGGTGAAATCTCAACCAATACAGCCATCTGTGAATTACACAAATAGATATTGCACGTAAACACTGGGCGACAGTTTACACTAACATGTAAGAATATTTCTGAGAGTTGAAAGTAGAGTGTGGTGTAATTATAAACCAGGAATTGCAGTTTAACTACACGTATAACAAATTACGTGTCTTCTATAATCCACTTCTAACAAACGTTTATTATACATGAAAGATAAGATACAATAGCACAATCCGATTTTCTTCGTTAACACTTCGTCGCCTGAGTACTGGAATGTCCTATGTCCCATATGGGACATAGGACAATCTAGCACTCAGGCGACGATTTACGCCGAAACAAGACTATTGTCACCTATTTTATGATGATTGTCTATACGTTCTGGTATGCGCAGATAAAATCTACCTTCTAGTTAATTGTTGAGAAGGACTTAGAGAGCCCGTTTCAACAATTACTCAAATGATAGATTTTCAAGTATGTCATAAAGGCTATTTATGGGCATAGCCTGTTTTCCAAACCCTTTTCTGTTTCAGAAATAAAATATTTATTAAAAAAAAATTATTAAACTCCCTCGCATACAGGCGTACATAGAGTTCCTCCACATATGGCTAAACTGGGCGCGGCGGTAAAATGGTTAATGTCGTGAAATGTTATTGAAGGAAGTTGTTGAATTTTTGTACGACCCCTCAATGGAAGTAACTTGGGGAATTTGTTCCCAGGGAGTGTCATGAGGACAAACATTGAAACAAATTTCGAAACTTACTTGAATTTAGCGATGTACGGATTTAGCCCGCACATTTGGTTATCGGTTAATACGTGTTTTAATGTATAATACATATATTTTACACTAACTATCGTACTTTGTGAAAGAAAGGCAGATAATTCCAGAAATGAATATATCCTAATAATATTGACTTTACCATCCAAGTTCTTTTCTCTGTGAAGAAGTTCTTATAAAATCATCTCGCATGTCAATTACACATTGGTTTTCGGGTCTAATTTTCTAACCCAATACGAAGATCAAATAACTTCGCCAGCGCATAATACGCGATGTTATGTGTATCGATTAATCGACCACTTTATGTCCAATGATAAAGCGGAGAACACTGACGTATACAAACAGCTGTCATTGTCAGAAGTGTATTAATATAACACAAAATAGGGGGCACGGTGGCTCACTAGGTAGAGGTGCAGGCTGCAAGCCGAGAGGGCCTCGGTTCGAATCCCACCTGCGGCAACCGCGTTGTGTCCTTGGGTAAGACACATCACACCCATTGCCCACGTGGGGGCACGGTGGCGCTGTGTACTAAGTCATACTGCACGTCGATGGTGCACTTGTCTTCAACCAATGCTAACCCTGCTTGTGTGGAGTTAGTATGTTGGGGAGCTGACAGTTGCTCGGTGGTTCTCTCCGGGTACTCCGGCTTCCTCCACCCGTAAAACTGTCATGGTCATGATTAGCTATTGTGCAGAAATATGTGACATCAATAAATAAATAAATATAAATAACACAACACAATGAAGACATCGAACTTTACGTGACAGAAAGAATGTAATGTGAAGCCTTATCTACCGCAAAATCAAATCCGTCTTGAAATTAATTTTATACAATGTATTCATCCAATTCTGCCGCATGTTAAGATAGTTTTTCGAATAGTTTTGTAATAATAATTTGTGAAAATTAATATAACACTGATTTTGTGTTGTTTAGAAAAGAGTAAGTTGACGGAAATAAACATTAAGACCCGACGCAGTATTTTGTGAAGTCAATGATCATTTTGTTTCACCAACGTAAATGTTTTCAGCACGGGGGAAGTGCACCCTTACAAAACATGTTCGGAATGGTGTTACCACCCTGAAGGAAAAGCCCAACGATAAGTATAAGCAATATTTAAGGGAGTGAACCTCCGTGTTCCACCCGAAGGACTTTTGGCAGAAATACACCTTATTCTGCTTTTGCGTTTTTATGGATTAGTATAACAATAATAATAAATGATTTTCTAGAGCATAAAACCACAAATAGTGCTCTAAAACGCTTGACAAAAATAAATACTCTTTTCTGATATAAAGAGCCACATCTGTTTTGTTTGCCTCTTAGAGAGGTTCGGGAGAATGCTTCAGTAAATAGGACAGTTTTAAAATTTACTTTGAAGACATCGAGAGTTTCTGAAATTCTAACACTAATTGGCAGGGAATTCCACAATCTGGGGACCACGATGGAAAACACACAATCATGAGCCTGATTAGATTTGCTAAAAGGTGCAACTCAGATCCGTACAGCAATGTATTACAGTCAGTTGGATCGGAAAGTAGACCTAGGGTCTCCCTTCGTATACGTTCCTAATTTGAGCATTTTAATAGAAAGTGTTCTGTAGTCTCACGTTCACCACATGAACAAACCGGCGAAGCTGCCAGATGATTAACAAAGAGATGCTCGTAGAGATGACTGCATCGAAGCCGTAACCTACAGTGATATATCCCAGCTCTACGGGAGATTGATTTGAAAAAGAATGCTGGAGGTCGAACAAGGTTATGGTTCAAATATTTTCTGATTTTTATAACCAAGCCGACAATTACTTAGTTTTCGAAATAGTTCATAAATATATTCTCTCTTCTGCGAGGTTCTGTTAAAATTACACTGGTGACCATCTGTTCACTATGAATGGTTTGTGTAATGTTATTACCATAATCCTAAGAATGTAAATTAATACTAAATATAATGTAGATTGTATCTATACCCATTCCCACAGAAAATAACCCCTACTGTGTTTTTCCTCAAAGCTGTTCTCAGATCTTCTGTGTGTTCACTCCTAATAGTTTTATGCCACGTCACCCGGAGCAGGCGGAAGTCACTGTTGACCAACGGAGATTTCTTTCTGTTTTCTTTTCTTACTTCAACAATAACTCAAGTGTACATAAGATTTGAGCTAACTGGTATTATCTCGGGCCATCTCTGTGTTGGGACCTCCATTGACATGCACAACACAATAAAGTTTAGGTTCTACCGGTCCTCTCGGTATCCCCACGCTCAGATAGAACTCGTACGTAACTGATTGACAGTACAACATGGAGATGGTTGCTCCTTATTCTTTTTCTTCCCTAAAACTGTCCTACCCTTCTTCCCTTCTATCAGTTAGATAAACTAAACCTACTTGTATCATCTTATGTTACTTTGTGTGAACAGGTACCTTGCTGTATACTCCTTTTCACTGTCTTCTCATTGCTACCTGTTAATTATACATGAGTGGAAACGACCACAGATAAGCTAACAGCTTACTGTCGAATCCACACTTAAAGATATTGTAAGTTATGTATCACTTTGGAAACTTTGAAATAAATATTGTTTAAACTAAAAGGTACAACTAGTTGAATTTGGTTTTAGATCTGAGACTGCGTGATGGTTTATGTACAGTGAGGAGGTCTTGCAGGTAAACTGGAGCCCGTTTGTGGATACACTTGAAAGATCAATATTTTGAAATCAATTCTCTGTTTAACTGGAAGCCAATGTAGTTGTCTTAAGACAGGTGTTATGTGTTCAGAGCGGTACCAGTAATTATCCTAGCAGCAGTAATCTGAACTTTTTGAAGCTTCTGAATCAGGCACTGGGACAGCCCCAATAACACTGAATTACAATAGTCTGGCTGTGAGGTGATGAAGGAGTGCACAAGTTTTTCAATAAGGCTTAACGTTTCATTCATTCAACCGATCTCGTCACGATGAAGGCTTACACGATATGGTTTTGTTGTAATTATGAGAAAGAAATATAAAACGTCTATTCAAATAACAAATTTGAAATCACGTGGATTGAGTAAAGAGATCATGGAAGCTGAGAACAGTCAGTCAATCAGTATCTCTCTAGTTGGCTATGACGACTCGTGCGATGCTGCTTCATGAAAGGACTCAACCTGATGATTAATTAATTATTAAAAAAAAAAACGAAATGGAAATAAGAAATAAATAGAGACCAATCGCTTAACTGGACTGGTTACGTGAAATAATTCAAGAGAGGTGAGGGACGTTGTACAAACACGAGTGTTTTACAATATAGTCCCTCGCCTCGAATTAATTATTTCACGTAACCAGTCCAGTCAAGCGATTACTCTGTTTATTACTTTTCATTATTAACGATAATTATATTATTTAACCCTTTACCTAACGTAACGGCCAAAACCGGTCAGCGCTTTTCTCAAAACTCGCCAATTAATTTTCATTATTTTTTTCATTTTTTGTCTCTAAAACGTAGGTTATGAGCTCGTTCCAATGAGGGGTCATAACCTATGTGTTTGAGACAAAAAATGAAAATGATAGTTATTCAAGAATTTGTTTGCAAGTGCCGTGTTCTTTTCATGTTAGGTAAAGGCTTAAACAAAAACAAAAAAAAAACCAATGAAGTCTCCATTACACCCACGGCAAAGCGTCTTCGTTTGCGCGCGCGGATACATGAGACAATTGTTGATTGCATAATTCATTTCTGAAGTTATCGTTTATAATCGAACCCTGAATTTCCAGTAAATCACTCTTTGGAAAGTAATAAAATGGATATGTTTATGATGTGTAGGGTGTTTGGGGCTTATTTTTCTATGAGAGTTACTGAACAGTTATAGATACAAATCTGTTAAGATTGCAGTCAATCATTTTTCCATTGCCCAACTCGACCAAGAGTTTATTACTGTAGTTATGCGTTTACGGTCTTCTTTCATTTTTATCTTTCTTCAAGTTTTGTGAATGGAATGAAGCTCAAATGTTGGCTAATAATTTGTGATAATAATACGTGGCAACTTTAAATATTATTAAGTATGTCTGACAGTAAGTTGTGTTAACACTTTATTGCGCAATAATGCCAATTAATCCACAGCTACGTCACTTTTCCTTTGTTCGGTTGATGTTTTATCGTACAAATATATCGGCATAATGTACTGTAAAAGGTGATAAGCCCAGATATTTGTATCGTTTCAGATATTTGGACGGTACAAATATCTGGACAAAAGACCATTGTTTGTTGAGTTAAGTGAGATTGATTAACACAGAAAGACATTGTCGCGAGTGTTGCAAACATTGAAGAGAGGAAACTCTTCCAGTCCTGTTTATATCGCTTTATCGTTAATTTTCACACATTCAGAAAATATTTGATTCGCTCGGTTATGGGAGTGTGCGTGTGGTGGGGGGGG
Organism: Pictodentalium vernedei; assembly: GCA_031216915.1. Lineage (NCBI taxonomy): Eukaryota > Metazoa > Mollusca > Scaphopoda > Dentaliida > Dentaliidae > Pictodentalium > Pictodentalium vernedei. The sequence continues at coordinate 12,349,928 of CM062295.1, read as the reverse complement.
GGGGGTTGGGGGGGAGTGATCTATTATCGGTGACTACCCAAGTGACAATATCTTTGGACAGGTTCTTGTTTGTCGTTTTACTGATTTATTTATTCATTTACTTTTCAAGGGTGGGGGGGGGGGGGGGGGTAGGTGTTAACTCGCAACATGAAACAGGTAGATATTGGTGTCTTAACAGGTAAGTGTGCTTCTGTGAAATATTCGCCTTTCATTCTGTGGTCTTCTGTGCACGACCGTATACAGTCGAACAACCCCGCCCTCAACCCTCCACCCCGCCCGCGTCTATAAATACACAAACACACAAGAGGACATGGCATGAAATCGAACTTGACGTATTAAATGTTTTCTGTAAGAAATATAAGCAGATAAATGTTATTGCATTATTTTCACTGAATAGCAAAACGGTTTTTATTTCAAAAAAGAACATAACGGTTTCTCGGTTGATAGTGTTCGGGAACTTAGTCTGTTGTCAGTTGAATGTGAAGGAGCAATTTTGAAAAGTTGCCCCTTGTCCAGTGAGACCAACCACATCTTTATTGTCTGTGAATTTTTGTGCCGATGATGGTTGTTGTGCGAGCGAAATGGGACATGGGTCTTCGTCTTGAGATGCATTAAGTTTGCCTTTAGTGTCAGTTAGTGTAACCTTTTCCAGAATGTTAAGAACATCGGAGATTTCTTTGAGCTGTGTCGCACAAGGTCTCTTATATTTTCGTACAGATTCCACACTTCTGTGTCCTGTGCGATCCATAATCAATTGTTCATCAATCCCCTCACGAAACAATGTATTCGCACAGGTTCGCTTACCGGATTGATTGGTATAATTTCCACATAAATTGCCCGCCTTTGCTATTTCCATCATCATGCTCTCAAGTTTATGCACCCCAAGAACTTGGGCCCCGAATTTCACGACAGGGCCTGCTATAGGACGACGGTAAAAAAATCCATTTCCAATTTGGGCCAAGTACTGTTCATATTCATTGACAATGTCATTGTCTTTCCCTTTGGAATAGTGACGAATATTTTTAACGTCAACCCTTTTTTGTTTCAACCCACCTTTGAAAGTTTTTGAGCTTTTCCCTGTGAATTGTAAATATTTCCCCATGCCATCAGAATCCACTTTAAACTGATTTGTTTCCAAACTGCGATGTTCATCTCTCCCACGTAAACCAAACAACTTACAGTTGTAGAAAAACATTGTGTAGAGCAACGGTAATGATGAATGATTACCGAAAACACCCTTCGTCCACAAATCAGTCTCTTGGTCGGGGGTTATTTCGTCATCTTGTTTTATCTGTGTGCCAACACCCAGGGATGTCAAATGTTTCATTTGTGCATCAAGCGCTTTTCGAAATCTTAGGAACCTGTCGTCCTTCTCATTAAGAAAATTCTTGTCGTTTATTCCCATGTCTCTGAGATATCTCAAAAGTCCCGAAGATATGTTGTATAGTGATTTTGGCGTGTATGGATTACCATCTTTCCTGCGAACTTCAATGACAAACCTACTTAACCATTTATTGATATCACTGTCATCAAATTTTTTGAGATCGGGCACAGATATCGCCTTACTCCCTCGCCAAGCTTCAAAAACATTGAATGCCCACTGGGTAGCTTTTCTCGTGTTTGCACTTTCTGTGTTTTTTATAAGTTTATTAATATCATTTTCCGAAACAGACTGACCAAATCGCTCATTTGAACCCTCTTGAAATTCAATGCACTCTACTTCATCGGAAATCGGCTTTATGTCACGAATAAAGTCCTCAACACTGTCAGCTATGTTAAAATTGGGTGTGGTCAAATGTAACGAATCATCGTCTAAATTGTAAATCGACATTGTCTGCGATAATGGAATGTCTTTTAAATCTGGCAATTGTTGAACTTGCATTTGCGAAAGTGTTAAATCGTCTATTTCATCGGTATGCCAAATTGTTTTGTTTTCAGCATCTTCTACTGCCTGACTCAATAAAAAATCTTCCCCGTCATCACCATTCCACATGATTCCACTCTTCAGATATCGAATATTTGTTAAAAATATGGGTTTAGAAATAGATACTTTAAAATTTGTGTGTTCACAGTCGGTAACTCGCGAATATTATTAAATTTGCAATTGGGATATCACATTGCTCACACAATCACTCGCACGGATGACGATGTGATGCGTGTTCAGTTTATACCAATCGTACTGTCACATTCACACTTAACATATCTATTGTATATTCAGTGGACGTTTCAGATAAGTAACAATGAGATATATCCATTTAATTTTGGGGGGCGATAAGTAATTGTAAAACGCATTTTGACCATATTTTCACTTAAAATAAATTAAGCCATTTTTTTTTTGTTGAGATTCCTTAATAGGAAAGGGCTGAGGATTAAAATAGATATACCACACTTTTTGTGATGTATGGCGAGATAATTGTACAGTTTGCAGGAGTCCTGTGATATTGGACTCGGCCTACGGCCTCGTCCAATACCACAGGACACTTGCAAACTGTACAATTATCTCGCCATACATCACAAAAAGTGTGGTATATCTATTACATATAAAGTACTGACAACACTTATCTTCATCTGAAGCCATGGAAACAATGCAGCGCAAATAATCACTCATTCATCTTTCTGAAAAGACTAATAAATTTTGCCGATAAAGTGGAAAAATCTTTTTTGGAAAAAAGGCAATATATAAATTCTGATGCCTGTCTTAAAACTCAAATCCAGAGAAGCCTGGTGCTTCTGATAGATTTAAATGACGTGAACATGCAAACCAAACCCGCTCTGACTGAAAACTATGGAAATAACAAGGAGGATCAAAAGTACGCTGACCGCTCAGCACGTCCTTTATCTCCTTTAAGTAAAGGATGAGAGCGTTCATCTTGCCGTGAAAGTCGAAAAAAGAAGATTAACAACCGTCTTCTTCGAGGAGAGGCAGTTACTGTAGTGGAATACCTTGTCTCACAATAGTCCACACTCGAAGGAGAATGGATCAACTTTGCTGGATGCCAAAAAAGAGAAGGGGAAAAAAGGTCCTTCAGTCACACAAAGAGGGTGTGAGGACGTTCTGCGAGAAGAGGGAGGGGGGCGCTTACCTCGTCCCGTATACTCCTGTACCTCGTGCCCCAGATACACCTACTGCCAGCTCGGTTCCTTTCCCACCGGGTCAGAAAGGCAACTCTGTAGCTATGCTCAACTCCATTGCGGCTTGCGGCTCGTTTCTCCAAGCAAGTTGAACTGGAAGAGAACGGCGTTCTCTTAGAGCTTGTGGGGGAGATGGAGTGTGAAAGTGTGTTTGGTCTTTGGATCCGAATTCACGTTTCACTCGACAGCAAAACTCTGTCAAGGAGGTGACCTCCCTTCGAAATCGATAAGGAAGTTGTAGATGAACAAGAATCAGGATTCACAAGAGAAACCGCGGGAGAACAGAAATAAGGTGACTTAGGAGCATGATATCAGCATAAGGAAATCCATGGGAGAGACAGAATAAAGGTAAGCTAAAAGCTGGATGTACAAAATAAACTTTGGAGGGGCAGAAAGAATGTCAGCACAAAGTAGGATGCACAAGAGAAGCTGTTGCGGGATAGAAGGGTGGGGTAGAAGAACGATTCACAAACGAAATCGTGACGGGACAGACAGAATGTGAGCGAAAAGCAGGGTGCACAAGAGAAACACTGGTAGGACAGAAAGAAGGTGACTTGGAAACAGGATGCACAAGAGAAATCGTGGAGGGACAGAAGGAAGGTGAGCTAGAAAGGGGATGCTCAAAAGAAATCGTTAATGGGCAGAACAAAGGTGAGCTCGAGGCCTGATGCCCACGAGAAACGGCGGAAGAAAAGAAAGAATGTGCGCCAAAACAGAATGCACACGATAAGTCGTGGGGGACAGAAAGAAAGTGAGCTAGAAGCAAGATGCACAAAAGAATTCGTGGAGGGACAGACAGAATGTTAGCTAGAAGCAGGATGCACAAGAGTAATCGTGACGGGAGAGAAGGAAGGTGAGTCGGAAGCAGGGCGCACAAGAAAAATCGTGGAGGGACAAAAAGTAGGTGAGCTAAACGCAGGATGCACAAGAAAACCGCGGAAGGACAGAAAGAAAGTGAGCGAGAAGCAGAATGCACAGCAGAAATCGTCGCGGGGAAGAAGTGGGATGAATACGAGAAACAGAGGGAGGACAGACACAATGTGAGCTGGAAGCAGGATGCACAAGAGGAATCATGGAGGTTCAGAACGGTGAGCTAGAAGCAGGATAAAGAAGAGAAACCGCGTAAGGGCAGGGAGAAAGTGAGTTAGTAGCAGGATGCACAAGAATAGCAATGGCAGGATAGAAAGAAGGTGAGCTAGTCAGAATGCGCAAGAGAAACCGCGGGACGCCAGAAAGAAGGTGAACTAGAAGCTGGATGAACAAGATAAATCGAGGAAGGCCGAAAATAACAACACAATGGTCGAGAACAGCTAGATGTGGAGAGACAATAACGGGGCGAATACTGACAATGCTACGAGCAAATCGAGAGGAACACCTACTACAAAGGATGTCAGATAGGGCGAGGAGAACTGTCACGAAAGAGAATAATTCGGATGCAAGTTGCAAGTAACATAGGGTTTGGGGAGAGAAATAGGAAGGAGAATAAAGGAAAGTTAGTTGTAACGGGCAGTAGAATTTTATCGGAAATTGATAATGTGGTTTGTAGACCTGACAGCTCGAATCGGACTGTGGGCGATGTTTGTTGCCTTAGCATGTTGAAGATTTCCCTGATTCATGCTCCACGTGATGTGGGTGCTCCATTGAAGGACTCTGTGGGCGGTGTGGTTCTTGGTCTTCCCTGCCTTGGAGTTTCTTGGGGAGCAGATAGATGATTTGAGGGATATGGTGGATGTTACTGTGGCAGGGTTGGGTATGGATCCGTTAGTGGCAGAGCGTACAAGGTCCAACAACATTAGAGAGAGGAAATCAGTAAGGCTGGTGTGGATGTACAGGGTATGTTAGCAAACCGCTCAGTAGAAATGCAAGAGAATCTTGATCGTTCGCCGAACGCAAAAATAAATACACAGAACCACACAATGTGTGAACGCGTTCTTCAAACCGACACGAGTGTTAAGGTGGAAGGAGAGATCGAGAGGCGTATCACTTCCAAAAATGAGTTTCCAAACATAATTTTATTGCTTCTATTTGTCATGAGTCATTTTTTATCACTGCAAAAATGTCCAACAGAATCAAAACGAACACAAGGGGTGGATGATGGGTTTTACTTTTTCGACTACATTCTTTACACATATTACGAGAAGAGTCGATAATTTTACTCACTTCAACGGGATTATAGTTTTCAATATACTGAGCACCTTTCACAGGCAATCTCATAGCCCTTACAAACGTAAACAGTCAGTTTTCAATAAACTGAGATCCTTTGACAGGCGATCCCGAAGCCCTTACAATATACTGAGCCCGTTTAACCAGCGATCCCATAACCTTTATAATATACTGAGCCCGTTCAACTGCGATCCCATAGCCCTTACAAGCTGACACCGTCAGTTTTCACTATACTGAGCCCGTTTAACAGACGATCCCGAAGCCCTTACAATATACTGAGCCCGTTTAACCGGAGATCCCATAGCCCCTACAATATACTGAGCCCGTTCAACGGGCGATCCCATAGCCCTTACAAGCTGACACAGTCAGTTTTCGCTATAATGAGCCCGTTTAACAGGCGATCCCGGAGCCCTCACAATATAATGAACCTGTTTAACAGACGATCCCATAGCCCTTACAATATACTGAGCCCGTTTAACATACGATCCCATATCCCTTACAATATCCTGACCCCGTTTAACAGACGATCCCATAATCCTTATAATATTATGAGCCCGTTTAACATACGATCCCATAGCCCTTGCAGTATACTGAGCCCGTTTATCAGAAGATCCCATAGCCCTTACAATATACTGAGCCCATTTAACAGACTACCCCATAATCCTTACTATATACTGAGCCAGTTTAAGAGACGATCACATGGCCCGTACAATATACTGAGCCCGGTTAGCAGGCGATCACCTTATCCTTACAATTTTCTGAGCCCGTTTCACAGGCGATCTCATAGCCCTTACAATATACTGAGCTCGTTTAACAGACGACCCCAGAGCCCTTACAATCTGACACTGTGGCTCCAATGTTAACCATGTCAACCCGATGTGCATAATTTTTGCCTGGGGGAGAAATTGGTAATGGAAGAGCAGACGGTACAATGAGCAAACAATCTTAAGCGAGGCTTGGTAATTCCTGAGCATCTCAATAAACTAGGATGGTTTCTCCCATTTCCCCGTTGAGAGTATTGACTGTAATGATAAATTCCAGAGCACCTGTGTTGAAAGTGTCACGTCCCTTCTTTTGGACATTGGTTTTACTCGTTAACCAACCCTCAGCACAATTTGTCATTAACTCATCTTACGAAGTTGGGATGATTTATAGCGATCATCAGCCTCTTTTTAGCTGTTTAGTCAGCCTCACGTTAGGGTACTTCTGCTGAAGATATATTCATGAAAGTTCGTTCACTTATACACTTATATGGCTAGTACTCAGGTAAGGGTACGATTTTTAATATTGACCCCTTATCCAAAACATCGCCAAATTTAGGCGTTTTTTTTAACTTCCGGTATCTACGCCCGTAGCAAGCCTTCCTCTATCAAACGTTGGGTATCCGTACCCGTATCAAGCACCCTCTATCAATCTTTGTGTACCCACGCCTGTATCAAGCCTCCCTCTATCAAACTTTGGATATACACGCCCGTATCATGCCTTCCTCTATCAAACTTTGGATATACACGCCTGTATCATGCCGTACTCTATCAAACTTTAGGTATCCTCGCCTGTATCACGCCTTCCTCTGTCAAACTTGTGGTATCCACGCTTGTATCATGCCTTCCTTTATCAAACTTTGGGTATCCCCGCCTGTATCATGCCTTCCTCTATCAAACTTTGGGTGTCCACGCGTATATCATGCCTTACTCCAGCAAACTTTGGGTATCCACGCCTATATCATGCTTTCCTCTATCAAACTTTGGGTATCCCATCCCCAACAAAAAAGATATCTAAAACTGTCGTAATTCTCAACAGTTATGACCGACGTTTTCGGGACACCCTTTTCAAAGTTACCAAAAATTGAATTTTATCCGATTTTCATGAAATGTTAATATATTGTAGAGTTCCAAAAATAAAAACATATGTGATTTTGGATGTTTGTTATTAACGTCAATTGATATATTGAGGTACTCCAACACCACGGTGACAGGCCTATCCATAAAACTACAAAGCATAGCAATAGATTTAAATAAAAGAAGGCAAAAGAAACAATATTTGCAGTGCATGCCCACATTTTTCCACATTGTCCGTAATATGTTCACCATATCGCGTCAAAACCCATCAGGTGTCGGAAAAACGTCAGAATTAAATTTCACCGTTGAGAGTTGAAATCTTAAGATTTATTAAATACTAATCTGTGAAATATCGCAAATTATTTAAAAGATATTGATTGATATGCATTAACTGTCTGTCAGTAGCGTGACCACAACCTGCTATTCACCGATTAAGTATCGTTGAGAATTTGAGCCACTGGAGTCTGTCTGTTGCCAGCTTCCAGCATGCCAGGTGCACTTAAACCTTCGTCACGTGTCGGTCTTCGCATACCTCAAAAGTTTCGTTTCAATCAGAAACTATTGATGAACGAGTTTATACGAAGAAAAGAACAATGAGACCTTCGAAAAAGCCCGTCCAGTACAAATGAACACTTCGGAGTGATCGTTTCTGTAGGGTTAAGAGCTTGCTAGCAGCTTTTGAATTTTCCCCTTTCTGAATGCCATATACCAAGTGGCAACGAACTAGGGAATAGTAGAGCATCTTCATTGTATTGTGTGGCAACATTTTTTTACTTTATTTAGGACGTAGTTTGCTCTTCCTATTTTAGCGCTAATCCGCGAAATGTGACTGCGATAAATTGGATTATCTTCGAAATCGTTGCTCCCCAAAATGTAGAGAATTTTCGCCTTCGCTAGTTTAACCTCTTTCGATTTTTTACATTATTTATATAATTGTCTAGGTTTGTCTGCATTCTTGTGCGAGATGAAGGACTTAAGCTCATAAATTTAGACTGTTTCGCGTTGAGGGCTAAATGGTTAGCGGAGCACAATTCAAAGAATTTATTTAATTCATCGTTAAAGTAATGTATTGACATGCTTACCCTTGAGGCTGTTGCATGTGTAGCAGTACCATCAGCAAACGACAGGACATTTAGCGACGAAGACGAAGATATATCGTGAATGTACAGTATGAAGAGAATCGGTCCCAATATAGAGCCTTGGGGTACACCACATGTGATATGAGCTAAGTCTGAAATGTTATCTCCGTATTTCACGAACTGTAATCTGTTAGTCAGGTAGCTTCTAAAACAGTTATTGCTGATGCCCCGGAACCCATATTTGTTAGAAGAATACCGTGGTTTATAGTGTCAAATGCTTTAGAGAGATCAATAAATGTTGCAAGAGTAAAATCTTTGCTTTGCCTATTGTTTTCTTGTCCTATACTTTTAAGCAGTTGCAAGAGAGGAGGGTGAATAGTTGAATGGTTTGATCTAAATCCGTACTGAAGTTCGTTTCGGATTTCGAATGCTGTCATGTAACTGGTCATTCTCTTTGCCAGTAGTTTTTTTCTAAAATTTTAGATAAGGTAGGCAAAATACTGATAGGTCTATAGTTGTTCAGTTTGTCCTCACCACCACTCTTGGAGACAGGGATTACTTTAGCAACCTTCATCTTGTCAGGGACTATCCCGCTAATAAATAAATTATTTATTACATGGGAAAAGGGTTGAGCCAGGATTCTTATGGATTGTTTCATAATGCACGTTGTTAGTCTCTTCTTGGATTTCATGGATTTCGTTGGGAGATGTTGGGGTTATGAAAAGGTTATTTGGAACATTTATATTCATGGCCTCCGAAAAGTGTTTACGGGGTTTCTTCATTTGTTCACTTGTGCACTTTCCCGTGTTAACAAGAACATTATTGAACTCATTTGAAATTATAATCGGATCATTTATTTCTTGATTATTGCCCAGGGTGAAGGTGGATGCCTTTTCCCCCTAAACTGGATGCATTTTATTAAGAATTGAATGCAATTTTCATAATCTTTGTTGGAGTATGAACGTATGGAAATGGGTACAAATTATGTATGAATCCCTTCGGGATTCATACATAATTTGTATCCATTTGCACACGTTCATATTCCAATAAAGATTATAAAAACCGTTCATATTCCAATAAAGATTATAAAAACCGGGGCGAGCTCAAAGAGCTCGTTGCAGTGATGGATGACAACCTTCGTTTCATGAGAAAAAAACGAAAACGCAGCGACGAAGGCCAGTAAGTAAGGGGGGTAACGCTAAATGTTCTTGCCACCAGTTCAAAATAATGAAATCCATTCCGTTACAATGTGAGAGCCATAGGCAAAACTTGAAACAAAGTGTTATAACGACGAGAATATTTTGACAAAATGTCGTCTTACACCAACATTAGGTTGAAGGTTAATGGTGTTAGGCTAGACAGAGGTTACCATAGCATAACAAACAAACTGGAGAGCGATAGCACAAGAACGGCCAGCCTTTTATCCCTCAGCCCAAAGGCTCACCTCACCACCCATTGCAGTGACATAGGTTGCAGTGACATAGGTAATCAATATGGAGAGGACTATCACAGTAACAGTCAATGATTTATTCCCTCATGTCCGAAAACTCGCTTCACGACCCACCCGGTGCGAGCTAGTCGAGCTCGCTCCAGTGGGCGGTGGCAAGATGCTTCTCACGACCAAAAACGATAACTCAGCTGCGAGAGCCAGTCAGCGACCCAAGCCTGTATATCGTCGCCTGAGTGCTAGAATGTTCTATGTACCATAGGGGACATAGACCATTCTAGCACTCTGGCGACAATACAGTACGTGGAGAGTGTATTATCACTAAATCACCCGCAGAGTAGAGAGTCCACCCAAACAATAATTGCAAATTTGTTGCAAAGCCAAACCAGCACAAGCAAGTTTCAGCCAATGGACCTCCGGGTTAAACCATTGCTTGTGTTTTTTGTCGATATGTACAAAATTTGAAAGTTATAGCGTGGGTGATAGCTCCACTCCGGGTGTGATTTAGTTACAGTCCACTCTCCACGTACTGTATGTCATGCATAGAAAACCTTCAGTCATTATGTGATGGTTTACACCTTGTCCCACAACACATGACTCCCACTGGGGCATCGATCACAAGATCACCATCCACTTCTGTTTCGTCGGCTATATGGCTGGGTGAAAGGTTACGAAAACTTTGATTCTAATTGTTCAAGGTTTGTGTTGAGATCCACAGTCATCACAGCATTGTTTTTTAGTTTGACAAAAAAATGTCCATAAGAGGACCAGGAGACGCTTACACAGTTTACCCCTTTTAGCTATCATCATTAATTCAAAATGTTTACGAGTCAAATCCTCGCGTATGATAAATGGGTACCTTTAAAAAGTTTTACATGTTTAATAATTTCCAGTTTATCCTTTCATTTAAGTAGCCGAACAATTATAGGCCTACTCCTATTCGATGAGCAATTGGAATTAGGCTTTCCGAGTCTATGGGTCATGTCGATGTAATCAATTCATAATTTTAACTTCATGTTTTTGTTGAAAATTTCACACACTTTCTTGGCACAATCTCCCGATCACTCCGTTTTGCAGTCTCCCTCGATTCCCCATATTCAAATAGAAGGTTTTCTCGAATACTGCTCATTGCAATTAGCATGGACCAATGCTTGTAATATTTCTTTTCCATGGCATTGATTCACGTTTTTTTAGTTTAGTTTCTGCGCACTGTAGAATGAAGTTACATTTATCGTTATCTTTCTTCAGGATTTCCACTTCCGCTTTCAATTTTTTGTTTTCATTGATAAAGTTACAATATGAGCCTCTTGGGTTTCACACTTTTTCGTGAGTTTTTCTTGAAGTTCTATTAAACCATTAAACTATTTCGTCACCAGATTTTATCTTACAATCAACATGTATTTCGTCAGTATTAACTCCGCAACTGTCGTGTATCCGACCCCCTGATAGAGATGTTTGTATCAGGGGGTCGGATACAAGTACGTTCCTTTCAGCTGAGTTCCATTTTGTTTTCTTTTTGTTCATCCGTACGAATAAATAATTCGTTATATATTCGTCGACATTCTTGACTTATCCCCAATATATTGCAAGATAAAATGATTATTACCATTATGTGGATGTACAAAATATGTATCCGAGTCTCGCTCCGGGTTCTAAGGGTAGATCACGACGAGTCTTCGACTCGTAGTGATCTACCCTTAGAACCCGGAGCAAGACTCGTCGTGATCTACCCTTAGAACCCGGAGCGAGACTAGGATACATATTTTGTGGATAAGACTTGTCGTGATCTACCCTTAGAACCCGGAGCTCGACTCGGATACATATTTTGTACATTCACATAATGGTAATAGTCTCTTTTTCAATTTTATTACTCAACAAATGTATCATTTCTGATGTGGGCAGGTTCCCGATTTTTTCCCAAACGAGTGAACATTATTATCTCAGAATCATCCATGACGCCTCCAGTACGAAATGTCTGCTCAGTATTCGATGCCGATTGCTTAGATTCCAAGTCACTACTCGATTCTTCTTGCTTAGTTTTCGACTTATTCGGTTTATTCAAGGATTTTGTCTGAGATTGTTCCTCTGTACTGCAATTCAGATCACACAATGAAGAACCCGAGGAAAGGTACCTCTTCTTTTTTGATTTGTTTCACGAAGGCGTGCATTTAGCTTTTTGGGAAAGTTTACTGTAGAAGCGTATATGGAAGCTCCGAAAAATCTGAAGATAAAAGGTCTGTGTGAATTAAAAGTGTTCACCTCAATAATAAGACGTCATTGGACCACGGAATAAGTACACGACCCCGTAAACTATCATTAGAACAGGTATACAGTACAGAAGAGTATTAATCAAAGAACATGGTTGAATTATGAACAGTTAAAATTGGATTTTACTTTTTTCAAGATCCTTTGCCTCGCTTTCCTCGAAAAGTCTCTCCATATATGAAAAATGAAGAAAAAATATGATCAAATATAACCAAACAAACCCAGCGATCCAAGTGTAGTGAAGTCGTTCTCAATAACCCGAAAAAATATGATCAAATATAACCAAACAAACCCAGCGATCCAAGTGTAGTGAAGTCGTTCTCAACAACCCGTACTCCTGTTCGAAACTGGCCAACCAATTAGGTCATGTTCCGAACAGCTATAAAACCCAAGCTTTTTTCAGCGGCGCCCCGTTCGAAAGATTTCAACCAGATAGATAGATATTTTATTCACCAGTATACTAAGCAAATACAAAACTGACAAATGTGCGTAAATCTACAATATCCAATGTACAACAATAAAGCAAATACACAATCAGAGATAATATTAATTTTTAAAATGTATTCTGGCAGGGAAAGGCATAGCCAGATTGGCTGTCTTCCTACCTTTCCCTGCAAATACTTTATAAAATGATTAGTACATTCTTGTAGAACTTAGTCTTATGTAAATACATGTGCTGCAAATAAAGTATTCTCTCTCCCTCTCTCTCTCTCTTCTCTCTCTCTCTCTCTCTCTCTCTCGCTCTCTCCTCTCTCCCCCCTCTCTTTCTCTCTCTCTCTCTCTCTCTCTCTCTCTCTCTCCCTCTATCTCTCTCTCAGATGAATTCTATCGTTGTTATATGTATTGAGATTGAGAAGACTGATGTTGATTCTGTTATTCTGCTTATGTTTATGTAAGTATTTACATGTATACAACAGTGGCGTTGCAGCTACCATTTCTGTAGGGATACTTACCCTCGTTCGTTATTTCCGTATATAATTTTGACTTTTGATGTTTTAATATTTTGTTGTTTGTCTTGGGCAGCCGTTCCACTCACCACGTGCTGCTCCATTTTTGTACCTATTTTCGTGCATCTCATTTTGCATTCGCATCTGTCATTGCCATTCATTCTGGGTACGTTCGCTTCCCGAAAACATCTTTTACATTCCTTTAACCCTATTTTTCTACTTCTCCGTTTCTTTTCCCAACATTTTCTTTTCCAAATTTCTTAATATTTTTTTCTACTTTGATTTTTTTGAGAAATGATGTCCCCATTTCTAATAATACCTATAGGGTGCAGATTTATTGAAACTCCCTGAGGTGTCAGTTCAGGTGGTTCATGACCTTCTTTTGTTGATGGAGTAGGATGGGAACAGAGGATTTGTTGCGTGACATTCCCAACCTGCAAGTCACTAGATGCTTCCATGCAGCTATTGATTTCACTCCACATAAACCTGGGGATAATGACTAACGGTCTAAATGTCCTCATTCTTCAATGGCGACTCCTGCCACCCCCCAAAGAGCAACAGCAATAATTTAACTTCAGTGTTTTAAATGCTATTAGTAAGGCTCAGTTGACGGCACCACGCCTAACACACAGACTGCGAAAAAAATGACTGGCACTTTCCAAGATATTAAGCCTGAGGATCAGAAGTTAGATAAAATGAGGGCTCATGCTACACAAGTAACGTCCGTATCAACTAGCTACCCCACTAACTTGGGTTTTCCCTTTTTTAACCCTGCAAGTAAGTTCTTTGGTAACAGAGCTTCGACACAAAGCAGTTCCTGAACGAGGCACGTTCAGTCGGTCACCCTCCCCCACCCGACGTCCCGCTGGATGTTATATATGTAACTCCCCATCACATTTTCTAGGGAGTGTCCCTCCAGATTAGAAATGAATACAGGTGCCAACAAACCACAAGGACTCACCAAACCTCCTTTGAAATCTACCTCTGCAGTTAGCTTTGGTGATTTAAACGACACTGGGTCGAGTCAAGAGACCTTAGTCCGACCCCATCTTCCACCAAAGGCCTCAAACATGATCTCCCCGAATTGGATGACATCACCCTATGTCAACTAAGGTTAGGGTCGACCATGCAAACTCATTTTAAATTAGAGAATACTTGTTTAAATGCTATTGTTGACACTGCAGCTGAAGTGACATCATTTCAAAGGAAGTCTTTCAAGCATTAAGCACTGACCTTCCCCTTATCACGGAAGTGAGAATTAACACAGTTGGTATCAAATTTACAATAGAAGGTAGAATTATTGGTCAAGCCCGAATGACTTTGGGAACCAATGATTATTACCTACCAGTCTACGTCGCCCCGATTGAGGATGACATGCTTCTAGGCTTAGACTTTCTACAAGAACACAACATTTTCATTGACCTTGCACACAACATATTTACTGTTGGTTCAGACATCTTACAAATACAACCTATCCCCAATGGTTTGATTGCCAAATCACCCATTTCATTAGCTAGGAAAGTGGTAGTTCCAGCCAACTCTGCGAAGCGAGTCCGATGTGGATTAGAGAAAACCATGTCAGAGTACATGGTTGATCCCAATCTGGACCTACATTTATTAATCCCTAGGACTGCTCACTCTGAAGGCAGCCTACCAACTGTAGCATTAGTAAATCCCCACAACAAATATGTCACACTCAAAAAGGGGACTGTTATTGGGCAGGCTATTGCAGCCACTGAGTGTGCCCGCCTGCTCGCTTTGTATACTGGTGATAAAGGATGATCATCCACAATGGAACATCCGCCCCACACTAACCTACGAGACAACTTGAAAATTGTGTATGAAAAATCAAAAAAGAAATTAGTTCCATCCGAAGCTGAAGTCCTAAAAGAATTACTTGTAAAATATCAAGATGTTTTTTTTTCTAAACAGGTGTTTGATCTTGGAAACTTCACAGCCCTTAAACATACAATAGATAGAGGACAGTCCAAGCCGATTAAATTACGAATACGTCGGACTCCTGCGTACTTGCAGAGTATGCTGGAGGCTGGTATCATTTGCCCCTCAACATCTGAGTGGCCAACTGCCCCGTCTTGATCAGAAAATGCTGCGGTGTTGTCCGCTGGTGTTTAGACTTTAGGGGACTTAACTCTGTAACAGTCAAAGATAATTTTCTTTTTCCCCTAGTTGAAGATTGCCTGGATACCCTATCCGGCAACATCTGGTTTTCCAAATTGGAGACAAATCAAGCTTAATGGCTGATACAAATCGATGACAATGATAAGAAAAAGACCACATTCATAACCAAATACGGTCTGTTTGAATTTAATAGAATGGGGTATGGTTTGACAAATGCACAGGCTTGTTGCTCAAGAGTTATGGACTTGCTCCTTCGAGGTTTAAACTGGGAAATAACTTTGGCTTGAACTGGGAAATAACTTTGGCTTTCCTAGACGATATTATTGTCATGGATAAAACATTTAAAGATCATGAAGAAGTACTATGACCATCATATACAGGTAAATCCTTATAAAAGGGTCATATTGTGTATATTTTGAGTCAGAGGAATAAACGTGGTGAAACTAAAAAGTTAAATTCTGCGTGGAATGGTCCTAGAATAATCTAGAAGAAAACTAACTAATATACACATAGACTTGAGTTGTACAACAAAATAGTTACAGAAAATCATAACAAAACGAAAATTTGCAAGGATCGAGATTTGCCCCCATGGATTACAAGGCATAAATCCCGTTCCCAGAAGACTGGAGCAAGCAGCAGTCCCATTGTATTGTTTATGTCGAAGATCCGACACAGGGGATTTTATGATTCAGTGCGATTCCTGTATTAGCGTTACCCAGGACGGATCCCAAGATTCAGATGTGTACACATGTCCCCGATGTCAGACGATCCAACTATAACTTCTATTTTCAGGTAAGATGCAGCAGAGTGAATCAGATTCTGATAGCCCTAGGAGGCCTTAGAGACCAGCCGCCCCCGTAGGGCCAAACATAACCTGCCGGACATGCGTTATGCAAATGATCCCCTCCCACGAGTTCTATACAATGTTGCAGAACCCGGGGTGAGTTCTCCCCCTCAAAGGAAGAGAACAGCCCCCCCCCCCCACCCCTCTTGGGAGATTTAATACAGTTTCCGAATCTCCGCACACACCAAAGTGCCTCCCCGTTGAAGGAGAATTCAAAACCCTATGCCTCCGTCTAGCAGGCTGCACCTATCACCACTACAATGATAGCTGCTGCCTGCACCACGGCGGGAGTAATTGTGGTAATTGTGGTGCCGTCTGTTACACCAAACCCATTACCTCCTCCCACCCCTCCATTTCCAGCTCCAATGTCGTAGATTCACCTCTTGTTCCCAGCCAACCAAAGAGTTCTGGCGGGGTTGTACGCACCCTAACCATATCAAAACATCAGAAGACCGCAAGGATTAGACCATCCCGTCCGCCCAGACTGATGTCTTTGAACATCACCCCTGTAGGCGCAGGAAGAGGTAGAGGTTTACCACTAGTAGAGCCCCCCCCCCAACCCCCATCACATTTGACTGGAACGATGGAACCCCAGAACCGCTCCAAAAAAGGGCAGTACAGTTCGCTGCATCCTGCTCTCAGAGGCTCTCTCCCTTCTGGTGGGTCATCCAAAGCTGAGAGTAAAGCCCCCAGGTGTGCTCTTCCATAATGTCAAATGCCCAATCGGTCTTTGTGCCGACATTGTGAGGATGCTCACCTGCCCCACGTTTGGAAAGAACCAGAAGGAAATGACACAATTCTTCCCCTATGGAGCAAATGGAAGCTCTGACTCAGTTTGCCATAGCACATGGTACCAACCTCGATGGATTGGTCTATTTAGTGAACCAGAATGCCGACATCCCCTTCAACTGTGTCCCATCCCCTGCCGCAATCACCTCTATGATTGTGCTCAGAAGTGGCCAATTCCCCAGGACTTTCACATATCTCCTCTGAACTCCCATGCAGGGCTTATTCACTGGAGGGCTATAATGTATTTGTTGGCCACCCTGGCACCCCATAACCGTACTGATTTTTTTGGTGTTTCCAGTACCTCTTGCCCACCACCAACTACCCCTTCTCCTGTGTCAGTTACTAGTTCTGTCCAGTAACCCGATCCTCCACACTTGACCTTGTACCGACCAAGAAAATATCTGCTGAAAAGCGGGTTAATTTCTCTGACCTTCCATCTCCCACAGTGCCCCCCCCCCCCCCCCCCACACACACACACACACACTTCATTGAGGGGCGGGAAGTAGCAAGTATTATCTCTTCACTCCCCCTGGATGTACGTATGTCCTCCACAGTGACAATGCGTAGTCCCCCTGGCAATCCTGTTCCCATCTACGCTGCCAACACAGTCACCCTCCTGTCTTACCTCTTCCCCCACCCATTCGGGCCAATCCGCGCAATGAACGCCCACTTCCATGTGGATCGTTTCCGCAACCTTACTCACTCTTAAGTCTCGGCCACAGAACTTCTAAACTTAGACCCATCCCAATCCCCAGAGACCCCAGTCACCGTGGTAGGTGATGCTTCAGTACTATGTGGCCCGGCAACTTTTCCCACCATGGCGGACCCCAACCCATACATTGGTACTGCCGCGGGGTTCCACCCAATACACTTTAGTGATATATCTGCAGAACCGATGGATGGGGTCATTGATAAATTGGAAAGGTTGTTGCCATTTGCGTAGGCCCTTGGGGCGGCATGGCTAGATTGTACGCTTCTTGGAAGGCTCCACATTCATCAAGATGACTTCCTGGAAAGGATCCTACAAACAGTAACTCCCGAAAAGTCCTTCCTCCTTCACCTTAGAGGCCCAGACACCGACGGACCATTGATGGATGTTTACGCACGGAGTCTCCAAATCGTCAGTCGCCGCTGCAGTCCCCATCAGAAAATCCATCTACATTGTTTTAGCGGCCATTCTGATGTAGGGGCTGACTGGACCCAACTGTTCAGTCGCTGCTATTTAAGCGTGGGGCCCCAGGTTATGGCATTTATCACTCGCCAACTCCAGGGGCTCAAGGCGATTCCCACCAACCGTCTTCTTCTGGAGACAGATGCACCGTATTTTGGCCGCCAGCTGAAAGTCCGCCACTCCACACTTGCCTATTAGGGTGTGTGGCTGCGCGAGTTAGTGTCACCATTGGCCTCTCCCTTCCCATCCTTTTGGCCGCAGCAACTGACAACTTGTAGTTGCTGTACCAGCTGCCCCACCCATAAACCTTGAAACATACAGTACCTCCCATAGGGGGGGGGGGGGAGGGGGAATGTCTTCTCCTTTTTTTTACTTTCTGTCCTCATATTTGCATTATTTTCCTAAGGGTGGGTCACAGATCAGTTGAAATTTGCGAGTGGATTTTAAAATCGGGGGAATGTGGTGAAGTCGCTCTCACCACCATGTATTCCTGTTCGGAACTGGCCAAACCAATTAGGTCATGTTCCGAACAGCCATAAAGCCCAAGCTTTTTTTCAGCGGCGCTCCATTCAAAAGACCTAAACCAGATGAATTATACTGATGTTATATGTATTGAGATTGAGAAAATTGATGTTGATTCTGTTATTCTGTTCATGTTTATGTAAGTATCTGTACAACACAAGGCATACGTCTGATAGCAGATTGAAATTATACAAAAACACATCCACATATCTCGAAATTAGATGACTACAATAAAGTCAAGCGTCGAAGCATCTTCAGAATTACTTCAGCAGCTCAATAAGACAAATGACACTATAACAATATTGATATTTCGTGCCGTCAACAGGTTGCTTGACTAAAGAGGCTGCCAAATCAATAAGCAAATGCCATCGAACTGATAATGCGTGCAAAAACATATAAACACTGCATAGTGCATTTGTTCGTGGTATCAATATTTCTCAAACGGCTTTTTGTAAGCATGTATTGTCACAAACCAATTGACAAATGAAGTGGAAATAGAAGAGAAACAATGAGAGGCAAGAAATAACTTAGAAAACAGAGTTTTAAGCATGCGTAATCTCAATATCAGGTAAATATAGACCTCTTTGCCTCAATACGTTCAATACAAGTATTTAATCAGTTATATCGTGTTTGACAGAGCTCTGTCACACAAGATTTTATTTAATAAATACTCCATTCAGTACGAGAAGATAGAAACGTCATCAAACCCCTGTTAATTGAATATTCCTGTTAACAAACTATTTTTTACCTTTCCTACATCTTCCCTGACACGCTTCATCCCCTGAACCAGAAAGTCTGATTTTCTGGAACAGGATCGTGATAAAATAAATGGCTGATCTATTGAGTTGTAAAGGCGACCAAGCAATATTTCCAATGTGCAGCCTCGAGGCTGCACATTGAAAATATTAATTGGTCTACCCACAAATAATTACTAGGGGCTATTCCATTTGTGAACTTAATGACGGATTATCTGTGTGAACTAGGTGCTTCTAATAGATTGTGGATCGCGGTGGCTCATTGGCTTCAGCCGTGGACTTCAAACCGAAAGGTCCATGGATCAATTCCCGCCAGGTGAAACTGCGTCGTGTGCTTAGGCAAGGAACTTAATCTCGTAGGGGCACGGCGGCGCCATGTACTAAGGCGTACTGCACGTTGATGGCGCACCTGTCTTCAACCAATCCTAACCCTGCTTGTACGGAGTTAGTACGTTGGAGAGTCTGACAGTTCGCCATTAGTCAGTGGTTCTCCGGCTTCCTTCAACCGAAAAGCCGTTTGACACGAGGTGATCCATAGTTATAAATGAAGCATTGTTGAGTTTAAATAGAATAAAACAAAACCCTTTTCATCCAGGTTTTAGTTTTATATCGCCAAATTATTTACTTTTCCTTTTGATGTGTTGGTTTGGAAGTAAATAAAAACTGGCTTCCAGCCATCGAATGTGTCCGTTGCAATGCATAAAACGCTTAACATTAATTTTGAACGAAATTCGTCTCTGAGTCTGTTCATGGTTAAGATACGGATTAGTTACTAAAGATCTACAGTTAAAACTACAAGTCCTGTCACGAAGTGTGCGCTTATCTAGGCTTAATTGCGCAAAGGAGTTGCGCTATTGCCATATGGAATGGCATCCAAATCACGGCAGTTTCTCCTGGTAGCTCATAGCAAACACAGCTAATGTTTATGCCAATGGACCTACGGGTTACCCGGAGGTCCATTGGCTGAAACATTTATTGTGCGCAGGCCAAATGTACCGAATTCGATAGCCTTACTTTGGTCATAACGCGCAGATTAACGCGCAGATCGACGTGCTATTCGTGCGCATTTTATGACAGAACTTCTCGTTTTAACTGTAAGCTGACTAAAGTATACATCCATCACATAGTTGCGCCTACACGACGACAGAAAAACATTCAACGATTGCGTAATGGTGGGGGGGGGGGGGGGGGGCGTAATTCTAGCGCTACGCTGCAAATTCTACAATCACTGCAGACGCAAAGATGTTTTTTTTTCTTTTTACATAATGCAGTTTTCATTAGACCATAAAATAAATAAAATTCTTAAAGTAGATCACCACAATTAATAGCTTAGGAGGAATTTGGGGTTATTCCTACTTCTATGAATGTTTTTCCAAGTTCAACGTTCGAACACTGACAATGTGCCCAGTCCATGATCAGTATTGGCTTCAAAATTTTGTTATAAAGTCAATCGGGTCGCAAAGAAATTCTAATGTCACATTGTCTCGATCGCCTTCGGCGCGATGAAATTTCTCATTCAATTTTATATGCAATGCTGTTTCTCGATAGCTCAACTTGTGTTAGTTCAATAGGATAACGTTTTTTTAGGATTCGAATGCGTTTTGGGCGTGACTTGAACACTCGCTCCACTGTGGTTTCCTATCAACCCAACAATCAAAATACCACAACTTGGGTGCAAATTTTCACACACCCGAGGATCAAGATTACCCCAAATTACCGATTTTAATGCCACATTACTGCTTTGTATATATATTGTTGGACAAATTGAATTGTATTAAACCTTAAACAGTCTTCTGTTGTTTTCGTTTTTCTCTGATCTGGACGCATAGTAATACCATATATAACAACATGACCGCTATTAACGTAGACTTTTAGGAAATACTATGACGTCACTTCCGGGTTCCTCAAGCGGTGCCCCCAAGAAAAGGGTAGATCTGCACATGGTATACTACTTATGTTGTAACTTTCAATACACACTGCAGTCGTGGACTAATTTAGTCTTCCAATGAAATTAAAATGATATAGAGGTAGAAAGCATTTTCTTTATTTTTTTTTTATTTTTTTATTCTACGATAGAAACTAAGATGGCGACCTCCAGTTTACAAAATGGACAACGAAACAACGTATCACGTCAACAACACGCACTGAGCATGCGCACTGAGACCGCGTATCACTATGGTAATAACATCACATTATGGCCGACCACGTGGGCTACTATTACACCCCAACAAACCAATAGGGCATGAAGCCCATACTACATACTACTGACATTATTGGTGATCAAATTCGCATTTGACATAATCCACGCAATTACATGTCTTATTGCAAGAACGTTTGTTACATTAAGCCACACAATTGCGAATATCATTGTAATACTGTTTACAATAAGCAACTTTATTACAATAGCGGTTGTAACACTAGCATCGGAGGCGACATTTTAATTCCGAAAATGGGTGTGCACAATTTCATGTGCATAGAAAACGGTGTTGGAGGTTCATATAGCTGTACAATTTATAAAAAACAGAGAAAACCGAATCACGAAAGTAGCATTTTGAATGAAATATGACAAGAATAGCCTAAAATTTGAACTGACGTGAACACGTCCAAATGGTGATACATCGAAACACAAGAAATAGCTATCTCCTATTTTTCGTGCTTTAAAACATACTAAATTGAAGAAAAATCTCAAACATTTTAATTATTGCCCTTACGACCCCTTATGATCCTTTATGGCGTTTTCTCAGAGTTCAGTCATAATGGTTGCAATCCCATAGCATATACACGCAAACGCGATGTAAAGTGAAAGCAAACAAACAAATAATAAGTTTAAATTGATCACCTGATTATCAATGCACTGTATATACACCTATCCCTCGACTGATCCAATGATTATCAATGTACTGTATACATACCTGTCCCTCTATTGATCCCCTGATTATCAATGTACTGTATATACACCTGCCCCTCGATTGATTCCATGATTATCAATGTACTGTATATGTACCTGTCCCTCGACTGATTCAATGATTATCAGTGTACTGTATATACACCTGTCCCTCCATTGATCCCATGATTATCAATGCACAGTATATACACCTGCCCCTCGATTGATTCCATGATTATCAATGTACTGTATATACACTTGCACCTCGGCTGATTTCATGATTATCAATCTACTCTATATGTACCTGTCCCTCGATTGATTCCATGATTATCAGTGTACTGTATAATATGTACCTGTCCCTCGATTGATCCCATGATTATCAATGTACTGTATATACACCTATCCCTCGACTGATCCAATGATTATCAGTGTACTGTATATACACCTATCCCTCGATTGGTTCCATGATTATCAATGTACTGTATATGTACCTGACCCCAGATTGATTCCATGATTATCAATGTACTGTATATACACCTGTCCCTCGATTGATTCCATGATTATCAGTGTACTGTATATGTACCTGTCCCTCGATTGATCCCATTGTTATCAGTGTACTGTATACACACCTGTCCCGCGATTGATTCCATGATTATCAATGTACTGTATATACACCTGCCGCTCAATTGATTCCATGATTATCAATGTACCGTATATGTACCTGCCCCTCGATTGATCCCATGATTATCAATGTGCTGTATATTCACCTGTCCCTCGATTGATTACATGATTATCAATGTACTGTATACACACATGCCCATGGATTGATTCTATGATTATCAATGCAGTGTATATACACTGCCCATCGATTTATCCCTTGATTATTAGTGTACTGTATATGTACTTGTCCCTCGATTGATCCCATGATTATCAATGTACTGCTTATGTAATTCTCCCTCGATTGATCCCATGATTATCAATGTACTGTATATGTACCTGTCCCTCGATTGGTTCCTTGATTATCAATGTACTGTATATGTACTTGTCCCGCGATCGATTCCATAATTATCAATGTGCTGTATATACACCTGCCCCCCGATTGATTCCATTATTATCAGTGTACTGTATATACACCTGTCCCTCGATTGGTCCAATGATTATCAATGTACAGTATATGTACCTGTTCCTCGATTGATCCCATGGTTATCAATGTAGTGTATATGTACCTGTCCCTCGATTGATTCAATGCTTATCAATGTACTGTATATACACCTGTCCCTCGATTGATCCCATGGTTATCAATGTAGTGTATATGTACCTGTCCCTCGATTGATTGCATGATTATCAATGCACTGTATATACACCTGTCCCAAGATTGATTTCATTATCACCAGTGTACTGTATATGTACCTGTCCCTCGATTGATCCCTTGAATATCAATGTACTGTATATGTACTTGTCCATCGATTGATTCCATGACTATCAATGTACTGTATATGTACCTGATCCCAGATTGATTCCATTATTATCAATGTACTGTATATACACCTGTCTCTCGATTGATTTCATGATTATCAATGTACCGTATACGTACCTGCCCCTCGATTGATCCCATGATTACCAATGTGCTGTATATACACCTGCCCCTCTGCCCCTCTGCCCCTCGATTGATCCCATGATTATCAATGTGCTGTATATACACTTGACCCGCGATTGATTCCATGGTTATCAATGTACTAAATCTGTACCTGTCCTTCGATTGATTCCATGATTATCAATGTATTGTATATACACCTGTCCCTCGATTGATTCCATGATTATCAGTGTTCTGTAATGTACCTGTCCCTCGACTGATCTCATGGTTACCAATGTACTCTAATGTACCTGTCCCTCGATTGATCACATGATCATCAATGTACTGTACATACACCTGTCCCTCGATTGATTCCATGATTATCAATGTACTGTATATGTACCAGTCCCTCGATTGATTCCATGATCATCAGTGTACTGTATGTGTACCTGCCCCTAGATTGATCCCATGGTTATCAATGTACTGTATATGTAACTGTCCCTTGATTGATTCCATGCTTATCAATGTCAATGTACTGTATATACACCTGCCCCTCGATTGATTCCATGATTATCAATGTTCTGTATATGTACCTGTCCCTCGATTGATCCCATGATTATCAATGTACTGCGTATGTACTTATCCCTCGGTTGATTCCATGATTATCAATGTACTGTATATACACATGTCCCACGATTGATTCCATGATAATCAATATACTGTATATGTACCAGTCCCTCGATTTATTCCATGATTATCAATGTACTGTATATACACCTGCCCCTCGATTGATCCCATGATTATCAAAGTACTGTATATACACCTGTCCCTCGATTGATTCTTTGATTATCAATGTGCTGTATATACACTTGCTCCTCGATTGATTCCATGCTTATCAATGTACTGTATATGTACCTGTCCCTCGATTGATTCCATGATTATCAATGTACTGTATATGTACCTGTCCCTCGATTGAGTCCATGATTATCAATGTACTGTATATGTACCTGCCCCTCGATTGATCCCATGGTTATCAATGTACTGTATATGTACCTGTCCCTCGAATGATTCCATGCTTATCAATGTCAATGTACTGTATATACACCTATCCCTCGACTGATCCAATGATTATCAGAGTACTTACTGTACATACACCTGTCCCTCGATTGATTCCATGATTATGAATGTACTGTATATACACTTGCCCCTCGATTGATTCCATGATTACCAATGTACAGTATATACACCTGACCCTCGATTGATTCCATGATTATCAATGTACAGTATATACACCTGCCCCTCGATTGATTCCATGATTATCAATGTGCTGTGTATACACCTGCCCCGTGTTTGGTTCCATGATTATCAATGTACTGTATATACACCTGCCCATCCATTGATTCCATGATTATCAATGTACTGTATATGTACCTGCCCCTCGATTGATCCCATGATTATCAATGCGCTGTATATACACCTGTCCCTCGATTCACCCCTTGATTATCAATGTACTGGATATACACCTGCTCCGCGATTGATCCCCTGATTATCGATGTACTGCATATACACCTGCACCTCGATTGATTCCATGATTATCAATCTACTGTATATGTACCTGTCCCTAAACTGATCCAATGATTATCAGTGTACTGTATATACACTTGTTCACGATTGATCCCTTGATTATCAATGTACTGTACATACATCTGCCCCTCGATTGATTCCATGATTATCAATGTTCTGTATATACACCTGTCCCTCGTTTGATTCCATGATTATCAAGGTACTGCATATGTACTTGCCCCTCGATTGATCCCATGATTATCAATGTACTGTATATACACCTGCCCATCGATTGATTACATGGTTATCAATGCACTGTATATACACCTGTCCCTCGATTGATTCCATGATTGCAAGTGCACTGTATATACACAGGTCCCTCGAGTGATTACATGAGTATCAATGTACTGTATATGCTCCTGTCCCTCGATTGATTCCATGATTATGAATGTACTGTATATACACTTGCCCCTCGATTGATTCCATGATTATCAATGTACTGTATATGTACCTGTCCCTCGATTGATTCCATGATTATCAATGTACTGTATACACACCTGCCCCTCGATTGATTCCATGATTATCAGTGTACTGTATATGTACCTGTCTCTCGATTGATCCCATGATTATCCATGTACTGTATATACGCCTACCTCTCGACTGATCCAGTGATTATCAGTGTACTGTGTATACACCTGTCCCTCGATTGATTCCATAATTTTCAATGTTCCGTATATACACCTGCCCCTTGATTGATTCCAAGATTTTCAGTGTACTGTATATACACAGGTCCCTCGATTGATTCTATGATTATCAATGCACTGTATATACACCTGACCCTCGATTGATTACATGATTATCAATGTACTGTATATACTCCTGTCCCTCGATTGATTCTATGATTATCAATGCACTGTATATACACCTGACCCTCGATTGATTACATGATTATCAATGTACTGTATATACTCCTTCCTCTCGATTGATCCCTTGATTATCAATGTGCTGTATATACACCTGCCCCTCGATTGATTGCATTATTATCAGTGTACTGTATATACACCTGTCCCTCGATTGGTCCAATGATTATCAATGTACTGTATATGTACCTGTTCCAAGATTGATCCCAGTGTTACCAATGTACTGTACATTTACTTGTCCCTCGATTGATTCCATACTTATCAATGTACTCTATATACACCTGTCCCTCGATTGATCCCATGGTTATCAATGTACTGCATATGTACCTGTCCCTCGATTGTTTCCATGATTATGAATGTACTGTATATCCACCTTCCCCTCGATTGATTCCATGATAATGAATGTACTGTATATGTACCTGCCCCTCGATTGATCCTATGATTATCAATGTGCTGTATATACACCTGCCCATCGATTGATTCCATGATTGTCAGTGTACTGGATATACACTTGCCCCTCTATTGTTTCCAATATTATCAATGTACTGTTTATACACATGACCCTTGATTGATGATGATCAGTGCACTGTATGTTTACCTGTCCCTCGATTTATCCTTCGATTATCAGTGTACTGTATATGTACTTGTCCCTCGATTGATCCCATGATTATCAATGTACTGTATATGTAGCTGTCCCTCGATTGATCCTTTGATTATCAATGTGCTGTATATGTACTTGTCCCGCGATTGTTTCCTCGATTATCAATGTACTGTATATACACCTACCCCTCGATTGATTTCATAATTATCAGTGTGCTGTATATACACTTTCCCCTCGATTGATTCCATGATTATCAATGTACTGTATATACACCTGCCCCTCGATCGAATCTATGATTATATTTGTACTGTATATACACCTGTCCCTCGATTGATCCCATGATTAATAATGTACTGTATATGTACCTGCCCCTCGATTGATCCCTTGATTATCTGTGTACTGTATATGTACCTGTCCCTCGGTTGATCCCTTGATTATCAATGTACTGTATAAGTACCTGTCCCTCGATTGATCCCTTGATTATCAATGTACTGTATATGTACCTGCCCCTCGATTGATCCCATAATTATCAATGTACTGTATATGTACCTGCCCCTCGATTGATCCCTTGATTATCAATGTTCTGTATATATACCTGTCCCTCGATTTTGTATATTTGCGGCGTCACCGTGCTGTACAGTTTATTACTACGGCTCCCGTCAGGTTTGACTTCACTTTTGTGGTAAGATGATGACTGCAAATATGTTTGATTAAAATCTCCTAACCAATCAAAAAGAAAAGGATAAATTAAGTGTTCTAGAGAAGATTGAAGCTACTTATCAACCGGCTTCAACAATTATTCATATTATGTCGTGTGTATAATTTTATCTTTTCTTGACATCAAAATTAATATTGTATCATCCTTTCCTCGTCTTCTCTTAATGCAAATCGATGCTCAGTCAGTGGAATAGTTAATCACAGCATATTCGGATCATTATTTCTTGTCTCCACCACTTCTTACAAACATGGGTAATATAAAATCACCCCATGAAATCTAATCCAATAATCTCAGTATGTCAGAACCAGTATTTCTGGTTTCCCCCACTTCCCACAAAAATGGATAATACAAAACCACTCGATGAAATCCAATCCAATGACACTTTTGACTTCATGGCACAATCCAATATTGGTATTTCCACGGACGAAGACGAACCAACCTCCCCATTTAGTATTTCTAGCCCTGGTTGTAACCACTTTACCCGTTAGCAATTTAAAGATTAAATCTCAAGCAAAAACAAGTTCCGGGATTTTACCTTTTTTGTCTTGTTAATCGAGGTCATGAGAACTAAGAGCTCCCTTCAGTTCAATTTTATGCAGAGAAATTTTATTTTCAAGTTTTTCGACTGCATCTATTCCTCTGTCTGTGTATAATATTGTTATATGGTTGGTGGGGAAGGCGGGGGGGGGGGGGTGGGTAAGGAAATACTTGGAATGACTTTGAAACGTTGAAAATGTTATAAATTAAAAAAATCCAGAAATATTTGTTCTTTTATTTTTTGAGCTCAACAGCAAACAAACATTTTATGAAAATTGTACGAAATTAATTTTTTTGTGACGTTGGTGTGAAATGGGTTGACCAGATAAATCGGCCATAGGCGTTGGTAATTTGCTACTTCGATACCCCATTTCTAGATACGTTTTTTTTGTCTTAGAAGAGATGACAAAAGCTGAAATGGGTAGGCTTGATACGGGCCTTGATATTAAAAGATCAAGAAGGACGCGAGAGTAGTCCCTCGATCGAGCAATTGCTGTAAAGCTTATTTGCTCGATGGGCTTCGAGACATTCGAGCAATGACTTTTCAGTTACTGTTCAATAGCTTATTGGGAGAATTTGGGATAGGTATGTCATGGGGTGGCCTAGGAGGCAGGGCCAAACAAATAATAGTATCTTAGATAAGAAGCCTATAAAAAGTATCCTCAAACATTAATACAATACCAGGCCATAGGTTTCCTCAAATACCGAAATGAGTCGAAGAGTCGTTCGAGGAGTCATTCGATCGACCAATTACTCTAAAGCTCATTTGCTCGATGGGCTTCGAGTCATTCGAGCAATATGTCGAGTCACTCAACCGAACAAGTACTCTAAAGCTCATTTGCTCGATGGGCTTCGAGTCATTCGAGTAATGATGATTTTTCAGTAACTGCTCGATAGCTTATTGGGGAAAATTGGAATAGTTATGTCTTGTGATGGCCCAGAAGGGTGGGCCAAACAATAGTATCCTTAGATAAGTATCCTCAAATAATACAATTCCAGACCATAGGTATCCTCAGATATCGAAATGGTTCGAAGAGTCATTCGAGGAGTCACTCGAGGAGTCACTCGAACGAGCAATTACTCTAAAACTCATTTGCTCGATGGACTTCGAATCGTTTGAGCAATGACTTTTCAGTAACTGCTCGATAGCTTAATGGGTTTGGGATATACACAGGGGCGATAACTCTGCATAAATATTGCGGGAAATCAAGCAATCAGGTTGGTTAGTTAGAGCTAGGAAAGTGAACTGATTGGGTGATCTAGATAAATGAAACAACACGAGTACTCGGAATAGGGTGCGAACTAACCAGAATAGACCAGAAATTGCTAAATATAGTAACAATAAGCAAAGTTGTTCCAGTTGATAGGCTCTTCTACGCTACTGGAGTATACTCCAGGGCAAAGGAACATGGTCAGATAGACGAAAACTATTGCATATATAGATAGAAGCAGAGAATTCTGAAAGAATTCGAAATAGTAAAACTTGTCGGGTTGTTTGTGGTAATTCTGCGAATCGGGAAATTGATTCTGTACAAAGGAACATACGCTCCGAACATACGTTGGGTGAAGGGATAACTAGATTATTTTGTGAATAGCGCTGGACGGTATTGGACGTTACGTTGGGTGTAGGGTTAACTAGATTAGTTTGTGTATAGCGCTGGAAGGTACTGGACGTTACGTTGGGTGAAGGGTAACTAGGTTTGTTTGTGAATAGCGCTGAGTGGCATTGTCGTTACGTTGGGTGTAGGGTTAACTAGATTATTTTGTGAATAGCGCTGGACGGTATCTGGCGTTACGTTCGGTGGAGGGTTAACTAGATTATTTTGTGAATAGCACTGGACGGTGTTGCACCACATCAGACTCAGCCGCCGAAACGGCGTTGGTCAGAAAATTGCGTTGGCTGTGCTTTGTTCAATGACTAAAATCAGATATCAACCTGTAATATTCAGCATAATTAAAGTAGGTGATCAAGTACAAATCCTAATTATTAACATCGACCGTCACCTTGCTTAATACAATAAAGTTTTTATAATAAGATACACAATTCCATGCCTTATCGTAATACTTATTACTGAAAGAGGCATTATTAGAATGCCACTTTTACGTTTTTGAGTTTACCTTCACTTTTTGACCTCACATTTATCATTTTCCTTCCAAAATTTGGGAAACTTTATCAGTTTTGGCCTCCGAAACGGCGTTGGCCGCAAAAGGGCGTTGGTGGTCCTTTGTATCATCATGAAGTAGCATCGTCCCCTGATTTCAAATCTGTTATATGTGCAAGTAGGCACATAGGACAGATTGGAATTCATGGGACGACATGTAAATGAAGATACAAGAATTAAGAAGATGAATACATCAGAAGAGATAGTTCTCTATTTTGGGGGGAATCTTAGGACGAATGCGCTGGTATTGTAAAATGTGGTACAATGATATAGCCAAATGATTCATCGGGATTTAGTGACATTTCGTTGCGCATTAAACTTATCCAAAATAGACGACTTGTCGATACCAGTTCGAACCAATGAATGACAATGGAGGGAGATTGTCCGTCAATGAGCGTATCAAGGGAGATAATATGTTACACATTTGCATTTACCCAAACAGATGCAAATGGACAAACTTGAGGGTTATGAACACCTAAAAAAATCCCATTTACAACAGTGTTAACCTTTCACTATCTGTACAACACACCAAGTTGTTTTGAAAAAAATACCTATACATCTACAATGTACATCATCTCTTGAAAAAATTAAACTGGAAAAAAATGTATGTTGCCACATCAAATTTCAGTTTAAATTTCGAATTTTCACAACTACCGTATGGTTTTGCACTGAATGACCTTCACACATTTTTCCCATGCCTCGTGTTTTTGAGAGATTCTCACGCATTCCGGCACCAAATTACAAACAAACTTATTAATCCTTTCTAAAGTGGACGAATCAAAATTGTAATTAATGGTTTCAAAGTCAAAATATATTTAACCAATCAGCCGATCAGCCCTATTTAATTCTACTCACAACTTTGGGTGACAAATGCTCCAAGTCACGTGTTCACTTATTTAGTTGTTCATAACCTAAAGAGGGGGATCTCCAGTACAACACTGCTCAGTTCGCCAAAATATCGGGCGTCATGTGGTGAGCTCCAGTTCACGAGTCATGGGTCACAATAGTTAACCCACTTTTACTATACTATTTTGTTATAACCCAGCTCTTGGGAAATACATTTTTCTCCAGATATACCTGTAGCACGTATGATGTCATTAACGTCATTACATTTCACAAAGACGTTACATCACAGTTCATCTTTTTTTCATTAAGATTATTTTAAACCAATAAAAAAAACTTAATGTGATGAGAAGAATAACTATACTGTGTACTATTTTTTTTCAATTTTATCCCACGACAGGGAGAATAATTAACACTCGCGGGTTGAATAATTAATGCTATTCATGAGATAAAAAAAGCATTTTGAATCAGTGTATATATAGTCTATATTAAGGAATGTCTATAAGCCATAGTTCGAGAGAGAGAGAGAGCAGTCACAAACGGGTGAGAAACAAATTGTCCCGCCATCGCCCACGCAAATCAACCGACCGCCCGACCGACCGACCGACCGACCCACCCACCCACCCACTAAATAAATAATAAATAAATAAATAATAAATGTAGCCACAGTAACCTCTACAAATAACTGAGGCTAAAGTTTTTT
This sequence comes from Pictodentalium vernedei, assembly GCA_031216915.1. Taxonomy (NCBI): domain Eukaryota; kingdom Metazoa; phylum Mollusca; class Scaphopoda; order Dentaliida; family Dentaliidae; genus Pictodentalium; species Pictodentalium vernedei. The sequence goes on along the minus strand of CM062295.1, from coordinate 12,318,333 downwards.
GTTTTTTTTTTTAAGGTGGGTTTATTTATTTACAGCTATGGTGATTTATATACATCATAGTGGTGCATAAAAATGTGATTATCAGACAATAACTATAATAATGAAATCCTGTAAATAAAAGCAATAAAAACTACTAAGTATGGGCACATCGTATTCACTCATATGCTGTATCCAGGCATTCCAGGTTAATTACCCATTATAGAAATATTTTTAACTGGAAAACATATGTTGGAATGCTTCAGAGAATACTCCTTCAGCAATGCATAACAACAATGTTTTGTGTGTAAACAACCACACCCAGCTGTTCATGATATAAATATTTTCAATGGAAAATGAGTTGGCATGCTTCAGTGCAATGAGCTCAGTAAACCCCTTTCAGAAGTGCATAGCAACAATGTTTTTGTCCATAAGCAATTAAATCCGGCCAACTCTCCAGCATATAATCAGACTCTTCGGTCACTACTACATTTAGCATAATAAAGTCACATAATTTCAGTATAAAACTTTCAAGATATTCAACAATCTACACTATAGTACAGTCGCCGTGGACTGGTCGTAATCCACGCGTGGACAGTGATGCCCACGCATGCGTTTACCAGATAATAAAAGTCACCATTCGGGCTGTACCTGGTGCTTCGTTAATTAATTTTTTGACGATTATTCTTATAGTTAGTGTTTGGAATCTAATATTATTGCGTAGGTAGAAATAATGCCCACCCGTGGAAGGTGACCAGTCTACGGCGGCCGAACTGTCTGTGTACATAGCTACTTTAATAAACTTCCATTATTTACATAAATACACACACACACACACACACACACACACACACACACACACACACAGGAACTAGGATTAGGAACTAATGTGGTTAACCTGTCTGGCACCAATGACCTAACAACCCAAGAGAAATCTCTTTTAGATCGCGGTTTAACTTTTGTACCAGCACCAAAGCCTAAAACTGATAACCAAACAAATTTACCATCATACAACTGTAATTTTCTTAGGCAAATGAAAGGGATTAGGAACTAATGTGGTTAACCTGTCTGGCACCAATGACCTAACAACCCAAGAGAAATCTCTTTTAGATCGCGGTTTAACTTTTGTACCAGCACCAAAGCCTAAAACTGATAACCAAACAAATTTACCATCATACAACTGTAATTTTCTTAGGCAAATGAAATTAGCAGACCGCTTTAGAAACTCCAGCGGTCGGAAACTTCCTTTTACAGAATCATCTGGTTGGTCACCTCCAGATAGTGAAGTAGATCCCGAAATTATTGAGGCTAGCAAACGAATCATCCAAAAGGTGTTCAGCATGAACATACTCTCCGATAAAGACAATTTAACAGCTGGTGAACGGAGAGCCCTCACGAAACTTCGAAAAAATAAGAAATTAGTAATTAAACCAGCCGACAAATGTGGATCGGTAGTTGTTCTATCTCGGGATAATTATATAAAGGAAGCCATGAGACAACTCAGCAATACTAAACATTATAAGAAAATAGATTCACTTATTTGGCCTAGTAATATCGAAAAATTCAATAAGATCTTAAAATTTCTCCTCGACGAAGGTCACATTACCAAAAAACAATTGAAATATTTAACAGCTAAGCTCAGTGCTCAAACAAGACAATTTTATATCCTACCAAAGATCCACAAGGACCGTTCTTCATGGACGGATGACTTAACTCCACCCGGGAGGCCAATTGTATCAGATTGTAATTCGGAATCTTATGCGATCTCGGAATTAATTGATTATCATCTGAAACCTATAGCAAATAGACATCCGAGCTATCTAAAAAATACACAGGATTTCCTGTCAAAAATTTCGAAATTGAAAATATCGAAAAATGCAATTCTGGCTACTTTGGATATCGACAGTATGTATACGAACATTGATATTGATAAAGGTGTTAAATCAGTTAAAAATGCATTTGAAAAATATCCGGATGCGAAACGCCCGGATGAACAAATTTTGGATCTTTTAGAGCTGAGCTTAAAAGGTAATGACTTTCAATTCAATGGAGAATATTTTCTACAAATAATGGGTTGTCCTATGGGCAAAAGATTCAGTCCTAATTTTGCAAGCATTTATGTAGCGGAATGGGAGGAAAATGCCTTAAGCAAATGTGCAAAGCATCCTCTCGTATATCTCAGGTATTTAGATGACATTTTTATTATTTGGGAACATTCAAAAGAAGATTTTGATGAATTTTTAGAAATTTTGAACAATCACGATCCAAATATTAAATTGAAAGCTACTATCAGTGAAAATTCTGTTGATTTTCTCGATGTGACCGTGTATAAAGGCAAGCAATGTCAGGCGTCCGGTCATTTAGATTATAAAGTGTATTTTAAACCAACTGATTCACATCAATTGTTGCACACAAAATCATTTCATCCTCAACATACATTTAAAGGTATCATCAAATCACAACTCATTCGTTTCCACCGCAATTCAAGTGATAAGGTAAATTTCAATGAGGCTTGTTCTACTCTATTTGGCGCCCTCAGATCGAGAGGGTACTCGCTGCGCCTCTTGCGTAGCCTGAAGTCCCAAACCCTGAAAAAGCTCGAAAGTCCAGCTGAAACTACCGATTTCGAACCACTGAAGATTGAACACAACAGACCGTTGCAGAAAGGTAGTGGCGCGGTATTTAATTGCAAAAAGCCTCGTTGTAGACTGCATACTTTTATGCCTGATCAGAAAGAGGAATTTTCCTCCGAACAAACGAAAAATCATTATCAGATCCGTAACCCCCTCCATTGTGATTCACCAAACATTATTTACCTTATCACTTGTAAGCGATGTCGGAAACAGTATGTTGGTCAAAGTCAAAATCCTTTTCGAGAACCTGCTACTAGACACAAACAGGATATAAAACATAATGCTGATGCCCCAGTAGCACAAGATTTTAACCTTCCTGGCCATTCTTTGGACGATTTCGAAATCCATCCTATTGAACAACCACCAATTAAAGACACATTAGAAGAAACGGATGAATTTAGAAAAAAAAACGTGAAGCTTTTTGGATCAATACGCTTCAAACCCTCTGGCCATTTGGTATGAACATATCAGAGGGCGAATGCGAAAGGAGGTCCATCATTCCTTTCACTTTAACGTACAACAGAATGAATATCGAAATAGTAAAAATGTTAAAAGATGAATTCAATTTTACCAATGCTAAATTAAATGAACCTTTGAATCTTCGACCTGTCATCGCCTATAAGAAAAACTAAAGCTTGCGTAACATCCTTGTAAGGACCAAATTAGAGCCCATCAATGAATAACATCAATTTTTGCCAGTCAGTTTAACCAGTTCCTAAGCTCATCACTTAGTTTAAATCAATTTTATGAAATTTTTTGTCATGTTTGAAACCCATCAGGGTTCAGTAAATGAAAACAATTTTTCGGCGGCATATCAAAAGAAAAAAACGTTTCAGTAGGAAATGTCTGTGCCAGTGCGATTTTTTAACCTCAAACACACACACACACACACACACACACACACACACACACACACACACACACACACACACACACACAGTCTAGTTTTCCCTACATACCGAGGTACCCCATTGTCTGTCCTTTGTGTGGACTAACGGTTTCAACCTCGTTTTGCCGGTACAGTTCTGGGAAAACAACCGAGGTAAAGAGTTTCTTTTGTCTTTTGTACCTCGGTAAGGCGAAACACGCAAACTCTTTTGTCTAGTTACCTCGTCAAGTTGGTAAGACAAACGCACACACACACACACATATATATATATAAGCTTATAGGAAGGAGATTGCTGCAAGCATTCAACTAGTAAACTGAAGAAATATTGTACATCTTTTATGCATAGAGTTTATTTTATTACCATTTATTGCAAACTGTCCGAAGCCATCTGAATATGACGTTGCTTCCAAAGGTAAAACAATCAATATGATACAATAAGAGTATTATAACTTTACTGGGGTTTAATGTCACTGAGCATATATTGCTGCAGTACCAAAACAATACAAGTATGAACTCAAGATTATCCAATCGTTTATATCCGTATTGATTATCGACAGTAGATACACAACCAGTGATATTATTTATTTATTTATTTATTTAATTAATTAATTATTTATTTATTTATTTATTTATTTATTTATTTATTTATTTATTTATTTATTTATCGGCGTTTAAGGTCACTGACTTATGTACAATGGCAAAGAATGACCGTGACAGTTTAACTGGTGGAGGGAGCCGCAGTGTCCGGAGAGAACCACCGCGCAACGACGACCAGCTGTCAGCTCCCCAACATCATAACTTCGCACTGCATCAGTACGCCTTAGTGCACGGCGTCATCGTGCCCCATAGTAGGCAATCGGGGTTAAGTTCATTGGCCAAGGACACAACGCGGGAATCCGAGTTGTTCGCTCAGACGGTCACCCATCCCAGGATTAACAAGGCAAGACGTTGCTAAACTGCAGTGATCTGACGAGAACCGGTTACCGCAACGCCACCGCGCCCAAAACCAGTTATATAACTCAGTAACACTAACAATACACAAACATGTACTAAACCTTTCTACACCAGTAGAAAAGACAAGCACTGGTATACTTTTAAATAAAGCCAAGTAATCTGCCATGTTATCTGTTTTCAGCACATAACTAACTTTAAGTAAAAGCACTTCTGCGAATAAAGCAATATTTTATCTGAGAAGGAAGATTAATATATGGCTAAATATAATAGTATTCTTAATTGGGGATGCATATCCCTAATGTGACGAGTCCGGTGAGGCACAACAAACACCAGTGCACTAGCGAAGCGAGACCGGTTCTCTTTCGATCACCGAAGTTAAGCAGCGTCGAGCCCGGTTAATCCTTGGATGGGTGGCCATACGGCGATTGATTCGGGTGCTTCCCGTAGTTGTGGCTGGTGTGCGACCAGCGAAGTTTGAGAGTGTGATTCTGCGACCTTGCATCACATGCCAGCTGTGAACGTTGGGAATGTTCACCAGTACTACGCGATCACTACAGTATCTAGGTGTAAAACAGGGACCTGTTGAGGTGTTTGTTTTGTGTGCCCGTCTGTGGCGCACCGGCAGTGTGCTCCGTTGAGCTGAGAAGTCATAGAATGAACAAAGGGTGTGAACACCTGTGATACGGGTTAATAATGTAAGTCAGAGACCATTGCGGAGGAATCCAGATGTTAACATTGCATTATTATTATTATTATTATTATTATTATTATTATTATTATTATTATTATTATTATTATTATTATTATTATCGACTCGTTGTGATCTGCCCTTAGAACCCTGAGCTCGACTCGGATACATATTTTGCAACCACATAATGGTAATAATCTCTATTCACACAGTGTAAATAAACACTTTTTTATATCACAAACACATTTTCAAAGAAATATCAGTTAAGATATGAACTGTTTGACAAGAACAGAACATAGCACTGAAGAACACAAAATCTGAATTAATTACACTTCGTCACTGCAGGGAAATTGTTAATTGGGTTACACAATAGACAGTTTAACAGAGCCCACTGCATGCAGTTGACAAGACATGCTGTGCTATGGGAAAATCAAGTGAGCAATGAATGAGCTGTGATGAAATGGAATCGTTCCATGTTACCCAATCATCATGATGCTGTATTTGAAATATTTGTTTATTCATCTGAGTAATAATCCTATTGATACTACACAGACAAATATACAACGAGATATCAAAATATATTATTACCTTGAAATAAAATCATATTAATCTAAATGAAATTTCACTGCACAATTTAACCCTGTGGCACAAACGAACCAGGTACAAGACCAGCGATAGCCGATAAGCAAAGAAAAGAAATTAATTTACAAAACCTGTCTAATATAGGGTTTGAGATAGATAGGGAACGGAAAAGATGTGAAAACGGTGCCCCCCTCCCTTCCCCAAAATGTTAAATAAGTAATAATGAATAAAAAAAATAAAAATAAAACAAAAATAAAAAGGAAGAGTTGAAGAACTGGTACTCAGTAATTCATTTTAGAAGCCGTCTCCTGCATGTTTCTAAATTGTTCACTACCCTCCAACACAGTTTATATCTTAATTGAAAAGCAGACGACACTTGCAAAAAAAAAATCTTGAATAACTAATTTTTTTCATTTTTTGTCTCTGAAACATAGATTATGACACCTCATTGGAACCAGCCCGACGAGCTCGTTCCAATGAGGGGTCATAACCTATGTTTTGGAGACACAAAAAAAAAGCTAATGAAAATTAATTTGCGATTTTTGAGAATTGCGCTGGCCAGTTTTGACCGTTACGTAGGATAAAGGGTTAATACATTTAGTGATAACAATTGGATTTAACCCACGTGTTCCATTCTTATAAGCACATTTTGTTGGCTGTATGGCAGTGGTGCACACTTTCCTTCTGTTTTTGTTCTGATTTCGGTGTTAATATTCAAATTTAGAAGAAACACTCTTAAATCTGTAATTTTTAGGTGCATTAAAAAATGTCTGTGCGATTCCCATAGGAAAACGTGGGCACGCGAATATCAAAAACATGTAAAAAGTAACAATGAACGTTCTCGTGCCACATACTGATTTTAGCCTGTTTGCTCATTAACACGGAGCTTTCCATAGTTTTGAAAAAGTTTGGAGCAGAGCAATTCTCTGCTTTGGTGAAAAGTAAGCACGGATTTATACTTATTCATTTATTATGGTTTAACGACACATTAACAGCGAAGGTCATATCGTAGTAGACTTCTGACTGGAAGCGAAAAATTAAACAACAATGATACATGAAGGGGGTGTCGTATGCGTCGAACGACGTCAGTTCCGTCAAATTTCTTACGTCGCGAAATCAATGGCTTGAACTACTATCAGAGTTTCAAAACGAGACTGACACCACAACTCAAACAAGTTGATTGTCATCTAAAGCAGACCCTTGTGTATCAAGTTTTCGCGTCACAGTGAATCTTGTCAACATAATGTTAACCCTTCTACTGTCATGCCCACGTTTGTATGGACGAGCTCTATGCGCGGAAATTTATTAATATTTATGACATACTTGATACTCAAACTCTAGCATCTAATTAATGATTGGAAAGGGCTCTCTGAGCCCTTTCCAATCATTAATAAGATGGAAGGTTTGGCCTGTGCACACCTGAACGTACAGATACGATATAGGTCTATAAACATACATAATTCAGATAGTCACTTTCAGCAGCAAAGTGTTAAAGAATATAACTCGATGTCAGTGAAAAATGAATATACTGATGAAGTGCTTATTTTTTCCAGAAATACAAACTAAATATTAATGATCTATCTTTATTGTTATTGATAAAAGCAAGTGCTGCGATTGGAGAGTTACTTTAGTTATTTATTGATGTTTAAGGTCACATATAGAGAGTTAATACCATGTAATTAAATTTTGGGCCTTGTGAATACCATGTTGTTAAAAAAAAGTGAACGTTTTTGCGTCAATTATGGATTGCGTGACCACATTGATTGACTTAAAGCCCGTTTTTTTAATTCCCTTTTTGGGGGGGGGGGGGGCGATTGGGGGTGGGGTGGGGCATCCCTCACTTATCGGATCATGAAGATCGACGTTCGATAAAATTATCTCCCCTGAAATTGTTAGACAGGCGAGAAAGGTCCAATTAAGAATCATGTAAAATTGTTGAGAAAACACCTATGACAAAAGTAGAGAATAAAACGAAGTTTCATTTTGTTACATTTAATAAAAGAAAAGCCTGTTGTTTTCGGTTATTCAAAGTTGCAAAAGACCACTGTATTGCCGAAATAATGCGTGCCGGTCAAGATACGGATCACATCTGGGGGTATTTGACGGTAACAAAGCACGTAGGGAACATAAGAAGAGAGTGTTTGATATATTAATTGGGTTCCTGTCACTTTGAGTGCCCAGTTTTTATCACCAAAGAAATGGTCTTCACAACGTTATAAATTTTGTCACCGAATGTTTAAAATTTAATTATTTACTGACGTGTTGTTTCTGCAATTTAAAAATAAGTTCGATTATTGATTAAATCAAAACTTTACAATGCCTAAAACAATGTACATGTTGGGTCTTTAAATGACACAGCCCAAAGCAGTGATTATTTAAGTTGTTGTCAGTAAAAATCCCGTTCTTAATTAGTTTTTAATGTATCAACAAGAAAGTGAATTAAGTTCGAGGGTGCATATTCTCGGAGTACGGGTGTGTACATGTACAACATAATGGATCCTCAGGGCGAATATGGATTTTTGCAAGTAAAAAAAAATCATTGATCATTTTTTTTCAGTCAATGAATGGATTGTTCGAGATCTCTTTTTGCGATTCAACCTTGGTGAATTGCACCCCTTGCTCCATCTTAGAGCACTTGAAACATCAACAGTGCTTTGTCACAGCACTCACAACGCCATCAACTCACAGCATTCACACTGCAACCAACTGCTGAGGGTGAGTCAATGCCACCAATTAATGAGAGAATCGAGACTCGATTTACAATGAGACTAAAAGATCCGGACCAACCAGGCTGGTTGTTAAATGGCTCTACGACCATAACAGCTATACATGTGTATGTAGGGCCTTCAATTTTCATTGGATAATGTATATAAAAATATATAGTGGTCGAGTCAGACTGTTGATGGGCTCATTTTGAGATTAAAAGTTAAAAAAAACCTTGTTGTTTAGCACGTAATGTGATGCCATTGCCATTTGCAGTTCGTGGGGAACCATGGTAAAAAACAATGAATATCACTGGGAATTACGGGGCTATTTGGTGGAGGATATTGACAAAGACGTGTCTTTTGGTCCCCAACCGTTGAAAGGTTTCTCCGATGGAAGCCTCCAGACCATCAACCATCTTGTTCAATACAGCTACTGTGACCTGAGAAGTCGACTGAGTATTTCAACTTGATTGGTCGAAATACTCTGTCCACCACACCCCCCTCCCCCACCTCCCCACACAATATTGTAGAATATCACTGTCAAAAAGGAAGTGTGAGAATTCTGAACCAGAGAGATTCAACTCTCGTTTGTTTTTCTTGATGTGAGATTAAAATAGCAGTATTTTATTTATGAAAATCAACCGCTGCTGTAAGTGTCTCTGTCTCACAATCAAATATTGATTCAATCGCAGCAAACTACCTTTATGATCACAACACTGTATTTAAATCATGCAACCAGAATATATAATATGGGGTGACCAAGAAATTTAGTGTGTGTGTGTGGCGGGGGGGGGGGGAGGGGGCATGGTACTTGGAAGGCTGTTTTGGAGGCTTTTGGATCTTGTTTGGGCTTAACTAGGACCCTGTAATGTTTACCTCATCCTCCCACTTCCCCGGAGGGAAGTTTGAGGAGGTGCTAAAGACCGATCGGCCTACATATACATTGTAGTAAGGACAACCCCCACCCCCACCCCGCAAATTAACTTTCTGTGTTACAAGAGCAAATCTCAGGCTTTATACAGTTAAAAGTAGAAGTCGTGTCATGAAATTCGCACAAATATCACGTCGATATGCGCGTTAATATACACGTTATGACCATGGTAAGGCTATCAAATTCTGTACATATGGCCTGAGCACAAGCAGTGTTTTAGCCAATGGACCTCCAGGTAATCCGGAGGTCCATTGGCAGAAACATTGCCTGTGTTTGCAATGAGTAACCAGGAGATCCTGTCGTGTTTTTGGATGTCATTCGATATGGCAGGTGCGAGCAATTCCTACGCGCAATTAAGCCTAGATAAGCGCACAATTCGTGACATGATTTCTAGTTTTAACTGTAGCATGTGTATATTGGACGCTATTTGAGGGTTCTATGTTCTGTGAAAGTTGCACTGGGCGAATGTTTGGGGGGCTTGAAGTGGCCTGGTGCGTCCCACTTGAACAAATGTCAATCGTAGAAAGACTACTTTTATGGTCATAGTTCTGTATATAAATCAGGAATGCAGCCAGAATTCTGTAATAGGAGGTGCCCTATCAACTTCTTCTGGGGAGAGGGGGCATGGTACTTGGACGGCTGTTGTGGACGCTTGGGGATCTTGTTTACTCTTAATTAGAACCCTATGGTCATTACCCTCTCCTACCACTCCTCTGGAGGGAAGATGGAGGAGGGGCTTATTTTTTTTATTTAAACTTATTTGTTTTACAAGGATTAGGAACAAGTTACGCAAATTATATTAAAGCCTTTCCTTGGCACAATGGCGTGGGTGTGTGGGATGACCTTCGTAGCAGCAACTCCGTCGCCTCGTTCCTCTCAAATACTACGAAGGGATCTTTAGCCTGCACGGTGTGTGTCTCTTTTCTCAAAGAGGACAGACATTTTATGTCCCCACCCGAAGGATGGTGCGCTGTGACAGCATTAACCCCACAATTGATGCTGACATATAATGTTCGGACACCACGACAACTTTTCCCGACAGAGGATTTATCCTGGAGACTCTGTCATGAGAGACCAGCGCACTTATCTACTCAGAGGAGTGGCTAAAGACCGGAGGGACCAACTTATATATTCAAGTTCGTTCAAGCCCACACACCCCAAATGTACATTCAGTGTTCCAAGAGCAAATATCAGGTTTTATAAAATGTGCAGCTCTATATTGGAGATCATTTGATGATGTTTTGTGAAAATTGCATTGGACCAATGTTGAGAGGGGGTCTTAAGTGGCCTGGTGGAGCCCATTTGAACAAACTTTAATCTTTTCCACCCACACTGACATCTAACTACAGTTGAAAACAACTGGTTCTGGTATGCATGGGCAGAATCTATTTAAACAAACAGTAAACTTTAATCTCGGGGTCATACTGTACTGACCCAGTAATAGGCCCATAATCGAATAATAGTCGACTTACCAATTTTTAACCCTTTACCTAACATGAAGAGCAGACGACACTTGGAAAAAAAATCTTGAATAACTATTTTTTTTTCATTTTTTGTCTCAAAAACAGAGATTATGACCCCTCATTGGAACGAGCTCGATGAGATCGTTCCAACGAGGGGTCATAACCTATGTTTTTGAGACAAAAAATGAAAAAATTAATGAAAATTATTTGGTGATTTTAGAGAATAGCGCTGGCCGGTTTTGGCCGTTACGTTGGGTAAAGGGGATTTCAATGTCAAAGTCCCATCCTTGTAAATAAGCCCAGTTTCTGACTTTGGAATTATAAAAATGATGACAGTCATGCTCATAAGTTATTACAACGAAACAGAACCCCTAACCCAACGCACATGATATAAAAATTTGTTATTTTAATTACTTTTTCTGAATACTTCAAAACATGTCAACAAGACCTTATCCTGGGTCTGCTTATTGAAACGAGCTCGTTCCAGTGTGTGTGTGGGGGGAGGGAGAGGGGAGGTCACATGATATGGTTTTGTTGAAATTGTTTTAACTTTTTTTCAATTGTTCGGTCTGTGAATTACGCACATGCAGCTGATTCGTAAAGGTCAAGTGTGAATGCATCGTAAGGTATTATGGGATTGCCACCTAATTTTGTGCCAACTTTGCATCCAAATTCCCCTGCAGACTTAGGCTCTCCAAAAAAGCCCACCCGTTTACTATTGTCCCATTTTTATTTGTTGGAGGCTTATTGTCGGTGTGGTAGTAATACTATACACCAAATATTAAAAGATTCTGCTCAGTGGATCTGCACGAAGAAGATCCTTGAAGAATACTACTCTTAATAACACCATACCGTGCTAAGTTCAAATTCCCAATTTAACCCCCAATAATCCACATATAAACCTAGTGACGTCATTTGAAAAAAGTTGAATCCCCAACCCCCCACTAAGGATGCCAAACACCAAAACCAAAAAATTATGACTTGTGGATCTGAAAAAGATGTTTTAAAGAATAATTCCCAAACTGCACTAAGTTAAAATTCACAACATGAAACGACCCCAAATATGACTCCATTATGTTTCAAAATTTGAACCTCTTGAGGATGCTGCATATAAAATATCAAAAGATTTTAAACAGTGGGTCGGTAGAAGAATTTTAAAGATTGTTCTTCATATTGCATTATTGAGTTAAAATTCGGGTTCAATAGGGAGCCTAAATATGAATCCATGACTTGATTTGTACAAAATTGAATATGACCCCACAAAGTTTCTAACTTAACCCTCACAACCCAAATATGAACTCAGGGACGTCATTTGGAAAAAAATCAAATCTGCCACTCACCCCACTAAGAATGCCAAATATCAAAATCAAAAAAATTATGACTGGTGGATCCGAAAAATATTTTTTGAAGAATAATTCCCATACTGCATTAAGTTAAAATTCACAACAGGAAACCAGCCCAAATTTGAACAGATTATCGTTCAAGATTTTAACAAACTTGGATCTGAACCTCCTGAGGATGCTGCATATCAAATATCAAAAGATTCTGAACAGTGGATCGGTAGAAGATTTTTAAAGATTGTCTTTCAAATTGCATTATTAAGTTAAAATGCGGGCTTCATAGGGAGCCTAAACACTAACCCACTAAGGATACTGAACACCAAATATCAAAACATTCAGACGCGTGGATCTCAAGACGAAACTTTTTAAAAAATATTCCTAATATTACACAGACTAACAGTTAAGCCAAAAATTATAAAGTTTGAATGCCATTTTTGGTAAAGAGTACTGACCCATATCGCCGTTAAACATTGGGTAAGGGGTTAAGTGGGGAATTTACAGTTAAAACTAGAAGTCTTGTCATGAAATGCGCACAAATAGCACGTCGATCTGCGCGTTAATCTACGCGTTATAACCATGGTAAGGCTATCACATTCTGTACATTTGGGGTGTGCACAAGCAGTGTTTCAGCCAATGGACCTCCGGGTAACCCGGAGGTCCATTAACAGAAACATTGCCTGTGTTTGCGATGAGTAACCAGGAGAACCTGTCGAGCTTTGGATGCCATTCGATATGGCAATTGCGCGCAAATCCTACGCGCAATTAAATCAAGATAAGCGCACAGTTCATGTCAGGACTTCTAGTTTTTTAACTGAATGGTTTGGGTGCAAGAAGCTGCAGAGTGAATATTTCACCCAGGCAATGACTCATGCATTTAAGAGAGAGTAAGAATCCCAAGTGGAGTTAGTTTCATACAATGGACTGTTTGGATTGAAAACGAGTGCTTGTTAAAATATTTGTGTAAGTGGAAACTCCACTACATACAGTTAAAACTAGTAGTCCTGTCATGAAATGCGCACAGATAGTACGTCGATGTGCGCGTTAATGTACGCGTTGTGACCATTCTAAGGCTCTCACAGTCTATACATATGGCCTATGTACAAGCAATGTTTCAGCAAATGAATCTCTGGGTAACCCGGAAGTCAATTCGCAGAAACATTGGTTGTGTTTGCTATGAATACCTAGGAGAACTTGCCGTGCTTTTGATGCTATTCGATATGGCAATTGCGCGCAATTCCTACGCGCAATTAAGCCTAGATAAGCGCACAGTTCGTGACAGGACTTTTAGTCTCAAGTGTAGGTGTTTTAGTGATAATTAACCTTTAGATACTTTTCAGATTCAGGTTATTTATTTTTCGCGACACAAGCATATAACACAGAATTATATACAAGATTGTTAAAACGTCGTGAACATTGATATACAGCGAGGAGATAACGTATCCAGATTAGCCGTTTACCTGTTATCCCCTTATGAAAAGTGTTTTATCTCTCTCTGCATTGATTTCTAAAAGTTGAATTTTTTCCCATAACAAACCCTGGAATTTAACCAATTTAATCATATTTGACAGAGCTCGTGAGGCTCGAGAAGCTCTGCCAAACAAAATTGAATTGGTTAAATTCCTATTTGAATAATGCGACAGAATTCAACTGCTCTCGAAGAAATATAAAACTCTGTATATACTTGACATTGGAAGTGGTTTACCATCATTTGAGATGGCTATGTTTGTAGTGTGGACCTTTGAAACCCACGGTTTGCCAATCTGTGTTCTTTTGATTGACCGCTATCGCTTGCTATAGGAGTGAATTTCTGATCTTTTTATCCGAGTAAAATGACGCCGCCTGGCTTCTGTGTATTAACTGAGTGATACATCGGGGTTACAAGCAGAAATGAAAAACCCACCACATGCAACGCCCGTTAATTTGCAGGAATGCCGGCAACAATTCGTACTCCACCACAGAAGTGATCTGTATCCTCTACATTTTTTGTTTCACCAGCTCGCATCCGTTTCCTACTTTTATATACCCCTTGTCAACCCAATTGGAACCTGTTGGACAAACATACTATATGAATTAATTATTCAAGACATAATCGCTATAAATTCATTTATCAGCACCTACCCTGATACCTAATACACAACCCTGCAAACGTCCGCGCGAATTGTCTTTTAAGAAATAAGTGTAAAATACATATTTAACGAGACATCATACCCTGGACTTTGGTTGTTTCTCTGAACTCTAGTTGTACCGTCCATGCCAGTTCAAGGGCAGCACTTAGAAGCGTCCATATTCGTTTCGGGGGGTAGACCAATCAATATTTTCAACGTGCAGCCCCGAGGCTGCACGTTGAAAATATTGATTGGTCTACCCCTCGCATTTACTGAACAGCCATCCTATTTAATGACGTTATGACGTATCATGTTCCTGGGCGGAAAAGCGGCCGCTCGAGTCCAAAGAGTTAACAAAACTTCATCCGTATATTGACCACCGCGCATCATCTCGGCAATACAGCGTGAAAAGGAAACGTGTCTTTTTTTATAAATATCATTCAAATTAGAAGCAACAAAGAAAATGACTATGGCTCTTTCTTTAGCGAATGTGTTCTTATATTAATTTGCAAGTCTTTATTTTTGCAGAGAAAAATTAACAAATCTTACCTCCGAGACTGTTATATTAATGGAACGCACAGTGTCTATATTATATGCGCCAACTGTTGATATAATGAACAGACAAAGTTACAGAACATCAAAAGATGATGAAGGCGCCGTTTTCTTATTTTTAAATGGGTTTAAACGAAGAATAAGAGTTCCAGTTATTGGGAAAAAAATTGTAAAAAAGCCAACATTTTTATTTTTAGGCAACTCTACCGGGACAATGCTTGAAGTTGGAGACATTTGGCGCACATCGATGACGCAATTTCGCAAGCATTTCGAAAATTCAATTTTTATAAGAAATTCTCATACCAATTTGTGTTAAATTATTGACAACTTTAGAAACAAGAGGGGAACTAACGTTCCTGTAGCTCTCTCCCAATGACGAAAATTGTCAGCCATGGATGTGGGGGAGCAGACTGATTGACGGCGGAGGACAAACCGATTGGCGCCGTTAATCTCTGACGTTCCAGTAATCCATTTGTATAAGTTGGGTAACTCTGTGTAAAGCCTATTTGTCAACCACCGGTGGTTGTTTTCCCATTGAACATATCCTTCTGACACATAAAGTCTTTATCGTCTTTCGTTACTGATTTGCACAAAGATGCGGCAAACTTGTAGTCGGGTTCTCTCAACATAATGCATTTCTTTGCTTTTTGTAGATTTGGCTCGTTGTCTCCCCAGCCATAATAAGGCAAGGCCTGTCCCTTCCATGACATGTAGATGTTATCTTTCTCGTTGTCAAAGCCATCAATTATGAACTTTTCTGAAAGAAAGGAAATTAAATTTTATCTCATACAGTATATTACAGTACGTGGAGAGTGTATTATCACTAAATCACCCACAGAGTGGAGATTTCACCCAAACAATTATTACAAATTTGTGGAAAAGCATAATCAGTACAAGCAAAGTTTCAGCCAATGGACCTCCCGGTTAATTGGCTGAAACACTGCTTGTGTTTTTTGTCGATATGTACAAATTTTGAAAGTTATAGCTTGGGAGACAACTCCCCTCCGCGGTTGATTTAGTAATAATCCACTCTCCACGTACTGTATAACGCCCCCTCTCTCTCTTTTAGCGACAACGGTGTTTTCCGTTTCTGGGTGGTAAATATAGAGGGAGAGGGAGGAACGGACGCCCCTTGCACACAAGATGTTTATTACCAAATCACGACCCGGTCGCGTCTCCGCAACATCTCTTCAACATCAACATCTCCTCCTAGTTATGGTATTTAGTTAACCTAATATTTAACCCTTTGAGCACTGATGGTATCTTCCATATACGTTCAATGGGAGCAAGTGGAAGTGTCCATATCTATTATTTGGGGGTAAGACTAATTAATGTTTTCAACGTGCAGCTTTTGGTCCACACCACGCATTTACCTTGTAGCTTTTGGTCCACACCACGCATTTACTTTGCAGCTTTTGGTCCACACCACGCATTTACCTTGTAGCTTTTGGTCCACACCACGCATTTACCTTGCAGCCTTTGGTCCACACCACGCATTTACCTTGCAGCCTTTGGTCCACACCACGCATTTACCTTGCAGCTTTTGGTCCACACCCACGCATTTACCTTGCAGCCTTTGGTCCACACCCACGCATTTACCTTGCAGCCTTTGGTCCACACCCACGCATTTACCTTGCAGCTTTTGGTCCACACCCACGCATTTACCTTGCAGCCTTTGGTCCTCACCCACGCATTTACCTTGCAGCCTTTGATCCACACCACGCATTTACCTTGCAGCCTTTGGTCCACACCCACGCATTGACCTTGCAGCCTTTGGTCCACACCACGCATTTACCCTGCAGCTTTCGGTCCACACCACGCATTTACCTTGCAGCTTTTGGTCCTCACCCACGCATTTACCTTGCAGCCTTTGGTCCACACCCACGCATTTACCTTGCAGCTTTTGGTCCACACCCACGCATTTACCTTGCAGCCTTTGGTCCTCACCCACGCATTTACCTTGCAGCCTTTGATCCACACCACGCATTTACCTTGCAGCCATTGGTCCACACCCACGCATTGACCTTGCAGCCGTTGGTCCACACCACGCATTTACCTTGCAGCTTTTGGTCCACACCACGCATTTACCTTGCAGCTTTTGGTCCACACCACGCATTTACCTTGCTGCCTTTGGTCCACACCACGCATTTACCTTGCAGCCTTTGGTCCACACCACGCATTTACCTTGCTGCCTTTGGTCCACACCCACGCATTGACCTTGCAGCCTTTGGTCCACACCACGCATTTACTTTGCAGCCTTTGGTCCTCACCCACGCATTTACCTTGCTGCCTTTGGTCCACACCCACGCATTGACCTTGCAGCCTTTGGTCCACACCACGCATTTACCTTGCTGCCTTTGGTCCACACCCACGCATTGACCTTGCAGCCTTTGGTCCACACCACGCATTTACCTTGCAGCTTTTGGTCCACACCACGCATTTACCTTGCAGCTTTTGGTCCACACCACGCATTTACCTTGCAGCTTTTGGTCCACACCACGCATTTACCTTGCTGCCTTTGGTCCACACCACGCATTTACCTTGCAGCCTTTGGTCCACACCACGCATTTACCTTGCAGCTCTTGGTCCACACCACGCATTTACCTTGTAACCATTCCACTTAATGACATTAGGACGTAGCTTGTGGCCCGGTCGGAAAACGGTTTATGGGGTTCAAAGGTGTAAATCATGTAAATGTGTTGTAGCAAATCTCACGTGCTTACGGTTCATCAACCGACACATAACAACTAATCCTTAGCTTCTCAATAGAAGGTTGCCCTGCTTCAGTAAGCATCGAATCTGTTGCCGATGTTTTAAATGTGGCCAGGTTAATCCTATTATTTCCAAATGAAACAAAATACTGCATTTTGATTGGCTGAGAGGTACGGTGTAACTTGCATTCCACAGTAGCTTTTTTTTACACCGTGTTTAACCACGGTGTAAAAACAAGAATATGCAAGAGCAAGCTATATGGCTAAAAAAGTACCCATTTTTAATTATTAATTCATACCTTCCGCTCGGTTATGTTAGAACAAAAATAAAAATACAGGAAATTTGATATTTATGTGCAATAAAATATTACAGATATGGATGCCATTGGAACTGGCTCATTGAGCCAGTTCCAATGACACCCATATTTGTCTGGTTTTATTTAAGAAACTTGCAAAGTACAAATTTTCTGTCAGTTTTTGCCCACAATGTAGGTTAAAGTATTAAGTACACCAAAATTCTTGGAAATAAATCCGTTATCCTTGTGTTTTCCAGGGTGTATGTGAATTTACACCGGTTTGGGAACTCATACACCCTTCGGCTTCGCCTCATGACACAAGGATAACTAATAATATCTCTACTATAGATTTCAGCAAGTGAACTGAGATTAGATTTCTCCCCAAACCGTAAACCACACAACCGTAATCTAATTTTGAACTCACGGGTGAGATAAATAGATGGAGTAAGACCAAAATTTGAAAGTGGTTTTGGTAACACCTGGGTTTTTTTTAAAAGGGATAAAAAAATGAATGAAATACTTGACCAAACAAAAATAATAAACAGTAAACGCGAACCACCAAACCACAAGAAATACTAAGGAGGGCATAATTTGACACCCAAAACAAATACAAAGTTACAAAAATGTAACAGGCCAAATTGAGACCTGAGCAAGAGCATGTTTGAAGACGATTCCTATATTTATTTATTTTTATTTAATGGTGTTTAAGGTCACATATTTCTGCACAATGGCTAATCATGACCGCGACAGTTTTATGGGTGGAGGAAGCCGGAGTATCCGGAGAGAACCACCGAACAACTGTCAGCTCCCCAACATACGAACTCCACACACGCAGGGTTAGCATTGGTTGAAGACAGATGCACAATCGACGTGCAATACGCCTTAATACACAACGTCACCGTGCCCCCACGTAGGCAATGGGGGTGAAGTGTCTTGCCCAATGGCACAACGCGGTTGTCGCAGGTGGGATTCGAACCGAGGACTCTCGGCTTGCAGCCTGCACCTCTACCTACTGCGCCACCGCGCCCCCCTTCCTGTATTTTCAAAATGACAAATTTCAAATTCAAACCAAACGTGGAACTTTTGTTAAATAATATTTTATTTCTCTTTACTAGAAATGTGTTGGTAAGAAGACTGCGTCTATATAATACCTCACCCTGCACAACAAAATTACAACATAATTCAGTGAAAGTCCATGTACAACAAGATAAAAGAATGGAGAAATAGTAGTGACTCGACGTGCATCTTATACTTTTCTTTTTGTTTCAAACAAAAAATTGTTTGAGTTGTATGATGTTGTTGGGACGTGTGCAAATGCCTTGCTTATGCCAACATCATTCGAATCAGTAACTTTATTGAGTCCAATGATATCGGCACACGTGACACAAGCACACATGTCCTCCAAAGGAACACAGAAAATATACCCGGGGTTTCTGCAAGATATGCTCAAACATGCATATGCACAGGCTTGTATATATTTGCACACAAACTGCTTCAAATGTGTACAGTATATATAGCTATATATGTGTGCCCTTATTCATACTGAAGTAACTGTGTGCATTCGGTTACTTGACGCGGTGCCAGCATGGCTAAGTAAGTTGGGACATTACCTGACAATATTTTGAACAAAACTGCAATTTTGTTCCAGGCTTTTCTCTTACGCAACGGTATATAAACAGTCGCCTCATAGATGAGTCTATGATTGGTTCCTCTTGTTGCACCGCAAATTGAACACAGAGAGTAAAGTTGGAGATTCCCTAAGGCTTCTGTTTTTAGGGGAACAATTATTATATCTGCGTAATCAAAAAGGGGTAAATAAAAGACTTGTAAAATGCTTCCAGCAATTTACTATTTAGTCTGTATGTCAGACTGCACCAACAATGTATCAACGGAGATACTTTGTAATGACACTTTCAATATGAGATCCCATGAGTCCTTTTGGAAAATTAAACCCAAATGTTTGTGTGTATGCACTTTTTTACAGTTAAAACTAGAAGTCCTGTCATGAAATGTGCACAAATAGAACGTTCATCTGTGCGTTAATCTACGCGTTATGACCACAGTAATGCTACTAAATGCAGTACATATGGCCTTTGCACAAGCAATGTTTCAGCCAATGGACCTCGGAGGTCCATTGGCAGAAACATTGCCTGTGTTTGCTACGGGTAACCAGGATAACCTGCAGTGCTTTGGGTGCTATTCGATATGGCAATTCCTACAAGCAAATTAGCCTTTATGACAGGACTTCTAGTTTTAACTGTACGCCTTATACACATTGTTACTGGTTTCCGTTTTCAGGGCTGAATTTGATTTGCCAGATTCCGGACCAATTACTAATTTTCAGTAGATGATCATTTGATAAACAACTAGCCAAACTTGGGTCCACAACTACAAAGTACAAGGACCTATCATCAGTATATAATCTAATTTTCGACGACATTCCTCGAACAATGTCGTTTATATATATATTAAATAGCAGAGGACCCCGAACAGATCATTGGGCACAGCAGGCACCATTGCTTCCAGGAAGTCTACTAGCGTATTCGTCCCAGAATTGATAATACAAAAAGATTTCCTGAAAACAACTTGTGACCAAATGTGCTTCACATATCCAAGAACAAAGTTAGGACATCAAAACCCTTTAAAACAGCGACAGGGCTGCATGGGGGGTAAATTTCAAAATCTGACGGCTTTGTTTACATTGTTCTTACTTTCGATTTCCGGTTAACGTCATCGGACGGAAAAAACATCGAAAAACAACGTCGTCTAAAATCAAATAATGCGAAAGATCGCCTTAATACAGCATACTATTATTATATAGAGACTACACAGTTGCCATGCTATGCAAGGTATCATGATACCTGGTGAAATTTCTTTTTGACTTATGATTTTGTTTTTTGATGAAAATTCCTGATATCGAGTGATTTGCGCATGTCGAACATGGATTTCATCTTCAATAAAAAAATACAGACAGTGTTGTCATTGTTCCAAATGCAGTCCTATCGCTGCATCCTAAAGTGTTTATAGACTCTTTTACTGCCATGCAGATTGTCGAACAGGCTGCATGCAGTCTTATGGGAATCCACAAACACATTCCGCCAGGGGTTCTGTTAACCGGGGGAATTGTGTAGTGGATTCTACAATTTACAGCATCATGTGATGTCCACGAGTGTTCCATGAGTGATCTAGTGGTCGTTGACAGATATGACTGTCTGGAAAACAATGCCCCTATCAGTCAATCTTTCATCGGTGCCTTCACCGAGTGCAGACCAGAGTACTTCTGTACTCTGACTGTTAGTTTACTATACTTTTCATATGATTCCCACTGATAATAAAACGTGTTTCGATTCCCGCTTTCTGACTCCTATATGCTTTTTGCCATTAATTTTTGACTCGAGAAGCAGCGTAGTTTCATAGTGAGTATCCGCTCAAATATTTACCAACACAGCTAAGTAAGCTAATTGGGTGGTAGTTAGAACGGTTGCTAAGGTCTTTGTCAGGTTTAGGAATCATGACTACTGTGGCCACTTTCCAGCATTTTGGGAAATACCCACAGGAGTGACAGCAGCTTAGAAGTTAGGTACGTCCACAGGAGAAAATGTTAGGACACTGTTTCAATATTTTGTAAGAGACTTCGTCTTCTCCGGGAGACGAAGATTACTTGCATTTTGTAAATATACACATGACTTCTTCCACGCTTTGGTTCGGTTAATTCATAATCGTCCTGGTCTTCAAACTTTTGATCAAAGTTGGGTTCCTTGAAAATTTAGTTCTTATCTTGGACAAATTTATTTACTTTTACTTTGAAATCGTTGTACAACGGGCCTTTTCTTGTGGTCAATGGGCGGCTTTCTTTAGAAGTTCTACAAAAAAGTGTCAGCTTTTGCCTTGTCGTCCAGGGCCATAGTTCCGTCACTTAGCTTCGGCGCATCATTATTTCCACTTTTGTTTTTTTTTTGCCCAGAGTTTCAGACCATTCAGGTTTTCTGTTGCTTTATCCCATCACATGCGATTGTTGTTAGCTATGGCTTTTTTTACTTCTCCGTGTAGGCCATTATACGCGGTTTTAAGTTCTGCTTTTTTGTTTTGGTCATTGGGCCTCTTCTTGTGGTCAATGGGCGGCTCTCTTTAGAAGTTCTACAAAAAGTGTCAGCTTTTGCCTTGTCGTCCAGAGCCATAGTTCCGTCACTTAGCTTCGGTGCATCATTATTTCCATTTTTGTTTTTTTTGCCCAGAGTTTCAGACCATTCAGGTTTTCTGTTGCTTTATCCCATCACACGCGATTGTTGTTAGCTATGGCGTTTTTACTTCTCCGTGTAGGCCATTATACGCGGTTTTAAGTTCTGCTTTTTTGTTTTGGTCATTCTCCAATTGGTTCGTCCGGAAGTATTTTCTTGTTTGTTTCATTATTTGAAGCCTTATTTGGATTATTGTGTTTATCCGCCTTTACTGTTTACATGGTACAGATTCCATCTAGTGTACTGATGATAACCTCGTTAAGGTGGATGCAGGCTTTTCCTAGTTCATGAGCGTTTGAGGTGTCATTTCCATTTAGTTTTACTTCGGTAATGCTTCTGAAGAGATTCCAGTCAATTTTTGATAGGTTCCTCCTGTTCGTTGGAAAATACCTTGTCGGACCTACAGTACGTGGAGAGTGGATTTTAACTAAATCACCCGCGGAGTGGAGTTATCACCCAAGCTATGACTTTCAAATTTTGTACATATCGACAAAAAACACAAGCAATGTTGCAGCCAATGGACCTCCGGGTTTAACCCGGGGGTCCACTGGCTAAAACTTTGCTGGTGCTGGTTATGCTTTGCAACAAATTTGCAATTATTGCTCGGGTAGAATCTCCACTCTGCGGGTGATTTAGTGATAATACACTCTCCCCGTACTGTATATTACATACCAGAGTGGTGTGAACTAACAGGTGATCACTGCTTAGACCATCTTCCCCTATATATATGTGTAGCATTTTGCTGGTTAGTGATCTACTGGTGATAATGAGGTCTAGAATGTCTGATATTGATGGTAGGGATCTGCGAATCACAAATTTCTTTTCGAATCGAATCTAGAATCGAATTGTGTCTCTGATATCAACATCGATTCGAATCCCGAATCGAATCTTAAAAGACAAGGTATTTCATATTGCATCAAACGGAAGTTACGGAACACTGTGATGACCCTTACGCGACGGAGTGAACACCTTAAACACCAATAACTAAATATTCTCTGTAGTACCGTCGCTGAAACAGCTAGGCCTATTGTCCATAGGTTTAGTTTCTGAAGGCTTAACTTGTTACTATTCACGTTCTGAAGAACGTGAATAGTAACAAGTTAAGCCTTCAAAAACCAAAACTATGGATAATGTTCTGGGCCAAATTCACACCTTACCTAACAATTAAACACTGTCAGTTACTGAAATAAATAGGAATTGAGCCTACATGAATGAATTTTCTAATGACAGTTTTATCCTATTTTTGTTGGAAATGTAACAAATTGAAGTTAGTACGAGAGATTCGAAAAAATCGAATCCTGAGACTGATTCGGGATCGATCTCGAAGCATACGTAAGGTATCGATATCGAATCGAATCTCGAATATTCGCGGGACCCTAATTGATGGTGTGGGTTGTTGCTTATGTACGTTACGTCGTGATCGTTACTTGCCACGAATAGATCAAGTTTTTCAATGATTTATAAAAGGTCGTGACCATGAGGCTCAGTTTTTTTTACAACCAAATACCACCTGGTGTTTGGAATTGAAGTCTCCACCAGAATATGCAATGCTTGTATTTTCTTGTAAAGAATTCAAATATTCTACTGTCTACTGTTGCTTACGGTTTGTTATATGAGATGATGGCCACATTTTTGTGGTCCAGTTCAGTTTCAGCTACAATCACTTCAGTACCGTGGTGGTCGCTTGGTATTGTTTCATATTTAGTGTCCTGCCTTATTAGCAGAGCGATCCCGCCTCCTTTTTGGGCGGGGTGATCTCTTCTAATAATGCCGAACCCACTTAACGAGAATTTTTTGTTTGGTTTTAGCCATGTTTCGCTAATTTCAGTTACAATTAAAACTAAAAGTCCTGTCCTGAAATGCGCACAAATAACACGTCGATATGCGCGTTAATCTACGCGATATGACCATAGTAAGGCTATCAAATTCTGTAAATATGGCCTGTGCACACGCAATGTTTCAGCCAATGGACCTCCGGGTAACCCGGAGGTCCATTGGCAGAAACATTGCCCGTGTTTGCTATGAGTAATCAGCAGAACCTGCCGTGCTTTGGACGCCATTCGATATGGCAAATGCGCGCAATTCCTACGCGCAATTAAGCCTAGATAAGCGCCCAGTTCGTGACAGGACTTCTAGTTTTAACTGTATGCCCGTTCTTTTTTTAAATAGTTGGGCATTTGCGAGTTTTTCTGATTAACGCTTCTAGCGTTTCACTGGACTAATTTTAATTTATCCATGAATGGTTTATAAATAGCTTTACTAATTTTGTTTACAATTTATAATAATGTTATCTAATTATATTTTGTTAACGGCTGCTTCTATCAGCGTGTGAATATTTGAGTTTTATATAGCTCAGAAGCTGTTTTACCGATCTCCTTTCATACGTCCGAAAGACTGGTGTCCAGGTGTTTTCCATTATGCCGAAAATAGAGCCAGCGATTAGTTTGTTTGGAATAAGGGGAGGACGAGTTTTCGACATTACTTATGTTTAGAGCTTGAAGCTGGATGTTTGTTTAATCTTTTTTGAAATAGCAACACCCAGAGGTGTTGTCCCCCGCAACTGCGGCATTTATAATTGCGGCACTGCACGCCCTTGCAATGTGTTTGTTCCCGCATTTCATACATTGCAGCTTCCTTTGCATTTGTGTGACAAGTGCCCAAATTTCTGACACTTGTAAGACGGGACAGGTTGTGGAAGGAAACGATATTCTTCGGTTTCGTATTTTTTTAATTTTTTTTTTTCATAGCTGGCTCCCATTTGCTTTTCAAACGGAATGGATTTGGCGGAAGACCAATATTTTTCTGATCGGCAAAATAGTCTGCTAGTCGAAGTTTGCGGAAAACTTTGTGGCAGCTGCAGTTAAGGTGAGCTGGAGTAGCACAAAATCCAAGTCCACGAGATAACACATGGCATGGACGATTGAATACATTATACTAAACTTATGCATTGTGCCTACGTTCAAACTGTCTCTTCTTGGGTAAAGCGGGGCATCAATTCGGGGCAGTAGGTGTGATGCCATCCCTTTTAAATTTAGACTTTTGTCTTCTCTCATGAGAATGACTGAAATTCATTTTGAAATTATCTATGCCACTAAGAAACACATATATAACGGCGACAGCCTACGTTTAATGCATCAGTTGATGTATTGTTCTGCCCTTTAAAAAATAACCGTTTACTCACTTGTGGTCCCGATACATGTTAATACTTGCTGGATGAACAAATGCGTGGAATGGTCATCTATGGACAACAAATGTGCTCCCTCAGACTCACAAACAGCAACGGCAGTGGTATAATTTTCCCAATTGTTGTGCACCTTCATGCAAACACTGTCATGCCCATGCAGAAAATACTCCTTAGAACTTGGGCAGTCCCCTGAAAAAAAAACTTAAAGTTACAATTACTAAACAAACTATTAGATCTCAGCCTGACATGTTTAATTAATTTATTTCATTTCTTTCTTCAACATTTAACACTCTGATATGGAATACCAATCTTCTTCATCATTATCTTCATCTCATAATGCACTTTCGTAACTTCCGGGTACAGAATTTCACGAGGACGAGCGTTTCATTCGCATGAAGGCTACGTAAAACCAAAGTCACGAGAACCATCGACTGGTTACAGATACCCTTCCGATATTTGAATTTCCATACAGCAAAACAGCCAAGGTGCATTCGAGCTAAAAAGTGTTGGATATAACATAATGTGAATATTACCACCGGCATCTGAGCCTAGGACATGGCTGAAGTGTCTCCCATTAAACTAATAAAATGTTATTCGGTGACACACGAAACTTTCTTCCAACGGTTATCACATAACCGTTTTCTCAAAGAATCAGAAAGGAACACTATAGCGTTGGTCTCTTGCAAAATAGAGACCTTGCTACTGAAGCAGCCTCAACTACATTTGTTATTGGCATACGTTTAAAGTACATTATAACGTGTTTTTTTAGGTTAAAAGAACCCGTTCTTGTTAATCAAGTATTACCTACGACAAATTTGAAAACCTTGTTTACAATCCATGAAGTTTACTGGACAGATTGAAAAAACAACCTAATCAAAATCGCGTGACTAATGTGAAGATTTCACCGATTGCTGAACTGTGTTCTTTAACTTAATCACGATATATTGTTTGCAATGGCTCCGAGCTCTACCAAACAAGCTATAGCACTCTAATTGCAACGGCTCCGAGCTCTACCAAACAAGCTATAACACTCTAATTGTAACGGCTCCGAACTCTACCAAACAAGCTATAGCACTCTAATTGTAACGGCTCCGAGCTCTACCAAACAAGCTATAGCACTCTAATTGTAACGGCTCCGAACTCTACCAAACAAGCTATAACACTCTAATTGTAACGACTCCGAGCTCTACCAAACAAGCTATAGCACTCTAATTGTAACGGATCCGAACTCTACCAAACAAGCTATAGCACTCTAATTGTAACGGCTCCGAGCTCTACCAAACAAGTTATAGCACTCTAATTGTAACGGCTCCGAACTCTACCAAACAAGCTATAACACTCTAATTGTAACGGCTCCGAACTCTACCAAACAAGCTATAACACTCTAATTGTAACGGCTCCGAGCTCTACCAAACAAGTTATAGCACTCTAATTGTAACGGCTCCGAACTCTACCAAACAAGCTATAACACTCTAATTGTAACGGCTCCGAACTCTACCAAACAAGCTATAACACTCTAATTGTAACGACTCCGAGCTCTACCAAACAAGCTATAGCACTCTAATTGCAACGGCTCCGAGCTCTACCAAACAAGCTATAACACTCTAATTGTAACGGCTCCGAGCTCTACCAAACAAGCTATAGCACTCTAATTGTAACGGCTCCGAACTCTATCAAACAAGCTATAACACTCTAATTGTAACGGCTCCGAGCTCTACCAAGCAAGTTATAGCACTCTAATTGTAACGGATCCGAACTCTACCAAACAAGCTATAGCACTCTAATTGTAACGGCTCCGAGCTCTACCAAACAAGCTATAGCACTCTAATTGTAACGGCTCCGAACTCTACCAAACAAGCTATAACACTCTAATTGTAACGACTCCGAGCTCTACCAAACAAGCTATAGCACTCTAATTGTAACGGATCCGAACTCTACCAAACAAGCTATAGCACTCTAATTGTAACGGCTCCGAGCTCTACCAAACAAGTTATAGCACTCTAATTGTAACGGCTCCGAACTCTACCAAACAAGCTATAACACTCTAATTGTAACGGCTCCGAGCTCTACCAAACAAGCTATAGCACTCTAATTGTAACGGCTCCGAACTCTACCAAACAAGCTATAACACTCTAACTGTAACGGCTCCGAGCTCTACCAAGCAAGTTATAGCACTCTAATTGTAACGGATCCGAACTCTACCAAACAAGCTATAACACTCTAATTGTAACGGCTCCGAACTCTACCAAACAAGCTATAACACTCTAACTGTAACGGCTCCGAGCTCTACCAAACAAGCTATAGCACTCTAATTGTAACGGATCCGAACTCTACCAAACAAGCGATAACACTCTAATTGTAACGGCTCCGAACTCTACCAAACAAGCTATAACACTCTAACTGTAACGGCTCCGAGCTCTACCAAACAAGCTATAGCACTCTAATTGTAACGGCTCCGAACTCTACCAAACAAGCTATAACACTCTAACTGTAACGGCTCCGAGCTCTACCAAGCAAGTTATAGCACTCTAATTGTAACGGCTCCGAGCTCTACCAAACAAGCTATAGCACTCTAATTGTAACGGCTCCGAACTCTAGCAAACAAGCTATAACACTCTAACTGTAACGGCTCCGAGCTCTACCAAACAAGCTATAGCACTCTAATTGTAACGGCTCCGAACTCTACCAAACAAGCTATAACACTCTAATTGTAACGGCTCCGAGCTCTACCAAACAAGCTATAGCACTATAATTGTAACGGATCCGAACTCTATCAAACAAGCTATAACACTCTAATTGTAACGGCTCCGAGCTCTACCAAGCAAGTTATAGCACTCTAATTGTAACGGATCCGAACTCTACCAAACAAGCTATAGCACTCTAATTGTAACGGCTCCGAGCTCTACCAAACAAGCTATAGCACTCTAATTGTAACGGCTCCGAACTCTACCAAACAAGCTATAACACTCTAATTGTAACGACTCCGAGCTCTACCAAACAAGCTATAGCACTCTAATTGTAACGGATCCGAACTCTACCAAACAAGCTATAGCACTCTAATTGTAACGGCTCCGAGCTCTACCAAACAAGTTATAGCACTCTAATTGTAACGGCTCCGAACTCTACCAAACAAGCTATAGCACTCTAATTGTAACGGCTCCGAGCTCTACCAAACAAGCTATAACACTCTAATTGTAACGGATCCGAACTCTACCAAACAAGCTATAACACTCTAATTGTAACGGATCCGAACTCTACCAAACAAGCTATAGCACTCTAATTGTAACGGCTCCGAGCTCTACCAAACAAGTTATAGCACTCTAATTGCAACGGCTCCGAACTCTACCAAACAAGCTATAACACTCTAATTGTAACGGCTCCGAGCTCTACCAAGCAAGTTATAGCACTCTAATTGTAACGGATCCGAACTCTACCAAACAAGCTATATCACTCTAATTGCAACGGCTCCGAGCTCTACCAAACAAGCTATAGCACTCTAATTGTAACGGCTCCGAGCTCTACCAAACAAGCTATAACACTCTAATTGTAACGGATCCGAACTCTACCAAACAAGTTATAGCACTCTAATTGTAACGGCTCCGAACTCTACCAAACAAGCTATAACACTCTAATTGTAACGGCTCCGAACTCTACCAAACAAGCTATAACACTCTAATTGTAACGGCTCCGAACTCTACCAAACAAGCTATAACACTCTAATTGTAACGGATCCGAACTCTACCAAACAAGTTATATCACTCTAATTGCAACGGCTCTGAGCTCTACCAAACAAGCTATAACACTCTAATTGTAACGGCTCCGAGCCTACCAAACAAGCTATAACACTCTAATTGTAACGGCTCCGAGCTCTACCAAACAAGCTATAACACTCTAATTGTAACGGCTCCGAACTCTACCAAACAAGCTATAACACTCTAATTGTAACGGCTCCGAGCTCTACCAAACAAGCTATAACACTCTAATTGTAACGGCTCCGAACTCTACCAAACAAGGTATAACACTCTAATTGTAACGGCTCCGAGCTCTACCAAACAAGCTATAACACTCTAATTGTAACGGCTCCGAGCTCTACCAAACAAGCTATAACACTCTAATTGTAACGGCTCCGAGCTCTACCAAACAAGCTATAACACTCTAATTGTAACGGCTCCGAACTCTACCAAACAAGCTATAACACTCTAATTGTAACGGCTCCGAGCTCTACCAAACAAGCTATAACACTCTAATTGTAACGGCTCCGAGCTCTACCAAACAAGTTATAGCACTCTAATTGCAAAAGTGAACAAAAAATTTCGATAGGATCGCGACTTGAAGTTTTAGGCAAACCTTTTTAATTTTGAATTCGTCTAATCTCTGAATACCTCAGGCATGTTATTACCCAAAATGTTCGTTCTCTTCTATAGAAACAAAACGGATACATATCTCGAACTCGCGCACGCAGGTCAAAGAGATTCGAGAAAGTCTGCTGCTGCATTTCGACGAGAGATATAAAGTAAGCGAATTATAGCAAAACAGAGAGGTCGGACGAATTGAAATTGCATGATTTTTTATGATTGAATTAAATATTCAAATTGGCCCTGTTCTGTTCAAGGAAGACGCCATATGTGGTTTATTGTCACAGTTTGAGATCACGCGTGATGCCATTATTTAGAAAAATGCACTTGTACGTTGGCAAATCTTCGTATTCAATAATCCAAATATAGGGATCACAAAATAACATACTAAATGCAGTCTAAAAAAAATTGAAATACGTGGAAACCGTTTTTCAAGAAATATTCCTGTTTTGGGGTTGGTTTGGGTGAATTTGAGTGTTTATTGTCCAGCGTTCAGGGTGGTCCGAACGATTTTGTGGCCAAATGGAATTTTTCTTCGAATCCAATTTATTTTTTGGTGATAAGTGAAAGATTTTAGTGCTAAATGGGATCCTATTGAAAATAAGAACAAATAAACATATATCTAACATTGAGTGCACAAGGCGCCATCTGTACGCGAAGTATTATTTTTTTCATTTAGTATTACCGAGCTCTTTTTAGTATTTTAGTTGCAAAAATCCCACAAATGATACAAATGTCGATAATAAAAAATAAAAGGCGACTTTTAGTACTTAGAACCCCAGAGGTATCTTCCATACCAGTTCATCGATAGCAATTGGAAGAGTCCATATTTATTATCTGGGGGTAGACCTTTATGCTGCATGTTGAAAATATTGATTGGTCTACCACAAAAATTCATTTCGAGGCCATCCTACTTAATGAAATTATGACGTACATGTACGTGGAGAGTGTATTATCACTAAATCACCCGCAGAGTGGAGATTCCGCCCGAACAATAATTGCAAATTTGTTGCAAAGCATAACCAGCACCAGCAAAGTTTCAGCCAATGGACCTCCGGGTTAAACCCGGAGGTCCATTGGCTGGAACATTGCTTGTGTTTTTTGTCGATATGCACAAAATTTGAAAGTTATAGATTGGGTGATAACTCCATTCCGTGGGTGATTTAGTTACAATCCACTCTCCACGTACTGTACATGTATATTGTTTCTGGACCGTAAAATTGGCCGATCGTGTTCAAAGGGTTAACGTTTACAAAATAATTTTAGTTCTACTATTTACTCACTATTTATACATACAAAATATACTACTAGCAAATCATTTATTATCTTCCGGAAGGATTATAAAAAAATAACCTAGCGAGTTTTGAAATCCCAAAGCGAATATTTCGAGAATCCATTTAACGATGCAGGACCAACGCCGAAGCGCCCATGAAGGAGAGGAGGGTGTCTGGTGCCTTTTAACGTACTTAGCCGCGCGATTATGTGTGTGCCGTCGCTCTTTTTTCATGGAATATGACAAAATAGCTTAAACGCGAAGTGACACAGAAACAGAAACTTAAAAAACAGCTATCTCCTATTTTTTCAGATGTACAACATGTTACAATTTCAGGAAAATCGGGGGCATTTTAATTTTTTACCTTATGTCGCCTCCCACCACCCACCCCCCCCCCCCCCTCCCTCGATGTCATCATATTAGAATTCGACTATAACGGTTCAGAATTTCCTGTTTTTTGGTGGAAATTATATTCCCAATGTTTCGAAAAATTGAGGCTCAAAATGAGGTTGAAAAATAAAAAAGTATAGAACAAACGTAAATTTTTCATCGGTTGGGTAAATTGGAAATAATAAAAAAAATCAAATGGAACAATTTCAAATATCCAGAAACTGCATATGAAGAATTAGAGTTCGGTCATTTATAAATACTGAGCTGCGTAAATCACAAGATAACGTTTATAGTGAAATTTATCTCACAGATTGCCGTTAATTCGAATAATAAAAACATTGGATCTAGTTTGATTCATTCAGCTAGTGATAAATTTTCCCCGAATGTTTAACACTGAAAGAAATTATTTATATGGTAGAGAGGGACTAACACTTGTTGACCTCTGACCTCTACCGCATTCGTGTTATCGTGACCTGCTTTACGCTTGTAGGAGATATAATGAACCTGATTTTCCAAACGTCGGTTCATTTTGTCTCCCACAATAATGAACAGAATGCAGTGATTCTGAAATGTATCACTACGCCTTGTTTATTTTCTGCAGCGTTGCTTGTCGATCGAATTGGACCAATGTGCTCCTTGCTTCTCAATGTGTTTTGTAGGGAGTAACAGCACGATTTCACCGGGATTGCCCTGTAAAAAAATTATGGGATACACAAAATAAAGGTAGAGTGTTTTTAAATAACAAAACGCAGCCACAGCTATCTCCCAAGTTTTGAGCTTTACAACTTATTAAAATTTAAAAAATAAATCTGACGTATTTTAATTTTTGACCCTATGATCCACCATGGCGTCAATTTCCTAGGGCGGCAACACACTTTTATGCGGTTAAAACTAGAAGTCCTGTCGCAAATAGCACGTCGATCTGCGCGTTAATCTACGCGTTACGACCACAGTAAGACTATCAAATTCTGTACATATGGCCTGTGCACAAACAATGCTTCAGCCAATGGACCTCCGGTAACCCGAAGGCCCACTGGCTGAAACATTGCCTGTGTTAGCTATGAGAAACCAGGAGAACCTGTCCTGCTTTGGATGTCATTCGATATGGCAACTGCGCGCAATTCCTTCGCGCAATGAAACCTAGATAGCGCACAGTTCGTGACAGGACTTCTAGTTTTCACGGTCTGTTTTCCGAAAAGGCTGAGGCTGAAAAAGAAGAAGGTAGGGAATAACTGTAAAATAAATCTTGCTAGCAGAGGGTGGATAAATTATGTAAATAAAATATAAAATTTACGATTTCAAATAACCAGAAAAGGGTGTGTCGTGGAGTCTCAAAGCTTTGTCATTTACAAATGGGAGGTATTCGAAACACAAGATAGTGTTGTTAATGAAATATGTCAAAATTGGGATAAATTTTGAAGTGAAGCAAAACCCCCAAAATGACGCCAAATCAAAAACAAAGAACGGCTATCCTTGAATTTTCTCAGCTGTACAACATAGTAAAATTGTTTTAAAAATCCGACGCATTTTAAGTTATGCGCATGTGTATCCCCTTCATGACGCCACGCGTGAGTTGGATGATAACAGAGGTAGCTTCCTGAAACAGCAAGTCATGTTACATACGTTTTTGTGTAGATTATGTTTCCTACATTTTGAAAAGCTGAGACTGAAAACGAGGGTGGAAAAGAAAGTATAGAAAAATATAAAATCGGCATCGCTGATATAAAAATATAAAATCGCACAATTTCAAATAACCAAAAAATGTGTAAAGTTTTTTGACTGTGTCATTTATAAATAATGAGCTATTTGAATCATATTTAGAAATACAGTAAATCACCGTGGACAAGTCATAATACTTGTTTACTTTTTGCAGTGTTGCTTGTCGATCCAATTGGACCAATACATATCATCGCCACCAAAACTTCAGTTAATGAAGTGTCGGGTTGTACCCGGTGCTTCATTAATTACATTTTTGTTGATTATTCCTGTCGTTAGTGTTTGGAATCTAATATTATTGCGTCCGTGGAGATATTGCCGGCCCGTGGAAAGTGCCCAGTCCATGGCGGCCGTACTGTAGGGAGAAATAGCATAACATTCAAAAAGGGAAAAAAGTCAAAACTGTCAATGAATAGATAAACAGAAAAAAATAATTCCTTACTAGTATTTTGATCTCCACAAAATATTGAAAATTCATGCAAATCGTCCACCATTTAATTTTTTGTGACGTTGACGTCAGTGACATAATCATTGATAATGACCCGGAAGATACCATTTCTTCGACATGGTTGTTGATGGAGATGATTTTCCCAAAATTGTAAAAAGGAGGCCTGGTAGAGAAGTTGATATTAAAAGATAACGAAAGTTGAATGTGAGTTGCTTTGGATAAAGATCGGATATCAGGAAACGAAGCGTAAATGTATAATTATATGTCACCGTTAACATGTGTACCAAATTTGGTCACTATACCTTTTGGCATGTGTCCGAAGTGTGCTAAACACAAAAAAATAAGAAAAAGGCTAACGTTCACAATATGTCATTTCAAATTCGTTGAATGACTCAATTTAGCAAGATAAAAAAGATAAATTTAACATAGAAATGTTTTTGATCAGTATCAGAGTAAATCGATAAACTGCTAATTCAGGCGATCCATAACAAAGAGGCATAATTATATGTATAGATTACTGGACAGGCTTGATTATATTATAATTATACATATAGATTACTGGACAGGATTGATTATATTATAATTATACATATAGATTACTAGACAGGCTTGAATTCCGTTATAATTATATGTATAGATTACTGGACAGGCTTGAATGCTATTATAATTATATGTGCAGGTTACTGGGCAGGCTTGAATTCTGTTATAATTATACGTATAGATTACTGGACAGGCGTGGATTATGTTATAATTATGCATAGAGATTACTGGACAGGCTTGAATTATGTTATAATTATATGTATAGATTACTGGACAGGCTTGATTATATTATAATTATATGTATAGATTACTGGACATGCTTGAATTCTGTTATAATTATATGCAATGGTCAGTGGACAGGCTTGAATTCTATTATAATTATATGTATAGATTACTGGACAGGTGTGAATTATGTTATAATTATACATATAGATTACAGGACAGGCTTGAACTCTGTTATAATTATATGTATAGATTACTGAACAGGCTTGATTATATTATAATTATATGTATAGATAACTGGACAGGCGTGAATTCTATTATAATTATACATATAGATTACTGGACAGGCGTGAATTCTGTTATAATTATATGCATGGATTACTAGACAGGCGTGAATTCTGTTATAATTATACATACAGATTACTGGACAGGCTTGAATTCTGTTATAATTATACATATAGATTACTGGACAGGCTTGAATTCTGTTATAATTAAATGCATAGACTACTGGACAGGCGCGAATTCTGTTATAATTATACGTATAGATTACTGGACAGGCTTGAATTCTATTATAATTATACATATAGATTACTGGACAGGCGTGAATTCTATTATAATTATATGTATAGATTACTGGACAGGCTTGAATTCTGTTATAATTATACGTATAGATTACTGGACAAGCGTGAATTCTATTATAATTATACTTACAGATTACTGGATAGGCTTGAATTCTGTTATAATTATACATATAGATTACTATACAGGCTTGAATTCTGCTATAATTATACGTATAGGTTACTGGACAGGCTTGAATTCTATTATAATTATACATATAGATTACTGGACATGCTTGAATTCTGTTATAATTATGCATATAGGTTACTGGACCATCTTAATTCTACTATAATTAAACATATAGATTACTGGACAGTCTTTATTCTACTATAATTATACATATAGATTACTGGACAGGCTTCAATTCTATTATAATTATATGCATAGATTACTGGACAGGATTGAATTCTATTATAATTATACCTATAGATAACTGGACAGGCGTGAATTCTGTTACAATTACACGTATAGATTACTGGACAGACTTGATTATATTATAATTATACATATAGATTACTGGACAGGCTTGAATTCTATTATAATTATATGCATAAATTACTGGACAGGTGTGAATCCTATTATAATTATACCTATAGATTACTGGACAGGCGTGATTTCTGTTACGATTAAACGTGTAGATTACTGGACAGGCTTGATTCTATTATAATTATATGTATAGATTACTGGACAGGCTTGATTCTATTATAATTATACGTATAGATTGCTGGACAGGCGTGAATTCTATTATAATTATACATATAGATTACTGGACAGGAGTGAATTATATTATAATTATACATATAGATTACCGGACAGGCTTGATTTCTATTATAATTATATGTATAGTTTCCTGGACAGGCTTGAATTATGTTATAATTATACGTATAGATTACTGGACATGCTTAAATTCTATTATAATTATACATATAGATTACTGGACAGGCTAGAGTTCTGTTATAGTTATATGTATAGATTACTTGACAGGCTTGAATTCTAAATAATTATATGTATAGATTACTGGATAGGCATGAATTATGTTATAATTATACATATAGATTACTGGACAGGCTTCAACTCTATTATAATTATATGCATAGATTACTGGACAGGATTGAATTCTATTATAATTATATGCATAGATTACTGGACAGGTGTGAATCCTACTATATTTATACCTATAGATTACTGGACAGTCTTGATTCTGTTAAAATTACACGTATAGATTACTGGGCAGGCTTGATTCTCTTATAATTATATGTATAGATTGCGGGAAAGGCTTGATTCTATAACAATTATACGTATAGATTACTGGAAGGCTTGATTCTATTATAATTATACATATAGATTACTGGACAGGCTTCATTTTTTATAATTATACGCATAGATTACTGGACAGACTTGATTTCATTATAATTATACGTATACATTACTGGAGGGGCTTGATTCTATCATAATTATATGTATAGATTGCTGGACAGGCGTGAATTCTAGAACAATTATACATATAGATTGCAGGACAGGCGTGAATTATATTATAATTATACATATAGATTACCGGACAAGCTTGATTTCTATTATAATTATATGTATAGATTACTGGATAGGTGTGAATTCTGTTACGATTACACGTATAGATTACCGGACAGTCGTGAATTCTATTATAGTTATAGGTATAGATTACTGGCCAGGCTTGAATTCTATTATAATTATATGCATAGATTACTGGACAGGCTTGAATTCTATTATAATTATACGTATAGATTACTGGACAGGCTTGAATTCTATTATAATTATACATATAGATTACTGGACAGGCTTGAATTTTATTATAATTATATGCATAGATTACTGGACAGGCTTGAATTCTATTATAATTATATGCACATATTACTGGACAGGCTTGAATTATGTTATAATTATACATATAGATTCCTGCCAGTCTTAATTCTACTATAATTATACATATAAATTACTGGACAGGCTTGATTTCTATTATAATTATACATATAGATTACCGGACAGGCGTGAATTATATTATAATTATACATATAGAATACTGGACAGGCTTGAATTTTATTATAATTATATGCATAGATTACTGGACAGGTGTGAATCCTATTATAATTATACATATAGATTACCGGACAGGCTTGATTTCTATTATAATTATACATATAGATAACTGGACAGGCGTGAATTCTGTTATAATTATATGTATAGATTACTGGACAGGCTTGATTTATATTATAATTAAACATAGAGATTACCGGACAGGCGTGAATTTTATTATAATTATACATGTAGATAACTGGACAGGCTTGGATTCTATTATAATTATATGCATAGATTACAGGACAGGTGTGAATCCTTTTATAATTATACCTATAGATTACTGGACAGGCTTGATTCTATTATAATTATATGTATATATTACTGGACAGGCTTGATTATATTATAATTATACCTATAGATTACTGGACAGTCTTGATTATATTATAATTATACCTATAGATTACTGGAAAGGCTTGATTATATTATAATTATACATATAGATTACTGGACAGCCTTGATTTCGTTTTAATTGAGCGTATAGATTGCTGGGCAGACTTGAATTCTATTATAATTATACATATAGATTACCGGACAGGCGTGAATTCTATTATAATTATACATATAGATTACCGGACAGGTGTGAATTCTATTATAATTATACATATAGATAACTGGCCAGGCGTGAATTCTATTATAATTATACATATAGATTACCGGACAGGCTTGAATTCTATTATAATTATACGTATAGATAATTGGACAGGCGTGAATTCTGTTATAATTATACATATAGATTACCGGACAGGCTTGAATACTATTATAATTATATGTATAGATTACTGGACAGGCGTGAATTCTATTATAATTATACCTATAGTTTACTGGACAGGCATGAATTATGTTATAATTATATGTATAGATTACTGGACAGGCTTGATTCTATTGTAATTATACATATAGATAACTCGACAGGCTTGAATTCCATTATAACTATACATATAGATTACCGGACAGGCTTGATTTCTATTATAATTATACATTTAGATAACTGGACAGGCTTGAATTCTATTATAATATACATATAGATTACTGGAAAGGCGTGAATATTGTTATAATTATATGTATAGATTACTGGACAGGCTGAATTCTGTTATATTTATACATATGGATTACTGGACAGGCGTGAATACTGTTATAATTATATGTATAGATTACTGGACAGGCATGAATTCTATTATAATTATACATATAGATAACTGGACAGGCGTGAAGTCTATTATAATTATACATATAGATTACCGGACAGGCTCGATTTCTATTATAATTATACATATAGATTACTGGACAGGCTTGAATTGTTTTATAATTACTGGACAGGCTTGAATTCTATTATAATTATACATATAGATTACCGGACAGGCTTGAATTCTATTATACTTATACGTATAGATAACTGGACAGGTGTGAATACTGTTATAATTATATGTATAGATTACTGGATAGGCGTCAATTTTATTATAATTCTGCATATAGACAACTGGACAGGCGTGAATTCTATTATAATTATACATATAGATTACCAGACAGGCTTGATTTCTATTATAAATATACATATAGATTATTGGACATGCTTGATTCTATTATAATTATACATATAGATTACTGTACATGCTTCATTCTATTATAATTATACATATAGATAACTGGACAGGCATGAATTATGTTATAATTATGCATACAGATAACTGGACAGGCTTGAATACTATTATAATTATACATATAGATTACTGGACAGGCTTGATTATATTATAATTATACATATAGATTATTGGACAGGCTTGATTATATTATAATTATACATATAGATAACTGGACAGGCAGGAATACTATTATAATTATTCATATAGATTACTGGATAGGCTTGAATATTATTATAATTATACATATAGATTACTGGACAGGCTTGATTCTATTATAGTTATACATGTAGATAACTGGTCAGGCGTGAATTCTAATATAATTATACGTATAGATTATTGGATAGGCTTGATTCTATTATAGTTATACGTATAGATTACTGGGCAAGCTTGAATTCTGTTATAATTATATGTTTAGATTACTGGACAGGCGTGAATATTGTTATAATTATACCTATAGATTACTTGGCTGGCGTGAATTCTGTTTCTGTAAAACAACGATTTTATCTAAAAGAACGCATTGAAATAATAAACCACAAAGCCTCTGAGACATCCCAAATGTTTATTGTTGGTGGCATATTTTGTTATCCAATGGCGTATTTGTGGCACCAAACGAATTTGTTTAATGCAAGTGGCACCAGGGAAATGTAAAATACAACATTGAACTTCAGATGTGATTTTTTTGGCTTTTTTGATTCCATCCTGGTTTCGCATATCTTATTTATGTAATTCCGACTCACTGGTGTTCGTGTGTCGCCTCAACATGGCGACCGGATCGAGAAAACGCACTGCACTATATATGCTTTTAACTGGTCGAGTGCCGAATTATCTTTTAAATGTACCATGCTACCAGCAAAAGAGGTATTTTTTCAATGTACCATGCTACCAGCAAAAGAGGTATTTTTTCAATGTACCATCCTACCAGCAAAAGAGGTATTTTTTCAATGTATCATGCTACCAGCAAAAGAAGTATTTTTTCAATGTGCCATGCTACCAGCAAAAGAGGTATTTTGTCAATGTACCATGCCACCAGCAAAAGGAGCCCTGTTTTGGTAATATTTTCTTCATAAATAATTGTGTTGTTACAGTTTATTGGAGAGTGCTATCTATCGGCACCCTCCAATACATTGTAATAAAACAATTTTGTTTAAATATTGTGTGTGTTAGCTACTTATCAAACGATGTAATGAATATAGTGAAAAGCCACTAACGTAGAGCCCTGATAGTGGTTTCTAGCACTCGACCAGTTACTTACATTTTGTTGCATTCCTGGCTCTATGGAAGGTCCTCATATAATATAGTTTATATTTAAAACTGTTTTTTTAGTAGAGTGGCACAGATTAGATTAGATAAATTGCAAGTAATACCTCCACTGTGGTAGGCTCCATATGCGTCAGTGGTAAATAACACCATAATATAACTTCTATGTCTGCAATGTTGTGAAAGTGGTGAAAATATAGCAGCAACATGCAGAGAAAACAAAACCAAATCTTTACAACGAATATATCAATAAGATACCACCAGGGTTCAAAGGGTTAAGTGTATCAGTAGTTGAGGTAGACACGTGAGGCATCCGTGTTTAATTCAAGTGTTTAATTTCATGAGAATCCATAAGCGCACGTGACTAAATATACCTCCAGTGATAGTAAAAAACACAGTGGCCCTGAAATGCCGATCTTTTCTCGATTATGATGGGATCCGACTTGAGGGAAACCTTACCACCAAGTTCCGGAGTTCTCATATGATTAACCTTGGAACCGAAATATATCCTTGAAGTGAATACCTCAACTCTGTACATCTTAAGCTGCTGTGTGGATTGCCATACGCCGGTGTTGAATGGCTCGATAGAGAAAGTGGGAAGTCAGAATTCACATGAACAATAATCAACAAAGAAACGAAAACAAATAGAGCACATAACCAAGAGTTTGGGAGACACTAACCATTTCCACGTTTGCCATAAACCACGCCCATACTTCCATCAATCATCACTCCATCGGACGTGTGGCATTCGTTAGTTTCTTTGTCGTAAACGAAAGTGGCACACCCCTCACCTTCGAGGGCACATATGTGTCCGCACTCGATAGTTGAGTACACCTGACGTTTCTTAACTGTTGGCTCTGGAACATTTGCAGCATATGGGGGAGTCTTGAAAATTGTCCCAATTGTAGAACAAGATGAGCACAATGTAAGCAAAACATTATTGTACAGCACAATCAAAAGCAGAACGGCACGAGAAGTTAGCAGCATATCTGAAAAATACAAAAAATCAAGATTCTAAAAAATTAGGTAACAACACATAGTATTGACGAGAAGGATCTGTACAAACGGG
Organism: Pictodentalium vernedei; assembly: GCA_031216915.1. Lineage (NCBI taxonomy): Eukaryota > Metazoa > Mollusca > Scaphopoda > Dentaliida > Dentaliidae > Pictodentalium > Pictodentalium vernedei. The sequence continues at coordinate 12,277,446 of CM062295.1, read as the reverse complement.
CTTCATTAATTCTTTGAACTCCAGTGGTATCTTCCATGCCAGTTCAGTGGCGTCAATTAGAAGAGTCCATATTCAATATTTCGGGTAGACCAATCAACATTTTCGACGTACAGCCTCGGGGCTGCACGTTGAAAATATTGCTGGTCCACCCCACACATCTATTGAACAGCCATCTTTATAATGACGTTATGACGTATCATGTCCGTGGCCGGAGAAACGGCCGCTAGGGTTCAAAAGGTTAATTGGAATAGCTCTTTCAGAATGACGTTCTGCATTCGAAATTAACATTCCCATATACCAACGACGTGTAACGCCTAAACTGTAATTTGTTCCGATACGACTATAATCCTCGCCGTCTGATTTGACGATAGCTCGCTTAGTTTCATTCTAAGTATACGGTTCCAGTGTATATGTTACCGTCTGACGTCACCACGTGGAATATTTGAAAGGATGATAACAATGAGACGAGACTCAAAGTGCATACTGCCTATGAAATCGTATTTGTCGAAGGCAGTGATCATTCTCTGAATGTATACACAGAATCCACTTATAAGCAGTGGTGGCGCCAGAGTTACAAAAGTGAGGGGGTACAGTTGGGGGGGAGGGGTCCTATCCCTAAGTTGAGAAATTTTTTAACTGTTTTGCAACAAAATCATGCGAATATGGATATCATTGGAACCGGCTGATCAAGCATGATTTCAATGAGTTATACCTTTGAGAATTTTTCTAAAATATTAAATTTTATTCATTTTTTAAAATTTCTGTAGGCTGAATTCCAAAAGGATGCCTTGCACGCTCTCGATTCTAGCATTCGTCGAATACTCTTAAGCACTGTGTTTCAGTCCGTTTAAACGCGGAATGCCTTGTTGCAATTTGGACCCTCGACTCTTGTTCGTTGTTTGCAGCTAGTGTGTGTGTGGGGGGGGGGGACAGAGGGAGGTGTGGGGGTGGGCAGACATAATTTCAAAACTTCTCTGATTTAGTGCACTTGGGGATATGGGATTAAGCATACCGACCATTACACCGCAACGTTCAATACAACAAAAATTAAAATGATAGTATTGTTTTACTACGCTTGGCGAAAAAAGTGGAGGGGTTAGTATCCCCACATACCCCTCCATGGCGCCGCCACTGCTTATAAGTTATGATTTGAACTGAGATGGAGTAACCTCGACCTTTATCTAAGTTATTGAAGTTTTGTTGTGCAGTGACGTCGTGGGGTACACGGGAGGTTTATTTACTACATTTGTTATCGTTAAAGCTGTCTTGTTCATTCAAGTTACCTTATTCATTTCTCGATGTGGGTTTTAGGCTATGTGTAGTGTCTTATTGAAACATATTCATTATTGTGATGAATTGTCAGTAACATGATCTGAGGTTTGGGGCTTGAAGTTTATGTTCAACCTCCTCGCTTCATAATGCTATATGACTTCAGAATATTCAGGTGTTAATCTGAGGTGGAATGTCGGTTATGGAGAATCGGTTGTAGGGCACTGACGTTCTAATAAAGCTTCGTCTTTAGAATTGAATTGAGTAAAGAATTATACTAGCGAACACAAGAAACGCAAGTCTTTTTATGTGGTTAAATATTTCAAATGTGTTATGAATGATTATTTCATTGCTTGGCTTTTGATGTTATTTCTTTATTACTGATTAAATTTTGACGAGTTTTGTTGTCTTAACACAGACGGGGTTTGCAAGGATAGCGTTCAAACGTGGGTACCCTACGCCATTTCCTGATCCAAATCAATAGCGGGTGTTCCCACTCCGGGCTTGTGTCGCTACTATAACTTTCTTTACCATTGACCCCATCAAGTTGTTTATGGTCCTTTGTGGGATGTTAGTCCACTCCTAAAGAAGGGCATGCGTGTGCTAAGCGACGTTGTACCCTAATGTCCAGCTCGTCACACAAATGCTCGATAGGGAACAAATCTGGACTGTAGGGTGGTCAATCGAGAACTGGGTGTTGGTTGAGGATGTCACGACACACACTAGCAACGTGAGGACTCGCATTATGCTGCTGCAACGTAACGTTACGCGCATTGATAAGCGGAAGGACATGAGGCATCCTGATATCTCTGGGCTATAAGATTGCCCTGGATGATCACGAGAGGTGTTTTGACGCCACGAGAGCCCCCCCCCCCCCCCCCACACCCCCTATACCCCACACCAGACCATAACAGACCCTGCCCCGAATTTGTCATTTTCCTTAACGTACGCATCAGAATATCGCTCACCTCGACATCGATAGCGTCGTTGTCGTCCATCTGACCTCTAAAGCGTGAACCGTGACTCGTCAGTGAATAACACACGTCTCCAGTGGGCCAAGTGAAACGGATTTGGTGCATTTGTTTCCGTCAGAATATATATTGTAGATGTTTGTTTATGTACTGAACTGCATTTATTTAACGATATACATTTTTATGAGTATACGATAATTTCATAGCAACCAAGTTTCGACATTCATACGTGTATATTGTTGGGGTACAGCGTAGCCAAATTGCTGTCTTCCTGTTGATCACTAGAATAATTATAAGCAAATATTAGCAAATAAGTAATAAAGTATGATAAAACACCAAGAGAAGGAAAAACACAATCTGGGGGAAAGGAAAGGAAAATAACAAATGCAGAAAGTCAAAAGATCGCGTCAATATCAGAAGGGACACTGGATGCTGTTCAATTTAAATACGTAGGCTGAATTGGGGAGATTACATTTAAAACTAAAAGTCCTGTCCCGAAATGCGCACAAATAGCACGTCGATATGCGCGTTAATCTACGCGATATGACCATAGTAAGGCTATCAAATTCTATAAATATGGCCTGTGCACAAGCAATGTTTCATCCAATGGACCTCCGGGTAACCCGGAGGTCCATTGGCAGAAACATTGCCCGTGTTTGCTATGAGTAACCAGGAGAACCTGTTGTGCTTTGGATGCCATTCGGTATGGCAATTGCGCGCAATTCATACGCGCAATTAAGCCTAGATAAGCACACAGTTCGTGACAGGACTTCTAGTTTTAACTGTAGGCCATTAATTCCATTGATATGAACACAATTTGTGACACACCGTTTCTGCCCAAGAAAAGCGTTGTTGGACGTGTAATACCTACTCAAACTCTGTCTTCAAGATGGAGTTATACTGAACATTGTAATGAATTGGGAACTATATTTTAGATGTTGTTTATTTATTTCTGGTCATAAAAGGAAACAAATCAATTGTTGTCTGCAACTCACTTTGAAGACACCAGCCACAGTGTTCTTATTTTCTTTCATTTCAGCATTTGGCCGGATAAATAAAATATTTTGATGAAGAAATTCTGAACAGTCGGATGGACGGACAGAACAGTTCCCAAACTGGTCGAATCGAACCCAAAACAAAACTTGATCTTGAAATAAACACACATACCAAATTTGGTTTCAATTTGATGACATATATTCAAACCAGAAAAATTTAAATTTTCTAAGTCGAAAAAGGTCCATAAGTCTAGAAACATAACAGGACAGACCCCGTTACCTGTGGTTATTATTTTTTAAATCGGGCCCACGAGCATACCAAGAATCAATTAAATCCAACAATACACAGGTCAATAAATAAATTCTAAGTTGAAAGAGTGAAAAAGCACCATAACTATGGGAAAAAAGTATTGGACAGAACCCGTTCCTTGTGGACATCCATTCCCCCATGCAGGTCTATCAGCATACCAAAGGAGATCCAAATCCGACCTATGACTTTGAAATTACGATGCAAAATGTTCGTATGGGCAGATGCGACAGACCGACAGAGGGCTTCACTAGATACCCCCAAATCCTCCATCGGAGGTAGGGAGCATAATATCAAATCTGGGTATTGTATAAATTATGTCAAAGGTTAACGCTTGGAACCCAAAAGGCTGCTTTATTGGCCCAAAAACATGACACAACATAATTTCATTGGGTGGCTGCTCAGTGAATGTGTGGGATAGACTAATCAATATTTTTAACGTGTAGCCCCAAGGCTGCATGTTGAAAATATTAATTGGTTTATCCCCAGATAATGAATATGGACTATTCCAGTCAATGGCATTGAACAAATACACCATCAGTGTTCAACGGGCTAAAGTCCAATACTTTAACTCTTGTTGAAAAAAATCTGGGTTTTGTTTTGTTTCAATTTCTTTAATTTCTAATTTGTGTCGATGGAAGACGCAAGGGTACACTTGTGTTATTTATGACATACAGTTAAAACTAAAAGTCCTGTCCTGAAATGCGCACAAATAGCACGTCGATATGCGCGTTAATCTACGCGATATGACCATAGTAAGGCTATCAAATTATGTAAATATAGCCTGTGCACCAGCAATGTTTCAGCCAATGGACCTCCGGGTAACCCGGTGGTCCATTGGCAGAAACATTGCCCGTGATTGCTATGAGTAACCAGGAGAACCTGCCGTGCTTTGGATGCCATTTGATATGGCAATTGCGCGCAATTCATACGCGCAATTACGCCTAGATAAACGCACAGTTCGTGGCAGGACTTCTGCTTTTAATTGTAAGAAAGAATGAAATGTTCAAATATCATCTACATATCTTCCTTACAAAATCGGCACTTTACCTAACACATCTAACACTCCTAGAGACAATACCCAAAATATATATTTTCTTCATGAGGATGAATGATTTGATAATAAATCTCCAAATTGAAATGACGGTATTTAGATTTAGGGTTGAGTGGAGTTAGTTTGTGACAAAAGTTATAGCTTTAACTATGTGCTTATTGAATATAGTATCGCGAATGGATTACGCGAAATGTCCCTGTCGAATGGTATACAAAGCACGACAGATTCTCCTGGTTATCAATAGAAAGTACAGGCAATGTTGCAGCCATTGAACCTCCTGGTTAAACCCGAAGGTCCACTGGCGGACACATAGGGCATATGTCCAGAATTGGATAGCCTTACAATCGTCATTGTGCGCAAATCAACGAGCAGAATGATGTGTTATTTGCAGGGCAATTCATGACAGTACTTCTAGTTTCAACTGCACTCTGCGTTATTGATCAATACTGCAAAAAGAATTTTCCAGTCTCGAACACACTTTGTAAAAGAATGTAAGTTAATTCCAGAAATGACAATATTCTGACAATATCAACTTTATCTTTCAAGTTAGATTATTGTCTCTGAAAATAACGTCCAGAGAGCTATCAACACAATTGATTTTGGTCCTGACAAGATAAAATCTCAAATAATACCTGCCTGAAGGGTGATTTTATGAGTGCCTTTTTGCGCACTCATTGCTTTACGCACTATGAGAAACGCAAAGAAAACTAACGATGCCTGGAAACAGTTGTCATTTTAGAAGTAAATATATTTTAAAAAATAACGAACCCATGAAGAAAATGGTTTACGCGACAGGAAAAAATGATGTATTGCTGTCTCCATCAGGAGAATCAATTCAGCCTTGACATTTGTGATGTACAGTGTATTTGTCGAATTTGATATACCACATTCATCATAACAAATAGTTAATAACGATGTATCATTAATTTTATTTTAGAATAATTAAACTTTTTTTCGGTTCATGCGTTTTCAGATAAAACGATTGGCTCACACGATTCTGTTTTTCTTTTCATAACTCAATGAACCGAAAAAACACAATTAGGTCCGCCCCCAGCCACGCCCCTAAAATACCAGTCTTCGGAGTTGCAACATGGTGTCAAATCAGTTAGTTAGAACACTGGCACGTTCTAAATGTGAAAAATAAAAATAAATTTATATTACTAATTTATCACCATGAAAGTATTTATCAAATATTTAAATGACCGTGGTGGGTCAATTTTTCTTTTTCTTCACAACTGTATTTATTTGACATTTCAATTTTTACGCACACTGGGTGATCGTCTGCGTTCATCGTTTTACCCTAATCGATTGTAAACAATGGCTGGTCACGACGAATATGGCAATTTTATTAACGAGTTTTCAGTTTCCAATTCCAATGAATGAACACTACCTGAATTCAACTAATTTCATGTCATCTGGCTTTATATCTAACGCCACTTTTACAAACTGTGTTTTTCAGTTCTCGGGAAACGGTCAAAACCAAAATACAATGTAATACTGATGGCCTACTTCCACCTACCACGGAACGTAACTTTTACGTGAAGTGAACAGTTGAATGAAATTTGCGGGAGGCGTGGCTTATGACGTTTTATCTGTATTACGTAATTCATTGGTCAATAAAAAATTTAATGACATAAGTGCATTTGACTTGGAAAGTGTGTCAATTGCTATCTGCATTTCAATAATATGCGCCCTCTTTTATGCAAGAAAAATAATATGTCTACCAGTTTTAGTTTTTAAGTCTTTGTTCGCTGAAGTCCCATTTACGCGATGTTTGGACTTTGTTTTTCGGGGTTCATAACTCAAGAAATAGACAAAAAGAAACGATCATTCCTTAATTGGACAAGAGGACGGAAATAAGAAAAACAGGGGCGGATGTACGTCGTTTAACTCTTTGGACCCGAACACCCGTTTTTCGGCCCAGGATTGTTATCAGACATCCAGTCATAAAGTAGGTGGTTGCTTGTTGAATGTATATGGTAGACCAACCAATATTCTCATCAGGCATCCCCAAGCTTACCCGATGGAAATATTAATTGGTCACCCCCAAATAAAGAACATGAGTAGGAGAAACGGTAAGCGGGCCCGGTTGAAGGAATTGACGGGGCACCTAAGACGTCATAATCATGTGACTATGTGATGCCATGCTATCAGAAACTATGCTGAGTATTAAAAAAAGCGTTTTGGATTCCCTGCATTTTTTATTGTTGATTTTCTGAAGATGACACCTCATCCTACACTTTTCAAATGAGCGGTATTGATCATATCCACTCTAGCTGGATAGCTTTAACCTACAAGGAATACAAAATGTTCTCTGAAGCGATAACGGATAGCGCACTAAGTCTGGTTTGCTTTTTCTTGTACCACTTGGGTTATAACGGGTCAATTCCCATTTGAATTCCAAGGCCCATTGATGAGATACCTGCGACATAAGTTGTCAGCAATACAATATTGTAGTGATTTTCCTATTCGATCATGTCACTTAATCTCAAGAATCAGGTCTCTGCAGAGCAGGATAGTCAAAAGTATCGAGTTACGATGTTAAGAGTTTGAATTCGTCAGTATAAGTGCACCAGATAAACACAGGGATTGAAGGCATTTCCCAGTGCGCTTGAGGAGCACTAGGATTGTCTACTGAAGACCACCTGGTACTACATTCCTCCCCCGCCTTCCTGAATAATAGTGGAGCTTCGAGAGAAGTAACCGTCAATTGGTCAACAATTATTAAAACCAGCCTTTGTGTCCAACATTAGACAGAATAATATTTGCAATATACTAAAATCATCATTGGCAATGAAATCAGTGTTGATCCAATCGCTACTGATGTATCGTCGCCTGAGTGCTAGAATGTTCTATGTCCCCTATGGGACATAGAACATTCTAGCACTCAGGCGACGATATGTATTTAATAAGATATTTTTTTTTATTCTGATATTGCCAAATTGTGAAAGCTTAGTGGTGATTTAAAGCTATAATATCCAATCTCTACTGATGGAAATATTTACAAACGTACTTCTTGCAACACAACTAAAAACAGAATATCATGTTTGAAAAGGATCATTACAAACTGTGTACATTTTACTTACTCTGACAAATGTGGACACTTGGCACAATGGTGTTTATTTCTCTACTTGTAAATCGTCGCCTGCGTGCTAGAATGTTCTATTTCCCCTATGGGACGACATATTATTTCCTCTATGGTACATAGAACATTCTAGAAATTCAGGCGACGAAATGTTGATGTTTAACACTTAAAACACGAGCGGTCCTTTCTCCGGCCCAGGAACAATATACGTCATAATATCATTAAGTGGGATGACCGCTTAGTGAATGTTTAGGGTGGACCAATCAATATTTTCAACGTGCAGCCTGAGGGTTGCACATCGAAAATATATATTAATGGATCTACCCTAAATAATGAATATGGACTCTTCTGATTGCTGTCAGTGAACTGACATGGAATGTGCCACTGGGGTTCAAAAGGTAAAGACGAGGGTCTAGAAGGTCTTGACCAAATAATAAAAAATATTATGGGACCTAAAAGCCTATTTACATTTCAACATTTTGATAACTACACTTCATAAGCCAGGACTCTGTGTTGCAAATAGTAAGTTACTAGCATGATAATATCTGTTCAAAATGGCTTCCAATAGCGTCTCTTTGATCGCTATTCATCAATGGTAACGTTCAATTTGCAAACGTACACGGATATTAAGGCTGTTGTTCACCAAATGCATAGGATGCAATGTTCTTAAATGTAACTTTAATTTTACGCATATCTATGCAAATAATCAAAGTTGAGCTACATAGATATCCTTTTGAGCAGAAAGATTAATTGTGGGAAACGATTTACAGTATTGCCGGTACAAACATAATCCAAATATTCACTGTGAAGTTCATGAACCTATATAGATAAAATAAAGGACAGTTTTGTGTCCAGGTGCTGGGACACGTTCGTAGATATCCATACATATCTGAATGAGCAACTAACTACCTGCGTGCTACTGTACATTGCACAGTGCAGTTTTTTAAAGGAGCCCGAAAATCTCCCTCATATGAAATCAGCAAAAATCTAAATCTGGTAACGTCCAATACTGATGAAAAGTCAACAAGAATGACTGATAACAAACCACCGTTAACCGTTAACCTAAAGCTGTTACAGTACGTGGAGAGTGGATTGTAACTAAATAACCCGCGGAGTGTAGTTGTCACCCAAGCTATAATTTTCTAATTTTGTACATATCAACAAAAAACACAAGCAATGTTTCAGCCTATGGACCTCCGGGTTTAACCCGGAGGTCCATTGGCTGAAACTTTGCTTGTACTGGTTATGCTTTGTAACAAATTTGCAATTATTGCTTCGGTGGAATATCCACTCTGCGGGTGATTTAGTGATAATACACTCCACGTACTGTACGTCCAGTTAACAATGATATAAATATGTGCAAATGTACAATTTATAAATATCGTAGCAATTAATTTCTAGTTTTGTACAGTTTATGTACAATCTGATTCGCTACACTGTACAGTGATGAGTTTCGGTCCAAATTTGCAGCCCAGGAGTCTTGGGAATGTTTATTTCTAAAATTACTGGAGCGTTCGTCAGAGAGAACATTGAAGACGGAATGTGTGTCATTTGACGTTGTGGTCTTACGTTGTGGTCTTACGTTGTGGTCTTACGATAGACGTCGGAATTAATGCAGATACCAAATGCACAGGACATTCATAAACTTGTGACCGTTGACAAACGTATACGTGGGTGGATTCGGTTGGTTGCATCTATATAGATTTCCTAAAACTGGAAATTACATTGCATGTGACTGTACAAAGTTCGTACATGGTAACTGCATGATGTGCTAGATCAGAGCGCCGGAAATCCGTCGAGCATCATCCCTGCGTAACTTGCCTGCAGAATATATTTCGCACAACTGGATTGCATGCCCTCAAACCAGGTTGTGCATTGGGTTTTCCGTAGTGAAGAACATGGTGTTGTTGTGTTTTGCCAATGAAAGGTATCATTCGAGCAGCAGTTTGATTTGACATGTTGTTGGTTCTGTTCAGATATTCCTTGAGAACTGCTTCATTTACAGCATGCACCAATCTATCTGCCTTAACTGAATATTCTATCATTTGATGAAGATCGTGTGTTCAAAGCCACTCAGGGACTGGCAAGACCAAATCCTGATAATTATGGATAAGACGATCTCACCACTCATGCAGAGATCTTGATCCGTAAGAATGCCATAAAAAGGAATAACGACCCTAACTCTAAAGCAAAAAAAAAATGTTAGTCATAAAGAAATGTGGATTTAAAAGATGTTTGTCCTCGTTCTATGATGCAATTCTTTTTGCGCTTCTTCACCACCGATGCCGCGAGACAGATGGTTTCGACGATTGCGAAGGGCGGAAAAAGACCCTGTTTTTTCTTTAGAAAGCCGCGATGGAAGCCTGCAGTTAGATTACGACAAAACTCGGCACGTGAACTGCCGATTTAATTCAGAAATTGATGGTGCCGACTAAACGAGCGAAACTGACGCAGGGATTTGAAGAGATTTTATCGAAAGTGAAGGATTCCCGTGATGCTGGTTGTGATCTCGTAAAAAGAACTCACATAGACATTAAATGGATCGGGATTGTAAATAGGTAATTTGGTCTCTGTTTTCATTACGAACGGAGCAACTGCTTCACTCATAATCTTAACCTGTTTACTCATAAAATCTAAGTCAAAAATATAAAAAAACTAAGTCGACAATATATAAAAACTAATGCCAAAACATAAAAAAACAACGAAGCCCAAAATATAAAAAAAATATAAAAAAAATTAATTGAATAACTTACATAAAATGGAATTTAAAGACTTACTGTACAAAGGAACGAAGATCAGGAGACAGAATCATTTTTGTTTCCGAGAAGCACGAGGGTTGATTGTCGGAAAATCCAATTGCCGAAAACGAATCTGTTGTTGAATCTATTGTTGCGACCCGAGTAGTTGAATCACGATAGATAATTCGTGTTCGGCAAGATATTCTTTCAACTCGAATACAATTGCAATAAGCTCTAAGTGAGAAATTACCAAAGGGCATGATAGAGAGAGTTTGGGATCACGGGGATGAGATAGACAAATGCGAGGTGTCGCCTTTAAAAAAATGTTCCAAGTTATTGAGAGAACTTGGAACATTTTTTTTTAAATTGGACCAGGAATGTCAACTTACGAAAATGCGGATGACGTGCCTGATCCGAGAGATTTGAATTCAGAGGATAAAAATCGGATAATATTTGACAATCTGTCGTTGGCGAAACACAAACAATGCGAGTCTTAATACGTTTGAGGATGTCACTGCAACGTGCATTGATTCGAATTGTCTCAGAATTATTTCAGATTACCCAGACCATAAGAGAGAAAGTGAATTTCCTGCGTTGGTTTCGTCTATATCTTAAGAATCTGAATCACATCTACTAAGATCACATGACCAATGACATGTGTAAATAAGAATCTGGGAGATATTTTAAGGTGGGGAGGAATCGTGGACCTTATTCTTTTGTAACCATCGATCTGACCTGTCGCAAATACCATATAAATATAGGAACGGATTCGACGATTTTACAATTCCGATATTGCCCATATCGTTCCCTGAGTTCCAACATGTTCTATGTGCCTACTGGCACATAGAACGCATTGGAGCTTGGGGGACGGTAGGCTTCACGAAGATTTTTTTATGAAATAGTTCATTTACTTTTACACATTGTATTCGAAATTAACACGCCCTCTGACGGACGGCGTGTAAACGCTGAACTGCAATATGTTCCCGTACTTCTAAAATCACCACCATTTGAGAGCTCGCTTGGTTTTTTTTCAGTGTTTACCTCACCACATATTTGAAATGATGATAAGAATAGGATGAGAATCAATGTGCATACTGCCTATAAAATCGTATTTATCAAGGCCAGTGATTATTCTATAAATGTGACATCCTCTCTAACCGTCCCCAAGAGAACTATAAGACCGGCGTAATCATTACGGACTTTACTGACCATTTTGGAACATTTTACTATGAATCGAACCATACGAAGACAGTAACCGAAAAACACATTATGAAACGAAACTGCAATAATACTAATCTGAGAGCATTCAAACACTTGTTGACACAAATCGACTTCACGACAGTACTAGAGTCGACCTGCCCTGATGAAGCATATAATATATTTGTAAATCTTTACCTTGCAGCATTTAACACTGTATTTCCACTTGGAAAAGTATATCAAAGCAATAAATATATAAAGCGCCAAACTTGGATGACCAAAGGCCTCTTAAAGTTTTCTTCTTTAAATAAGGAAAAACTATTTCGTAAAAAACTAAAGTCCCCTACTGAACAAAACAAGACAAATTATAAGATGTATAGCAACATATTTAACAAAGTAAAACGCAAAAGTAAAGCAATATACTATAAAATATCCTATTAGTAAACAAGCATAACGCGAAAAAAACTTGGAAGCGCAATTCACAAGTCTTCGAGTCAACCAACAGCTAATACTAATTTTGTAATAGATAACATCGAAATAAGTGACTCTACTGACATTGCCAACCATTTCAATAAATACTTTTTAACAGCTGGTCTAAAGGCTTCCAAGCGAATTCCAAACACTAATGTGCATTACACAGACTATATGGCCAATACTAATGTAAGTAGCTTATTCATGGCACCAACGACTGCTGGAGAATTAATTTCTATAACGAACTTGATGAAACCCAACACTAGTGCTGATTGTGATGGAATATCCACCAAACTTCTAAACAATTCAATCCATGAAATAGCGGAAGAATTAGCACACATTATAAATCTGTCGCTATCTTCTGGAATCGTTCCTGACAAAATGAAAATAGCAAAAATTGTACCAATCTTCAAATCGGGAGACCCTCAATTATTCAATAATTACAGACCAGTTAGCATATTGCCAGCGTTCCCAAAATTACTCGAGAAAATAACTTTAGAAAGATTATCAAACTTTTTAACCAATCACGATCTTCTGTACCCGCACCAGTATGGTTTTAGGAAAAAACACTCAACCATTCACCCCGTACTTCAACTTCTCCAAAGTATAACCAACACTAACGACAAGTCGGCAAAGGATTGTACCCTGTCAGTATTCTTAGATTTATCAAAGGCATTTGATACAATTAGCCACAACATCTTGTTAAAAAAGTTAGAGTTTATGGTGTTAGAGGCCTTACCAATAACTGGTTTAAGAGCTACTTAGATGGGCGAGTTGAATATGTCACATACGATGGAAGTAGTTCTGAGCTTGAGAAGATCACCTGTGGTATTCCCCAAGGATTCTTCTTGGGGCCTCTCCTCTTCCTAATTTATGTTTGTAGCGCTTCAACACAGTTAGATCTCCTATCATTTGCGGATGACACCTCACATCATAGTATAGATGCAGTCTTTGACGTTGTCAACGCCGTGCTCTCGGCGTTAATGGACTGGTGTGCTGCCAACCTCCTGGTGTTGAATATCCAAAAAACAAAATATATGCTGTTCAGTCCACCCAATAAAATATGCAATACCAACAGAAGACGGTTGCATGTCAATAACCAAGAAATTGAATTGGCGGAAGAAGCAAACGGCGAGTCTGTCATCAAATTTCTTGGTATATATCTGGATAAAAATATTAAATTTAAGTTCCACATCAATAAAATCTGTAGCAAAGTATCGAGCGCGCTCTATTGAATGAACAGGGCAAAACATATTCTTCCATACTCTGCCCTAAAAACATTATATTACTCACTGATTCACAGTCACCTCCTGTACGGAATCGAAATATGGGGTCACAGTAGTGCCGCTTCTAGACTATTTAAACTTCAAAAACGTGCAATTCGCCTAATCAATAATAATAAATATAATTACCATACCCATCCATTGTTCAAACAGAGTAGGATATTAAACTGAAAGACCCCTACAAAATGAATGTGTCTCTGTTTGGGTTTGACTGGCATCACTCCAATCTACCAACGACCTTTGTTGACTTCTTTCAAGTCAATACATATGCAACAAGGCAATTAGGTCAATTACGGTGTGGCAAACCTAGGACCAGTTTTTCCACTCAGCTACCCAAATATGCTTTCCCGAATATATGGAATGAGCTTAATGGAAATTTGAAAGGAATTTCCTCCTGAAGAGCATTTAAGAAGGCTTACTTTATGAAAATCATAAACTCGTATTTATCATGTGTCACATGCGATAATCCACACTGCAGTGATTGTGCACATACTACTGGGAATAACAACACTAATTCTCTCTAACGTACCTATTGAAGTTCAAAACGTGTCTGCTCATTCTGTTTATTCTAGTTTTAAACCCTCTGCCGACAATTTCCTTCGTTTCGCCTTTTCTGTTATCCGAAAGAGTGACTGCTGGGAACGATAACTGTGGGCTGTTAATGCAATTGCTGGTCATTATTTCTTGGAGTGCTTGCCATTCTTGGAGATGATGTGCATTTGTGTGTTGATCGTACGCAGTTGTTGTTTGGAGAGGCAAGATGTCATTCTGACAGATCGTGTGTTTTTTGGGGTTTTCTTTTTAATTTTGGGTTTTTTTTTTAGGTCTAATGATGCACTAGACACTGGGTATTTTACATTATTGTGCATTATTCTCGTGCATTATCCTTTAAGGAAATGTTTCCTTTCTTCAATGTTTCCATCCTTTCTGCAATGGGACAATACAATTCGCGAACACTGCACTGTACGAATCCTTTTTTGAGTCCAGCCAATTTGTTCAACTTCAGTGAAGGTTAGGTTCCAACCTATGTTCTGTTTTCTCATCTCATCTCCTCTTATCTCATATTATGTTATCTAATCAATCTTATTTCAGCTCATCCTACCTTGCTTCATCTCTACTTTCCTAACACATCTTCATTCAGTGCCATGCTTTATTTTTCCACCGCATTATGAATATGCTCTTGCCTAGATGGTGATGGTGCAGAAGTGAATAATAATAATAATAATGAGGTTTATTGCCTCGGTTCCACAATGTGCTCGCGGGCTTTACAATCGAGAACACGAGTGGTGTATAAATAAATAGACTCTGCGGCTGAATAAGTCTGAGGTGGGGTAATGAAGAGAGTCATAACGCTAAAGAGGAATACAACATACTTTCCTATCTTCATTTCCTTATCTTGTCTTAGTTCAGTCTTTGGCCAGTTGCCATGACGCCGAGAGCATGCTCAACTCCGATACTTTTGTCCAGCTCCATTATTCTTGTAGAGATTGATGTAAGATTGGTCTGTCTCGGGACAAAACCAAATTTAAGGACAACGAATACATACGTGTTTGATGTTACGACAACTTCTCATGGAAAATAAAATCACTTCTTCTGACACACATACCTCCATGTTTATACTGATGGAGGCGGCAGGAAGACGGCCAATTTGGCCATGCTGCTTCCCAACAGAATATCATTATTTCCTTATTAACTATTGTCACTTTGTACTTTTATATTCTGTTGAATAAATTTACTTTACTTTACTTTGTATACTAGCACACCACGTAAAAGTTCAGGATCTGAATTGGGCTAGTCTTACCTCGTCCTTTATCTAAGTTATTGAGTTGTTGTTCAGTGGCGTCGTGGGGTACACAAGAGGTCTATGCGCTACATTTGTTATCGTTAAGGTTCCCTTATTCATTCATGTTCTCCTGTTCATTTCTCGATGTGGGTTGTGGGGAATGGGTTGGTTCTTATTGGAAGTTATTGTGATGAATTGACGGTAACATGGTCTGAGGTTTGCGGTTCGGGGCTTCGCATGAAGGTTAAACATAAGCTCCGAGTCGCAAATCATCAGACCAAAGGCGTAGTGGCCACAATGGAGTGGTGGCCGAATGGATAGGTGCGCTGGTCTCTCATGCCAGAGATCCCGAGATCGATCCTCGATAGGAAGCACACTCTCTGTCATTATCAGTGATGTTCGTACACTCTCTGTCAGCATCAATTGTGGAGTCAGTGCTATCACGGCGTACTGTCCTATCGAATGTGAACGTAAAATGGCTTCCCTCTGTCTGTTCTTTGTATTCGATAAGAGAGAGGCCGCGAAGTTGCTGCAGTGAAGGTCATCCCACACACCTGAGCCATTGGATCCAGGAGAGACGTTAATATAAGTTGCATAACTTGCTCACAATCCTTGTAAAATTAATAAGCTTAAAACAAAACAACTATCGGGCCATGTTACCGTCAATTTATCACAATAATTTATAATGTTAAATGAAATCAGAATAGTCGGGTGCTAATTTGAGGTGGAATGTCGGTTACAGAGAATAGGTTCCAGGGAACTGACATTCTAATGAAGCTTCGTTTTTTAGAATTGAATAGAGTAAACACTTGAAGTATATTGTAGATGTTTGTTTACTGCTGGTCATCGTGGAAATGGAAACAAATCAATTGTGCTATTTTGAACTTATGTTTGAACTCATTTTGATAATACTGGACACAGTATTATTTTCTTTCATTTCAGCCTCTTTACCCACTTCTTTCCCTGAGTTTCATTGAGTCATATGTGCCTTCTGGCACATAGAACACATTGGATATCGGAGGAAGACCTTTCAATTATCTGTGTTTTTTTTAACGTGGGAAACACAACTGATTGTTTTATGAGATATGGTGGGGCGTAGATGTGGGATGACGATTTCTCTGTAAATCGGAATGGCTATTAATTCTATTGACGTTCTAATCTCTAGCTGTACAGAAGGATATTGCGACTGCGTTTGGCAGTTTCTACAGTTGTCAAAGCGATTTTATTTCTCCGTGTGTGGTAATATATATAACAAGATTTATTACACACCCATTTAAAATTAACGTTTGTTCACAGCATTCCAGAACGTGCGATAAAAGGAAACTTGTATCGTAAAAATGTGTAAGACAAGTTTTTGTCCGTTTTCAAACCGGGAAGTGAACCAATCATACTTCTGGGGTTGCCTTTTCTAAACAATTGGCCAATCATTTGTAGACGTTATAAATGACACCTGTGTGTATTTTTAGCCGCTGGAAAGTCTCAAAATAAACCGGTTATGATATGAGTGAAGCGATTGCTTCGTTCGTAATTTTAACAGAGACCGATGTTAAAATTCAGATTCAAACTTTAAAATCGGAAACACAAATACGTCACCCTGCCAATAATTACTGAATATCTGTGATTCCCCTGTAGTGACAAAAGACTTTTCCCTGTGGAAACCTCCGAAAGGAGACGAGAAAATATGAAACATTTCGAATTACAATTGCGCATTCTATTTCTACACTACAGACAACATTCCATACTCATAGTACAACACGTCAATGTTTAGTCAATTCCAAGTACAAAAAGACTCATGAAAAAGTAATGTGGGTACAAGTCAGAAACCATTGGGATAAATAAACGGTTCAGCGTTGTAAAACTAGGGCTAAATAAGAAGGTTCAAAATGAGGAAAATGGCAATCATATTCCGCGGAAAACAATGTAAACAAACATTTTCCAATGACTTCATGCTGGGTTTTGCAACTATACGTTGAGTTGCCCACCATCCCCACACATTAATAAGGAACTCGCATGTAAGCTATATATGAACAAATATTGTAATAGCAGCAACGGAAATAAATATTTGCAATTTTATCCCCTTAAGCTCTAGTGGTATCTTCCACGCCAGTTCAATGATAGCAATTAGAAGAGTCCATATTCATTATTTGGGGTAGACCAATCAGTATTTTCAACGTGCAGCATCGGGCTGCACGTTGAAAATACTGATTGGTCTACCCCACAGTATTTACTGAACAGCCATCCCATACAATGACATTATGACGTATCATGGCCCTGGCCAGAAAAGAGGCCGCTGGGGTTCAACGGGTTAGAAATAACATCTCAGCGAAATAAATAACTCTATGTCACAAACAGAACATGTACGAAATGATCGGAACTCACATTGTGAGAACAACCCAACAGGGATCTGGACATGATAATTTAGCAACTGGTTAGTTTTTTAGTGCAAACATTATTGGGGATAGTTTATCATTTATGTTAACGTAGTATCATAGACATCAAACGCAATATCTCCTAGAAGTTCGATAGTTATATAATAAATAGATTCCAGTAAAGAATTAAGAGTTAATGAAAGTTAACATTTCCAATAACATCCTAGTTTTAGTTATACAAATACTTTATACTACTGTTAAATTACAGATTTTTTTTTATGGCTGAAATTCAAATTAAAATGTGATACCTGAGTACATGAAGGGCTAAATACAAAACGAGAAAGCATTGTGCACTCTTAATTTAAGGGGTTTATTTTTCAAGTACTAAATTATTTTTCAATTGTGATTTGCGGCATCTGTACTCTTTGCATTAAAAGGCACTATGCTGTGTAAGCAGTCACCAGGGGCCACAGTTTAGCAAGATATTGCACATAAATAATTATTGTTTTGCTATCATTTATTGGATGTTGTTTGTCAGCACTCTCCGATAAATTTTAGCAAACCAGGTTAATAGTATTTTCCAACTGTTGGGCAGACAAGTGGAATGCAAAAGTGACTTTCACCACTTTCCAATAGAGAAATGATAGAGGGTTTTCCAACTGTTGGGCAGACAAGGGGAATGCAAAAGTGACTTTCACCACTTTCCAATAGAGACATGATAGAGGGTTTTCCAACTGTTGGGCAGACAAGGGGAATGCAAAAATGACTTTCACCACTTTCCAATAGAGACATGATAGAGGATTTTCCAACTGTTGGGCAGACAAGGGGAATGCAATAGTGACTTTCACCACTTTTCTTTTCAATAGAGACATGATAGAGGGTTGTTAGTGGCTTGTCGCAATAGAGCTATGATAGTGGGTTCTTAGTGGCTTTTCACACACACTCTGTTAATATATATATATAGCATGACTGACATGGCTTGTGGGTAAATGTTGATTTAGATGTTAGAAAACTTTAATGAAGACGTGACTCACAAGTGAAGTAGGTTGTGTGTTTGTTAATTAATGTTTAGGGTCACCTTCAACACCCATGGGAGAATATGAATTAGATTTTGTGAAGACAAGACAAACTCAATTGTAGAAAATAAATGAAAGCCCTTGGAATAATTCTCCCAGTTATACATTTAATTGCCATCAAAATACTAATTGAGGTTCCTTATAAAAAATATGTTTTATTTCAAAAGTCTTTTTCTCACAAAATCAATTTTCCTTCATAATATATATCCAGATGAATTACATTGTCCCTATATCCCGATAAATTCTGTCTTTTGATTGGTCAGAATCCCTTGAACAAATAGTCATGATAAAGGATGCAGCCAACATCCGAGGTATATGGGTGTGCTTCCGCTGGCCTCGATATAAAAATCGAACTACAAAACCTGCAAATAGTTTGATTAAGCATATTTTTATTTGCCAAAAATAGTTTGTAAATAGCGATAGGAGGACAAGTGCCTTCCACTTATTGTAACCACCGCCCCCTTAATATGATACAAAAATTAAAACAAACAAATAGGAGAAAAGTAAATATATGCAAGAAAACCTAACTTCGAAATCAAAGAGTGAGAGAGAGAGAGAGAGAGAGAGAGAGAGAGAGAGAAATGTGATTGATTGATTGATTGATTGATGGCCATTTTGCACCTTGGGTCTGTTTTTGTCAGTTTGATTTTCCAAGCCGAGGATCGCCCAGGCGCTGCACTGAGTGGTTGCACTTCCCATAACACTAAACTTCCGTTTCTACTATAGCTACCACTACTATCACTACTACTACCACCATCATCATCTGCTACTACTATAGATAATTCATTGAAATATAGAAAATATTCGCAAATATTATCAGATTTCCGACAATTCGATCATATTTGGCAGTCATAAATTAAATAGTCGAATAATTAAAATGAAAAACTTGAGAAAAATAAAATAAGAATAACTATCGTCCCCTGAGTTTCACTGTGCGCTATGTACCTTCTGGCACATTGGACACATTGGAACTCGGGGAACGATATTTCAACAACAAACAATTTACTCGTTTCCTAAACGACCGAAGGGATGTAACTCTATCTGTTGTCTTCTGCGTTTACAAAAACAAAAGAATTATTCTCGAAAATGGTCCAAGTGATCGCGGAGCATGAGAAATGCGTCCACAAATTTATTTCCAGTATGTTTGTATTGTGTTTCAAACGGGACAAAAACGTTATCTCCGCCAACATGTATGGTACATGGAGATTTAATACCTGGATGTCTCATTTAAACACTTCGCCTGCGGCTCGGTGTTTAAAAACCGACACTAGGTATTAAATCTCCATATACCATACATGTTGGCGGAGATGACATATAAGCCGGTCCCTCATGGAGAAAGAAAAATAATATTTTGAATATTAATTTTGAAAAAAAAGTATATTTCTAATCAAATACAAAATCTGAAAATATTTCTTTCCGAAATAAAATATCAAATCTGATTTTCATCAAGTTTGTTTGCAATGAAGGGACTCCACAAGCATGTTGCACTGGAAGGTCTACATGATAAATGTTGTTTTAAATTCCGAAAAATTTAATAAGTATGAACGAAATCATTGAATATACGCGGATGAAAGAAGCCAAACAAAAATTAAAACTTTAAAAGCTTCCAGTCGTGCCAGCTTGGCAAGTTGCTGTTTTTTGACAGTCACTTGCCACCACCCATAGCTTACACGTGAGTAGTCAAGTATCCTAGCTTCAAACCTGTCGTCAAGTCGACATGCAATCAGATGTTGGAAGCGCCCTTCCAACCCCAGTGACGAGCGAACAGATAAACTTTCATTGAAATGAGCTAATTCCATTTTTTTATGCCAGGAACCTGCATTGAACAGTGCAGCAATGTGGGCGTGCAGCCCTTGCAGGCCAACTGGTGAGAGGGTCTTCAAATGATAGTGTATTTTTTCAGTGTAATCAATGGAGTTATTTAATGTTCGCGCTGTAATACATTTTCTTATTCTTTGGTAATTCCCAACATATTAGGCCACAGTCAATGTTATGGTTTGCGTTGCACTTCAAGTAAAGTAAATGAGGGCAGTTTGTTAACCCCAGCACTCTGCTAGTGCAGCAGAATTTTCTCCAATAACTCTGTCTTTCCCTTGTTTAACTATAAATTTAGCCAATTATATCTTGTTTGACAGAGCTCACTGAGCTCTGTCAAACAAGGTATATTTGGCTTAATATCAAACTGCATAAAAATTTAAACGGACCGTCAAATGCGACAGTTTTCTTTTAAATATGCGTTTCTTCCACTTAATTCAATTATAATAGTAATATAAATACAGGCCACAGCAAGGGTGGAATACGGGGAACAGGAATCAACAACCTTTGTTGGAACTTCACCTCTATTTCACGAAGATAAAGCTACAGCTCGAGTCTTTGATTTTAGTGCACCGCATTCCACCCTCGTTGTGTTCTATCTTAATATTGTTTTAGTTTCATCTAATTGATGTAGGCTGGAAAGCCAGTTGACTAAAATCCACACGTTCCGGCGTGAATTTCCAAATAAGGAGAGGCATTTGCACACCAAATGCAAACGTTCCGTGCGTTGGACCAAAGAAACAAATATGTGCTATACTAGTTTACACTTTCTGGGTGGAGACGTGGAGGAGAGGGCAAGTAGGGGAGGTGTTACCCAAGACGTTTGGTAAATCACCAAGTGGCCTTTTAGGATCATAGCTTTATAGCATTGCATTCAGGCACCGCAGGGAACGTCTAATACAGTCTCCATTACATATAATATAAAAAATGCACTCATTAACCTGCAGATAATGCTTAATTTTAACAGATCTGTTCGTAGTCATTAAAAATGAGAAGTAGACTCTCAATATTAACTCCGCCCCTCTACCCCCAATCTACATAATTATCACCAGGCGCCCAAAACATCCTATAGGACTCCGGGGATTAAGTAAAATTTCCAACTCAACACTACCCTAAACTCCAATTTTTAATAAAGATTAAATTACAAATTACTTTTGATTACTTACAAAAATGAAATTAATTGCAGGAAATTAAAATTACAAATTACAACTACCCGACTACCCGAGCACTGACCATAATGCAGTATGGCAAACAGGGAAAGCTTTGATTCGGACCTGTACTTCACAAGAAACTTTTAATGATTCTTACATGTATGACAGCGTAAAAATAATAAGGAGAGAAGGCAGTTTGTTCTTCTAAATACGCCAGCAACAGAATGACTCGAACATACTTTTAAATATTTATTATAACGACTATCTTACAAAACATGAAAGAATATGGAAGTTGAACGGATTTTTGTCAGGAACGAGATCTACAGTTAAAACTAGAAGTCCTGTTATGAAATGTGCACAAACAGCGCGTCAATTAGCGCGTTAATCAACGCGTTGTGACCATACTAAAGCTATCAAATTCTGTACATATGGCCTGTGCACCAGCAATGTTTCAGTCAATGGACCTCCGGGTAACCCGAAGGTCCATTGGCAGAAACATTGCCGGTGTTTGCTATGAATAACCAGAAGAACCTGCCGTGCTTTGGTTGCCATTCGATATGGCAATTGCGCGCAATTCCAACGCGCAATTACGCCTAGATAAGCGCACAGTTCGTGACAGGACTTCTAGTTTTAACTGTAAATGTTTCCCCATTGCCTACTCCATTGAATTGCTGAAGCACTGGTACTGTGGTAACACGTTCAACTCCTGAAATCACCCCAACTACAGTATTAACATGTAGTATCAACTAACATCTTCAAACACGACCCACAATTAATGGTTTGTAACAAAAATAGGTTCTATTCGTGCTGACTTAAAAAAGTTGGGTTAGTGTTTACATTGGCATGGCGGGGGTTCGAACCCACGCCGAGAGAGTTTCCTTCGGCACCAACCGCCTAGCGAAACTATACTGAACTATGCACACCACTCGGCCACCGACAGTGGGGTCTACCGGTGGCCGAGTGGTGTGCGTTGTTCAGTATAGTTTCACTAGGCCGTTGATGCCGAAGGAAACTCTCTCGGCGTGGGTTCGAACCCCCGCCATGCCAATGTAAACAAAACCAGCGTCCTTCTTAATTCTCTGGCATCCGAGAAATTTGAAAAAGACAAGTACTGTCGCTGATTTTTTCTGAGGTGCAGTTCGTAGAATTAAGTGCTTAGATGCAACTATCTGATGAATAATTAAATAGTTGGGTTAGTGGTTTGCAAAAACATAACTGGTCAATTAAGAAACGCGTTGGACCTCTTGACAACAGCTGGGTATGTCGATTCCGTTGCCATTAAGCTATAGCAACAGCTGCCGCACTCTCTCGGGGGCGTCACCCACAGTATATTGGTATATCTGAAAATAGCAACAGGAGCGTGATCTGAACAAATTTGTAAAATATCATTGCTATGATGTAAAATTATGTCGAACATTAAACATGGGCCAGAAGTTTGAAAGAAAAAAATACTTAAAATATTCACCCATTTAAAAAGTAACATATGTGTATGTATTGGGGTGGGGTGGCTACCTGGCTTCCCATATTCTAATCGCACAAGTATTCTTCGAGCACATTTATAAATTCTCACTCCAAAGACGTAATTTTTCAAATTCGGAAACATTTAGACCCGTTTGTGACAGCTGTTTTAACGCCTCAGTTATTACCCGCTGCATACGGGTGTGTGGTACCGTGTCTTTCACTGAGAGACAACCGTTTACACGACAAAATTGAACGACATATTGAACATACGTGTAGGCGTTTATACGAGAACCGGGCCACCACAATTCACACTATCCTGTTCCAGAAATCAGAAAAAGGTTGCATGAAAAAATAACGAAACAAGGTACAAAGATACACTTCTGTTATTCGTGACATAAGAAATAATGAAATGTTCAAATGTCACTTTCTGCTTATCCCTTTAAAATAGAAAGACTGCTTTCACGATCCTAGAACATGCTACGTCATAATTTCATTAACCCTTTACCCAACGCAAGCGATATCAAAATTTATTATTTTAAAATATCATTTTTCCAATTGTTCCAAATAATTTCAACAAAACCATATCATGTGACCCCTCTTTGGAACAAGCTCGACGAGCTCGTTCCAAAGAGTGGTCACATGCTATGGTTTTGTTAAAATATTTTGAAAAATAATATTTTTTCACCTGCTGAATTTGCATATTACGCGGGCGGATGCGGGCGATTCGTTGGGTAAAGGGTTAAGCAGAATGATTGCTAAGTGAATATGTGTGTCAGAACAACCAATATTTTCAAAGAGCTTCACCTTGGAAATATAAATGGGTCCATCCCCAAATAATGAACAAGGACTCTTTGAATTGCTATCATTGAACTGACATGGGCCATACCACGGGTGTCCAAAGAGCTAAAGCCCAATGCTCTGTTTTTTTAGCCACCGTGCTGTCCACTCCTCAGTTGATAGAAAACAATAAAAAAGGTGTCCTAAAAAATAAGTCAATCATTTTGTTTTAAATTTCTTTAATTTCTAGTAGGTGCAGATGTAAGACACAAGGGTAAACTTGTGTCATTCATGGTATAAGAAATAATGGAATGTCACCAACATATCTTCCTTACAATATCGACACGTTATCTAACAATTTGCCTAACACAACTGGTTACAACACCTGAAATGTATTTATCTTCATGAGCATGTTTGATTTGAAAATAAATCTCGAGACAGGAATTGCGATAGTTGTGTTTTGGGAAGAATGGATTTAGTTGATACAATTAAAACTAGAAGACCTGTTACAAACTATGCGCTAATTTAGCATAATGTCGCGCGCGACATTTCCCTCTCGAATGGCATCCAAACCACGACAGATTCTCCGGTTATCAATAGAAAAGTAAAGGCTATGGTTCTTCCAATGAACCTCCGGGGTAAACCTGCATGTCGAATGGCTCAAACATTGTATGTGCATAGGGCATATGTCCGTGTATGTGTTTCAACTGAACGTTGTTTTATTGATCGATACTACAAAACGTGTTCCATTCTGCAATATATATTTTCCATTCCCAACCACTCTTTGCAAAAGAATGTCAGTTAAGTCCAGAAATGACTATATTTTAACAATATCTACTTTACCTTTAAAGATATTTTTTGTCTCTGTAAATAATGTTCAGAAAGTGATCAACACATTTGATTCCGGTCTTGGCAAGACAAAATCTCAAGGAATACCTACATAAAAGGCGATTTTATGAGTGTCTGTTTGTGCGTTCATTGCTTTACGACCAATGAAATTCGGAGAGAATGTTGACGTATACAAACAGGCGTCATTTCAGAAGTAAATATATTTTGCATAATAATAAAACACCATGAAAAAACTGGTGTGTGTGACAGAATGAAATGTATGTGTCGCCCAATCAGTACAATCAATTCCTCACTGGAATACCGCATTGAAATTAATTGTGTAAAATGTGTTTGTAGAATTGTTTCACGTGTCACATGGAAAATTTGATATTGGACATAACGAATTGTTGATACTGATGTAGCATTGATTTTGATTCATCTGAGAAGAGATGAAGGAAATAAGAAACGAATGAGCGGTTGTAGGGATTTTTTAACCCTTTGAATACGAAAGCCCGTTTTTGTCTGGCCCAGGATTGTAATACGGCATATAGCCATAAAGTGGGTGATTGCTTGTTGAATGAATATGGCAGACCAATCAACAGACTCATCGTATGGCCCCAAAACAGCAGGATGGAAATATTAACTCCTTCAACACGAGAGGCCTCTTTCCCGGTACTGGCACACGATACATCATTATTTAATTAAGTAGGATGGCTACTAAGTGAACGTGTGTGGTAGAACAATTAATATTTTCATACATATGGAAATATTAATTGCTCTACCCCCATATAATGGATATGGACTCTTCCAATTTCTGCCATTTAATTGACGCGGAAGATACCACCAGCGTTCAAAGGGTTAATTGGTCTACCTCAAATAAAGAATAAGAGTAGAAGGAGAAGTCCCAAAGGGGCCCGGTTGGGAACCTATTGACGCACTTAAGAAGTGACGTCATGGTCAGGTGACCCCCGTCGTGTTTGGCTTTCATGGCAGCCTGTGTTAGCGGCCATCTTGGGCGCCATCCTCATTTCTATGATATCACCATGGGATGACGCCACAAGATGACTGCCCACGCTGGCTAGTGTGTCAGTCAACCAGACATGACGTAACTGGGTCACGTGACTATGATCACCGGGCGTGTTTTCCAAATCTCCAGCTACTAATATGGACTCTTCAGATTGATGTCACTGTATTGACATGAAAGGTAACCTCAGGGCTGAAAAGGTTAAAAGTATATCTCTTTTTTTAAGTCTACAGTCTTTTTAAGTGGACCCTCAGTGTCCAAGGAGCGACTTTGAAGGGTGAAGGGGGGGGGGGCGAAGATGTAGGTCGGAGTTCCGGTTTCTCTCTCAGAATATCCTGTAAATAATTGTGATTTAAGAAGCCGGTGATTTCTTTGGTGGATCAGTGGAATATCGGCATCGATTATGCCGGCTGACAGTCCACTCATGTCCCAGAATAACGCATAATGCACAATAGACCTACATTGTTTAACTGACACGCTACTACTGAGGTAGTCGCTACTCTGACACCAATTCAGACTTTTGTAATCACCGTTTTGAAAAGTAAATTCTTTGGTATTAAGAGTGACAAGTAGATTACCAGGCAATTAAACGTATAAACATACCAGGTAGCGCAATAATATGTTCGTTGTCGACACTCATTTCGAATACTCTTTTGAATACTGTTGGTAAAAAAAAGTGAGGGGTAAAACCATCACCCCGCAGAACCCATAACCTTTATGAAAACACTACTGGGGTGGTGTTACCACCTGGATAGAAGTGCGTAATTTAAAGTGTAAGCAATGGATCCCCGGGACGTTTTATTCTACATTTGCCTTTTCAATGAAAAGAAAACGTAAAGTGAAATTTGAGGAAAAAGAGACCCCAAAAAGTAGTAGAACAAAACTGTTGTAAAAAATATTCCCCTGCATTTCACGAGGGCTCTCCGCCAAAGGAGATAGATAAATAGTATTATTTTGTTGCTGTCCTACCATGGACTATTTGTCATTTTTGTACCACAAAGAGCAACATAGCTAGATTTTTTGGGCCACAAGAAATGGAGAGATTCGCCTCTCTTACCGAAATAACTTGCGCCCTGGCAAACTCAGACTTCAAACTCAGGTGGCAATGAATTCTTGTTATTCCCTTCAAACCTGTTGTATTAGATACCTTATCAGACTACACTGCGATCCACGTGTGCACAAATTAGGGTCCGGCGGACGTTCTAAATTCAATTCAGTGTAAAATTGATTAACTGATTCGATTCATTAGAAAACATATCGAGTATTCAAACAAATAGTGGAATCCTGGAGTATTTTGTATTTCATACATTTTTGTATTGTTGATTTTTTGACGATGACAACTCACTTTTCAAATGAGCGAGAGAATTATCCCTGATGGGTGGCGGAGTGAGATGGGGTAATCTCACTCGAGGGCAAGATATTTCGGCCAGACACGAGCCTTTCCGAGTATCTGGACCATATATCGATGGTGAGATTTCCCAATCTCACAGCCACCCCCATGAATGATAATTTTTCTTCCCCCACGAAAACACTCTGACGTCAGCAAAAGTAATCCAGGGGCACGTGCAGCTATATCGAACTATTTTGTTGTCCATTTCTGAAAAAAAGTGACTTGCGTATCGGAAGGGGCTCACAAAAGTTCTGTATATCCACAGGTATGTTCATCAAAATTAAATTCCAACGCCAGCAAGACAGGGGTTAGAGATTTGTAGCGAAATGAACATGGACATATTCCGATGACTTCATTTTATGAATTCTGCAATATATTCCCATGACTTTTTCATGGGAATTTCGGGCAACTAACTCATAATGGCGTTCACACAAATATTCATATAAAAGTGTCCTTTGGTTTTGCGGTCTGCGTTTTTATTTCTATTTTCTTCGAGAAACGTTCGTCTGCTAATATTTCCGAAACATGACACCATGTTATTTGTTTACAGAAGAACGTGCAATGATTGAATGGGGGCTGCACTCATTAAATTTGCTAATAAGCCGGTCACGTGGGCCATGTGAGGTAGAAATCTATCTCACATGGCCTTCTCACATGAAACACGCATATCGTGCATAGGAAGTGGATGGAGAATGATCATATCCAATCTAACTAGATATCACAAACTTTGTCGGAAAAATGTCCTCTGAAGCGATAACGGAGATCGCATAACATATACGGCTGGTTTGCTTTTTCTTGTTCCACTTTGGTGATGACGGGTCAATTCCCATTTGAATTTAGTCCCATTGATAAGGTAACTGCGACATGAACTATCAGGAAACGTCAAAACTTATTGTGGTAATGATCCATGCAATGCGATAGCGCAGAAATCACATTAAGTAACTTGAATGCCCAAGTTTAAAACTCCGTCCTATATGGTGGTATTGTTAATGAAAGTACGTGGTATACGCGGGATACTACTATTTGCCATATCAATAAATTGTTCAGCCTTTCAGAGACAAATGGCAGATAAATCTTCTTTTATCATGCCACCTGCTTAATTTGACCAATCAACATGCTCTAATAGCATCGGTGGACATGCGATATTAGGTTATTCAACGTGGAAGCGGCTATCGGATTGAGCCCATACACTATCAGTGACCGTGTGTAAGCCCGTACACCAACTCTTCTGGGCGCCATTTTGTTTCCGAATTAATTTTTCCACCTCAAGTTTTCACCTATTTTCGTACAAATAAAAGACAGTTTCCTGATAAATATTCAAAACGATTCGTTTCTTTTAATTTATTATTTAATTCGTTTGGTGTCATGATAACTACGATACAGGACGTTTACTTGCCAGGTAGGGCGGAATGGGAGGCTCAGTGTGATCAATATTAGGCTCCGCCTACGGCCTCGCCTAATATTAATCTCATATCGCCTCACATGATGCCATAAATGGCAAGTAAACGTCCTGTAACTTATAATACGATGGAACTTCCGAATCCGAAGTGCGGAGTACAGTCTAGTACACATCGTCGCATGAACTCTAGAATGTCCTACAGTTAAAACTAGAAGTACTGTCACGAACTCCGCGCTTATCTAGGCTTAATTGCGCGTAGGAATTGCGCGCAATTGCCATAAGGAATGACATCCAAATCACGGCAGGTTCTCTTGGTTACTCATAGCAAACACAAGCAATGTTTCTGTCAATGGACGTCCGGGTAACTCCGGTATGGCTGAAACATTGCTTGTGCACAGGCCATATGTACAGTATTTGATAGTGCACACCCACGCAGTGGCGTGTGCGCACATAGGTAATGGGTACGTGTCCATGATTTTATAATTTTTCTATATACCATGCAACAGAGTTTGGGGTGCCATCTGTAATGTAAAATATATTGTTGCAGAATGCTGGAAACTATGATAAATAATCAAGTAATGCAGTGACTTTCGAAGTTAGGTAGTTGTTGGCGAGTTAGGTATTGTTTGAAAGTTCGAAGTGCCAATGCCGTCCGTTGCCGGTTTCGTCAGATTTAAAGCCCAGTTTCAATTTTAATTGAGAACGTACACTTCACAAATTGTTGACAACGAATAAAAAATAAAACAAGTGATTTATTGACACTTTTAGTGGGCCTTTTTCATTTGTGGGGAACTTAGCGCGATTTCCTTAGAAACAGCCGGAGTTCGGATGAATTCAAGTAACTTATGTTGACGTAAGGTCTGGGGAAATCTTTGTTCTCAAAACACGGGCATGCAGTCTTGTGGTAAAGTTTTACAGAAACAGACATGCACGCGAACAGCGATACCTATTCATTTATTCCCTAGATTTTTTCTTCACAAGTTTACTGGATCCAGTCTATGAACTATTTTTACCAATGATACAATCCAATGTCAGTTTAAGACTGTCAGAATTACTGTGTAGCGGCCAGCCAATTTTGTGATCCGACGTGTTTTCCCGAAGACTAAATACCAGGATCACTCAGAACTCCAATTTAAATTACATGCACACTTCCTCTGTGTTTTGGTAAACAATGTTTTAATTACTGGATGCTTTAGGCATTGCTACCAGAACAGAACTGAATTCATCTTCAAACTAGTCAATGTCGCCCTCCTCGTCTGACCAACAACTGGAGGTGGGGATTCTGATATTTAGACTTGAGTATGTTTCTCCAAAAATGGCAAAAAACTTTTAAAAGCCTAAATACCAACCTCCCCAGAACCGACCTCTAAATAATATTTGGCACTGCACTACAGTCTACAGAATCATTATTTGATGGTTTCTGACATTTTAATGGTGCTATGAGATAACATATGACCTGCACTGTCATGCTGTTGGAAAAACATTAAAAAGAATCAATGTGTAATGTTTTATTAGAGACATACCATACCAATGACTCAAAGTGTCTTAAGAAATGTGAAGGATTTAAAATTTTTTTTTTTTTTTTACAATATTGCAAAATATTCATCAAACACAATGTGAAATATCTTAAGAAGCCAGAATGTGATTTAAAAACTATCAGAAATGTGAAATTTAATATCATAAGAGGTTTGTTTTGTGTCAACATCAATTAATTTATGAATTATATCATAATTTGTGATGAAAGTGGGTATGCTGGGGGTCTAGGAGACACATGCAGGGCTATATTTTACCACATCAATATGTAGAAGAAAATTTGACATCATTTGTTAGGATACAATGGCACTATCTATTGATATTGGTGATTTATATAGCTGCAACACCAGTTTTTAAAACAAAATTGACATTCATTTTGTTTTGTGTGGAGTGGAGGGGGGGGGGGGGGTGGGGAACACCACTCTTTCTCTTGCAGTATAGTTAAATGAGACAGATTTTTCCCCAAACTATTGTCTGCTGATGCAGATTTTAGTTTTATTTTGGGATTGAGGTAGTTTTTAAAGAAAGCAGTGAATTCTCATGCAGAAATGAATCTTTTATCAAATGATAGAGATAAAATGTATCTTTGGAAGGATTAGAATGTAGGTTAAAACCCCCCCTACAAAAAATACCCCCAATCATTTTTACACACTTAGCAAAAATTTCCCCCACAGTTTTTGAGTAGTACCGGTACCACATTCTCTCACATTATTTTAAGAGCAGTACAAAAATCTCCCTCCCGGCCTCTTACACCAAAAGGTTAAAAGGCAGTCCAAAAGGATTTAAAAACTTATGTATTTAATTTGTAAATTACATAAACACTCATCACTATTTACAAGACAACATGCCTCAATAACTATGTATCAACACAGTTATTTAGTTATTGGAGTTTAAGGACACTTTCAACAGCCAGTGTCACCTCGTGTCGGACAGTTTTATGGGTAGAGGAAACTAAAGTGCACTGAGAGAACCACTGGGCAACAGTGAGCAATTATCTAACGTGCTAACTCCACACAAGCAACGTTAGCATTGATTGAAGTGACAAGTGCTCGGCCTCAAGTGGTAAAAAGCTTTGGACATTTTTGTATGGCTTTAAATATACATGTACTTCTAAAAATTTAGGGGGTGGGGGATTTTTGTTCACCAGAAATTATGGAGGGAGGAATTTCTGTTCACCTGAAAAAAACATGGGGGGGGGGGGGGGATTTTTGCACATTGTGTGAAAATGGATGTGGGGGGAGGGGGTGGGATTTTTGTCAGGGAAAAGTATTGTAGGTTACCTTTCGAAAGGTTTGTGTTTGATTATAGGAAATAAGTACATGTACATTGTAAATGTACATGTATTTTGGCTTCCAACACTGATTTAATTATATTTTTTTGGATATTACACATCTTTCACTTTTAAATGTTCATTCGAGAACCACAGACTGAATAATACTGTTTTATTTTTGGAAAAGTTATATTTTTGTCACAGTCGGCAATAAAGGCCATATATTGCCAAAAATAATGCAGTTAAATGCGAGGAAGTGTGGCATCCAGAACTGAGAAGCACACTATAACCTCTGGCAAATGACAAATACATGTACACATGTAACCACCTTTTTTACCCTATTAACACATCTAATGAAACCATGCTTTCCCCTCATTGTACTTGTAATAGAGGGGATTCCAATTATATTCCAATCCTCTCCCAAATCACCATCCAAACATTTAGCCAGAAAACCCATACTTCACTTGTATTCGCTGAACAAGATCATTCCAATAAGGGAGGCATAAGCTATGTTTTTGAAGCCAAAAAATGCAAAAAAAAATTAACATTGAATGGCAATTTTGGTGAATGGTGCTAGCCGGTTTTGGCCATTACATTGAGTGAGTGAATGATTAATAAAAGCTTTCTCCATATTATGATGTTAACCCTTTACCTTACATGAAAAGAAGATAGCACTTTCGAATAACTAATTTCTTTTCATTTTTTTGCGTCAAAAACATAGTTATGACCCCCACTGGTTGAGCTGAACGAGCTCATTCCAATGAGGGGTCATAAGCTATGTTCCTGGTGCAAAAATAATGAACATTGAATGGCAATATCGGTGAATGGTGCTAGCCTGTTTTGGCCATTAGATTGAGTGAGTGATTAAAAATGTTAAAAAACAATTTCTTCATTCACAGAGTATTTTGGAACATAAATTTGGGGAAAGGGGGTGGGGGTACAGTAGGAAAAGTAACAAAGTTGCAAATGTGAATGAATGGCTTTTGTGCACAGCTACCAATATAGTAGTCTGATACTATTGCTGTCAGGGTCCCCATGTTATAGCACAAAACTGCATTGACAATTGTTCCTCTACCACCCATACTAAACCCTTCGGCTGATGAGAAAGTTAACAGCATGCACTCTCAGTTTCCTATGATTTGCTTTAGTACTGCAGCACTCAGGGTCCACTGAGTTTTTTTTTCTGTTTTGACAACCCTTTCCTGGCTCTTCTCGCTATATTTTTCATTGTATGTCAGTCAGTATTCCTATGTACATGTAGAATGTCACTTTCAAAATATGTGATTGCATGGCTGTCTGTCCATCATACCATTCCTATGTACATGTAGACTGTCTCCTTCAAGATATGTGATTGCATGTCTGTCTGTCCATCATTTAAAGTGTTGGTTTGTTTCCATTTGCACAGTTCTACATTTTCAGTAACTGGCAATTGACCCCCCCCCCCTCCTCCCACACACACACACATACACACACAAACACAAATATATTAAACATTAAAGAGCACTACATTCCAGAAGCAAATATCTGAGTCATCCTTACTGGATACTAGGCATGCATGTATTTTCCCCAATTTCACCCTTTTTATCAGAATGGGTGCCTGCAGGGATTAAATCCAAGGTTGTAAACGAGCTCTTGTGGGTGCATGTACTTGTTGGACATGCACATCACTACAGAATCAATATTTGATGGTTTTAGGCATTTTAACAGTATGCTGTAACATAGGAGCAGTGCTCAGCTGGTCATGCTGTTTAAAAAATCAGTGTTTAATGTTGTGTCAGTGCCATACCAATGACTCTAAGTGTCTTAACTGAGCAATGTGAAATATCTTCAGAAGCCAGAATGTGATTTAGAAATTATCACAAATGGGAAATTTAATATCACAAGAGGTTTGTTATATGTCAACATCAATTAATTTATGAATTTTATCACAGTTTTTGATAAAAAGGGGCATACTAGGGGGACACCTTTAGGGCTATATTTTGCCACATCAGTATGTAGAAGAACATTTGGCATCAGTTGTTAGGATAAAATGGTACTGTCTATTGATGTTGGTGAATTATATAGCTGCAACCCCACTTTTTGATTCAAAATTGACATTCATATGGTTTCATGGGGTTGGAACACCACTCTTTGTCTTACTGTATGGTTAAAGGAGACAATTGTTTCCTCAAAGTATTACATGCTGATGCAGATTTTAGTTTTATTTTGGGATTGGGTTAGTTTTCTTAAAAATCTACATGAATTCCTTTAGGTAACAGAGCAAAACAGAGCAGAAAAATGTATTGGAGGCAACAGCAGTTTTTAAGCCATTTGACACAGTTTGGACAGTTTTCTTTAAAAGAACAAATTTCCCATGTTTTTAACTCAGTGGAAGCCAAAAGTTGAATTCTCATGCAGAAATGACTCTTTTGTCACATGAAATAGGTAAAATGTATCTTTGATAGGATTGGGGTTGATTAAGGAAATACATAATTTGGCTTCCGAACCTGATTTAATTATTATTTTGAGAGATTATTTCACAGTTAAAAATTCATTGGGGTACCACACACCTTACAATACTTTTTTATTGTTTTGAAAAGTATGTTTTTGTCATCATCAGCAATAAGGGCTATATATTGTAAGTAAATTCACATCTTGAGCAAGTGTAGCCTCCAGTGGCACACTGCAGCCCCCAGCAAATGCCAAATAACAACCCATTTTACCATACATGTATTAATAATTGTAATTGTTATATTTGGTGAAGGGTTAAAAAGTGTAAGAAAATAATTTATTCATTGAAAGAGTATTTTAGAACACAAATATCGACGAAGCACGGTTGACTGACGGCGCGTTTGAATCTCTGTGCTTTTCACTTCAATCGTCATCATTTCGAACACAGTCAACCGTGCTTCGACGATACGAGCCCGTTCCGTTTTATGCGTCCGGTATTCCATTAGTCAAACTCTCCCGAAGATTTCAATTTAAACATGGCGACCTCCGTTGTTGATCAGCTGACGAATTTCGAGTGAAAATACAACGTTTTAGAATTTATCAAGCGATCGACACGTTTTTATATAGGTATAATTGCTCAGTAAATATTCTTTTTTCGATCACATACTAACACAAAGCTTCAGGATATGCCATATTGTTCTCACGAGGCGAGATAGACCAGCAAGTAAATCGTTTACTGGTCATATAGTACACCACGGAGATCGAGAGCGTTGGACCTACAGGCCGTACCAACGCCAGAAATTATATTACGGACTGTGGGTCCAAGTTTGGACTAATGAATATCAAGCCACAAATCAAATATCAAAATCCGTCCAGAAATAACTAAGATTTTTAGCAAAAAGGGCCGGCGACCGGCCCTCGCCATACCAATAGTGAAGGTTTTTGTTGTTGAAACATTCGACTGAAAATAGGAAAGTAAATGAAAAGAATTAAATGAGTATGTCTAATGATATCACACAAAATGAAGAGAAATAGCCGGTTTATGCTTTTTAAAACTGGCAATAATTGCTTATCAACTAATATTACTGTCTTACGTTTGTTAACGATTCCTATTTTCCTACCGCCCCAAGAGATTCTTCTTTTAAATAGCGAACCGGGACCATAAATTACCAAATAACGCCGACGTAATTTCGTAAATCCTCGACGGAACACCGGCGACGTTTTTTTTTTTTCTCGAGTCTGGGAACTAATCGACAACATTGGTGTCATTAAATTGAGATAGGTCGGATATCACACATAAATCTGCTATTACGCACCCCTCCCCCTTATACATCCTGCAAGTATAAATATCTGGATATTAAAATGTCTTGCCTGATGTTCCCTATATGGGTTAACTTGGAGGGAGGGGAGGGGGGGCGGCATATGGCTGATTTTTAGCTCACCGAAGGGAACTTAACTTATCACTTGCCGTCCGTCGTGAACTTTACATTATTGACTTCTCCCAAACTACTGGACCAAATTGAACCAAATTTGGCGTGCATGTTCCTTATCATATGTCAATTCAAGTTTGTACAAATAACCTTGCCGAGCCGAACCACAAGGTGCATTACTCTGCTAGCACCCATACATTTTTTTTTTAAAATTTAAAAAATCTACTTCTCCAGAACCATCATTGAGCTCCCTCTAGGAGCCCGAATTTTAACTTGGTGAAATATGAGGAAATTTCTTTAAAAATCTTGCATATTTGGTATGAATGCTTTCATATTTGGTGTACAACATTTCTAGGGGGGGGGGGGGGGGGGCAGATTCAAGTTTGTACAAATCCGGTCCCTCAGTTAGTATTTGGGCTCTCTATTGGAGCCCAAAGTTTAACTTTGTGCAATTTGAGGAAATTTCTTTAAAAATCTTCTTCAGATTCAGACCCACCAGTCAGAATCCTTTCATGTTTCGTATACAACATCTAAAGGGGGTCAGATTCAAGTTTGTTCAAATCGAGTCCCTGGGTTTATATTTGGGCTGTCTATGGCAGCCTGAATTTTAACTTAGTGCAATGTGAGGGAATTTCTTCAAAAATCTTTTTCTTCAGATTCACCAGTCAGAATCCATTCATATTTGGTATGCAACATCTTGCAGTGGGTCAGTTTCAGTTTTGTTCAAATTGGTTACCTGGGTAAATATTTTGCCTCCCTGTTGGAGCCCAAAGTTTAACTTAATGCAATGTGAGGACATTTCTTTTAAAACCCCTTTCTTTAGATCCACCGGCCAGAATTCTTTCGTATTTAGTATATAACATCTCATGGGGGATCAGGTTCAAGTTTGTTCAATTCGAGTCCCTGGCTTATTATTTGGGCTCTCTATGGGCGGGGTGGGGGTGGCATGGGGAGCATGTTAGGTTTGTTCAAATCGATTCCCTAGTGTTTTTCCATAAAATTTGCCTTTCATGACTTCATTCCTTTGTAGAGTTGATGAACCATGTATAACTGAATGTGACCCCAAATTCTTCTTTGAACCACTTTGGCAGGTGAGCGATTACAGCCCCTTAGGGCCTCTTATTTAATCAAGTTGTGACGAAGTCAAAGCTCGACTTATAGTTTGGTGAATGGCGGGCGGGTGTAAACAGTTGGTTTCCAGATGATAACTTGATAATGGTTCGACCCACGTCATGTAACTTCATAGGTAGGTTGGCATCGGTGAGTGGAAGAACCCTATTTATTTTGGACTTGCTTGGCCAAAGTTCAAGGTCACAGTGACCATGAACATAGTAAATTGTAAACAATTGGTTTCCGGATGATAACTTGTCTATAGTTAAACTCACATTCATGAAACTTCATACGTAGGTAATGGTTGGCGTTCATGAGAGGAAAAACCCTATTATTTTGGACTCACTAGGTCAAAGGTCAAGGTCACAGTGACCCTGAACATAGTAAATCAAAACAATTGGTTTCCGGATGATAACTTTATAATGGTTCGACCCACGTTCATAACACTTCATAGGTAGGATGGCATTAGTGAGATGAAGAACCCTATTTATTTTGGACTTGCTAGGTGAAAGGTCAAGGCCACAGTGACCTTCAACATAGTAAATGTAAACAATTGGTTTCCGGATGCTACCTTGACTACGGTTGAAGCCACATTCATGAAACTTCATAGGTAGGTTGGCCCAGGTGAGTGGAAGACACCTATTTATCATAGACTCGCTAGGTCAAAGGTCAAGGTCACAGTGACCTTGAGCATAATAAATCGTAAACAATTGGTTTCCAGGTGATAATTTGACAATGGTTCCACCCACGTTCATGAAACTTCATCTAGGTAGGTTGGCATTATTGCGAGAAAGAGCCCTATTTATTTTGGAATCAGTAGGTCAAAGGTCAAGGTCACAGTGACCCTTCACATAGTAAATTGTAAACAATTAGTTTCCGGATGATAAGATCATAATGATTAAACCCACTGTTGTACTGTCACAACTCGACATTGGATCGGTGATCCTATCGAAATTATTTTTGTTTTGTGTGTGTGTGTGGGGGGGGGGGGTGCCCCCAGAACGCCCCCATGGCTGCGTGATTAAGTGCCTTGCCCAATGACACAACGCAGTAACCCCTGCTGGGGATCGAACCGTGGATCTCTCGGGTTGATGTTAGTAGTAGATCATGTACCCGATCGACCCACATTGGCGGGATCTCATGTGACGTCATAGGCACATGGCCCAGTTACTTCATATTTGGTTGTCATGGTAACGTGTGTGAGCGCCATCTTGTGACAACATCCCCATAGTGATACGTGGTCCTAGTGTGCATGCGCAGCGCGTTTTGTTGAGGTGAGACGAGTGTACGTCGTCCATTTTGTATATCTGAGGCCGCCATCTTGGTTTCTATGGTAGCACATGGTCGCTATGTGACCCAAAACTTTCTAGTAGGAAAGGGGTGTGTTCGGAGGGTGTGTTCGATTGAATAGGAGTAATTTTAATTACAGCAAACAACCCGACAATCCCTCTTAATAATCCAAAACTACCGAGACTGACAAAAAAACCCACCTAGGGTTTATACTAGTAGCACGTAGTGCTAAATGAATGATGAGTGGTCTCATGTGGATAAAATGAAGTGAACTAGAATACATCGAATTACCACAAACATCCAGCCAATCTCTCTAAACCATCAAAACAACTTTATTTGGCACGGATTCCTCAATACTGGGCTTAAAAGAGTAGCATACAGTGCTTTAAGGAGCGTTTCCTGGTATGAGTAATTGCATTTTTTCGAATACTTTGTAAAATTACCCAAATAAATCCAACAGTTCTTTTTCTAGTGCGGATTTCCCACTAAATATTCGGTTTCTATCTGTTGTCCCTAGAATTCTTATTTTTGCTCGACAATAGACACATTCCTTTGTATAAGATTAACTTTATTGTTTCGGATGTGCACCATAGTCTCGGTATTTTATCTATCCCGATATTTTCTGTGGTTTATTCTATTTCCTGGCCTGTTTCGCCTTTTACTGGTCCCATTTCTGCCTATCCCAGCAGACTATTTTGTCTTGGCCGTCTCTGTTTTTGCCTTTCCTGTGTATAACGAAGTCCTCTATGATCCTCAAACCCAAAATACAATCAAGCAGGGTTAGGTATTATTCGAACGACTCGAATCTTATCGAGCAAATAAGCTTTTGAGCAGTTACTGAAAAAGTCACTACTCGGACGACTCAAATCCCATTGAGCAGATGGGTATCGAAAGAGCGATTTCTTTTACGACTCTTAATGCTCATCGGGGTATAGGAGGATACCTATGACATGATGATGTAGTACTATATATACCTGGTGATAATTTATCTAGCATCTGCCCAGTTCTAGACCTCTCCATGATCTTCATATCTACAACACCACTATTACTGACTTTTCCAATATTGCCATCGTCTGTCCTATGATTAGCTTTTACAGTAGTCACCAAATCCCGCAGTCTTCTTCCACTATTGCGGCCTTGTACCATTACTAGCACTAGTACCGGCTTGCTAACAATCTCAGATTGCTCGAACGACCAGATTCCCATCGAACAAATGAGCCATAGAGTAATTGCCTGAACGAGTGACCCCACGTACGACTATTTTGCTCGTCTAGGTATTGAAGGATGGGAAGGGTCTTGGGAACTAACAACGTGATATAATAACCTTAGTTATTGAAATTGACGTACAATCCCGCTTATAATACAGCCTTGGTTTTTGAAAGTGTTGTTAAACCATACTGAACCTATTTGCCATTGAATTATGATCTTTTGTCAGTTTAAAAAATGAAGGTTTGTTTTACTATAGCTTGTCTGAAGTTTGATCCTTCCGCAATCTTTCAAAATTTCTCGATTGCCATATTTGTCGCCAAATTAACATATGAACATACATGTGTGGTTCTGTGTTTATTGCATGTCGCTGTACAACACGTTTTGGCAAATTGTTATATTTCACATGACCGCTGCTATTTCTGCGATATATACCATCTCTTTCCTGAAAAATCTTGCTTGGGGCCTGCAATATTTACTGAAATTAACAATATTGGGTGTGCACCATTACGTGTCGCGTATTTTCATATTAGCCTTACTGTGGTCATACCGCATAGATTAACGCGCAAATCGACGCGCTATTTGTGCGCATTTCATGACAGGACTTCTAGTTTTAACTGTATGTCCGCACTCAGGCGGCGACATATTGATACTGAACTCACACACTTTAAAATTAGTTGGGTTAAAAATCAGTTGTGTTCATAATCACTCAACCCAGCTAATTTGGGTTACTTTTTAGAGTGCATGAGAGATAGAAAGCACACTTACAATGGTGGTACTATGGTTGTACTATGGTGGTACTATTGTGGTACAATCGTAAGAATTGAGATTCGATTTGAGATTAGATTCGGTTTCGAATATTTTGATTTATTCGATTCGAGATTGGATTCAGCTGAAAAATCGTGATTCGCACAAATGATGTAGGGTTCAAACAAACTCGTTTCGGTCTGTGTTTTTATTTCTATTTTCACCAGACTTTTCTGTGACGGATAGAAATCACTAGACAAAGGTGTGTTTTCGACAATTACAAAATTTCAGACATTACTCTCTTTTAACGAACTAAAACCGTTAAGTGTGAAACGTATGCAGAATATCTTTCCCACGTTAATGTCACCAATATATACTGAAAAGTATTAGGGACATGAGTGAAAAATGAGCCTTTCTGAAGGTTTAAAAAGTCAGAATGTTAACTTTAATGTTAAAATGTTTACTTCAAAATGTCAAACGTTTAGCTTTTCAAAAACAAAAGTTTACTTTCAATGTCAGAATGTTAACTTCAAAGGCCAATATTTTACCTTCTAAAGTTGAAACTATAAAAGTCAGAATTCGAACATTGGAAAGTTAAACATTCAATTTCAACATTTATGTACGATTCCATAATGTATATTTATATTTATTTATTTATTTATTGGTGTTTAAGGTCACATTTTTATGCACAGTGGCTAATCATGACCGTTTCCATAATGTACGAAAGCCTATGAGAGACATGTTTCACACGTGTTAAAGATATACGTCGTGAGCACTATTTTCTTATTCCGCATGGTTTATTGTTGCCGTAGAAGGGGATTTCATGGAACAGGTTATAATAAAATCATATCCTACAAAATGTCTTATTTACAGTATGTGGAGAGTGTATTGTCATTGAATCACCTGCAGAGTGGATATTCCACCCACGCAATAATTGCAAATGTGTTTCAAAGCCTAACAAGCACAAGCAAAGTTCCGCCAATGGACCTCCGGGTTATACCCTGAGGTCCATTGGCTGAAACATTGCTTATGCTTATGTTTTTTGGCCACATATACAGAAATTGAAAGTGATACGTTGGGTGGTAATTCCACTCTCCGGGTAATTTGGTTACAGTCCACTCTCCACGTACTGTACGAACCCTTTTCTCCGCGTTTTTAGAGCAAATTTGTGGCCCTCACATTAGAACGAGATCGTTCAAATAAGGGATCACGTGATATGGTTCTGTTGAAAGCTTATGAAAAATTGAAAGAAAATTCAACTAGGAAGTGTTCATTTGTTAAAGCGTAACAAAATGGAGTAGTCGTTATCGCTATCCATTTATCTGTAGAATCGTTTTATTTATTTATTTATTTATTTATTTATTTATTTATTTATTTATTTATTTATTTATTTATTTACAGGAATTTAACGACACTTTCGACAGCTAGGGTCACCTCGTGTAGGACAGTTTTACTGGTGGAGGAAACCTTAGCACCCGGAGAAAACCACTGAATAACGGGGAGAAATTGTCAGACTCCCCGACACACTACTAACTACACATGCAGGGTGAGCATTAGTTGAAGAGGAGTGCATCATCGACATGCGGTGCGCCTTAGTACATAACGTCAACATGCCCACACGTGGACAGTTGGGATTAAGTGTCTTGCCCAAGGACACATGTCGTTTGTCGCAGGTGAGATTTGAACCGCGAACCTCTCGGCTACCGCGATCCTAGTCGTTTTAGCAGTACCCTTCACTTTGGTAATGGTAGACGTCGCACAGAATAGAAATATCTCAACAAAGTTTATCCTCTCCTTAAGTCGTTTGTGTCATGGATTTATCAGGATGCTGGCAGCAATGTTTCGAGTGCGTAAATATTCATCGGTTGCTTTCATTTCCATCCGCTTCCTCTGTATATCATTCCTTGTTATCTGTTTTAACAAATGAACCCTGAAATTCTAGCAAATAACAAAGACACATTCACGGTGAACGCATTTTCTCATACGTTCCATTATTTATTGCAATGACATTATTAAAAAAAGTAGCGGTTATCCACACTGATGTTGTTATTTTCGGAAAATGGTATTGGAAACGCGTGATTGGATACAACTATTTGTTACCAAGTTCACTGTGGATCATGAATGTCACCGACCCCGAAAATGTTATGAAAGTTTCTCGCACGAGCGCTGCGTTAATGTCTGTGGGGTACGTTTTGAATTTTTCATTTGTACTGGACGGGCTTTTTCGAAGGTCTCATCATTCTTGTCTTGGTATAAACTCGTCCATCAATAGTTTCTGGTGGAAACGGAACTTTTGAGGTATGCGAAGACTGACACGTGACGAACGTTTACTTGCCTTTGGCATGTTGGAAGCTGGCAACATACACACTGCAGTGGCTCAAATTCTCAACGTTACACAATCGGTGATTAGCAGGTTGTGGTCCTCTGCCGTTGGACAGGCAATATTGATGTCGATGACAGATGTCGGTCAGGTCGACTAAGAGCGACAACAGTTAACAGGGATCGTGTCCTCCGAGCCACTGCATAACGTAACCGTCATTAAAGTGCCTCAGAAATTAGAAGACAGCTATACCGAGCGACAGATGTGTGAGTCAGTGGTCAGACTATCCGAAATCACCTACACAGCTGGAATTTGTAGGCTCAATGACCTGGAATAATTCTACATTTGACTGAATGCAGGAACCGATCAGGACTATTTAAAATACGCTCTAGCCTCGGAGCCTATTTTTTCAATTCATGCGCCAGATTTCAATTTACGGAGTCACACTGCTGTCTGTAACACACACTGCAAGTATGTAATAGCTCTCATCATTTTCATTTAGTACACTATAGCAAACATTAATCTTCACTGTGGTTTCTGATCAAGTCTTGGCTGCCTATTTAGGCAGCCAAGACTTGATCAGAAACCACAGTGAAGATTAATGCTTGGGAATTAAGACTTGAAGTATTAACTTAAGCACTCTACAACAATGATAAATGATAATCATATATATAATACATGTAAGAGTGTCTCTCTCGATTATCCATCGAAAGAATATCAAAATATGATCTGAGAAGTTACGCGCCAACTGAGAAGCCTATTTCTGAGATTTAAGAGCCAGGTCCTGATGTTTCAGAACCAAATACGCAATGGCGCATGTCCAGGTCGGTCCCTGCTGAATGTCACATGGCAGCAGGGCATAATTGGTGTGGAGCGCGACAGCGCTGGGACAATCGTCGATGGATCTACGTCATGTTTTCCAGTGAATCGAGGTTCACTCTCGACTTCAACGACACGCGAAACAGAGCGTGGCGGCGTGGAACGAACGATACCGTGACGTAAGCGTTAGGCAGAACGGTCGTTTTGGTGGTGGATCGGTTATGGTGTGGGGAGGCATAACCATGACAAGCAGAACAGTGTTACATGTCATCCAAGGGCAGTACTTCCTTGACAACATGTTAGCAGCTCATGTGGTGCCATTTGTGCGACGCCACGGCCGTCGATTTATTTTCCAAGATGACAATGCAAGAGCACACATGGCCCGTGTCGCTACATAGTTCCTCCAGGAGTAGAACATCACTACACTGCCTTGGCCACTAAGTCCAGACTTTTCACCAATCGAGCACGTCTGGGATATGCTTCGCATGCGCCTACGACAACGCCAGCATCCCCCTACCAATGTCAGGAACTCGCCACTGCACTGTAGGAAGAATAGAATAATATCAGTCAAGCTGATATTGGACGTTTGGTGAGGAGTATTCCACGTCGCATCCGCGCTTGTCTCTAGAACCGAGGAGGACGTATAAGGTATTGAGGTCTTGGACTGAACGTGGTATATTCTCTGACTGACCGTCCATGTCTTCTACAGCTCAGTGCGGGGAATGTGTGCTTGTCAGACACCCAACTATCGCTGAAATCATTTACCGATGTCACAGTGTAATGCCTCAACTATCTTTTTGATGAAAATATAAATATATATCTTAAATTATATTATCAAATTTTTATCAAATACACCTTTTTTGAATAGTATGTTCCAGCTAGTTTTCTTTTCGTTTTTGGGGCGGGGGAGAGGGAGGGGGACATGGTTTTAAAAGGCCGTTTTGGGGGTCCTCCCCTAGTCCCGACTAGCGGGCCATAGTTAGGAGTATCCCCCTCTCCGAGAAAAGTTTGCAAAAGCTAGTGTTCTTATGAGTGACAGAAAAACGGTTTTTGCAGTACATC
Source organism: Pictodentalium vernedei (assembly GCA_031216915.1). Classification (NCBI taxonomy): domain Eukaryota; kingdom Metazoa; phylum Mollusca; class Scaphopoda; order Dentaliida; family Dentaliidae; genus Pictodentalium; species Pictodentalium vernedei. The sequence goes on along the minus strand of CM062295.1, from coordinate 12,233,786 downwards.
AAACTTATTTTCTTCTGAAACATTATCTGTGCAAGGAAATATAATTTTATGTTAGAAAAGTAATTTGGTGTACAGTGCAAAACGTATTTGTCTTAAACATAGGTTTTGTTTTTCAGAATTTGTACAGTGCACAAATTCTGAAAAACTCTAACATTTGTGTAACACAAATACGTTTTGCATTCCACAACTTCCTTTGAACACTTGCTGGATAAAATCACAAAGTTTGTAAATCGCCTCATACTAATGCATCAACAAGGGAATACATCGAAGCTTTTTCATCGCATTGAACAAAACATAAATTGTCAAACATGAGGGAACGAATTGAATAAAGTCTTGACGCTAAGACGCGAGTGTGAACGTGCAAGCTTTTTGCATTGTAACTCCTGACGTCAAGACTTAATTCAGAAATGAACTTCCAATAAAATGTTAAAATCTTGGCCTCAAGATTTAACATTCGACCGTATCGTCATACAATTATAGGTGTCGTTAACTGTGTGCGTGTGAAAATATAGTTTTTTTAAATAATGGCCATGAAAAAAGCCGTCGTGTATAATTCTCTCTGTAGAAGTATTCTGTCATCGCTGTATATTAAACGCTTGCCAGCGGTCCTTTTTCTGCATTTTCCGCTGAATTCCACTGTCGCGTCTCTATTATCTTATCCACGTCATCCGTGTGAAGAACGATCTTCTTTCCTGACTGGTTCAGTTTTCAATGATCTGGTTACCGCCGTTTTGAGATTATAAATATCTTACATGGATATCTCAGAAAACATCACTCTGTTAAATATGGATTTGTGTGTGTGTGGGGGAGGGGATGGGCGGAGGGGGGGTGGATGACAGATAATAGTCCATAACTTTTAAAGTTCTGAACCAATTGTGTTAACAGCTGACAAGCTTTACTCTAGTATACAGTACGTGGAGAGTGGATTGTAACTAAATCACCCGCGGAGTGGAGTTGTCACCCAAACAATATCTTTCAGATTTTGTGCATATCGACAAAAAACACAAGCAATGTTTCAGCCAATGGACCTCCGGGTTATACCCGGAGGTCCATTGGCTGAAACATTGCTTGTGTTTGTTTTGCTTTGCAACAAATTTGCAATTATAGCCTGGGTGGAATCTCCACTCTGTGGGCGATTTAGTGACGATACACTCTCCACACTGTATAATATGTCGATATAGAATAATTATTAGATATGATATTCGAATAAATAGGTGAAAGTATGGATACGCTGGGACTGCTTGACCAGTTGTTCGAACAAATAAAAAAATATTTTTAAATGCATGGCACAAGCCGTGGGGAACTCATGTATTTCAAAAATAAAGTTGATCGACCACATTTCATTGATAAAAAATAATATCTGAGATGTTTTTCTTGTGCTGATATAATACTCAGTGTTAAATCAGTATTGGTTTTTTGATCCCTATCTCACTTTCGAATTCAACGAATACGTTCTATATCTTTCACCAGTTCACAGAAAATGACTTGGTATTTTGTGTCGTTTTCCCAGGAAATCGAGTAACATGTACTGTTACAATTCAACATCCGTTTTGTTTATCGGTTGGATTGCTTGGGTGACGGTTGGAATACAATTAGTTCATCGCTTTTATTACACGCATGTTCTATGTAATCCTTACCTACAGCCACACAAGGTAAATCTGTTCCGCACATATGTGCGGAACGGAAATCGTTGACGAACTATTTTTAAATAGAAACGAAGTTTTACTGGAATTTTCAACAAATCGTGCAACTCAATTTGGATCCCTAGCGATAGACGAAAATTGTCCCCTGAATCCACTAGGAACATAGAACACATTGGACCTCAGGGGACGACATAGTAACACGGGGGATTCCACCCGCAAATTTGGTTGACGATGAAAGGTGTTCTTTCTGTTGATAGTCGTCAAATGAATTGCTGAGTGGCCTTCTAATAATTGTTTTCTGGACGTGAAGGCGTGTAATAAACGCAGAACGACACACGCGTGCGAATGGCAATGTGGCTCGAGTACCAGCGCGGAAGGTTAAAACGAGAGGCCACAGGCCTCGAGTTTCAACCTTCCGCAAAATGTTAAAACGAGAGGCCACATACTTCCGCGATGTCACAAGTGCCATATCCGTTAACCCATTCACATGCGTGTGTCGTTCTGTGTAGTTATTCGATATTTTGCTTGAATTATTTGTGGGTATTGATGTATTCACTGCAATGCATATGTAATAGAATTGGCGGTAAATGTATTACAACTCAGATAATGGATAGCGTTCTTGTTCTCTGCAAATTCATATTCGTACAAATAAATGAAATATGATTTGTGCGAATACAAGTTAACAACCACGGAGTGTCTCTTTTTTTCGATTTGATAAGCATTCAGAAAACTCAATGTACTGGCGCCCTTGTACCATTTTTACTTCGGAAGAGACATCCGTGAGACATACATTTGTAACTTGAGTGGATATCTGCAATAACAAAACGTGAAGGGGGAAATGTCAATTTACATCTTTCCTTTCCAGAATTGAACAGCCATTTTAAAGGCTACAGATACAGGAAAGCTATTTTTCTTTCCAAAGAAATAAAAGTCTCAGAAATAGAGACACAGTTCCATCACCCATTCTGCGAGTGGTTGTTGGTATTGAGTGGTTTGCCAGTGTTGGTAATGAGTGTTGTAACAATCAGAGATTTCATTAAAAACCGTCTGGCGTAAAATGTTTTCCCCTACATTTAACACTGATGTCCGCACAGGCAACCCTGGAGGCACCCTGGCGTAAAATTGAGAAACACAGTTACATCACCTCTGCTTTGAGTGATTGTTGGTATTGAATGTTTGTTGTATCAATCAGCGATATCCTGAAAAAACAATGTGGCGTAAATAGAGGATATCTTGTGTTTTGAGTGGATACCGAAAATTATGTCATGAGTGACCGAGGCAAATGCTTGTTTCCACGAGCGCTTGCGCGAGCGAAAATACCCATTTCCCTCGGTCACAAGTGAGATAATTTTCGATATCTACCCAAAAACACTAGATTTTCTTTTTATTGTACGCTTTTATAGGAATCCGATAATTCCGTTCGTTTCAACCTTGAAATGATGTATGAAAGTAAACAGCGCATTGATTTATTGATACGCGGAAGCCATTTGATGGATACTCGGAACAGATAGCGTCTTGTAATCTGAGGTTTCTAGTCCAAACATGGCCTGCAAGTCCGTAATATAAGTTTTTGGTTTGGTACGTCCTTTGAAAGGACGTACCAACCCCAAACTTATATTACGGACTTTAAGGCCTTGTTTGGACTAGTGGGTTACGTGCATCAATTCAAGGTGAATACGTGTTGAATTATTGCTGAAAATGATCGATATTCACTCAAAAACACTATATTTTATTTTCCTTATACGTTTTTAGAACAAATTGACTATTTCCAGTGATAATTTGCCTTGTAATCACCTTGAAGCGATGTTTTGAAAGCCGCCATTTTGATGGATACTGTCAAAGTGAAAATTTCATTTTCTTCACAGTTGGGGATACGATTTCTATCTTTCCGCAATTTCTTCTATAATCTACCGTTTAGCGTATAATAAAAAGTATTTCCCTACATTTACCACTGAATTTCCCTACAGACAACCATGCAGGCAAGACACGAGAGATGAAAAGTGTTAGTCCTCTTAATCGGGTGGCACACTGGGCTGTTCTGGGAATTTTCTATAGAAAAAGAAATCCTATGTTAATTTTCCACTACCCAATAGTAGGGGAGGCCCTCTGGCGCCGTATGGGAATTTGCTGTATGAAAAATCATCCTATAGTAATTTACCACAGGGACCATAGTGTCTACCCACTCTGGAGACTTTTGGATCAACTTCTCGCGAAAATTTTAAAACTGAATTTCTCATTGGCCGCTGTAGCTGAATCTTAACATGCTGGTGGCAGATTGTCCTGTCAAGTTCGACAACAAAACACATTAACTATTAACCTGCTTAGCTAAATCATATTTCATTAATGCCTATCATGATTGCTGGGAAGCAGCCAGAACTGGATTTAATAATAGCAAATCGTGAATATGTAGCTCTAGATACAACTAGTCAAATGATTTATTCAGTTTACTGTGATAAATGTGGTCACACTATAAAATCAAATGGCTGAAAACTAACCCAAATCAACAGGAGTGTAGAAGATATACCTATACTATTAACAAGAGATATTCGTTTCTTGGGGCAGGACTATTCGTCATATGCACTGGGGGAGTTAAGAGGCATTACGCCAAAAAGTCGGGAAAACGCCTAGTTGATTGAACGAAAGGAATGGTACATCCAAAACTAAAAGACTAAAATCAGTTGGGTTGAGTGAACATGAACCCATTTGGATTCATATTCACTCAACTCGAGTTGATTTGTGTTAATTTGTAACCCAACTTATTTTAGAGTGTATGTTTCAAATATCGTTTGGCTTAAAGTGGCCGTTTTAGTAAAGGAGTTTGAAAGTAACAATACACGTGAATACTGCAGCTTTTTCCGTTGTGGAAATTTCAGCGTATTGTCCATACAATCAGCCGCGGTGCTGTGTGGATTCTTCATTACATCAACTGTGTTAAATGTGATCAAACTTTCCTCTTTCTTTAACAATCACTGTTGTGATCGTATTGATCGTGATCGTGATCGTATTGAAATCAAAAATGTCATTTCGCCTGTGTTTCGCATTTTTATTTCACGCATGGAATAAACGGTACCTTTAAGACTAAAATTATGTCACACAGAAACAGATGAATTCTGAAAAAGAATAGTGACCGATCATATACTGAACGTAGAGAGTGGATTGTAACTAAATCACCCGCGGAGTGGAGTTATCACCCACGCTATAAATTTCAAATTTTGTACATATCGACAAAAAACACACGCAATGTTTCAGCCTATGGACCTCCGGGTTTAACCCGGAGGTCCATTGGCTGAAACTTTTCTGGTGCTGGTTATGCTTTGCAACAAATTTGCAATTATTGCTCAGGTGGAATCTCCACTCTGCGGGTGATTTAGTGATAATACACTCTCCACGTATTGCATATATTCAGATATCCATTTGCGCACAACAGTTGAAAACTAAAATCGGATATTTATAATGTTGTTGACGAATGGAAACTTTTTTCCATCATATGTCACTAATTAACGTATATAGCATTTTACATATTGTGAAAAGATGAATTATTATGAAGAATATCTGGTTTGAATGAACATTCCGAAATGCCATATACGAATTAACCCTCTCCAAAACTCTTGATCCTTTATACAGTCACATATAATAACACGGTACTGTTATTACAAACGCAGACAGAGAATATCTAACAGATGGTGACACAGTCGTAGTTACCTGTCCATTGTCCTTTCTACAATAGAGTAGGACATCACCTGTAAAATACATGCAAGGACATTGCATCCCGGATGCCATTTTGTTGTGTTTCGTGATTGTGTCTGGATTTCGCAGGATTTTATTTTAGAAATCTCGACTCACTGGGAAAACTGAGTCGCGACCAGTTCTAGATCTGATCATGAAAGACACAATTTTTGTGATGGCAATACTGACTGTTTTTTCAGGAACGGACGAATCAGTTTGAGCATTTATGACGTTAGGTTCATAAGGAGTACTGAACCTTTTTATACCCATTCACGCCTAACCATTTGGTGGCTATTACTGTAAGTAAACAGCGATACAAATTTCAACAAACACTTGTTCCGAAAAGGTTGTTTTGATTTTTTATCGATCCATTTAATCAGTGCAGCTTCAGTCAAAACAAACTCTTCACCGGGTTAAACATCGGAATTAAAATCTTATTCAAATGAATTTTAATGAATGGGTTGTGCAATAAACACAGAACGCGATGTGTGTTTGAATCGGTGGGTGTTTTACATAACTCGTTGGAATGGCGTAATCATATTTCGCTCGAGCCTACGGCTCTCGCGAAATATGACTACGCCATTCCAATTCGTTATGTAAAACACCAACCGATTCAAACACACATCGCGTTCTCTCTATTTCCTTGATAATAAAAGTGTTTGACATCTGAAATTCTCATGGCTAATTTCTTCACATATCCTTAGAGCAAATACTTGAATATGCTGAACGCCATGGCTGCAGCGAAAAGAATGTGCTGTAGATTACCTCAGAAAATGTTGGAGTGTGTTATCCATTTTAGGATGCATCGGTCATTCCACGCACGGAATCTGAAATATTTTCCAGTTGGAATAGAATGCTTCGCATTCCGTTTACACCATTAAAAATATACACATTGTAAATAAACAGCAGAACGAAACTACTCACGTGACAATGACAAAAACTGCGGTGATTTAAAATGAGGGCAACAAATATGGCAGTTACGAAAAGCAATACTGTGATAAAATAGTTGCAATCAGAAAAGAAATTATTTTTGATAAAAACTTTGAAAAACATTTAAAAAAGTAAGAAGTCTATCGATGATTTTTAAGAAAAATAATAAGTTATTTGGTCAAATGAAATGTTGAGAGATTCACACTTGTCTGTCCGGTTTAACCCTTGTCAATTTTGTTATTTTTTACAAATTTACAGACAATAATGGCTTTGCAGTAGTGGAAGCTGGCATTGTTTGTACCAAAACTGAACACTGGATACCCCCAACCCGAAAATGGCACAAATGGCACCCCTTTTACTATAGCAATTCACGTGATAAACCTTGTTCTTGTAGCACCTGCAAAGGTCAGTGCAATATTTGTACTGGTACTTATAATTCCAACAGAAATGGGAGAATCATTGCTACCAGTAGTCCTACGCGAATTCCTATGCAGTCGACTGCACAATTTGCTATAGGAATTTATTTCCATTTTCGGGTAGGGGAAATCCATGTTAAACATCAGTACAGTACGGCCGTCGTGGATTGGTCAATTTTCAAGAGTGGGCAATATTTCCAGGACAGCTTTCAATTCCAAGCACTAATTATAGGAATAAGCAACAAAGATTTAATTAATGAAGTATCGGGTACAACTGGCACACGGGAATCCGCTTTCAAACCTGAGGGGAAAAATCTAAACGCGTGAAAAAAAAGACAAAACTGTCCTATTTATTATTGTCCTTGTGTTTCAGAAAGCACGGGAGAAAAAACAGAACGAAAAAAAAATGGTGATACGCGATCTTGTTGAAGTGTCTGTAACAGTTGTTTTTTATGTGTTTATCAAACATCCTCAGTCACATGATTAACAATCGACTATTGGATTTCCGGTGATAATGAGGCTACTCGATGACAAATAATAATACAGTACGTGGAGAGTGGAGTGTAACTAAATCACCTGCGGAGTGGAGTTATCACCCAAGCTATAACTTTCAAATTTTGTACATATCGATAAAAAATGCAAGCAATGTTTCAGCCAATGGACCTCCGGGTTTAACCCGGAGGTCCATTGGCAGAAACATTGCTTGTACTGGTTATGCTCTGCAACAAATTTGCAATTATTGCTTGAGTGGAATCTCCACTCTGCGGGTGATTTAGTGATAATACACTCTCCACGTACTGTATATTATAATAATATATCATTCCCCACTCAACTCAATATGTGTTTGTGTGAATGTGATGTGTCTGTGATGAAATGGAACTATCTCTCCCGTTCTGAGACATTTGTTTTAGAAAGAGAGGCCTTCTGGTAATTGGGTTCCCCCGAAAAATGCTGTTCAGGTCTGTATGAGGAAATATTCTGTCTCGGTGTGAATTGTCCTTCTTTACTCATTTCGTCCCCTGAGTTTCAATGTGTTCTATGTGCCTACTGGCAGCCTACTGGCAGCCTACTGGCACATAGAACACACTGAAACTCAGGGGACGATTGATCGGTTACTCATATAATATCATTTAATTTACAGTTCCTTTCTGTGTGATTTCCAAATAAAGAAAAAACATTAATTTTCGAACCAGTGATTTTCGCTGGTTCACATTCGTCGACTTAAAGTACAATAACCAATCTTGGTACATTGAAATATTTTCGCTGTAAACTGAATTTTAATCTTATACAAAAGACTGACGGACTAACGAATAAAATTAACAATCTTCGTGGTGGTCTCTGCCGATGAAATTATGTGCAGTGAATCTGACAGACAGATTAGAAAAACCCGACAGACAGATTCTAAAACAGCATGCAAATGTCGTTATCTGCGAGTTTATTTCTGCGTTGCAAAAATGAGAAAAAAAAAAAAATAAATAAATTTTCTGTGTGTGATGTTTGAATTTTTCAGTTTAATGGTTTCTATGTTACAGAGACGTGTCATCAACCTAGAACGCCATGATATGTAAATAAATTCTACAATACAGCACTCATGAAGGACACTACTGCGCATCTCGTGCCACTCTGAGATAGTGTACAGTACATGGAGAGTCTAATATCACTAAATCACCCGCAGAGTGGAGATTCCTCCCAAGCAATAATTGCAAATACGTTTCAAAGCAAAACAAGTACCAGCAAAGTTCCAGCCAATGGGCCTCCGGGTGATACCCGGAGGCCCATTGGCTGAAACTTGGCTGGAACATTGCTTGTGGTTTTTGTCCACTTGTCCATAATTTAAAAGTGATACTTTGGGTGATTACACCACTCCCCGGGCGATTTAGTTACAATCCACTCTCCACGTACTTTAGATGTGTGTCTGCTCCGATATTTCAAGAGAAGAAAAATAGAAATAATATACGTGCAGAGGCCCACAGGTATGTCATAAATGCGTCCTTACACATTACGATTCTTGCAGCAGTGATGTATTTAAGACTGTGAATTGTCAGGGCAACAACATATCATCCTCAAAGGATTCCCCTGTCTGGAGAAAAGAAGAAAATATTGAGAAGGCTAAGTGTGAGAAACAGATCAGTTTCAAAGAGGCCAGAGACACTGTAAAATCTATGCCTGACAAAATCACCATCATATGCCACTGCAGTAAAACAAACACTATCGATTTAAACGAATTCGATTGAATGCCTGACACCATATACTTGGCAACATGTTATATTCTGACATTATTAACCCCTTACCTAACATGAAAATCAGTCGACACTTTAATCAAAATTATTGAATAACTATTTTTTGGCGTTTTTGGAGACGAAAACATAGCTTATGATCACTCATTGGAACGATCCCATCAAGCTCGTTCTAATGAGGTGTCATATGCTATGATTTTGGGGCAAAATAATTTTTAAAAAATAAAATTGAATGACTATTTTTGTGAATAAGGCTGGCTGGTTTTGGCCGTTACATTGGGTAAAGGGGTAAACTCTGTACAATAGAACAAATGAAACGGAAACGGAGCTAAAGTCAAGTCCACACATTCACCCTCTCAATCCCTAACCAAATATGGACAATACAACCAAAGTCAATATAATGCAATGGTATTGCCAAGGTTCTAGAGCGAATATAAACCGTTTTTTTTTTTATTTTCAGGAAAAACTCTTAACACCTAACACTCAAGATCAACCTGCTTTGAGCATTATACTTCGTGTGATGCATGGGATGACGAAAATGATCTCCATGTCAATGAACGGCATGTCTTAGTCAGAAACGACATACATTATTCACAGTCCTGTTTCTTTACAAACACATTTACATTCTGTCGCGGTATACCTAACCATAGATAAGACAGTTACATTATATTCCATTTACATTTCACCAAATAAGATACCGCAGCTGAATGACCTAGAGCAACTGGTTCACCAACTTCCAACTGCAAACATATTGTTCAGGGATGTTAGCGCTTAACCCACTTTGGGACGACTCTTGCAGCAAAGGGACCTCAAAGGGTAAACAGCAGAAGAGCTGGTTTCACAATATGATTTGTGCTTGTACCACAATGATTCAGACACTTATTTGCACCCCGTATTTGGTTCTTACACTTAAATCAGTCTTCCTTGATGTTTCTTAGAAGGTTGAAATGGCGTTTGCTGGAGTGACTACTTTCCGGTTGTGCTGGAAAGTGTGGTTCCAGAATATGATGAAAGAGTGCCCCAATGGGAATTTAAAAAGTTCAACTGTGACACTTACGCATCACTTTGTTCTGAACGACTCACAAGGAAACAATGTGTAGACAGTGCTGATCAAGTAGAACAGTTTACTAATGAGTTGCTCGACATTGTAAGCACCTTCATTCCAAAAGCCTCGGCTAATCGAAAACGTCTCACCAAACCATGGTTCAATGAAGATTGCAAGAAGGCTATACAAGAACGCAAGAAAACCAACAACATGTCGCCTGCGCGCTAGAATGTCCAATGTCCCATAGGGGGAAATAATATATAGTCCCATCGACGAACAGTTACTTTGACAGGCTACGTATAATAAACTTGAGCTTGAGCAACTCAGTCACCAACTTCCAACTGTATACATTTTGTTTGGAAATGTTTAATGCAAATAGCCCTCTACAGTTAAAACTAGAAGTCCTGTCATGAAATGCGCACAAATAGCACGTTGATATGCGCGTTAAGGTGCGCGTTATGACCCAATTAAAACTATCATATTCTGTGCATATGGCCTGTGCACAGGCAATGTTTCAGCCAATGGACCTCCGGATAACCCGGAGGTCCATTGGCAGAAACATTGCATGTGTTTGCTATGAGTAACCAAGAGAACCTGCCGTGCTTTTGATGCCATTCGATATGGCAATTGCGCGCAATTCCAACGCGCAATTAAGCCTAGATAAGCGCACAATTCGTGACAGGACTTTTAGTTTTAACTGTATGCGATTCTAGCATTAAAGATGATATCAAAGAAAACACAGTAGAAGAGCTTATTTCAAAATATGATTTGTGTTTGTATTTGCACCCCGTAGTTGGTTCTTACATTTCAATTGATCTTACACGTGCATGTCATTCAGTCTTGGAAGGCTGAAGATGCCTTGTGCGGGAGTGGCCACTTTCCGGTTGTGTTGGAAAGTGTTCTTCCGGGGGACGATGAGAGAGTGCCTCAATGGAACTTTAAAAAGGCTAAATGGGGCACTTTTGTGTCGCTTTGTTCCGAACCACCCACAATGGAAATAATATGTTGACATTGCTGAACAAGTAAACCAGTTTATTAAAGAGTTGCTTGACATTATAAGCACCGTCATTCCAAAAGCCTGGGTTAACAAAAAACGTTTCACCAAACAATTATTCGATGAAGATTGCAGGCAGGCTATAAAGGAACATAAAAAACTTAACGTGAATCTAATAAGTCGCCAATAAGAGTTACTTTAGACAAACTACGCATCAAATTGGGCAAAGATCAGACGACTTATAAAACACAAAACGACACACGCTTGTGAGTCGATTAATCGATATGGCACTGGATCCAACGGTATAGACTATCAACTTTTAACCAATCTGTCTTAACCTTCACTCAAACATTCATAGTGGTTCAGGAAATACTTTTAAATAATAAGATAAAAACATTAAATATTTATTCGCCACAGGTATATGTACGTTTGCAAACTCAAGGCACTTATGAAGGCAGTCGTGCATACGTACCGACCACTTCTTGTTTGTACAATAATTACGACTATTCTTAGTTGTTACAATGTGTATAGACAATTACATGTTGCAACCTTTAATACAGCATCCCTCAACTACAATCTGCAATAAGACATTGCGTACAGATAAATAAATGAGGCGGTAATTAACATCTTTCAATTGCTTATCTATTTTCTTCAAATGACCCCAATTTAGCTGTCTGTTTGATATAGGATTTATCGTGAAAAAGCTAACCATGGCAGGAGCGCCTCCTGTCGTTATGACATCAACGGCTCCTCTGTTATTATGAAAATTGTAGTAATATTCAAATGATAATTGGAAAGGAGCAGTTATAGTGCGTGAGCTGCTCACAGACAATGTTCTCCCCATTAGGAAATTTTGAAGGCTATGATTTTCTGAAAGCTTATTCAAAATGTTATAATTTGCACCAGAGTTTGTAATTAGGGGTTGGGGCTTTACTGAGTAATGTGCATGTCAATACCACGCCCCAGGATAAACAAATGTACCTGTTACTAAAGTAGGGAATATTTGACAAAAGTGAGATATATGAAGAAATATATTTATATTGTTATCAAACAGACAGTTGAGGAATTTCACAGTGACATCTAGTGAATGGTTTCAGAGATAGATGGGTGTCTGACAAGCACACCTTCCACGAACGGAGCTGTAGAAGAAGACATGGGCGATCAGTCAGAGAATTTATCACATTTCGTCCAAGACATCAATACCTTGTAAATCCTCCTCAGTTCGCCAGACAATTGCGGATGCGACGGGGCATACTCCTCACCAAACGTCCAATAGCAGCTTGGCTGATGTTATTCCATTCTTCTTGCAGTGCTGCGACTAGTTTATGGACATTAGTAGGGGCTGTTGGCGTTGTCGTAGGCGCCTCCCAAACATTATCTCAGACGTGTTCACTGAAGAAAATTTCAGTTGTGGTGTGAACATTAAGCAATGTGTGCCACTGTTAACCGCGTGATATCCAATTATATTTATTTTCACAATACTCAAAATCAAAATATTTATGTTTCGTTTATGATGTTGATTCATGGCATACCTTAGGTTACCCCTATTGGAACTGGATGATACCCAATAATATTTTTTAAGTTAACAAAAATGTTTAGGTTATTCCCACCAATGGAATAAATTTCCTTCTATTTTTTTATAGGAATTTTAAAAAAAAAGAAAAGCAAAAACCAAAACAAAAATTAATAAACTTGACCTGCCCTAAGTTCAGTACAAAATGCAGAGGGACACTTCTTTACAGGATCTTGGATTGAAATATAAAAGAGTACGAACACTAGGGGATGGGAATGCACTCGAGCTATTTGACTTATCTCCATTGGACAGAGGTTTGTAGCTTGATCTGTCCCACATCAGTATAAAATCCAGAGGGGAATATCCTACAGTTTAAGGATCAAGATTGCAGTTTAATCGCCAAACTGACCAATCAGATCAAAGTTAATCAACCAATCAGTTTAGTATATTCCCATTGCGTTTCTTTTCCATTACTTTCTATACTACTTTTCTAAATTTTCCAACTTTAACCTTTTATCCTATATGAAACAAACACAAACCCCAACCGCGAATTAAAAAGTCGATCAAAATTTGTTGAATTGGGACAATGTTTTCGAACACGTCCTTCAAAGATATATAAGATTAGACGAAGAATGGACTTAGCATCATTCACATTCTAACCACTGAGAAGATGTTCCGACGTGGCAGTAAGCAGACTTATTCTAATGTCACTCAGTACGAGGGTGAACAGAAGGTAAAGACCAGAAACCTTATCCTACGTAGACTGGGGTTGCACTATCTATAGAAGAATGGAATGCCCTGAAATTCCAAATTGAAGAAATAGATGCAGAAATCAATACCCAAAAACAGCTTCAACTGACGATACGAAACGTGAAGAAAATACACCAGGACCGGCTGACAATGATGACTTCACAAAACCAAGGGAACCACAAATGAAGAAGAAGAAGATCACAGTGAGAAGAACCAAACAACTAAAATTGATCGTTGATGAAATTGATAGTGAACTCAGGCAAGTTCGCTTGCAACATGAACTTTGTCTGGCATATGCTCATTATGTGGAAGAGAACAGTAACGCTGTACTAAAAGAAAAATGCTATGGGTCAGATTCAGCATTATGTATGCCTCATGGTGTCTCAAGAAGGGAAAATTATAACATGTTTTAATGAAGCACTTGAAGAAGTTAACAAGAATGACGTCCATCTACTGTGGCACCATAATACAGCGTATCTGTTCATTTGTGAGAGGTTTCTCGAACATATCTTCATACTCTTTCTGTACAGGTGGTGGATTCATTCCAGAAGTTTTATTTAGAGGGATTGTCGGGTTTATTTGGGTATTTCTGCGAAACAGGAAATTACTCTTGTACAAAGCAAAATACTCTGCGAACATACCCCGCCCCATTGCAGAAAATTGGGTAACACAGCAACCACGTGCTAACATAGAAACCAAGATGGCGGCCTCCAATATACAAAATGGAAACACGTATCACCCTAAAAACACGCGCTGTGCATGCTCAATAACACCACATATCACTATGGGGATGACGTCACAAGGTGGCCCCTCACGCGGGCTACCATGACAGCAAAACATGGGGCCACTGGGTCACGTGACTATGACGTCAGTTCCGGGCGTGCTGCCAGTGGTACTGCTGAACGGGGCCGATCCATCCCTCTCCTACTACTAATTTTGATTCGGAAACGATATATCTATTCTCGAGATTCATTTTCCAGATCCAACACAAAAAGTTTAGAAACTCCCCTCGTAGAACAAAATAAAAACAATCAGCTTCTCTTATCGGGAGTATCTCGAGACATATCCTAGTTGGTCAGCTAGGAAGATTAATGTGCAGTTGTTTCGAATATTTTTTATTGAGATATGGTGGATCTATGTCTTACTTGGAATTTGACACGCTGTACACTTTTGGTAATCTTTTGGAGGTGTTCTGGTAAAATGGGATACGGACATTTCCCCTAGGGCATTTCCCCTACGACATTTTCCCCTACCAAACGTGTAACCTAGGACAGTGTTCCCTACTTTTAAATGAAAGGGTGGACATTTTCCCCCACTTTGAAATGAAAGGGCGGCTGTTTTTCTCTATCTCAAAAAATAAGAATTTTAATTCTATTTTATGTACTACTAAATAGTCACATACAATCTCATAACAATATCAAGTTCTATCAAGTTGAAACACTGTATAAACAGCATGGTGTGTCCTGTTGAAATATTCTGAGATAAACACCTTGCTTATTGTGTAAACTCTAAGCTGAAGCAGTTAGCACATAAAAGGAATAAGATAATGTACCTGCCTTGGCCCAAGAAAACACAAATGGAGGCAGATAAAGTTTTACGTGGGTTCGTTTATTATTTCCTTGCTAACTGTGATTAAAACGTACAAGCAGCATTTCAAATGCTCATCAGGTAAACATAAAGTTCAACAGGTTACAGTCTAACATTCAAACGAACTCTGAAAGTAAAAACAATAAAACTCCATAAGCAACTATCAGATATCTGAATTTCGGTGTACAGTATACGAGCAACAGGTAAACAAAGCTAGCAGTGCAATATCACTGCAGTATGGAATGGGTTGTTACACTTCACTGGAATGAGCTCATTCCAGTGAGGCACAACAATCAATGCCATATTACCATATCCAAAAAATACTAATTACCACAAAGAATAATTGGCAGTGAAATATCACTGCAAAGAGGCATGAATTGGTATACTTTGCGCGAATGAGCTCAACGGGGCTCATTCCGGCGAAGCATAGCAACCAATGTCAATACAACATGTGGAAAATACTAATCACCGCAAAGAACAGTTTACATCCAGAATACATGAAAATAACTACCGCAACTCCTTTCTATAAGAATAAGATATTCAAGACCACAGTGGCCCAGAAATGTAACACACGAAGGCATACAAAGTATGCATTACCTATTACGTAACCTCAGTTATAAACAAAACCTACTTACTAAAATACAAATGAATATATATGACTGACCTTATGTTGAATGCTATTTACATGCCTGCCCTGACACATTTTGCCAGCAATAATTATATTATCAATCGAAGCATTGCGATGAATGTTTGTGCTACGACAAATGACACCAACACCAGGGGGGGGGGGGGGGGGGGGGGGGTCTTCCAAAAAATTCCGGACACAAGGCCTAAAATGATTTTTTCCACCTTTTGACCACCACCCACACACCCACGGGCAAAAAAAAATATTTTTTTCCTCTGACCACTTGGACACCCACCCCATCACCTATATTTTTTCAGTGTATCACCACAGTGGGTAATGAAAAATTATTGCACTGAGCTTCCAGTTGTCAATCCTTGCCTTAATTTGAATCCTTATCTGATAACTGTTTTTTTCACATCTTTATGTTCTGGTGGTTCTAATACCTGATGACAGAACTTTCAGTTGAGCATTTGTAATTCATGCATTTCAATAATATGCCTATATACACTATGGCATAGTGTATACTGGCATATTATTGAAGTGCATGAATTACAAATGCTGAACTGAAAGTTCTGGCCTCAATTCTCTCATAATAATTATCATTCATGTGTTAAGTTCCGAGACTGAAGAAACAGTTTAAATTTAGTGAAGAAGTTTTAATTTTAATGACCTGACTATAGGCTAAGTGGCTAGGCTTGAGGTTTCAGCCAATTGTCATTACTCAAAAGATAGTTGATAGCGTAGGAAAGCTGAAAATCTGTCACCTTACACTATTGTAAATCTCACTGTCCGTCCTGGTCCGTCTCAGAAACAAATGTCAGCATTGATTTCTGCATATAACAGCATATAATGTAACTATTTTTGTGAACATCAAACAGAGGATTAAAATAATCTTCTTTTGCTGCATAGTATTATGCTCAGCTACTCATCTATATACTCTGGCTCAGTCAGGGTCAGTTTTCAATTCAAATATTAACTGTAACTTTTGTTTCATGTTTTCACGAGATAGCCAGACAAACCCTCTGTGAAAACCCTGGTACTATCACTATGAGCTTGAATTAAGTAAGTGGGGTTTTATATCAAAGATGCACAGTGAGAATTTCCATTAGTTTCAGGTTACAAGAGCTCTACTCAGAGAAACTGGGCATTTAGATTATTTTCCGTAAATGTTTTACATTATTTTAGATGTTCTGCTAAACACATTGCTACTCATTGTAAAATCCAAATTGTGCCGTGATGATTCAGCTATGAAAATTATGTTAACCATTCCCAAATTAAAATTCATAAATTTCCACTGATTGTTTTTAGTCAAACTGGAGTACACTATTCTTTAATGCATCTAATTTAATTTACAAAAAAAGAGAACAAATCCCCTAATCAGCCTAGTGGGGCCTTATTCACTAACCCTACCTGACAAACAGGTGCCTATTAGACTACTAAACAACAATATAGCCTTGTTATGTGAAAATAATTTGGAAAAAAACCACCAGGAAAAAAATTGCAACTCTAGGAAAAAAGGTGTTTTGGCCCCCATCCGACCACCCACCCACCCCGCCCTTGTGTCCGGAATTTTTTGGAAGACCCCCCCCCCCCCCCCCCGCCAACACGGGAATTTGTACACAAAATGACCGTTCTCGTCTACAGCAGAGATCTCAAATAACAAACACTCTTACTGATATGCAAGTAGGGTAATGGGTTAAATAATAGATGCATACCCTCAGTGTGACGAGTTCACGGACGTGTGTCGATACTGGACACCTCACTGCATATGTGCTGATATTTCTTGAACCTGGATAGAATAAAATATGTTCCTTAGAATTGTGACGGGTGGAAAGGGTTAAAGTACCAAGCATCTACAAATGCATCCAAATCGACGTGAGATTCGGCACACCCTGCTTTCGCAGAATGAACCGAATCACACAGCGCAGGGGATAACATCAGGAATAAACTGTGTAGATGCATTTATATTATAATTTGAGAATCCAATGGCAAAATATGCTTTAAATTTACTAGCAAATACGAAATTAACGCAGCTATTAACGATTTACAACACCGAGCTTTCAAAGCGAAAACTACTTTAAACAAAACTCACATTGCGGCAGTTTAGTGCATTAAAATATCGTTCAGCGAATCTGACGGACGAGGTAACGTCCCGAGAGCCAGACCGGGTGACGGTCCCGGTAGCCGGATAGGCGTTCCATTGAAATCGGGCTAATCGACCGTCTACCAGATCAATACAAGCAAGAAGCATAGCGAACATAAAAAACAAGGCAATAGAAATATAGTTTACTGTATCTGGACTTCCAAAACACAGATGCGAATCCTTTCCGTCCACATTAATTGTCCAAGAAATACCTAGCACTACATATTTGTTTAGATATTATTTACACATAAAAATAACTGTTTTAAAATAACAATTTAACTTTCAAATACACAGCACACAAAATACAAGTTATCACAAAGCTTCAGCAGGTCACAAACAGAGAAAAATATGAGAGCTCAACTGGTCAGTACAGGAGATTTAAAACAGGACATCAAAGGGATTATCCAATGAGAAATTAGTTAATGAGTGTTCAATGAGTTGAAACTCTGGTGACCCGTAACTGATCAGAAAGAAATTAACCTTCTGTAATCTTTATCTAGTGAACACTTGTGATATTAACCCTTTACCCAATTAAGGCTAAAATAAATTCTGCTGGAAATAAAAACCCCAAATATTAATAATTAATTTCAAGACCTATGAATTCAAATAGTGTGATGCACCTAGAACAAAAAGTTTAGACAGCTGTATTTTAACACTGCCACATAGTCCCCCTCTCAAAGAAATGTCGTTTCTGACATTCAATCTGTGGACAATAAATTTAAAATTGCATCACAAATTTTGTTGCTCTTAGTATTGAAAACAACCCTCATTAGACAATGTTTTTAAAATTTGTATTTTCTCTCTCCATTCTGGTTTAGTTGCCTGTGGCATGCTAAAGTCTCCTGTTGTCATCCAATGTGGCTTAGTTTTTGGACGAGTGGAACGTCTAGCTGCAACTGGCGGTGGTCCATTATGATCACCATTTGCAGTATACATCTCCTCTCCCATTGGAATCGTCTTCTGCAGTGGATTGGGTACCACTTGATTCCACTGTAGCACCGCGAATATTTTATGTAGCCCCAGACAGAAGGTCATCATCACCGGAATGGCGACTGTGAGCGTCCCCACCATTATCTGCTTCCTGGATGTCTACAACAGAACCAAGGCACTTTGTCCAGTATTTGATGAAATACTGCCATCCATAAATTTGCGAAAAGCAAAGAGGGATTCTTCACTTTCAGTATCGGGACTCTGTTTTCCCCAAGTGGTTCTGTCTCTAGACTCCTGCGAGGTGCAGGTTTAGGAAGGCGAGGACGAGGAGTAGGACAAGAAACAATTTTATTTTCTGAAGAAGTGATAAGATAACATCTTCATTTAAAGCTTCAATCGGAAGTAACCTATTCCCATGAAAAACTTTAATCTTGCCCTGCCCATCTTCTCTTTCCACTCCATACACTGGTATATCCATATTGGGCTGGTCGACAACTGTGTACACGTCTTGACTCCACTTGTCAACAAGTTTGTGACGTCCATCAAAATCTTTTCGCTTTACCAATATTCTGTCCCCAACCTGGATATGTGCACCTCTTACTCTGGTAACGTACCCTTTTTCTGATGCTGTTGGGCTTTCTTGATGTGGCTATTTGCTGCTTCATATGCCCTTTTCAGTCTATCTTTCAAGTCATTTGCATATTTGGATAAAGGCTGTGATGATTGGTTGTTCTCCAAACAGAATTCAACATCCACTGGCAATCGAGGTTCTCTATCAAACATGAGAAAAAATGGCGAATATCCAGTGGAATCTTGGCGCGTACTGTTGTAGGCGTGTACTAAAGAGCATTTGTAGGAATTCCAATCAGCTTTTTTCTGTGTTTCCAAAGTACCCAGCATGTCAATTAAAGTACTATTGAAATGCTCACACATCCCATTACCCATGGGATGATATTATAAGTTACAGGACGTTCAGGTGGCGGATACGGTATCATATGAGGCGAGGTGAAAACAATATTGGACGAGGCGATATAATATTGTTTACACCTCACCTCATATGATACCGTATCCGCCACCTGAACGTCCTGTAACGTATTTATGATGCCCGCGAAAACAAAATAACAATCAAATTTGAAAGCCGGCACATTTTCAAAACTGGTTCAAAACGCTATGTAAGTTGTAACAATCGTGCACAGTTGTCTCCCTGTTTGTGTATAATTTCCTTGACAACACAGACAACAGCGATAGACGCTTTTCTTCGTACTGTCACTTTGTCTTGAGTGTGCAGAAAATGTCCGAAACGTCCGATTTTATAGAATTCGAACAAAATAAATGTATCTCGCATCTTTTCCTTCATAGCTGTGATTCATTTCTTACAATTTCATTATAGTGCAGTCGCTATTTATATTTTATCCATTTTCGAAGCGACGTTATCCATTTACCACAACAGAGACTACAGAATGAGCTCAACGAGAAACAATGAAATTAATCTATTCCCGGGATAAGACAATTTTTTTCTCAGTTTATTTATTCACACTATATATATTTTTCAACTTTCTAACAACGCATTTATGGGTTATATATTTTTTCTAAAGCTTTTAAAATATCGAGGCGAACACCGTACCCCAACTGTTGTGTGTTAGCCTCAATAAGCTTAGACCCTATGTCAAGTAGGGGCAGGCCGACTTATCCGTTATCGGTAGATCGAATACAGTAGTATTTCTCACTTCAAATAATTAAATTTACATTTAGAAAATAAATTTCACAATAAATTTATTATAAAACGAGAGAAAATGAGACATATAGACACGGAGGGACGTTTGATTGTACTGCAGTTTCTTCAATATGGATATAAAAGCACCGCGAGGTGAGGAATTTCCACGTCGAAGCAAAATAGCGATACTGACCTAATACGAGTTTCGTATTAGGTCACCTCGGGCTGCAGGTGACCCAATACGGCTCAGTACCGTTCCACTATTCGGGGGCTGTGATTGGTGAATTTCATTAGCTGGCATAATAAGGCGTTGTATGGGACCTTGTGATCCCTGTAACAGACAGTATTTCTTGAATAAGTTTAGATTCAAAGCTTGCACCCTGGTCAGTTTGGGTAAACCATAATGTTGAACAAACTTATTCAAGAAAACGTCTGCCGTGGTTTTAGCACTCATATTCTTAGTGGAATATGCTTTTGCATACTGGGTATAATGGTCTGTTATAATTAACATATAGTGTAAGCCATCTTTAGCCACATCAAGTTGTAAATAATCCATGCATACGAGCTCCAAGGGCTGTGAAGTTTGGATATTTACTAAATGAGCTCTCTGGTTATCCAGTGTATTGAATCGCACACAGCGACCACAGCTCTTAATCCATTTCATCATGTAGAGCTGTAAGGACGCGCTGTATATATTAGTGCACACCCACACAGTGGCGTGTGCGCACATAGGTAATCCAGGTATGTATCCATGATTTTATAATTTTTCTATATACCATGCAACAGAGTTTGGGGTGCCATCTGGCGGCGCGGCTCTCCCACTGGCAAAAAATCCAGAATCATTGTAACGGAAATTGAATTGTTTTTGGCTTTTCAAAGGACATTATGTAACATATATTTTCGCAGAATGCTGGAAACTATGATAAATTATTAAGTAATGAAGTGACTTTCGAAGTTAGGTAGTTGTTGGCGAGTTTAATATTGCTTAAAAGTTCGAAGTGCCAATGGCGTCCGTTGCCGGTTTCGTCAGATTCAAAGCCCAGTTTCAGTTTTAATTGAGAACGTACCCTTCACAAATTGTTGACAACGAATAAAAAAATAAAACAAGTGATTTATTGAACTTTTTAGTGGGCCTTCTTCATTTGTGGGGAACTTAGCGCGATTTCCTTAGAAACAGCCGGTGTTTGGATGAATTCAAGTTGGATGAATTTGGGCATGCAGTCTTGTAGTAAAATTTTACAGAAACAGACATGCACCCGAACAGCGATATTCATTTATTTCCTAGATTTTTTTCTTCACAGTTCACTGGCTCCAGTGTATGAACTATTTCTACCTGTGAGTGATACAATACAATGTCAGTTTAAGACTGTCAGAATTACAGTGTAGCGGCCAGCCACTTTTGTGATCCGACGTGTTCTCCTAAAGGCTAAATACCAGAACCACTCGGAACTCCCATTTAAATTACACTTCCTCGGTGTTTTGGTAAACAATGTTTTAATTTCTAGATGCTTCAGGCTTTGCAACCAGAATAGAACTGAATTCCTCTTCAAACTAGTCAATGTCGCACCCCTCGTCTGACCAACATCTGGAGGTGGGGATTCTGATATTTAGTATGTTTCTCCAAAAATGACAAAAAAGCCTAAATGCCAACCTCCCAAAAACCGACCCTTAAATAACATTTGCACACTGATTCCAGAGAAAATATTTCATTTCTACTAATTCTAGTTTTTGTTTTAGCATTCAAAAGGAAACTGAAATTGAATTTATTACAAAATGTGTGATTGCATAAATTTGTCTGGCCATCCATCTACCCATCCATCCATCCATCCATCAGTGAGTTGGACAACTCATAGCATAGCCTGGACGATTCGTACATCTGGCAATTGGTACCTTTTGCTGGACAATTCGTACCTTTTCCCAGGACAATTTGTACCTCCTTCTGGACGATTCGTACCCCTCATCTGGGCAGTATCCGACAGTTCGCACCCCTCTGGACAATCTGTATCCTCTTCTGCAAATTCTTACCCTGCTTAATTAACCCCTCTGAAAAAATATACATGGAGATGGGGTTGGGAGAGGATTATAAACTTGGAGAAAGGATAAAAAGGTGATGTCATTTCTTTTATTTTAAAAAGACACAGAATATCAAATTTCATTATTTAAAGTAAAAAGCAAGTGGACACTTAAAAAATTCAACGTCACAACGGTAAAAAGAAAATGCTCTATTGAGGGAGCTCAGAATTAAAAACGCCAAAAAGAAAATGCCCTATTGAGGGGGCTCAGAATTAAATTAATTAAATTATTAAGGCAGCACACCCTTTAACTTATTATTTGAGGCGTTATGAAATTATTTATTGTTAGATCTTCATCAATTTAAAGAATTATTGTGGCTTCATTAAAAAAAAATGTGTTTTAACTGTAAAACTACATCCATTACTATCTACTATAAATTTTCTTTTACCACGTTCGGACCCGAAGTTGATAATACCAGAGGTCGCTTTTTCACTTATGCTGTTTAGCGATGGTTCACCCATTGAAGTTTCATTTCTATGCATAAATCTTGTTTTGATTGGTTGTTTATTGGTTGCATATGTTTACTTACTTGAGATAACTTGTACCAAAAAGGAGACAATTCATACCTTTTACTGGGACAATTCGTACATGTTGTCTACACAATTTGTTCCTTATTGTCAAGACAATTTGTACCCCCTAATTGTGGTATGAATCGTCCAGGGTGCAAGTTGTCCAAGAACCACCCATCACAGACAGCGATTCTTTGCTTTTCATTTGCCCGGTTGTACATGTACATTTTCAGTAACTGGCTTCTATTTTTCACACTGTAACCCCCTTACACCTTACACACACACACAAATATATTAAACATTAAAGAGCACTATCTTTTTGAAGGACATATCGGATTCGTCCTCTCTGGAAATACATTGTATTTTTCTTAATTTTACTCCTTTTATCAAAATGGGT
This sequence comes from Pictodentalium vernedei, assembly GCA_031216915.1. Taxonomy (NCBI): domain Eukaryota; kingdom Metazoa; phylum Mollusca; class Scaphopoda; order Dentaliida; family Dentaliidae; genus Pictodentalium; species Pictodentalium vernedei. The sequence continues at coordinate 12,210,554 of CM062295.1, read as the reverse complement.
CATGAGTGTCTGTAAGGATTAAATCCAAGGTTGTAAAAGTGCCTTTATGGGTACTTGCAGCATAAGCACCGCACTACAGAATCAATATTTGATGGTTTTAGGCATTTTAATGGTGCTATGAGATACCAGAGACATACCAATGACTCTTGGTGCCTTCATTAAGAAATCTGAGGGATTTTTTAAAAAAAAAATTTTTTACAAAAATTGCAAAATATTCATCAAACACAATGTGAAATATCTTAAGCCAGAATGTGATTTTAAAACTATCACAAATGGACAATTTAATATCATAAGAGGTTTGTTTTGTGTCAACATCAATTAATTGATGAATTATATCATCATGAAATTGGAATGCTGGGGGTCTAGGGGACACATTCAGGGCTTTTTTTACCACATCAATATGTAGAAGAAAATTTGACATCATTTGTTAGGATAAAATGGCACAGTCTATTGATATTGGTGATTTATAAAGCTGCAACCTCAGTTTGTTTTTAATAAAAAATTGACATTCGGTTTGTTTTGTGTGTGTGTGTGTGGGGTGGGTGGTGGGGGGGGGGGGGGGTTGTTGAGCACCACTCTTTCTCTTGCAGTATGGTTAAATGAGACAGATTTTTCCCCAAACTATTGTCTGCGGATGTAGATTTTAGTTTTGTGGGGGGGATTGGGGTAGTTTTCAAAGAAAGCAGTGAATTCTCATGCAGAAATGACTCTTTTATCAAATGAAAGAGGTAAAATGTATCTTTGGGAGGATTAGAATGTACATGTAGGTTAACCCCTCCCCCCCCCCATCATTTTTACACACTTAGCAAAAATCCCCCCACCCTCAATTTTTGACGGTAGTTCCACAATCTCCCACATTATTTCAAGAGCAGTACAAAAATCCGGCCTTTTACACCAAAAGGATAAACCCAAGAGGATTTAAAAACTTATGTATTTGATTTGTAAATTACATAAACACTCATCACTATTTACAAGAAAACATGCCTCAATAACTATTTATCAAGACAATTATTTGTTTATCTATTGGAGTTTAAGGACACTTTCAACAGCCAGTGTCACCTCATGTTGGACAGTTTTATGGGTTGGAGGAAGCTGAAGTGCACTGAGAGAACCACTGGGCAACAGTGCTAACTCCACACAATTAAGGTTAGCATTGATTGAAGCAACAAGTGCTCGGCCTCGAGTGGTAAAAAGCTTTGGGCATTTTTGTATGGCTTTGAATATACTTCTAACAAATTATGGGGGATGTTCACCAGAAATTATGGAGGGAGGAATTTCTGTTCACCTGAAAAAAAACATGGGGGGGCGGGTGGGGATTTTTGCGCATTGTGAAAAAATGATTGGGGGGGGGGGGGTTCTCAGGGAAAAGTTTGTAGGTTACACTTGGAAGGTCGATTATAGGAAATAAATACATGTAAATGTACAAATAATTTGGCTTCCAACACTGATTTAATTATATGTTTTTGGATATTACACATATTTCACATTTAATGTTCATTCGAGAGCCACAGACCGAATAATACTGTTTTATTTTTTGAAAAGTTATATTTTTGTCACAGTCAGCAATAAAGGCCATATTTTGCCAAAAATAATGCAGTTAAATGCATCTTGAGCAAATGTGGCATCCAGAAATGAGAAGCACACTACAACCACTACAACCTCTGGTAAATGCCAAATATACAAGTAACTACCAATTTTACCCTATTAACACATTTAATTAAATCATAGTTTCCCCTCATAGTACTTGTGATAGAGGGGATTCCAATTATGTTCCAATCCTCTCCCAAATCACCATCCAAACACTAAGCCAGAAAACCCCTATTTCACTTGCATTCACTGGTATAATAAAAGTTTTCTCCATATTATGATAATCATTTAGCTTACATGAAGAGAAGATACAACTTTTGAATAACTAATTTCTTTTCATTTTTTGTGTCAAAAACATAGCTATGAACTCCCTCCCCCACCCACCCCCCCCCCTTTCCACCCCCCACTGGATAGAGCTGAATGAGATCATTCCAATGAGGGGTCATAAGATATGTTTTCGACGCAAAAAAAAATGCAAAAATAATTAACATTGAATGGCAATTTTGGTGAATGGTGTTAGCCTGTTTTGGCCATTACAATGAGTGAGTGAGTAAAAATGTTAAAAACCAATTTTTTCATTCACAGAGTATTTTGGAACATAAATTTTGGGAAATGGGGTTGGTGGGGTACAGTGGGAAAAGTAACAACGTTGCAAATGTGAATGGATGGCTTTTGTGCACAGCTACCAATATAGTTGTCTGATACTAGAGTTGTCAGGTTCCCCATGTTATAGCACAAAACTACATTAACACTTGTCCCTCTACCACCGATACTGAACCCCTCAGCTGATGAAAAAGTTAACAGCACACACTCGCACGTATCCTATGATTTGCTTTAGTACTGCAGCACTCAGGGTCCACTGAGTTTTTTTTTCTGTTTGACATCCCTGTTCTGGCTCTTCTAACTATATTTGTCATTGTTTGTCAGTCAGTATTCCTATCTACATGTAGACTGTCACTTTCAAAATATGTGATTGCATGTCTGTCTGTCTGTCTGTATGTCCATCATACCATTCCTATTTACATGTAGACTGTCGCTTTCCAGATATGTGATTGCATGTCTATCTGTCCATCATACAAAGTGTTGGTTTGCTTTTCATTTGCACAGTTCTAAATATTCAATAACTGGCAATTGACCCCCCCCCCCCCCCTAATACACACACATACACAAATATATTAAACATTAAAGAGCACTACATTCCTGAAGCAAATATCTGGGTCATCCTCACTGGATACTATGCATGCATGTATTTTCTATAATTTCACTCTTTTTATCAGAATGGGTGTCTGTAGGGATTAAATCCAAGGTTGTAAATGAGCCCTTGTGGGTGCATGTACTTGCGGGACATGCACATCACTACAGAATCAATATTTGATGGTTTTAGGCATTTTAACAGTGCCATGAGATACCATAGGAGCAGTGCTCAGCTGGTCATACTGTTAGAAAAAATCAGTTTTTAATGTTTTGTCAGTGTCATACCAATGACTCTAGGTGCCTTAACTGAGAAAGTGAGGCTTTTTTCACAAGAATGGCAAAATATTCATCAAACACTATGTGAAGTATCTTAAGAAGCCAGAATGTGATTTAAAAACCATCACAAATGGAAAATTTAATATCACAAGAGGTTTGTTTTGTGTCAACATCAATTAATTTATGAATTTTATCATACTAGGGGGACACCTTCAGGGCTACATTTTGCCACATCAGTATGTAGAAGAAAATTTGACATCAGTTGTTAGGATAAAATAGTACTGTCTATTGATATTGGTAAATTATATAGCTGCAACGCCAATTTTTGAATCAAAATTGACATTCATATTGTTTCGTGGGGTTGGAACACCACTCTTTGTCTTGCTGTACGGTTAAATGAGACAATTTTTCCTCAAAGTAGTGCATGCTGATGCAGATTTTAGTTTTATTGTGAGATTAGTTTAGGTTTCCAAAAAAGCTACATGAATTCCTTACCTCTCAGCTTACTCATTAGGTAATAGAGTAGAAAAATGTGTTGGAGGCAACAGCAGTTTTCAAGCCATTTGACACATTTTTCTTTAAAAGAACAAGTTCCCCATGGTTTTAACTCAGTGGAAGCCAAAAGTTGAATTCTCATGCAGAAATGACTCTTTTGTCACATGAAAGAGGTAAAATGTATATTTGATAGGATTGGGGTTGATTAAGGAAATACATAATTTGGCTTGCGAACCTGATTTAATTATTATTTTGAGAGATTATTTCACATTTAAAAATTAGTTTGGGTACCACACACCTTACAGTACTTTTTTATTGTTTTGAAAAGTATGTTTTTGTCATCGTCAGCAATAAGGGTTAAATATTGCAAGCAAATTCACATCTTGAGCAAGTGTAGCCTCCAAGGGCACACTACAGCCTTCAGCAGATGCCAAATAACAACCTATTTACCCGACATGCACACATGTATTAACAAATGTAATTAAACCATGGTTCCACATCATAGTACTAGGGGCAGAGGGGGATTCCAATCTTCCAATCACCATTCAAACCCAGAGCCAGAAAACCCATATTGCACTTTTATTTACTGGTATTTAGATGTTTGTCTGAATTATGCTGTTAACCCTATACTTGACATGAAAAGCTGATTACCCTTGCCCACAAACTTATTGACTTACTAATTTTTTGTGTCAAAGACATGACTTTTTACACCATTGGCCTCATTCCAATGAGGGGCCATAAGCTATGTTTTGACACAAAAAACAAGAAAATAATGAACATGGAGTGGCAAATCCTTGTGAATAGCACCAGCAGCTTTTGACCGTTGTATTTGGTAAAGGGTTAAAAAATGTTAGAAAATAATTTCTTCATTGAAAGAGTATTTTAGAACACAAATTTGGGGGTGGGGTACAGTGGAAAAAATAACACAATTAAATTTGCAAATGTGAGTGAATGGAAATGTGTGCACAGCCTCCAATAAAGTAGTCTAGTACTAACAAAGTAGTCTAGTACTAAATTCTCCCTCTTATTTGATGCACGACTCCCTGTTTTGGGGGTCGGAAAAAGTTCTCTGAAGGGTTATACTTGACAAAGATATATGAATCTCAAAATTAAAGTGATGCGATCAAATTTTGTTCAGCTCGAGCGTTGTTGTTATGGCCCCGATGTTACAGCACAAAACTACAGTAACAACTGTGAAATATTGTTCTCTACATGAATCAAGTCCCCACCCACCCACACACCCATCCACCCTGAAGCCTCAGTTGATGAGAAACAATTGGAAAGACTGTACAGTATGTTTTTGGAAACTAAAGTAAATCTCATACACTCTCAGTATCCTATGATTTGCTTTGGTACTGCAGCACTCAGGGTCCATTGAGGTTTTTGTCCGTTTGGCAATCTTCTCCTGGCTCTTCTAACAAACTTTTTCATTGTATGTCAGTTTTTATTTCTGTGTAGACTTTCACTTTGTGTGACTGCATGTCTGTCTGTCTGTCCATCAGACAAAGTGTTTCTTTGCTTTTCATTTGCCTGGTTGTACATTTTCAATAACTGGTAGCTGACTATTTTTCACACACTACCCCCCCCCCCCCTCCATCCCCCATTCACACACAAATATATTAAACACTACAAAACCCAATTTTTTTAAGCAAATATCACATTCATCCTCCTTGAAGACATACTTTCCACAATTTCACTCTTTTCATCAGAATGGGTGTATGTGGGGAGTAAATCCAAGGTTGTGAAAGTGCCCAAATGGATACTTGCACCACATAATCAATATTGGATGCTTTTTGGCATTTTAACAGTGCAATGAGATACCACATGAGCAGTACTGTTCATACTGTTGAAAAAAGCAGTGTTTTGTGTTTTGTCAGACAGTACCATACCAATGACTCTAGGTGCCTTAACTGAGAAAACTGGCTTTTTTAACAAAACTTGTAAATGATTCACCAAGCACATGATGTGAAATGTCTTCAGAAGCCTGAATGTGATTTAAAAACGACCATAAGTAGGATATTTAATGTCACAAGTTGTTTGTTTTTGTGTCAACATTAATTAATTTATGAATTATATCATGTTTTTGATGAAGAGGGGTATACAATCATTGAGGGCTATTTTTTTTAAAATTTTACCACATCAGTATAAATTTCCTATTTGTGATAGTTTTGTCACAAGATATTTGTTTTGTGTCAACATCAACTAATTCATGAATTATATCATAGTTTTTGATGAAAAGGGGTAGGCCTATGTGGGTGGGGGGTGGGGGGGGGGGTCCACATTCCTTGAGGGCTATTCTTTACCACATCAGTATGTGGAAGAAAATTTGACATCAGTTGTTAGGATAAATGGCACTTAAAATGGCAATGTCTGTATTGGTGAATGATATAGCTGCAACCCCCAATTTTAGAAACAAAATTGACATTCATGTTTGTTTCGTGGGATTGGGAGGGGAGGGGGAGTGGAACACAATTTCTCTAATCTATTGGAGCAATGAACGCAAAACCAGTTTATTTTAGGACGTGTGAAAGGCATCAATAATTAGGCCACAATGAAACTCTTTTTTTCCAATTTATTTTCTCTTCACCTAACTAATTTGAACAAGATGACTACGTCAACTCAATAATTCTGCTGTGATATATCCGACCGAGCATTTTAGAACTTGGTCGAGACAATTATCCTGGAAACCCACACAATAAAAAGAATCAAATCGGTTATATTCAAGTTATGGCGCTATCATTGGTATCAAGCACAAAATTTGCAAAAAATGACAAAGTCAGCCCAATAATTCTTCAGCCGTACATCGGACCGAGCCCTTTTTCGAACTCGACCAAGACATTGTTCCTTGAAATCCATGTGCCAAATATCCGTCAAATCGGTTGTCGTTTGTTGAAGTATCGCGCTTTCAAGCACAAAATTAGTAAGATTTTAACAAAGGGACATAACTCTTGCGAAAAATGCGTGGACTCACCATATTTTGCGTGATCGGGTGTTGCACATGCATATCAAGCCACATACCAAATATCAAAATCCGTCCAGAAATAACTAAGTTTCTTAGCAAAATGGGCCGCCTGCCCGGCGACCGACCCTCGCCATACCAATAGGCAAGTTTTTTTTTTAAAAATTCGACTAAAAAGAGGAATTTCTTTTCAAATAATATTATTACCACTCAATCTGTAAGTTACAAGTCGATTAACATAAGTTTGGAGGCCCGTTAAAACTCCATAATTTCAGTGACGTTATTCGACGGAGCTGCGCCACGGCCGACAATGGTATAAATAGCCATTAGCGGCCCGCGGTCTGGCTATTTTTAGATTCCAGGGTCTAATGAATTACTCCTAGTCGGATGACGTCCCTTTGTATTTCTGAACAGAAATCGTACGCACGATCGAAACAGAAATATCGAACCGACTTCAGTGATTATTTCTTCCAGCAATTCCCTCGTGTCCGCGTGGTTAGCTGTAACAGGGAGTGGTAATAATAGTAATAACATGATTGTTGTCAGGCATCATGATGCATTAGCGGCCCTGCAATGATGAACAGCTCTTGGGCTTATTAACGGCCCTCGACTTCGTCTCAGACCTTTAATAAACCATCGGGCTGTTCATCATTGTTGCAAGGCTGCTAATGAACCATAATGCCCTCCAAAATCATGTTATTGGTATATTATTACCACTCAATCTGTAAGTTACTCACCGATTAACACGATTTTGGAGGGCCGTTACAACTCCATAATTTCAGTGACGTCATTCGACGGAGCCGGACTGCGGGCGATAATGGTATAAATAGCCATTAGCGGCCCGCGGCCCGGCTATTTTTAGATTCAATGGTCTAATGAATTACTCCCATTCGGATGACGTCCCTTTGTATTTCTGAACTGAAGCCGAACGCATGATCGAAACAGAAATATCGAACTGACTTTAGTGATTATTTCTTCCAGCAATTCTCTCGTGCGGTTAACTGTAACAGTGAGTGGTGATAATAGTAATAACATGATTGCTGTCAGGCATCATGATGCGTTAGCGGCCCTGCTGCAATGATGAACAGCCCTTGGGCTTATTAACGGCCCTCGACTTCGTCTCGGGCCTTTAATAAACCCTCAGGCTGTTCATCATTGCTGCAGGGCCGCTAATGAACCATAATGCCCTCCAAAATCATGTTATTGTTATATTACCGTCTTACTATTGTTAACGCTTCCTTCGTTTTCCTACCGCCCCAAGAGATTCATCAATTTTAAATAGCGAACCCGGACCAGAAGTAACGGATAAATTACCAAATAACGGCGACGTTATTTCGTAAATCCGGCGACGGAACACCGGCGACGTTTTTTTTTTCTCGAGCCTGGCTAAAAATTGACAACATTGGTGTCATTAGATTGAGATAGGACGGATATCACACGTACGTCTGCTATTTCGCACCCTCTCCCCCTTTTTTCGTGCCTAATGTTCCCTATATGGGTTAACTTGGAGGGAGGGGGTGGGGTGTGACTGATTTTTAGCTCACAGAAGGGAGCTTAATTTGCCGTCCGTCGTGTCCGTCATGAACTTTACATTATCGAGTTCTCCTCCCAAACTACTGGACCAAATTGGACGAAATTTGGTGTGCATGTTCTTTATTATATGTCAATTCACGTTTGTACAAATAACCTTGCCGCGCTGACAAGGGGCACCACAAGGAGCATTAATCTGATAGCACCCATACATTTTTTTAAAAAATTTAAAAAAATCTTCTCCAGAACCACCATTTAGAATCTTTTGATATTTGGTATATTAGATCTCGGGGTGGGGGGAGTGTGGGGGGGGGGGGGGGAGTTCAGTCGGATTCAAGTTTGTTCAAATCAAGTCCATGGGGCTTTAACTTGAAATATGAGGAAATGTCTTTAAAAGTCTTTCATATTTGGTATGAATGCTTTCATATTGGGTGTACAACATCTTTAGGGGGATAGATTCAAGTTTGTACTAATCGGGTCCCTCAATTAGTATTTCGGCTCTCTATTGGAGCCCAAATTTTAACTTTGTGCAATTTGAGGAAATTTCTTTAAAAGTCTTCTTCTTCAGATCCACCAGACAGAATCCTTTAATGTTTGGTATACAAATCTATGGGGGTCAGATTTAAGTTTGTTCAAATCGAGTCTCTGGATTCATATTTGGGCTGCCTATGGGAGCCTGAATTTTAACTTCGTGCAATATGAGGGAATTTCTTTTAAAAAAAATTTTCTTCAGATTCACTAGTCAGAATCCTTTCATATTTGGTATGCAACATCTTGAGGTGGGTCAGTTTCAGGTTTATTCAAATTGGTTACCTGGGTAAATATTTTGGCCCTCTGTTTGAGCCCAAAGTTTAACGACATTTCTTTAAAAATCTCCTTCTTCAGATCCACCAGTCAGAATTCTTTCATATTTGGTATGTAACATCTCAAGGGGGATCAGGTTCAAGTTTGTTCGATTTGAGCCCCTGGCTTATTATTTGGGCTCTCTATGGGCAGGGATGGGGATGGCATGGGGAGCATGTTAGGTTCAGGTTTGTTCAAATCGATTCCTTAGTGTTTTTCCATAAAATTTGCCTTTCATGACTTCATTCCTTTGTAGTGTTGATGAACCATGTATAACTGAATGTGACCCCAAATACTTCTTTGAACCACTTTTGCAGGTGATTGATTAAAGCCGGGTCTCTTGTTCAGTCAAGTTGTGACGAAGTCAAGCTCGATTTATAGCTTGGTGAATGGCGGGCGGGCGTACACAATTGGTTTCCGGACGATAACTTGATAATGGTTCGATCCACGTTCATGACACTCCATAGGTAGGTTGGGATCGGTGAGTGGAAGAACCCTATTTATTTTGGACTTGCTTGGTCAAAGGTCAAGGTCACAGTGACCAAGAACATAGTAAATCAAAACAATTGGTTTCCGGATGATAACTTAATAATCATTCTACCCATGTTCGTGAAACTTCATAGGTAGGTTGGTATCAATGATAGACAGAACCCTATTTATTTTCGACTCGCTAGGCGAAAGGTCAAGGTCACAGTGACCTTCAACATAGTAAATCGTAAACAATTGGTTTCCGGATGCTAACTTGACTACGGTTGAAGCCACATTCATGAAACTTCATAGGTAGGTTGGCCTAGGTGAGTGAAAGACCCCCTATTTATCTTGGACTCCCTAGGTCAAAGGTCAAGATCATAGTGACCTTGAACATAATAAATTGTAAACAATTGGTTTCCAGATGATAATTTGACAATGGTTCCTGAAACTTCACAGGTAGGTTGGCATTATTGCAAGAAAGAGCCCTATTTATTTTGGAATCAGTAGGTCTAAGGTCAAGGTCACAGTGACCCGTCACATAGTTGTAAACAAATGGTTTCCAGACAATAAGTTGATAATGATTAAATCCACTTTTGTGCTGTCACAACCCGACATTGGATCGGTGATCCTATCAGATTTTTTTTTTGATGGGGGGAGGGGGTGGATGTGCTCCAGAACGTCCTCATGGCTGCGCCACCATGCCCCCACTTGGACAATCTTCATTAAGTGCCTTGCCCAATGACACAACGCAGTTACCCCTGCAGGGGATCTAACTGTGGATCTCTCGGCTTGGTGTTAGTAGTAGATCATGTACCCGATCGACCCACATTGGTCGGATCTCATGTGACGTCATAGGCACATGGCCCAGTTACTTCATTTTTGGTTGTCATGGTAGCCCGCGTGAGGGCCATCTTGTGACAACATTTCCATAGTGATACGTGGTCCTAGTGTGCATGCGCAGCGCGATTTGTTGAGGTGAGACGAGTGTACGTCGTCCATTTTGTATATCTGAGACCGCCATCTTGGTTTCTGTGGTAGCACATGGTTGCTATGTGCCCCAAAACCTTCTAATAGGAAAGGGGTGTGTTCGAAGGGTGTGTTCGATTGAATGGGAGTGAATTTAAGTACAACAAACAACCCAACAATCCCTCTAAATAATCCAAAACTACCGAGACGGACTTAGCAAACTCCAATCTAGGGCTTATAATAGTAGCACGTAGTGCTAAATGAATGATGAGAGGTCTCATGTGGATAAATTCATGTGAACTAGAATACATCGAATTACCATAAACATCCAGACAATCCCTCTTAACCATCAACATAACTTTATTTGGCACGGATTCCTCAATTTTGGGCTTAAAAGAGTAGCATGCAGTGCTTTAAGGTGCGTTTCCTGGTATGAGTAATTGTTCTTGTTCGAATACTTTGTAAAATTACCCAAATAAATCCAACAGTTCCTTTTCTAGTGCGGATTTTCCATTAAATATTCGGTTTCTGTCTGTTGTCCCCGAGAATTCTTCTTTTTGCCCAACAATAGACGCATTTCTTTGTATAAGAGTGACTTTGTTGTTTCGGATGTGCTTCATAGTCTCGGTATTTTATCTTTCCCGATATATTCTGTGGTTTATCCTTCTATTTGCCTTTTACTGGTCCCATTTCTGCCTATCCCAACAGTCTGTTTTTGCCTTTCCTGTGTTTAACGAAGTCCTGTATGATCCTCAAACCCAAAATTCAATCAAGCAGGGATAGGTATTATTTGAACGACTCGAATCTTATTGAGCAAATAAGCTTTTGAGCAGTTACTGAAAAAATCATTGCTCGAACGACTCAAATCCCATTAAGCAAATGAGTATCGAAAGAGCGATTTAATTACGATTCTTAATGCTCATCGGGGTATAGGAGGATACCTATGACATGATGATGTAGTACTATATATACCTGATGGTAATTAGCTCCTAGCATCTGCCCAGTTCTAGACCTCTCCGTGATCTTCATATCTCCAACACCACTATTACTGATTTTTCCAATATTGCCATCGTCTGACCTATGATTAGCTTTTACAGTAGTCACCAAATCCTGTAGTTTTCTTCCACTCTTGCAGCCTTGTACCATTACTAGCACTAGTGCCGGCTTGCTAACCATCTCAGATTGCTCGAAAGACCAGAATCCCATCGAACAAATGAGCCATAGAGTTATTGCCTGAACGAGTGACTCCACATACGACTCTTTTGCTCGTCTAGGTATTGATGGATGGGAAGGATCTTGGGAACTAACAACGTGATATAATAACTTTAGGTATTGAAATTGATATACAATCCCGCCCATGATATGACCTTGGTTTTGGGAAGTGTTGGTAAACCCCTAATGAATCAATTTGCCATTGAATTATGATCTTTTGTCAGTTTAATTCAAAATTTCTCGATTGCCATATTTGTCGCCACATTAACATATGACCATACATGTGTGGTTCTGTGTTTTTGCATGTCGCTGTACAACACGTTTTGGCAAATTGTTATATTTCACATAGCCGCTGCTATTTCTGCGATATACACGATAGCTTTCCTGAAAAATCTTTCTTGGGGGCCTGCAATATTTACCGAAAGTAACAATATTGGGTGTGCATCATTACGTGTCACATATTTTCATATTGCGATGGCAATACCAGTTGCAGTCTTTTCTCCTCATTAATGGTTGTCTCTTTATATAAGACACCTCTGACCATTTTCAACCTGTCAAAGCTTCTGTACATCGCAGTATGGAAGGATGAATGTGACATCTTGGCTAATATTGGTCTCTGTTTGTTGGTTACTGATGATTACCAGGTGCTAATAACAGTATTATCGACCTAAGCTCTCCGTATGTCATGGTTCTTTAGCTGCAATATACTTTGACCCAAGATTTGTGTAGCTGGAACAATACTTTCAGACATTGACAAATTTTCAATAAAACCATCCTGTTGAGCACTATTACAAATAGCTTGTATAGCTTCACCATTGATTAAATTGGCTTCTGTTGCAAAGAAATCTGGTTCTGTATTAGTAGGATGTCTGGAAAGTGTATCAGCATCTTTGTTAACCCTTCCAGGATGATACAGGATGTCAAAGTCGAATTATGATAATGATGCAAGCCATCTATTACCAGTGGCATCTAGCTTGGCTGTGGTTAACACACATGTTAAGGGCTTGTTGTCCATAAATACAGAAAAGTTCCTTCCATATAAGCAGTCGTGAAACTTGTCACAAACAGACCATTTTAAAGCTAGAAATTCTAGTTGTGAGCTGGATAATGTTGCTCAGGTCTGTTGAGACCACGACTGGCATAACTAATCACCCTCTTAGCGTGTCCATGGGTTTGGTAAAGTACAGCTCCAAGTCCTCTTTGACATACATCAGTGTGTAGCTCAAAGGTTTTTGAATAGTCTGGATAAGCCAATACAGATGGAGTTGACAGCATACAATTTAGCTGTTTAAATGCATGGCCTTGTTCTTCACCCCATTTCCATGTAACTGTCTGGGTTGAATTGGATTTCTTCTTTCGGAATTTCTTTTTGGGCTTAGGCATCAGTTCTGTAAGGGGTTTTGCTACCTTTGAGAAATTCTTACAAAACTGTCGGTAATACCCTGTGAAACCAAGGCATTTTCTGACTTGTTCAGCATTGGTAGGTTTTGGTCATGATACAGTCTGCTCAATCTTGCTGGAATCAGTCTCAATTCCATTCTCTGATACCACGTGACCAACGAATTTTATCTTTTTCTTGAAAAAGGAGCACTTCTTGGAGAGAGTTTTAATCCTGTTTCCCTAAGACGATTAAAAATCTTCTCCAGTCGTTCCATATGCTGTTGAATGTCGTCAGGAAATATGATCAAATCATCTAAATAGATGAAACATATTTTTAGGTGCAGTTCTCCAAACCATTGCTCCATGACCCTCTGATACGTAGTAGGGGCATTGGCCATTCCAAATGGGAGCCTATTGAATTCAAAGAAGCCCAAGGGCCCTACAGTAAAGGCCGATCTCTCCTTGTGATCCTCTTCTATATCCACTTGATAATATCCGGACTTCATGTCGACCACACTGAAGTATTTTGCACTGGCAAGTGAATCCAGCACCACGTCGATCCTTGGGAGGATATAACTGTCCTGAATGGTCTTATTATTTAGTGTCCTATAGTCTATGCACATTCGGAGTTTGCCATCTTTTCACCGAGCCAACACCACAGGTGATGCATATGGCGAATGTAATGAACGAATAACTCCACTAGCTATAAGCTGCTGTAGATGTTCCCTTACTTCTTCAAACATTGACGGTGGTATACGCCGGTATCGCTGCTTGAAGGGAATATTATCTGTCAGATGTATTTGATGTTTCACCTTGCTGTAATAGCCATATACAAAACTACATGTATGTTTCAATGAGTCGTTTTGTATTCAATGAGTCAGATGTGCATAGGAAGAAAACGTTGAGACCGAAGGTCGAGATGTTTTCTTTCTACGCACATCTGACGAATTGAATACAAAATGACTCATTGAAACATGCATGTGGTTTTGTATTTATTACATGACCCAAGCACCTACTGACCTAATTTTCTTTTCTATCAACGATGGTAAACACCATGCACTTTATGCAGTCGCATTGCATAAAAAAAGTCCCGGTTGGAACAGGTTGGTGTGCAATACGGAATTCCGTATTGCACAGCCATATTGCATGCCGTATTGCATAAGAGAGACTGCATGGGCATGTAATAAAATATCAGTGTCACTAGTTGGAAAAACATCTTTGTAATGTTCAAGTAAATCACAAAACTGTGTGTGCTGTTCAAAAGGTAGGGATTCTGTAGCTATATCAACACTTGATATAAATGATTTCAACTTTGATTTCTCTTCATTGCATTCTCTCTCCTTCCACCTGTGTTCAAGTTCTACTGGCTGAACTTCACACAGCAATTAGGTGGAATAGTTAAAATCTTCATAGAGCAATTCTAAACAGGGACCTCAACCTGAGTGTTGTCTCTTCCAATGTATGGAAACATAACATAGATGGACATACATCCAAGTCCTTCATAAAAATGGCATCTGTAGTTGGTTCAAGTATGGCATGCATTGGAATATAATCTATGACCTTGGATATACAACCAGAAATGGTAGCTGTTGTATTTGGTAGAATAGTTATGCTTTTATTTTCAGAGCATTTAACATTACCAATCACATTATTTCGGCATTTCAAACTTTTTTTGTCTTTGTAACAGACACCGAAAACTGATCTGCTAGTGGCTTGACAGATTTGAATCCTGGAGAAATCTTTCACCATGTGAAGCTTTACAGCCCTGTAAAACAATATTCAACACATTTGTCCCAACAAGTAATGGGTTTCCTGTGTTGTATGTATTGGTTGGTACAACAGGTGCTAAACAAGACTGTGTGGTACCTCCAGGAATACCACAGAATTTAATTTCAATTCCAATAAACCCATCATAAGGCAGTGGCTGCCCATCAGAACACTCTACATGTAAAAGGCTTGTGATTGGTTGGATTGGTATGTCCAACAAATGCTGGTCATAGAAATGACAAGAAATGGTGGTTACTGTGGAGCCAGTATCCAGCAAAGCCATGGTGTCAATTCCATTAACTGAAACAGTAGTACTTTCACCCACTAAGGCATGTTTTGTATACAGGCTGGTATCAGCAAACTGTTGGCCTATGAATCGCCCCTCATCATAGACCGATTTCTGTTTAAAGGTTGTCTTCCCTGTGGTTGTCGCCTTTGATGATTGGGCATAACTCGACACCCAACTTGTATGTGACCTTTCTGCCCACAGTGGTAGCAGGTTACATCGAGGTTGTCTTGCTGGCACCGCCCTGTGCACATCTATCCCTCCCATTGTGGTAAAGTTGCTGTCTCTGATGCTGGTCATCATATCTGGCTCTATAATTATTGACTCGTCCTCTGTTTGGCTGTGTCCATGGCTGGTGAGTTTTCTCCAGATGATGTTTTTCAAATTTTGTTTTTAATTCTTTCATTTCAGTACGAAATTGATTTACAACGCCGGTTAATGTTTTAATAGAGTCACCAGGGACTGCACTTGCAGCCATACTAGGAGTTGTACATGTTTTAAATTGAGGCTCTAACCTCCTTAATTCCACCCTCAAGTGGTCAAAGTTTGTACACTTGTCAAACTTATATCCAGCTATTGACTTCAAGTGTGTATCAAGTCCAGCATATAATGCTGAACACAACATTTACCTGTTTCAATAAGTTTTGCAAGTAAATCTTCAAGCCTATTTGCAAATGAGGATACATCCTCTGTTTCACTTTGTTTTGTGCTATAAAACCCAGATAATTTTGACTGATATATATCAACTGAGCCAAATACAGACTCAAATTTTACAAGAATGTCATCAATTGTGACATGTTGACCCATATGCATTAGCATGCGTGCTGCCGCATCACCCTTTAGTGATCGCCGTATTGCTTGCAATACATCAGCAGTAGAATATATTAGGTCATTTACTAAGCAGGTCACCTTTTATTTCCAGAGATCAGAATCTGCATCTTTGGACCCTTTTTCACCAGGGAAAAATTATATTTTTAAAGGGGTTTGATGATAAGTAATATGTGATTTATCAGGTTTTATATTTGGTTTAATATCTACACCAAGTTCACAGAAGCAACCATGTCAACCATCCATTGTTTAAGATCTTCTGGCGAATCAGTTTTAGGTTTGACCTCTAAAGAGCTAGAAGCAGCTGAAAGTTTTTGTAGTTCATCAGAATCCATTTTTTAAAATAGACACAGAAATAGTATAAAATATTTGTACTAATTAGTAATAATATACCAAGTAGTAGTGTACAATATGTGTACTAATTAGTAATAAACAATTAACCACACTATAATGTATGCTATAAATATTATAAACTCATTTATACTATACTACTAATAATTGAATAACCTGAAAAACACATGTTCAACAAAAATTTCAAATTGGAACATGAAAACTAATAACTATTTTTCCTTGCTGAAAGTGTTAGTCAGATCAAACAAAAACAATCTTGAAAAAAAAAATCAAATTCTGAAAATAGATGGCATTCCAAATTCACACACAAGCTGGAAAATGTTTAGAAAAAAACTAGAGTTATCTGGAATAAAAATAAATCCATTTTTGTATCTGAAACAATTCGAAATCTATGCTTTCCTGTAAAGTTAATCTATAAAAATGCACAGTGGTGTGACAAGATGAGATTTAGTGTGCAAGGAACAGTAACGTGTGCACTTGCATTGTAAATAAACTAAGTTAAACCCCCCCCCCCCAAAAAAAAAAAATTCTGAAAATATTATATTCAATGTATAAAGTACAGGCACACGTACACAGCACCTCTATGCCACATACGGTCTACTATTACTGTATACAAAGAAACAAACAAACAAAAAAATAAATGAGGTCCAAACGAGGACACTGCTACAAGCAGGACATTATTTTTGCAAGAAAAGTAACTTCATGGATGTTGCATAAAAAAATAATTTTTAATGCAATAAGAAACGGAAATTTCTCAGATTTGATCAGAAGAAAAAACAAATTCCCCAAACTATAACATTGCCAATATTTGGGTAAACAGTCTAGTCAAGTGTTTTTATGATGCAGTATCACTAAGTCAATGTCGCAAAAAAAATAGCAGTCAGCTTTTAAACAATGTGGAATTAGGTCATTGAGACACTAAGTCTCTGAGTCAGTGTTGCAGAAAACTAGCGTCAGTCACAGTCTAAGGTCTATGGAACTGTCTGAGATGTCATCATACAGAGATGGAATGATCACACAAGTATCAAGTCAGTAGCCACTGGAAGATTCATTGTAGAAATATCACAATGGAATGGTTTCCCATCACTTCGAAAATAATCACAATTTCGAGACATTTCACGTTGGGCGCCATTTGTACCCACCTTGGCCCAAGAAAACACAAATGGGGGCAGATAAAGTTTTACGTAGGTTCATTTATTATTTCCTTGCTAACTGTGATTAAAAAGTACAAGCAGCATTTCAAATGCTCATCAGGTAAACATGAAGTTCAACAGGTTACAGTCTAACATTCAAACGAACTCTGAAAGTAAAAACAATAAAACTCCACAAGCAACTATCAGATATCTGGATTTCGGTGTATAGTATACGAGCAACACGTAAACAAAGCTAGCAGTGCAATATCGCTGAAGTATGGCATGGGTTGTTACACTTCACTGGAATAAGCTCATTCCGGTGAGGCACAACAATCAATGCCATATTACCATATCCAAAAAGCACTACTTACCACAAAGAATAATTGGCAGTGAAATATCACTGCAAAGAGGCATGGGTTGGTATACTTTGCACTAATGAGCTCAGTGGGGCTCATTCCAGCGAAGCATAGCAACCAATGTCAATACAACATGTGGAAAATACTAATCACCGCAAAGAATAGTTTACATCCAGAATGCATGACAATAATTACCGCTACTCCTTTCTATAAGAATGAAATATTCAAGACCACAGTGACCCAGAAATGTAACACACGAAGGCATACAAAGTACGCATTACCTATTACGTAACCTCAGTTATAAACAGAACCTACTTATTCAAATACACATGAATATATATGACTGAACTTCAGTTGAATGCTATTTACATGCCTGCACTGGCACATGTTGCCAGCAGTAATTATATTATCAATCTTAGTATTGCGATGAATATTTGTGCTACGACAAATGACACCAACACGGGAATTTGTACACAAAATGACCGTACTCGTCTGCAGCAGAGATCTCAAATAACAAACATTCTTACTGATATGCAAGTAGGGTAATGGGTTAAATAATAGATGCATACCCTCAGTGTGACGAGTTCACGGACGTGTGTCGATACTGGACATCTCACGACATATGTGCTGGTATTTCTTGGATAGAATAAAATATGTTCCTTAGAATTGTGACGGGTGGAAAGGGTTAAAGTACCAAGCATCTACAAATGCATCCACAGCGACGTGAGATTCGGCACACTCTGCTTTCGCGGAATGAACCGAATCACACAGCGCTGGGGATAACATCAGGAATAAACTGTATAGATACATTTTTATTAAATTTGAGAATCCAATCGCAAAATATTCTTTAAATTTACTAGCAAATACGAAATTAAAGCAGCGATTAACGATTTACGACACCGAGCCTTAAAAACGAAAACTACTTTAAACAAAACTTACATTGCGGCAGTTTAGTGGGTTAAAATATCGTTTAGTCAGTACAGGAGATTTAAAACTGAACATCAAAGGGATTAACTAATGAGAAATTAGTCAATGAGTGTTCAGTGTATGCAGTGAGTGAATCATGATAATATGCAAATACAATAATGAACTCAATGAGTTGAAACAATGGTGAACTGTAACTGATCAGAAAGAAATTAACCTTCTGTAATCTTTATCTAGTGAATACTTGTGATATTAACACTTTACCCAATTAACCCTTTACCCAACGAATCGCCCGCATCCGCCCGCGTAATATGCAAATTGAGCAGTTGAAAAAATATTATTTTTCAAAAAATGTCAACAAAACCATATCATGTGACCCCTCATTGGAACGAGCTCATTGAGCTCGTTCCAATGAGGGATCACATGATATGGTTTTGTTGAAATTTTTTGAAAAATTGAAAAAAATGATATTTAAAATAATAAATTTTGATATCGTCGGCGTTGGTTAATGGGTTAAGGCTGAAATAAATTCTGCTGGAAATAAAAACCCCAAATATTAATATTTAATTTCAAGACCTATGAATTCAAATACTGCGATGCACCTAGAATAAAAAAAGTTTAGAAAGCTGTACTTTAACTCTGCCACAATAATTTGAATGCATAGGCTTTATTCTAAAAAAAACGTTCACACTGTTTTGAAGCCATAGGGTTATGTAAAAGCAACTTTTTGTATATAAATTGGGCAAATGAATACTTACCCCATAATTATATTTATGGTATGGAGTTGATACCAACTGCAAGAGGAGGTTCTAAGCTATGCTATGAAGGTTGCACATACACAAAGGAGTGGGAACCCCACACATCAAAGTGTTGGGGAAGTGTAAAGGTCAGTCATGTAACGGCGCTGTGGTCACCGATATACTGATCCAAACTGAATTAGGGAAGAAAGAGCACAACCACCCACAACCACAACCAATGCACTTATTGAGATAGGTAAAGTGAATGCATCCCCCACGCAAACAGCAACCAGTACCAATTGCAGAGGAACGCCAGCCAGATATTATCAGATGATGTGGTTGATACAACAGGCAATGTTCGTTCTGCTTTAGGCAAAATCGACTCTGTAAAACGTACTCTTCGCAGGCAGAAAGCTAAAGGTAACCCTGTAAATCCACAAAAGACTTCTGAGCTTGTGATAGATGGTGAGTGGTTAACAACAAGTGGTGCGAATCCAGAGAGATTTCTGATTTATGACAATGGTATAGATTTCAGGAAACGCATGCTAATCTTTGCAGCAGACCGTTGTGTCATACAATCAGCTGTTCTGACACCTGGGTAATGGATGGTACATTTGATGCAGCACCTAGTGTCTTTACCCAACTATATGTAATACGTATACTCCTGGGTAATAGCTCTGTCCGTTGTGTGTATGGGTTATTGGGTGAAAAATGTCAAGTTACATATTATGAATTTATTAGGGCTGTGCTGGAACATTGTAATGTGTTAGGATTGCAGCCTGACCCGAGTGTTATTATTACAGATTTTGAGAAAGCAGTTATGAACTCAGTTACAGGTGTTTGTGGTTCCCATGTTCGAACCAAAGGGTGTTTTTATCATCTGACACAGTTCACGAGAAAGGTACAATCACTAGATCCAGTAACTGTGTATCTTCAAAATGAAAATGTAAGATATTTTTGTGATATGTTTGATGGCCTTGCCTTTTTGCATGTTGATAGTGTACAAAACGGCATGAATTACTTACGAGAAAGAATTCCTGAGGGATTTCATGAGATGGTGGATTATTTTGACAAAACCTATGCGACAGGGTCATACGGCAGCGTGCAGCTACCAGCTAAATTTTGATGGTATACTCCCACCATTACGAATGCGTCACACTCCTATGTTTGAATCATTGGTTTGGAATGTTAATCAGACAACACGAGACAGTTGATCTCGTACCAATAACATGTGCGTGGCATGGAATCGTGGTTTCACTTTTCAAGTCGAACATTCACATCCAACAATATGGACACTGATCAGAGCCCTTCAGAGAGATTTAATCTCTGTAGAGAGTAATATTATGATTCATATTGAGCTACATGTATATTGTGTTATATTAGATGTCACGTGACTTTCCCGCGTTCTGATTGGTTGAACAGAAACACCCTATTTTCCGATAGTTCGTCAGCGAAATCACACAGACCTACTATCATTTTTGAAAAAAGAATAGTGCACGGTAATAGTGCACGGTTATAAATAGTAACATTCGAATTCGCTTAGAAAATTCCATTGAAGCGTAAATACTTTACAAGACATCTCGTCCCACATACATTATTACATTTAGTTTGGAGAAATAAAAATATGTGTATCGTATCTTTCGTCAAAGCTTTTATTTTTACCGTGGCCGTATTTCGGGTAGAATTATTCGACAGAAATCTGGGTTGCCTGTTTTAGATTCTCGAGAAATCAGCAGTGATCTTGACTCTCTTTTTTACGAAATGCGAGGCAGGCAGCTCGTGAAGCAGTGGGCATTTTTCAACCCATATGTTTTTAATTCATGTTTGGTGAGTTAATAAATACATCAACTTGAACCGTTTTTAACTCGTTATTTACCAGGAATGAGTTCACACTTTCCCTTTTTCCAATTCTTGTGCAAAGCGTGCATTTTATCTCTCGTAGTTCATCTCTAAATTAGCGGTCTTGCTTAATTTCGTACCCGGAACAAATTTTCTTTACGTGCCGGTACTTATATTTCTCACAATATTTGTATCGTCTGCTCTACTTGTTCATAAATTTGAAGTAATTTTATCGTGATTTAGTGTTTTTGGGGCCAAACTATGTCTACCACGGCTACCCACAGCAAGAGAATTGGTGAAGATGATGCTGAGATGTTTGGGTATGAACATTTGGACTCGAAAAAACTAAAGAAACAACAAAATTTGCTTTGACTGTGCTTCATTCTTTTGCAACTGAAAAAGTGATTCAGTCTGACTTGCTAGAAATGCCGCTCGATGATCTGAATGATCTTCTTCTCAATTTCTTCGTGAATGTCCGCACAAAAACTGGTGAACTTTATACAAAGTCAAGTTTATTTGTGATCCGACAGGGCATTAACAGCTACCTCAAAGATAACAGAAAAATAGACATTAATACAAATGAAAAATTCTCAGATGCTAAGAAGGGAGTTCAAGGCCATGTTAAAGAAAAGTCGCAGCGAAGGGAAGGGGAATGTAACTCATAAGTCCGCCATAAATGAAAATGATTTACAGTTACTTTATAACAGCAAAGCTTTTGATACTTGTGTTCCAGCTGGACTTGTTTCGAAAGTTTTTTTTCGAAATAATATTGTATTTTTGTCGACGTGGGCGTCAAAACTTACGTGAATTAACACCCGAACACTTTGAAATTAAAAAAGATGGCAATGGAATATTGTTCGTTAAAAAATGCAAATTCGAGAAGGAGAGAAACTACCAAGGTGATGATACACGCCTTGCACAAGAAGAATCTGGGGAGTTTAATGTATGCCACAGGTGGGCCTTTCTGTCCAGTTGAACGTTTTCAGAAATATTTGCAGAAAAGAAATCCTAAGTCACATGCATTGTTCCAGCATCCACGTGATAGTTTTTATGATGAAGATCCCATTTGGTTAAAACATGAGCCAATGGGAGAAAACTATCTTGGAAATTTCACGAGCATTATTTCCAAAAAGGCCCATCTGTCTCAGAACTATACAAACCACTGTATTCGTGCTACTTCAATTTCAATTTTAAGTCAAGCTGGATTCGAAGGCCGACAAATCAGAGCTACTAGTAAACACATAAATGCTGAATCACTCTTAACCTACTGCAAGACTTCTGATAAACAAAAGAAAACTATATCAAATGCACTGTCCAATGCTTTGTCCACTGATAGTTGTAATGCTGAAAATTCGACAAATGTTCCGCAGGTTCAAACTGTCAGTTCATGTTCGAATTCTACACAGGCTGTTTCAGGTGTGACCCCTCACCAGATGGATAGTTTGGCATCTGTCAGTGATGCAGACTGGGGTTCAGACACACCAGACTCTGTATTAGTTCAGGCAATTGACTCTATGGCCCAGACAAGGAATGAACTCTCTTTGCGCACAGTAACAGTTAATCCAACCTACAACATCTGATTATTTCAGGAACAAGCCCCACGAAAGTGGTGTTTGTAGTAGTGTTGGAGGGGGGGGGGGGGGTTAATGGAATAATGGTATTGTGTTTCTTGGGGTTTTGGTTCTCTATCTCTCTATCCCAGAACTATGAGTGGCAAAATTAACTTAGTTTACCTGTTTAAACCCTGAACCATTTTCTTTTCTCTTTGGCTGTGAATAAGAATATTATCTTGCATATATGACCGATGAAGAACCCACCCCCCCCCCCACCCACCCACCCACACACACACACACATCTACTATAATAAATATAGCATGACTTTTCGTTGACTATGCCAAAATAGTGGTCCTCGAGGAGAGAATAGTCCCTCCGCTACGCGTCGGGACTATCCTCTCCTCGAGGACCACTGTTTTGGCATAGTCAACTCAAAGCCATTCTATATTTATTAAATATTGTGCATTATTGTTTTAGCTGTTTTCTCATTGAAAAACAATAAACAGTCAGATGGAAATATTATTGAAATTTTTATTTTTCGACTTTCTTCCCTGGTAAATTTCAAAACAAAAAATCTAGGAGAAACAGTCCTGGAGTGAAAATCTAGGAGAAAATGTCCGGAGGTGGGGGTCGGGGGCTGTTATTACTAACTAGAGGAAAGTGACCTGGGGAAGATGTCCTGAGGAAAATATCCTAGAGGAAAATGTCCTAGAGGAAGATATCCTAGGGGAAAATGTTCAAGAGGAAAATTTCCTAGGGAAACATGCCCTAGGGGAAAATGTCGTAGAGGAAGATGTCCTGGGTCAGATGTCCTAGGGGAAAATGTCCTAGGGGAAGATGTCCTAGGGGAAAATGTCCTGGGGAAAGATGTCCTAGGGAAAGATGTCCTAGGGGAACATCTTCTACGGGAAAATGTCCTATGGGAAGATGTCCTAGAGAAAAAAGACCTAGGGCGAGATGTCCTGGGGAAAATGTCCTAGGGGAAGATGTCCTAGGGGACAATGTCCTAGAGGAAAATGTCCTGGAAGAAGATGTTCTAGGGGAAGAGGTCCTAGGGAAAAATGTCGTAGGGGAAGATGTCCAAGGGGAAAATCTCCTAGAGGGAATTATCCTAAGGGAAGATGTCCCAGAGGAAAATGTCCTAGGGGAAGATGTCCTAAGGGAAGACATGCAAGGAGAAGATGACAAGGGGAAGATGTCCTAGGGGAAAATGTCTTAGAGGAAAATATACTAGGGGAAGATGTCCTAGGGGAAGATGCGTAGGGGGAAAAGTCCTAAACGAAAATATCCTAGGGGAAAATGACTTAGGAGAAAATGTCCTAGGGGAAGATGTCCTAGTGGAAAATGTCCTATGGGAAGATGTCCTAGGGGAAGATGTTCTAGAGAAAAATGTCCTCGGGAAATATGTTCTAGGGAAAGATGTCCTATGGAAAAATATCCTAGGGGAAGATGCACTAGGGGAAAATGTCCTAGGGGAAGATGTCCTAGGACAAGATGTCTCAGGGAAAATGTCCTAGAGGAAAATATCTCATGGGAAGATGTCGTAGGGGAAAATGTCCCAGGGGAAGGTGTCTAGGGGGAAATGTCCTAGAGGAATATGCCCTAAGGGAAGATGTCCTAGGGGAAGATATCCTAGGGGAAGTTGTCCTGCATGAAAATGTCCTATAAAAAATATCCTAGGGAGGATGTCCTAGGAGAAAATGTCCTAGAGGAATATGCCCTAAGGGAAGATGTCCTAGGGAAAGATATCCTAGGGGAAGTTGTCCTGCATGAAAATGTCCTATAAAAAATATCCTATGGAGGATGTCCTAGGAGAAAATGTCCTAGAGGAATATGCCCTAAGGGAAGATGTCCTAGGGAAAGATATCCTAGGGGAAGTTGTCCTGCATGAAAATGTCCTATAAAAAATATCCTAGGGGAAGAAGTCTTAGGGAAAAATGTCCTAGGGGAAAATGTCCTAGGGAAAGATGTCCTAGGGAAAAATGTTCTAGGGGAAAATGTTCTAGGGGAAAATGTCCTAGGGAAAGATGTCCTAGGGAAAAATGTTCTAGAGGAAAATGTTCTAGGGGAAAATGTCCTAGGGAAAGATGTCCTAGGGAAAAATGTTCTAGGGGAAAATGTTCTAGGGGAAAATGTCCTAGGGAAAGATGTCCTAGGGAAAAATGTTCTAGGGGAAAATGTTCTAGGGGAAAATGTCCTAGGGAAAGATGTCCTAGGGAAAAATGTTCTAGGGGAAAATGTTCTAGGGGAAAATGTCCTAGGGAAAGATGTCCTAGGGAAAAATGTTCTAGGGGAAAATGTTCTAGGGGAAAATGTCCTAGGGAAAGATGTCCTAGGGAAAAATGTTCTAGGGGAAAATGTTCTAGGGGAAGATGTCCTAGGGGAAAATGTTCTAGGGGAAGATGTCCTAGGGGAAAATGTCCTAGGGGAAAATGTCCTAGGGGAAAATGTCCTAGGGGAAAATGTTCTAGGGGAAGATGTCCTAGGGGAAAATGTCCTAGGGAGGATGTTCTAGGGGAAAATGTCCTAGGGAAAAATGTCATAGGGAAAGATGTCCTAGGAGAAAATGTCCTACGCGAAGATGTCCTAGGGAAAATATGCTAGGGGAAGATGTCCTAGGGGAGATTTGCTAGGTGAAGATGTCCTTAGGCAAAATGTTCTATGGCAAAATGTCCTAGGGGAAAATATCCTTGGGTGAAATGTCCTACACCCGGTAAAATTGATTAAATTACTTCTAGTACCAATCTGTGTCAGCCGCTTCTTTTCTTCACCCTAATTTGGGAAGGAGTGGTTATGTGTAGTTTATATTCTCGCCCGTCACGGGTTGTTCCGTCCCATTAATGGCTCGAACGTGGCAGTGTCAATCGTCATTTTTCAATGCAGAAAGAAGAAATTCTTTGGGAATATCCTGGTAAGTCGTAGGAAATCAGCGTACCTCTTGTAGAACGACGTTTGAAATAATGTAAATAGAAAACTGGGGGCCTACAAGCACTTCACAGACTTGTATGTCTCGTGTCCTTGTGTTGTTAAATTATTCGAACTTTTTGTGGTATCGTCACCCCTCCTTGACTCTGGACACAAGTCGTCCTTGATACTGGACACATGAGTCCTTCCTTTAACACTCTTAATCTCACACCACTAAGAAATAATTCAAAAGGTATGGTGTTTGTTTCAATTTTATCAATCTTCAAGGACACCTTGCCGATTTTCCCAATCACTATTTCTCTTAAATCGTTCAGTTGGTTCTCGTCAGAACACCGAAGTTAAGCACCGTCGAGCCCGGTTAGTGATTGGATGGGTGACCGTCAGAGTAATCAATCGAATCGGACTTGGGCAAATCACTTCACCTCGATTGTCCACATGGGGGCACGATGACTCCGTGTACTAAGGCGTACTGCATGTCGAAAATGCGGATGTCTTCAACAAATCTAACCCTGCCTTTGCTGCATTGCGGAGTTACGATGTTGCGGTGCTGGAAGCTGTTTGTCGTCTTGGCTCTCACCGGGTACTCCGGCTTCCTCCACTGTCACGACACGATATGACCTTGGCTGCTAATGTGTCGTTAAACCCCAATAAAAAAGAAATCGTTCAGCTGACTTTACA
Organism: Pictodentalium vernedei; assembly: GCA_031216915.1. Lineage (NCBI taxonomy): Eukaryota > Metazoa > Mollusca > Scaphopoda > Dentaliida > Dentaliidae > Pictodentalium > Pictodentalium vernedei. The sequence goes on along the minus strand of CM062295.1, from coordinate 12,184,263 downwards.
GCCTCTATTTTATGTTTTATTAGTGGTTGTTTGTGAGGATTTGTGAGAGTGTGATGGTTTTAAAAAAAAATCATTCATTACACATTCACAAACAATCCCTCATACCCTCATACGACATTTGAGGATACCTATGACATGCTATGTATCATTTGATGATATCCTTTGAGTATAACTATGCCATGGCTAAGTCATAGGTATCTGCAAAATTAGTTGAGGGTATAAGTGGTTTGAAAAAATTACTCACTACACCCTCACAAACAACCCCTTACTTCCTCTCAGACAACCACTGACACCCTCACAAACCCCACAAACAACCCCTGACACCCTCACAACTAACATTTCACACCCTCACAACCCTCCCAAACAAACCCTCACACCCTCACAAACCCTCACAAACAACCCCTCGTACCCTCATATGACGCAAAGAGGATTCTGTAACCACAGGCATATCATAAAATGGGATTCCGTAAGTGGAATTCTTATCTGTAACTCCGTGAAATGGGATCCATGATTTGACATAAGCATTCGAGGGCGAGCCATGGGCTTTTCGGTTTGAAGTTCAATGCCTTACCACTGACCCTCCACAATCCCTTTATACCTTGTAGCCGCATTGTGCGTGGACATCATTGCCCACTGAACACTGTACTGAAATGAAAAATTGTAACGTAAAATGTGTGAAATGAAAAAAAATATATATCAATACAATATTGTTTTTTTTTTTTGTTAAAGTCTATTAGATATCTTGGGAGCGCGGTGGCTCAGTTGGCAGAGGTGCAGGCTGCAAGCCGAGAGGTCCTCGGTTCGAATCCCACCTGCTGCAACCGCGTTGTGTCCTTGGGCAAGACACTTCACACCCATTGCCCACGTGGGGGCACGGTGACGTTGTGTACTAAGGCGTACAGCACGTCGATGGTGCACCTGTCTTCAACCAATGCTAACCCTGCTTGTATGGAGTTGGTATGTTGTGGAGCTGACAGTTGCTCTCCGTTGCTCGGTGGTTCTCTCCCGTTACTCCGGCTTCCTCCATCCGTAAAACTGTCATTGTCATGATTAACCACAGTGCAGAAATATATGACCTTAAACCCCAATAAATAAATAAATATCAAATTAGATATCTTGAAGGAAATATACTTTATTCAATGATGGTAATACGAAATGTCTCGGACTAAAAATTGAGCAAACGTTTACCCTTACGAACCAAGATGTCCTGTTATTATATAAATAAAGTGTTTATTTTCTTAACTATTCGGACCAAAACCTACAGTAGGTGTGGAGTGGACTGTAACCAAGCCACTCGGGGAGTGGAGTTATCACCCAAAGCATCACTTTCAAATTATGTACATGTGGACAAAAAGCATAAGCAGTGTTTCAGCCAATGGACCTCCGGGTATAACCCGGAGGTCCATTGGCTGGAACTTTGCTTGTGCTTGTCATGCTTTGAAACAAATCTGCAATTATTGCTTGGGTGGAATCTCCACTTTGCAGGTGATTCAGTGACAATACACTCTCCACGTACTGTAGGTCAGTTGTTTGTACAATGAGGGTAATTTTGCCAATAACGGCCACACAAATTGACTCTGACTTTATTAGTACAAACTTGTGAGCTGGATTATCCCTTTATCCGTTTGGGTAACTACTTTGGTTCAAATGTTTGTGGATCAATATTATCGCCATTTTCCTCACATGTCTCACAAGGATATTGATCGTTGATCAAAAATCTACTTTCAATACAAAAAGAGACTTTTCTATGAACTGTCAACCAACATTTCGACAACGTTTACTCATTACTTTAAACACAGGTCGTAAGGGGGTTAACTTACCAGCCAAGCTGTTGATAAAGTTATCAGACAGATATTTGGATGCATAGATACATATTGCCTTTTATCATATGAAATTTCCCTGTTTTAGATTTTTTGTCTTAACTGAATGCAATAACGTATCACAATGAAAGACCGTTGCCCTGAAGAAAATTCCGAAAACAAATAAGTTATCAAGTATGTATATATAATATTGGATCCATGTATGCATATACATGTATGTATGTGTGTCTGTGCATTACATAGGTGTATACACATATACGTATATGTATGTGTATGAATGCGTGGTTTCAGTGTATTTTGAATACTATTGCAATCTACCAGAATTATAATGATAATCCTAGAGGGGGTGATTACAAAACAGCCAGCCTGGCTATATCGCCTCCTTGCAGTTGTTTTCCCCATACTTATTACATGGTGTCTTTGATGTACAATCACTTATTATATGCTTAATTCATGTATCGTCTTTGTAACAATAATACTGCAGAAATAAACTATCTATCTATCTATCTATCTATCTATATCTATCTATCTATCTCGTCCGTTTTGTTCACTTTAAAACATTTGATATTTTGTTTTCATATTATTCAGTGATAAATAAAGCCTTCCATCAATTTCATTGGTCAATTTCAAAACTAGACAATTTGATTGGCTGAACAAAATACAACTGGGCCACATTTTCATAATTTGCATAATTAGAGTTGGGAGCTTTCATTGGTCAATTTCAAAACTGGACAATTTGATTGGCGAAACAAAATACAAGTGTGTCACATTTGCATAATTTCAGTAGGGAGAATTTACGTTATTTGTCCTGTTTAGGGTGGGTAATATTGTATTAATCTTTTACCTACAAGAAAAACGCCATTCATTTTTTTATATTTTCCCTTTTTGCTTCCAAAACATAGGTTATGACCCCTCATTGGAACGAGGTCGACGAGCTCGTTCCAATGAGGGGTCATAACCTATGTTTTGGAAGCAAAAAATGAAAATGTTTTGTTACACGAGGATGTTTTTTTCCAAGTGCCGTCTGCATCTAAAGTTAGGTGATGGGTTAAAGAGTCATACTAAGTGGCTAATTTGTGCGTGTGTGTGTCATATGATAAATAGAATATGAAATGAGTGTTTTTCCCATATAATATTTATGACACTCGTCCGAATATTCCGTTTGGGCTCGCCAGAGGCTCGCCAAAACGGAAAACTCTTAGACTCGTTTCATAAATATTATATGAGAAAAACACTCATTCCATATCGCTCTATTTCTCGAATTCGCCAACACATAAAGAACCGCGAAACAAATAATTAAGCTTGATAATTTATTTTTAAAAAAAGGCTTTAAAATCACAAAAGACTGTTATTTAGGTGAGGTAGGGGTGGGGGTTGGAGGAGTCTCCATTCTTTGTTACTTGGGGCAGTCCCGTTTGAAATTAACGTATCTACTTAGTGGCGGATCACCAAATAGAACAATTTGTGTTAAGGGATTTTTGATGACAGGGACAGGTTAGGTAATGTTTTCTTTAATATTCTGTTTACCACCATGCATCACATTAGCTTGGTAATGACGTTATAACATGGCTGCCACGCATGGATAATAACATTGTTTTGATCATGTGAATACACATCATGCATCAAATTACTAGGAGAATGGCATTACCAAACGGTATTGTGATTCTGTCGCCCATGCGTTATAATGGTCCTCAGACAAAATGACACGCAATACAAATTTAGTTATTTATTTATTTATTTATTTATTTATTTATTTATCTATTTATTTATTTTAATGTATTCTATTATATTAATTACGTTTATCTTTTTAATGGGGTTTAACGACACTGTCGACACGCAGGGTCACCTCCCGTCAGTCTGTTTTACGAATGGAGGAAACCGGGTTAGAACTACCCAGCAGTGGAGAGCAACTGTCAGAATCCCCAACGTACTAACTCTGCCTATGCAGGGTTAGCATTGGTTGAAGACATGTGCAGTACGTCTTAGAACACAACAACGTGCCCCCACCCACCCCCTACGAGGTCAATCGGACTTAAACTTGCATTTGACTTAGTGCGTTTTTGTTGGGAAACGGACGTGACAACCTTTATTTATTCCCAGTTCCTTATTCGAAATTCATTATCAACCGATTTTACAGGTTGATAACGAATGTCGAATAAGGAGCTGGGAATAAGTAACAATCCTTCCAGAAAACTGTTCCCGTATCTCTTACGCTCATTCCTGTCAATTTTTTCTCTTATACTTCTTGCATCCTCCCAAACGACCCCGACTCCCCTGCCCCCCCCCCCCCCCCCCCCCACCCACACACGCAGTTCGTTGGACAGAACAACTTGGGCGTGGAGCTGTATCCACAAGAAATATTATAATCAAGACCTGCTTTGTCCATCAATGTCTTAGCTTCCCACTCTTGTGTCGGTCTATCAGAATATCTAATATTTTTCCATTTCTTTTGCCGAAGTTCTGAATTATCTCTATCAACATGACACTTTCCCACTACAATGGCCCGTGCGAGACACATTGAATCATTAACATTTTTAATTTCAATAATACTTTTCTTGTTTACAAGCATTTTATCAATAGATAAAAATGAAATTGGTGCATTTCCTCCATACCCTTGTGGTAGAGAAGTGTGTGTTATTTCTGAAGATAATTGCCCATCATGTATAGTAATGTTATCATTTGATTGTACAACTTTTTCTATTTCATCTAATATGGTGTTACTAGTGACAACCGAAGCCCTAGAAAATGGGATAAATATACCTATTTCCAACCCTGGGTGGTTAACTGATACTCTCATCGGATCGTTGTCTTCTATAGCACATTCTTCTTTAATATTTTTCACCATACTTTCAAATACTTTTTCCAAGGATGTCAAATGGATTCTTCTGATTAATTCTACACATATGGGATTTGGAATGGAATTTTCTTGGTGTTCTTTGTGGAAGAGGGTGGATGTGTACAAATCTCTTGCTGTTTCTACTCTCTGTTTCTGGTTGTGTTCTTCTACTTCACTCTCTGTCTCGTTGTATTCTTCAATGGCTCTCTTCATCTTTTTCTTCTGTCTTCTTCTCTTATCAACTGGAAAGCTGTGAAAATATGTCTTGCCTACTTGGTTGCCCAAAACAAGTGTGAAACAGCCCAAGATTCCCCACCTGCTGGTTTGCTCCTTTAATAAATGTTTTCATACACAACTGAACTGAAACGTCATTATCTCAAAAGTGTTATGATTGCACATTGCACAAAATGTTAAGAACATTGGTAAATTATGTACTCAAAACGTTTTTTATCTATCCACCAACTCTATGGGAAATTCCTACAGTACGTGGAGAGTGTATTATCACTAAATCACCCACAGAGTGGAGATTCCATCCGAGCAATAATTGCAAATTTGTTGCAAAGCATAACCAGCACCAGCAAGGTTTCAGCCAATGGACCTCCGGGTTAAACCCGGAGGTCCATTGGCTGAAACATTGCTTCTGTTTTTTTGTCGATATGTACAAAATTCCAAAGTTATAGCTTGGGTGATAACTCCACTCCGCGGGTGATTTAGTTACAATCCACTCTCCACGTACTGTATGGTAAATATTTTACAGCTTTTAATTGTTAGTGTATCTTTCAATCTGCATCCGTATTAAACTCACTAAACACACTTAACAAAAAGTTGGTTCTTATCTGTAGGTCACTGAGTGCAAAAGATAGCAAAACTGTTTGTAACCAAATGAATGTATATTTAAACAATAGTCTGTCAGTGTATTTTATGGAATGCCTGTGTTGAATAAGGATTTGGGTTTCTTTTAACAGATAACAACAGTCCATAACATTTTAAAGTTCTAACCGATTGTATCGCTTAAGATATCATCTTAACCTGCAGTTCACAAGCTTTGCAATGGTATATAATATGTCCAGATAGAATAATTATGAGCGAAGATATTCGAATAAATATGTGAAAGGATGGGATATGGTGGGAGTGCTTGACCCGTTGTTCTAAAAAATAATAAATTGTTCTGCTGTTAAATGCATGGTATAAGTCGTGGGAAACTCATTTATTTCAAAAATCAAGTTGGTCGATCACATTTCATTGATGGAAAATAATATTTTGTTGGCAGTATTACGCCGGCGTAGCTGTCAATATAACACTCAATGTTAAATCAGTATTGATTTTTTGATTTGCAGAGCAGTGGTTATTTTCAGCGAAACCAGTTCCCAGAAAATGACGTTGTGTTTCGTGACGTTTAGTTTCCAGGAAATCGACTCTAACACCTAACATTGCAATTTAACAGTGAATGCACTGGTGGCAAGGGTTCTTTCCAACAATTAATCAAATAGTATGTTTGATCTGCACATACCAGAATATACAGATAATCATCGTAAAATAGGTGACAGCAGTCGCATTCAGCAGCGTAAGTGTTATGGCGTCGAGTGTAAACGTTGAAGAACGTGAGTTGAGCTTTTTGGGATCTCATTACCAAATAGATATGGGGTGTAGTATGTTCTTCAATGGAGAATTCAACAGCTTCATTATCAGTAATGATATCATTTAACTAAGAAATGAACTCAAATGAGCTGCTACTCTACATCTCATCAAATGTAAGTGTGTTAACCATAGTTGTATGTCAGGTACATTTGAGGGAAAGGTTGCAGGACCCCGGTGCAGGACTCCGGAAGTGACGTCATGTCACGTGACCCAGTGGCGCCATGTTGGGTTGTCATGGTAACCCGCGTGAGTGGCCATGTTGTGACGTCATCTCCATAGTGATACGTGGTATGAGTGCGCATGCGCAGCGCGTGTTTAGGGTGATACGTGTTTCTGTCGTCCATTTTGTATACTGGAGGCCGCCATCTTGGTTTCTATGGTAGTACGTGATTGCTATGTTACTTAAACCCTTCTTATAGGAAAGGGGTATGTTCGGAGGGTGTGTTCCTTTGTAGAAGGGTATATCTAATTACATGTACCACAAACAAGCCGACAATCTCTCCAAATCACCAAAATCCATCCCAACTTTTTCTATTTCGAATTCTTTCAGAATTCTCTGCTTCTATCTATATATACAATAGTTTTCGTCTACCTAGGCATGTTCCTTTGTTCTGGAGTATACTCCAGTAGCGTAGAAGAGCCTATTAGTTGGAACAGTTTACCTTATCGTTACTATATTTAGCAATTTCTGGTCTATTCTTGTTAGTACTGACCCTATTCCAAGTACTCTTGTTGTTTCATTTATCTAACTAACCAATCAGATTGCTTCAAGCCCCGTAATGTCTATGCAGAGTTATCTTCCTTGTGTATAATAAAAGCCTATATCCTATGGCCATATTCCCAGGAACCTCTTTTTTCTGAAACATCTGTGGCTATGAAATCTCTTTTTTGTCATATGAGCCCATGAGGGCTATGTAAAAGCCCTCAATGAATCCTCATTTATTATCCCTCATACCCTCATTGAATTTTGAGGTTAAGAGGATCTTGAAAAATCCCTCAATGAGGTATAATTTACTACGACTCTTACCCTCATTTCAGTATTTAACAGGTATATCCTATGGAATCCCATTTTGGAAAACGCCTGTGGCTATGGCATCCCTTTTTATTTATCTAACTAACCAATCAGATTGCTTCAAGCCCCGTAATGTCCATGCAGAGTTATCTCCCTTGTGTATAATAAAAGCCTATATCCTATGGCCATATTCCCAGGCACCCCTTTTTTCTGAAACATCTGTGGCTATGAAATCTCTTTTTTGTCATATGAGGCCATGAGGGCTATGCAAAAGCCCTCAATGAGTACTCATTTATTATCCCTCATAGCCTCATTGAATTTTGAGGTTATGAGGACCATTAAAAATCCCTCAATGAGGCATAATTTACTACAACTCTTGGCCTCATTTCAGTATTTGAGGATACCTATGTCCTGGTATTGTATTATTCGAGGATACCTATCGAGGATACCTATCGAGGATACCTTTTATAGGATACTTATCTGAGGATACTGTATAGGCTGTGCATATCCCTGTAGGTCTCTTGCTGGCCCTTAGTACTATTAATCCACCTGATGCTTCATGTTATCCAATGACTGGTATAAGTAGTATGCAATGCTAGGCATAGGGGTATTGTGGGTAGGGGTACTCTCTGGTAGTTTAGAACGGTACTATAGTATGGGCGGTATATACACCTATACGCCCCTGTTTGTGCTTGGTACTATTAACCAACCGATTGCTTTGTTTTATTATATGGCTGGTATATGTAGTACGTTATGGTAGACCTAGTGATTTTGTGGGGATGGGGGGTTCCTAAAAAAGGGGTGCCGAAACTGGGGTGCCTTCTGGAGAATCCCTTTTTTCTGAAATGAGGATAAGATAATACTACTAACCTTGATAAAATGTCGAAAAGTGGGCAAAGGAAAAAGCAATAAAATTTACCTATGTAACTCAGCAAGTATTTTGCAAGAATAATTGTGTGCTGTTGTCAGGATTCAAAGAGCAATGTCGGAGGAAGAAAGTTGAGACAACTCATGACAAACATTTCTTCCTACAGTTAAAACTAGAAGTCCTGTCACGAAGTGTGCGCTTATCTAGGCTTAGCTGAGCATAGGAATTGCGCGCAATTGCCATATTGAATGGCATCCAAAGCACGGCAGGCTCGCCTGGTAACTGATAGCAAACACATGCAATGTTTCTGCCAATGGACGTCCGGGTTACCCGGAGGTCCATTGGCTGAAACATGGCTCGTGCACAGGCCAAAAGTACTGAATTCGATAGCCTTACTATGGTCATAAAGCGTTGATTAACGCGCAGATCGACGTGCCATTTGTGCGAATTTCATGACACGTCTTCTAGTTTTAACAGCATGTTCAGCCAGCTGAGTTACTTTATTTATGCCATAAGAAGGTATTTTGTTATGGGCAGCGTTAGGTATTATAGATTTGTGATGGGATTGAAATGAGGACATCACTCATAAAACAGTTCTGTGTGCAGTACTACCTAATTATACACAAACATATTCAAACACCCGTATATATCTTTGGGTCGTCAGATCCATAGACAACAAAACAAAACAACTCAGTATATCCATAAATCTTTTGTGCAGTTACTTATAGCATAAAACCCACGCAGCTAATGATGGTGATGATCAATGTAACTACGATGTAGTTAATGAGAACCATTGCAAATTCGGACAATTAAAGAACATATCACCACTATAATCAGCTGTATCAACGCTGGCACCATCACTAATAGCGCAGAGTATATTGGTTATTTCATATCAGACTATTTTCAAGATAATTACCAGGCCATACAGGCACCGATGCATTTACTTATATAGTTCGAAGACGGTATGGTTCCTGGCGTTGAAGGTGTCATTTCTGGAAGAGGAGACTACTCGTGTCGGTAAACGTACCCTCCGGATAACATAGCGCCCCTTCCTTTCCATCATGGGTTCATTGGAGAAAATCTCGAGAAACTGATCCGGCTAAACAATTCCACCAAATTGGTCATTTCTCTGACCTGACACCCTTGAAGCACCTGCGCACATATCATAATGGTGATGGCGCCAGGAGATGAAGGGTTACTAGAACTACCTGAATATATGTCACATGGCTAGGTCCCCCCTCAAAATAAGCAATCCGGGCCGGGTATCCTACTGAGGTCACCCTCACTGGGCAAGAAGCCCATCTCATATACTACATACGTGTTTAAGATGGTAGCTGACAGCTGCGCGTTGGTGTAACATCATGTGGTTCTCTGGAACTCTGGGATGATTGTCCATCCACAAACCTAAAATTGGTTAAAAAAATGAATTATCCAATTTATGCCATGGAATAACGAACATATCTTGTTTGCAATGGTAACCAGCCTCTGTTCTTTTGGCAAAATAGGACCCGGAAATCAATTCCCCCAGTCATTGGAAGTCCTCTAAAATGGGCAGCTTGGATATAAACGATTGGCTGAACTTAAATAAATAAATAAATAAATAAATAAATAAATAAATAAATAAATAAATAAATAAATAAATCAAAAATGTGTTGTAAACCACAGGTTCTCGGTACAAGATGAGATCTCAGAAAAATAACATTCGAAAACTTTTCCAGTCGAACCAGTTCGGTCCACATAATAGAGATATACAGTACGTGGTGAGTGTATTATCACTAAATCACCCACAGAGTGGAGATTCCACCCAAGCAATAATTGCAAATTTGTTGCAAAGCATAACCAGCACAGGCAAAGTTTCAGCCAATGGACCTCCGGGTTAAACCCGGAGGTCCATTGACTGAAACATTGCTTCTGTTTGTTGTCGATATGTACAAAATTTGAAAGTTATAGCGTGGGTGATAACTCCACTCCGCAGGTGATTTAGTTACAGTCCACTCTCTACGTACTGTAAATACAACAAGATATACAACTTTTGTTGTAAAAAAAAAACGCCTCCTCCAGCCCTCTGTTTTTTCGGAGGAAAATCTAGAAAAACCTTAAGTCTGACATATAGTTCATGGAATAACTTGGTCACTACCTGAATTTCTCGCTTTTCCGAACAGGAATGAGGTTCAAACATTACATATTTCATATTATTGATCATTAAACACTAAGTAACTTGGTATAGTATTGTGCTCCCTTCTCTCCATTTACCTAACTAATAGGCAGCATCCATAGCATATAAAAAACAAAAATTCAAACAATTTCAATACAAATCATATTCTGTGTCCCTTATAGGAACGAGCTCGAAGAGCACGCTACAATGAGTGGCCGTATGATGTGGTTTTAGAACAAATTGATATCACATGCGTTGGGTAAAGGGCTACTTCATGCGTGATGACCGCAGGTCACGTTTTCACATTTTTTCCTGTCAGTATGACATGCGTCAAACCAAAGCTGGTCGTTTCCAAGCACTAAACATCCCCGACCTCCTACTGGCTACTAGTGGTGCCGAGAGAATGCAACTTTCTCACAAAAAAGTGGACTGGTCCGGAGAGTACCGGACCGAGATGGCTGGGACGGTCCAAAGCGGTACGGCGTCGGTAATGTTCCGGCCCTCCCCTGGAAAACGGACCGGAGTAGTATGTCTCGGGCTTTTCAGGTCATATTTGGATGAAATCTGTTTTTGACCCCGGATGTGACGACATGTTCCGTGACTCAGTGACGCCATGCTGTGTTGGCATGGTAACCCGCGTGAGTGGCCATGTTATGATGTCATCCCCATAGTGATACGTGATGATAGCGCGCATGCGCTGCACGTGTTGTAGGGGTGATACGTATTTCCGTCGTCCTTTTGTGTACTGGAGGCCGTCATCTTGGTTCATGTGGCAGTTCGTGTTTGTTGTGTTACCCAAAGGCTTCTTATTGGATAGGGGTATGTTTGGAGGATGCGTTGCTTTGTACAAGAGTAATTTTCCGCTTCGTAGAATTACCACAACAACCCGACAGTCCCTCCATGTCATCAAAAACAACTTTATTTGATACGGATTTCCCCCAGAATTCATTGTTGGACCACCAAAGCACGGAATTTACTAGTGGCACGTAGTGTTATAGTACCAAGGGGCCCCCGGGGGTAAGTTCGATTGAACTAGAGTGTACCCCAGAAGAGGAGAAGAGCCTATCGATTGGAACACTTTTGTAACTATATTTAGATTTTCTGGTCTGTTCAGCCTAGTTCTAAACCCATTCCAAGTACTCTTGTTCTTGTTTTCCAGATAATACTATAAGTTAACTTTACTGGAGGTAACTCACCAATGAGAATGCTTGGTTTCCCAAACCCTGTATGCAGAGTTGCCTCTCTTGTGTACAACAAAAAAACTATATCATTCCCAAAGCCAATAAGCTATCGAGCAGTTACTGAAAAAGTCATTGCTCGAACGACTCGAATCCCATCAAGCAAATGTGATTTAGAGCAATTGCTCGATCGCGTGACTCGGACATACGTATCACTATGGAGATGACGTCACAACATGGCCGCTCACGCGGGTTACCATGACAACACAGCATGGCGCCACTGGGTCACGTGTCATGACATCACTTCCGGGGTCCGGCCAATGGGCCCTGTCCGGGTACATGACATACTTCCCAGGTATCTTAGAAATATCCATCTCATGTTCTTTTCAGGATCGGATAGTCTAAATTTAGCTCTAGGGCGGACAGTATGGGTGTCAGAGAACATGCCTGGTAGATTTTCAGAGACCGCTATAAACGGGAGCAGAAAGACAAATATCATGATTTACCCCTGCTCTCATTCCACGCTACACAGGAATTCTTGATGGAACGTGGATTTGGAATAATACTGTTGGATAGAAAACGTCACCGTTGTCAATAGCGGAGACTGTTGCGGTGAGTATACCGCAGTTCAAAGAAGACTTTTATCCTAAATATACCCCATCTCAAATGGATAGTAAAGTTATCATTTGATTGTACAACTTTTTCTTTTTGATCCAATATGATGTTGCTAGTGATAGCCGAAGCCTTATGGGACAAATACACCTATTTCTTATCCTGGGTGGTTAACTGATACTCTCATCGGATTGTTGTCTTCTATAGCACATTCTTCTTTAATATCTTTCACCATACTTTCAAATACTTTTCCAAGGGTGTCAAATGGATTCTTCTGATTAAATTGTTTGAAGGTTATTCTACGCATATTGGATTTGGAGTGGTATTTTCTTGATGTTTTTTGTAGGAGATGGTGGATGGTGTATAAATCTCTTGCTATTTCTACTCTCTGTTTCTTGTTATTTTACCTAAATGTTTTACTCAAAAACATAAAGGTAAAACAAATTTAATTTGCAAACACAAAAATATGTCATGACAGGGAAATCTAGTGTGGGAGCTATAAGGTTGACCTCTTTTCAATTGAGTAATGAAAATACAGCTGTACAAAAGTTCTATTCATTCCATTGTGGTAGCACTGAAATGCACCGTTCATAAAAACACAGTGTGTAAACGTGATATCTCTTTCTACGAATATGTCTTCCCAAATAACTGGTCATTTTGGAAGACACAAATTGTTTAGTTGTGATCCTCTCCCCCTAATTGTTGCATAATGGTAGGTATATCCCGTCATTTTTCGAACAAAACAAAAGGCGTCTTCAGCTTCATCAAGTGACAATGGTGGGATATTATCTACCCCAGCTTTTCATGCCAATCTTCGCAGATTATTCCTTGGTATAGTATTGTGCTCCCTTCTCTCCATCTACACTTCTTTGGCACAACCGGCTTCTTGTGATGGGTTGGAATAGTACTGCAGTCCTCTCTCTCTCCTTCTTCCCTTCTCGCTCCCCACATTCACCTTCTACTGATGGAATCTTTACCTCGATTCATAGTTCAATTCTCGTGATTGATGATAAGAAAATAACGTTATGATATCTCCAGCAGTGTTTTATAGACAATGCGGGGATCGGAAATGCACCGAAGAACACTCGCGTGTCAACTCGATTGAGCGCGGGGAAAAAAATGTTGACAACGGACGTTTACTGTCACATCCGTCGGATGTCAACATTTTTTTAGCACTCGATCGAGGTGTCGCTTGAGCGTTCTTCGGTGCAGTTTGGATCCTCGCATAGTGTATATAATCTAACACGCATTCCAAGCAATTCATTTTGAAACAATATGAAGTACTCTCAAGTTATAAAGGAATAGAGAATGTGGAAATGTCTGACGCTGGTTGGAATCGCCGTCTGAGAAAAAGAATCTATCAGAGTAGCGAGAGAGAAAGCAAGGAGACGCCAATTGGCTGAAGATATTTTCGGTCATGTGAGGAGAAGTGGTGGACCTCAGAAACACACTCGAAAGTGGTGACAGAACCTTATTGATGAGTTAAAGCGAAAGGTAGGGATAAGACAGTTCTTAGCTACCCGCTGTTATGAACTGGAGAAATATCTGATGAAGAAAGTTAACTTGTATCCTGATCTTAATTGGCAGCCAGAAAGACTTATAAAAATGGAAGGTTAAATTCAGTAACCTGTATCCAGATTTAAGTGAATTCTTTGAGGATTCCTAAACAAAATCTGGATACAAGTTATTGAATTTTAGCTTGACAAAAAATCAGGATACAAGTTAAACTCATTCATCCTGTTTCTTATTATCTCTGTTTGTCATTCTAACCTGTCAATAATTTGTCACTCTCATAAAATGAGTGTGTTTTCAAATGTGCCTTCGTGGTAGCCTTTATAAGTGCTAAACACAATATTAGAAAGAGATAGCTTGTCATGTTCACATACACAAGTCTTTGTTACAAAAAGACAAAAAAACAGTTCCCTTATCCTCCAATGAAACTTAGAGCCAAAAAATGCACTATAGGGGTTGGTAATAAGCATGGTACTGTAGTATTTTTACCACATATTTAAGCATGAATTACCAATTAAAGGTAATTAAATGTCACTTACACTCAAAGTAGTCTCTGTGAAGCAGGTTGTCTTTTCAGATCCGATAGGTCTTGACAGTTCAAAGTCTTCAATGTAAGTACGCCAAATGTCAGATCGAGTCCGGTGATTTTGTCTCTGTTAAAAGGATTCGGAGGCACAGGAATACCATCAATGACTGGTGGGCGGTACCACAGTATGGAGTACATTATCGGTCTATATGGTCTTTTAGTTACAGATACTTTGGCGTATAAGTTTCACAATTTAACACTAACCCTATGGACCTTATGGAAAACTCAGTGTTAAAAATGCTTTGCTCTATAGTTCCCCCCCCCCCCCTCCAACTACTGGCATTACAATACAGTATTGTGATTCCATCGCCCACGTTTTATAATGGTTCTCAGACAAAATGACATGCAATTCAAATTTAGTTATTTATTTATTTATTTATTTATTTATTTATTTATTTATTTTTATTGTATTCTATTACATCAATTATATTTATCTTTTTAATGGGGTTTAGCAAAACTGTCGACATGCAGGGTTACCTCACATCGGTCTGTTTTACGAGTGGAGGAAGCCGGAGTAGAACTACCGAGCAGCAGTGAGCAACTATGAGAATCCCCAATGTACTAACTTTACAGAAGCAGGGTTACCATTGGTTGAAGGCATGCGCAGTACGTCTTAGAACACAATGACACCGTGCCATCACGAGGTCAATCGGACTTAAATGTGCATTTGACTAAGTGCGTTTTTTGTTGGGAAATGGGCGTGACAATCTTTATTTATTCCTAGTTCATTATTCGACATTCGTTATCAACCCAATTTACGGGTTGATAACGCATGTCGAATAAGGAGCTTGGAATAAGTAAAGATTCCCACGTACCGTTGAAATACCTCCAAAAAACTGTTCCCTCAACTCTTACTCTCATTCAATATATGTCAATATTTTCTCTCATATTTCTTGCTTCCTCTCAAACCACCCCCACCTGCCCCTACACCCCCCTCCCACCCCACACACACGCAGTTTGTTGGACAGAAAAATTTGGGCGTGGAGCTTACTTGAAAGAGATATTGAATTCCCAAATTAAAATAATGCGATCAGACCTTTTTTTTATACAAAAACTGTAATGATCACATATGGTGATCTCTTTACTGCTCTTGTATCATAAAGGAACGCGACGTTCCACGTGGTCAGGGGAAGTAAATAAAAAATAAAATTGAATTGAGAAGACGACTACGTCCAAAAAACGTATGTGGATATGGAATCCCCTTTTTATGAGATGAGCATAAGAGTTTCAAGTGGAGTCATTCGTTCGAGTAATTACTCGATGGCTTATTTGCTCGATAAGGTTCTAATCGTTCGTGCAATGCCTGTGTAACAGGGAAGCCTAACCAATTCCCGTAATTACCGAATTCAATTAGACCTGGGGTTCTAGTTGTGGAAAATAAATAGTTTAAACACAGGTGAACATATGACATGGTTTTATTCCGATGGAAAATGAACAGATAAACAAACTTAAAAAGAACAAAACAAAAATGGATATTCAAACAAAAGATTAACAAAAAATGGATGGATGAAACCATGGCCTCTTTCATTGGCCTATGCCTGACTGCACCCCAATACTATACCATAATGTATGGGTCATCACTGTGGGATGAGTTAACAAGGTACCCAATGGCGAGGGTCACTTAGCCGATATTGATATCTTACGGGATTTATATTTCGCCAGACCTATAGCAGATAAATCAAATTCATTCCAAGTTCTCTGAACAGGCTTAACTAATTGGGGACGTTTCCCTAGTACCCTTTTTAAGGGAGATGGGCTAATTTGCCAACTTGCAATAGGTCTAGCAACATAATGCAGCACAGTTAACTAAAACTTTATCGCCGCAGAAGTGGGGGGTCGAAGACCAGTAACAAGCAAAGGAAGGTTCCCACAACACAACAAAGGAAATCGTGCGAGATGTAGCTGAAATGTGCTGATCAAAAATATACTCTCGCTTATCATCAGATGACCCAATAACAGTACCTGTAATAGGTTTGATAACAAACACAGTGCAGCCCAGCATAAACCAGCCGACTGGGCCGTATAAACCGACTAACCCTGTTACATTCCCCCACCTAAAAAAACAAAAAAATATTTATTTTTACCAAAACCTATAACAAGGTCATCGATTCTAAAGCAAAACAAAATCTATACAGATAGAATTTGGATGGTGAGCCACCTATGTTGCAAACAATGACTGGCCGGACACTGTCCGCAACACAGGAGTTAAATCAGATCATGTACTTTATGGGCAACCTGTACAGTATTAAACAATTCTTCTGAATTCAGCAAAATCTTCTTTCTCTGCCACTTCTTCTTCATCTTGACCATCATCTGAGATAAGCTGCCATTTCCTTTTTACTCTCCTAACACACTGAATATTATCCTCCTCGATAATGTGGACATCCACCTCATCACATCTGGCAACCGGATTCATCGTGCGATGCTGCAATACCTCTGCTGAATATGAAACAGATTGATGGTGTTCTGCTGCCAATCTTTCACAGTAGCTCCGTCTCTGTTGTGGAACACCTTGGAAAGCCATTAATATATTACCAGGAAATACATACTGTTTGTTTACGTCTACTGTGCCATCAGAACTAGCTGCTTTAATTTTAGACTCCTCTCTAGACAAATGGTGACTGCGCCAGTAATGTCTCTCCAATTGGTTCTTCACATGAATGAAGGTGCAAATGTGACAACGGAACTTGTTCCTAGTAGGACAACGATGTTTACCCTCCCAATGGTTACTGTACGTCGGGTTGCTGGAAAATGCAGGCGTATCACACCAAACAACATTACAGTTAATACCAGCAGCAGGGAATTCTGGTCTGATGACATTATCTAGCTCCAGTAGCTCAGTTGTCGATACACATAAATCAAACGATTCCATGACTTCTGAAAATAAGATAATTCAAATTAAATATTCAGCAGTGTACAGCAAATTCAATGCTTCCTTAGCGTGCTTTCGAGACATGTTATGGAGAATAAATTTCTCGAGGTTTGATAATTCGCCCCCTTCGTGTTCTCTTGGGGCTACCAACTAACAAATGATTCCTATCTGTCTCCTCGAAGGCGTTTATGTCTGTATTAGGTTCATTCCCTATATCCAACATCTGTTCAGCCCCATATTCTGATCCAGTAGCCACATCTTCCATTGATAAGGTATCTTCAAAAGCCCCTTCAATGGGAGGAGTCCCACTAAAGGGCTTTAGCCCTTTACCCAACGAATCGGCCACATCTGCCCGCGTAATATGGAAATTCAACAATTGAAAAAATATAATTTTTCAAAAAATTTCAACAAAACCATATCATGTGACCCCTCGTTGGAACGAGCTCGTTCCAACGAGGGGTCACATTTTGTTGAATTTTTTTGAAAAATTTGAAAAATTGATATTTAAAATAATAAATTTTGATATCGTCTGCGTTGGGTAAAGGGTTAAATGATCAACATGTACTACAACTTGGGCGTTGTTACTGTGTTTCTTAATCTCATAATTAATATCAGTTACCTTCCTCAGTATCACGTAAGGACCAGTCCACCCATGGCAAAGTTTATTTCTAAGAGCAGGCGATACCACCTCCAGACCCAGTCTCTGGCAACAAAATTCTGGGGTCTTAGCCCACGATCATACAACTTTTTCTGCCTCGAGGCAGCTTTGTCCAAGTTTCGGTACACAAAATCAAATGTATTTCTCATACTATTTTGAACCCATTGCACGTAATGAACAGTCCAAGACTCTTTTACTTTGGAGGGAGGGTTACCCACCATCAAATCTATGGGGCAGTTCACTTCTCTACCCATCATTACTAAATTTGGACTGCAATTTGTACTGTCCTGTGTTGTGGACCTATAGGCCATCACGACATAAGGGAGATGGTCACCCCAATCGTCCTGACATTCGTTCACAAAAGAGGAAAGCATTTGAATTAAAGTACGGTTAAACCGTTCTACCAAACCATCAGACTGTGGTCTGCAGGGTACAATTCTGTTTTTTCTACCCCAAATCTTTCAAACAAAATTTTAAACAATTCAGATTCAAATTCTTTTCCTTGGTCGCTGTGTATTTGGTTGGGGAGACCAAAATGTACAAATAACTCTGTAATCAGCTTATCAGCTACAGTGAAGGCTCTGTGATTAGGAGCAGCAAATGCTTCGGTCCACTTAGAGAAATAATCACCTACTACGATGATATACTCGTTACCATTTCTAGTAGTGGGAAGTCCACCCAAAATATCTATAGCTATTCTTTGACATGGCTGTTTTGACATTTCATGCTGGAGTGGTGATTTCCCCCTCCCAGGACCCGGCTTTCTTTTAGCACATTGATCACAATAACTACACCACCTTTTCACATCTTCTGTCATACCCAACCAATAAAATCGTTTCCTAATTGATTCAACTGTTTTGTCTCTCCCTAAATGACTGGAAGTCCTAGTATTATGCAAGAACCGAATAATTTCATTCCTTAGCTCCAAAGATGCAATTATTTGCTGACAAGGCATTACACGGGAATCTTTCTCTCAGTTCCTACATAATAACCCACGATCAACTACCAACACCTCCCACTGCTGACACATTCTCTAACACTGTGGTTCAGTTCAGACAAAACTTTCTTTGGAGGTTTTTCAGCATATTTCTGCTTTAATGAAATAATTTCATTTACATAATGGTCAGTTTCCTGCCAATTTTGTATTGACTCTTTAGGCCAGGACTTAATCCATTTAGAAACAATAATAGGCTGTTCACAGCTTTCAGCATTAGAAACCACTACACAACTTATATTCTTACAAGAAGAACCATCATCTCGCTTGCATTTCCGAAATTTTCTGGATAGACCACCTGCATTATGATGCAGATTGCCTTTTCTGTACTGGATCTCACAATCAAAAGTATCAATAATCGATATCCACCTAGCTATCATCCCTTCTGGCTCCTTGAAATTCTTGAGCCAAACCAAGGAGGCATGGTCAGTTCTTATTATAAACTTTTGTCCCCATACGTAATGTATCAGATGTTTAAGAAATGTTACTACAGCCAAAAGTTCCTTATAGGTTATGCAGTAATTTTGCTGTGCTTTATTGAGTGTATGACTGGCATATGATATTACTTTCTCTTTCCCGTTTTGGACGTGAGACAAAACAGCACCTAACCCTACTAACCTGGCGCCTGTATCAAGAATAAAAAGGTCATTACTTGTTGGGTATGTCAAAACTGGTGCAGTCATAAGCAGCTCTTTAAGCTTTGAGAATGCCCGCTCATAGTTTTCATCTCATTTGAACTTCGCATTCTTTCTAGTTAGCCTGGTCAAGGGTGAAGTAACAGTAGCAAAATCTGATATGAAACGGCGGTAGTATCCAGCAAAACCAATAAATGTTTTAATTTCTGTTACCGATGTTGGGGACTCCCATTCCTCTATAGCGACAATTTTCTTTGGATCACAGCGAATGCCACCACCAGATACAATATGTCCCAAATAAGTAACTTCCTTGGCAAACAATTGACACTTTTTAGGTTTCAGTTTCAAATTCACCTAGCGAAAACAGTCTAAAACAGCCCTCAAATTTTCCAGAACCACTTCAAAACTTGTGCCCAAAATGATAACGTCATCCAAGTAACACAAACACCGAGTCCACAAAAGTTCTCCCCGTACCAGGTCCATCAGCGTAGAAAAAGTGCACAAGCGTTACAGAGACCAAAGCTCATAACGTTAAACAGACCCACATGATTAGCAAAAGCCGTTTTATTTTGTTCATCAAGACCCATTTGCCAATATCCGCTAGCCAAATTTAATGTAGTAAACCACAGAGGACTGCCTAACATATCCAACACATCATCTATGCGTTTTAATGGAAAGGAATCTTTATGAGTGACAGAATTTAGTTTACGATAATCCACACAAAAAAGTACTGATCCGTCTTTCTTGGACACTAACACAATAGATGACGACCAGGTGATGACGCTGCGTTCAACTATACCTTTTTCGAGCATACTACTAACCTCTTTCTCAATTTTTTCCCTTTTATCTGAAGACGTTCTCCATGGGGGAATCTTAATAGGTTTTTCCTGACCAGTATCTATCTTATGCTTCACCATACCAGTCCAACCTAAATTTCCATCGGGACCAACGGGGGCGCGGTGGCTCAGTTGGTAGAGGTAGAGGCTGCAAGCCGAGAGGTCCTCGGTTCGAATCCTACCTGCGGCAATCGCGTTGTGTCTTTGGGCAAGACACTTCACCCCCATTGCCCACGTGGGGCACAGTGACGCTGTGTACAGAGGCGTACTGCACGTCGATGGTGCACCTGTCTTCAACCAACGCTAACCCCGCTTGTGTGGAGTTGGTATGTTGGGGAGCTGACAGTTGCTCGCCGTTACTCGGTGGTTCTCTCCGGGTACTCCAGCTGCCTCCACCGGTAAAACTGTCACGGTCATGGTTAGCCATTGTGCAGAAATATGTGACCATAAACACCAATAAATAAATAAATAAATCGAGACCAACAAAAACATCCTGATATTTTGATATCAGATTAGTAATCATTTCAGTTTCTTGGGGATTTAGACGATCGGAACATTCCCGAACAAGAGGAGACAAGTGCTCTGGTGAAGACTTGCCAGTCACATTCACACTTGTTTCCTTGTTTCCATGCACTTTCTCTACCCGGGAAATACTAGCTATAACAGAATGGCTATTGACAGTAAGTTTCCTTTTCGAAAGATTCATAAATGACATCACCACAGAACCCTGGCCAGATTTTACTAATGACTGGGCCATTAGCAACTCCCTTCTCTCAACAAACTGTGAGGGTTCTACCAAGCCTTCATCAAATGAATAAACTCCCTCAACACATCCGCTGATCAGGCATTCCGTTTTAGGTTGAATCGTTACTGATTTATCAAATCGAACCAGAGCAGTCTGGCCACTGTGTTTTGAAAACAAACTTATACTCTTGCCGTTTAGCTTTAATTTCTTTTTATCAAATTTAATTTCTCCGTCATTTCTAGACAGAAAATCTACACCAATTATGCCAGAAAGATCATGCAACTCAGCCACAACAAATTCATGTTTTAACTGCTGAGTTCCAATACGAAAATCCAATGAGAGACTTCCCAATACAGAAAGATAGCTTCCAGAAGCAGTAGCCAATTCCAATGAAACATCCTGAAGCTCAACAACACCAGAGTCTTTTATCTTGGAATAAATATTCTTATTTATTATAGAAACTGCAGAGCCAGACTCCACTAAAAATTTTAAATTTCTATTATCTATTCTGACTTTGACAGAAAGACAACTACGATGAATGGATTTTAGGTAAATTTTTTGCCTATCTCTCTCTCCTCCAATTTTATCCTGCGAGGGAAGGGTCAAGTTTTCAGGCGCAAACTTCACCTCATTTAGTTTCCCAACTCCTTCCTGTTTTCTGGATCAGAGTCCAGATTTTATTAGTTTTAAGGCTGCATTTATGTTTAGGGAACCAGTCTTCCTTGGATCTGAAACATTTTTTTCTGCCTATTCTTTTGAATTTTGTGCTCTTCCAACATATCCAATAGTTTGGTCAATTTACTGAACTCCTCTTGAATTACTTTAATAATATCAAATCCAGTCAGCAGTTGTTCACCTTGAGTCTTTTCATTCTGAACTACGGAAACATAACCCTTCATCTTATCCATTTTATGAGATTGGGCAAATGCTTCAAATTCTACAGCATACGTAATGGCCTCATCCAAAGTTTTTGGATGGTTAAGCTGCACATGCTTATGCATTTCATAACTTTGAGACAGTGAACAAACTGGTCTGTTGCATAAGCTTCCTTTGCCGAGATAGGAAGTTTTGGAAATGTCAAGTTAGACAACCTCCTCAAAGAATATCCAAATTC
Source organism: Pictodentalium vernedei (assembly GCA_031216915.1). Classification (NCBI taxonomy): domain Eukaryota; kingdom Metazoa; phylum Mollusca; class Scaphopoda; order Dentaliida; family Dentaliidae; genus Pictodentalium; species Pictodentalium vernedei. Next base: position 12,162,192 of record CM062295.1, on the reverse strand, counting down.
AGCATCAGATTCTGCTTCTTGTTTTTTACGATTTCTAAATTCTAATCTGAAAGCAGCTTCTTGGCCGGGGGGTTTAAATCTTTGTGGGAATGCATGCCTAATATCTGAGTAGCTTCCAATTTGATTCAATGTAAGATCACTCGAAATTTTTAGGCCGATTCCCGAGAGCACATCATTAACTGTTGATCCTTTTCCTGATCATCCCATCCATTCCAAGCAGCCACCTGCTCAAAATGAACAAGATAATCCTGAAAGTCAGTTGTTCCATCGTAAGTTTGTGGTTCTGTTGATACCCTTCGCCGGTCCCCTCTATAATTAGGACTCGGCTCTTCAAAATTCACAAATTTAGATTGGTTGGCATTTGAATCAGGGGAAGAGACACCTCGATCAGTTACATTAAAACCTGGATATTCTTCTGATACTCTGAAACGGCTGTCAGGTTGTGTCCCACCGGGAGTCCTATTCCCGGTCATTTCACTATAAGGTCTTTGAGGATAACCAGATGATAAACATCTTTTAAACTGTGACTCTCTGGAGGGACCTACATTAACATTTTGTGAAGATCGAAATGGGGTCGAATACAGTCGCACACCTTTACCACATGCCAGACTATCAACCATTTGTATAGAACCGCTACACCTCGGATCATTAGCCAGATTCGAATAGACAGGCTGTTGAAATTCCTGTGCCAAAGGATTCATCGAAACGTCGCCATTTGCAAAACAATTATGATTTGATTGAATTCTATCGGTACTCTCTGGATGAAACATGTGTCGGTTTTTATCGAACCTAGATTGATCAGCAAAAGAAATGCTTTGTGACATCTGTCGTTCCGGGTTTTTTGGAATCCACCCAACTGGGTTCATTTCGATCAGAATCTAACAGATCTTTTCCATCATACAATGCTTTACTCTGGTCAAACGAGGGTGCCGGTACTGTGTTACTCTGCCCTCTCTTCCCAAGTAAAAACCTATTGTGACCTCCAGAAACTCCCCAATCACCGCCTAATGACGGTCTTTTAATATCAGTATTATAAATATTACTCGCCGGATTTGAATCAACTTTCCTATAAGGAAGTTGCAAATAGTCAGTTGAATTTCTTCTTCCCACAGCAATCCTTCTGTCCGATAACTCGGATCGCGGACAAGGTGGAAAGGTACCTTTATATCCTACAGGATACTGTGTCCCATGTGATACATAAAGGCCCTCTGCGGAATGTTTATAATCACGATCATTTTGGTAGTAGTTCTTCCTACTAGTACACTGATTTGAGGCGAACAAAGCCTCTTGCTCGGGCTCTATTCTAGAAGGAAATTCCTAGTCATCTTTGTAGGAAACCCCAGTATTTAGCAGACCCTCTATGTAATTGGAATCTCTGGTCTGTGGGTCCACAGCATCCAGGGAGTATCCTCTAAACTCATCGTTAGCTTGTACTCCTACATTCACTCCAGTACCATATAATGCTTTATTCATAACATGCAACCTCTCCGAATCCGGAAACTTTAAATTTCCAGCCTGAAATTTAACCCTTTACTTAATGAATCTCCCGCATCCGCCCGCGTATTATGCAAATTCAGCAGTTGAAAAAATATTATTTTTTCCAAAAATTTCAACAAAACCATAACATGTGACCCCTCGTTGGAACGAGCTCGACGAGCTCGTTCCAACGAGGGGTCACATGATATGGTTTTGTTGAAATTTTTGAAAAAAATTGAAAAAATGATATTTAAAATAATAAATTTTGATATCGTCTGCGTTGGGTAAAGGGTTAAAGACTGAGTCGATAAATAGACCTGCATCATTGACAATATCACAATAGATTTACCAGATCTCGGTGGAACCTCCAAATATGTAACAGGAAAGCCTAACCAATTCCCGTAATTACCGAATACAATTAGACCTGCATCATTGACAATATCACAACAGATTACCCAGATCTCGGTGGAACCTCCAAATATGTAACAGGAAAGCCTAACCAATTCCCGTAATTACCGAATACAATTAGACCAGCATCATTGACAATATCACAACACATTACCCAGATCTCGGTGGAACCTCCAAATATATAACAGGAAAGCCTAACCAATTCCCGTAATTACCGAATACAATTAGACCAGCATCATTGACAATATCACAACATATTACCCAGATCTCGGTGGAACCTCCAAATATATAACAGGAAAGCCTAACCAATTCCCGTAATTACCGAATACAATTAGACCTGCATCATTGACAAAATAACAACAGATTACCCAGATCTCGGTGGAACCTCCAAATATGTAACAGGAAAGCCTAACCAATTCCAGTAATTAACGAATACAATTAGACCTGCATCATTGACAATATAACAACAGATTACCCAGATCTCGGTGGAACCTCCAAATATGTAACAGGAAAGCCTAACCAATTCCCGCAATTACCGAATACAATTAGACCTGCATCATTGACAATATCACAACAAATTACTCAGATCTCGGTGGAACCTCCAAATATGTAACAGGAAAGCCTATCCAATTCCTGTAATTATCGAATACAATTTGACCTGCATCATTGACAATATCACAGCAGATTACCCAGATCTCGGTGGAAACTTCAAATATGCAACAGGAATGCCTAACCAATTCCCGTAATTACCGAATACAATTAGACCTGCATCATTGACAATATCACAACAGATTACCCAGATCTCGGTGGAAACTTCAAATATGCAACAGGAATGCCTAACCAATTCCCGTAATTACCGAATACAATTAGACCTGCATCATTGACAATATCACAGCAGATTATCCAGATCTCGGTGGAAACTTCAAATATGTAACAGGAAAGCCTAACCAATTCCCGTAATTACCGAATACAATTAGACCTGCATCATTGACAATATCACAACAGATTACCCAGATCTCGGTGGAACCTCCGAATATGTAACAGGATTGCCTAACCAATTGCCATAATTACCGAATACAATTAGACCTGCATCATTGACAATATCACAACAGATTACCCAGATCTCGGTGGAACCTCCAAATATGTAACAGGAGTGCCTAACCAATTGCCATAATTACCGAATACAATTAGACCTGCATCATTGACAATATCACAACAGATTACCCAGATCTCGGTGGAGCCTCCAAAATATGTAATAGGAAAGCCTCACCAATTCCCGTAATTACCGAATACAATTTGACCTGCATCATTGACAATATCACAACAGATTACCCAGATCTCGGTGGAACCTCCAAGTATGTAACAGGAGTGCCTAACCAATTGCCGTAATTACCGAATACAATTAGACCTGCATCATTGACAATATCACAACAGATTACCCAGATCTCGGTGGAGCCTCCAAAATATGTATTAGGAAAGCCTAACCAATTCCCGTAATTACCGAATACAATTAGACCTGCATCATTGACAATATCACTACAGATTACCCAGATCTCGGTGGAGCCTCCAAAATATGTATTAGGAAAGCCTAACCAATTCCCGTAATTACCGAATACAATTGGACCTGCATCATTGACAATATCACAACAGATTACCCAGATCTCGGTGGAGCCTCCAAAATATGTATTAGGAAAGCCTAACCAATTCCCGTAATTACCGAATACAATTAGACCTGCATCATTGACAATATCACTCCAGATTACCCAGATCTCGGAGGAACCTCCAAATATGTAACGGGAAATCCTAACCAATTCCTGTAATTACCGAATACAATTAGACCTGCATCCTTGACAATATCACAACAGATTACCCAGATCTCGGTGGAACTTCCAAATATGTAACAGGAAAGCCTAACCAATTCCCGTAATTACCGAATACAATTAGACCTGGGGCTCCAGTTGTGTAAAATAACTAGTTTAAATACAGATGAACATATGACGTGTTTTATTCCGATGGAAAATGAACAAATAAACAAAGTTAAAAAGAACAAAACAAAAATGGATATTCAAACAAAAGATTAACAAAAAAATGGATGAATGAAACCACGGCTCCTTTCATTGGCCTATGCCTGACTGCACCCCGATACTATACCATAACCTAGATATCGTATGGGTCACCATTGTGGGACGAGTTAACCGAATGGCGAGGGACATTTAGCCGATATTTATATCTTACGGGAATTATAATTCGCCCGATCTACAGCAGATAAGTCAAATTCATTCCAAGTTCTCTGAACAGGCTAAACTAATCGGGGACGTTTCCCTACTACCATTTTTACGGGAGATTAGCTAATTTACCAACCTGCAATAGGTCTACCAAAATAACGCAGCACAGTTAACTAAAACTTTATCGCCGCAGAAGTGCGGGGGGGGGGGGAACGAGCGACTTTTATAGGAAGTTTCCCACAATACAACACAAACAAGGAAATCCTGCGAGACGTAGCTGAAACGTACTAGTAGAGGCGTAGTAGGGTTCGACCCAGAAAAAAATTTGATACAAGCTGATTTTGGTGTCATTCGACGCAGAATTTATTTCGGAACAACATATCCAAAATCCGCAAAAATCCGCCTTGGGGAAAATTTTTCATGTCAGATTTCCCGTCAGGGGGTTGTTCGTGAAGGGGGAAAATTGTGTTTCCGGGGTTTCGGCCGTTTATATGTCACAGATTGAGTTTTATATATTATTTTGTGTCGCAGGCGACCAGATACAAATATTAATTATATTGAGAGGCAATTGCCTGATGAAATCCTCACACTTTTTATGAGGAAAAAGGGTTAATAACCCCAAAAATCACATTTTTTTCCCAAATTTTCACTCCCGATTTAAGATACTTCTGCACAGAATACAAAACTAGAAATGGTTCTTTGATCGATGTTTTCGCATACAATGAGGTGCAGATAATGTTGACTGGTCCAATATAATAACAGGAATTTAACTACATGATGAGGTCTAACAAGACATTTGTTGGTGTTCTTCACGGTTATTCATTGTCGCCGATTTCCTCCCCGATCTCAATCGGCTCGGCATTGAAGCAATTCTCACCCCGACAGTCTCCACAGGCATACAAGCATTTGAGCGCATTCTTTCTACAAGAACATATGTTTGTTCCGCATGGCTTTTTGGATGCCATTTTGCATTTGCAGCGGATAACTTTGAGAAGAGTCTCAGGCGCTGCGCCCAGGTCAGTCATCACAGGTATCAACTCATTCCCACGACTTTCCCAGCCCCACTCTTCAGGATCTAGGGCATCGTTATCCAATAGTTTCCAAACCATTATTTGTTGGTGAACTCGTAGGCTGTGGAAATGTGCTGCAAGCTCAATCGGGGGAAGTTTTTGTGGTTCAATTCCCGATTTGCTGGAAGTAACCATTGTCATAAATTTTGAATATCTCAAACCATTCAAAGTGTCTGAATGTTTGCCAGAGTACAACATAACGAACAGTTCAGTCCCCATTTTCCCAACCTCTGTCTGAGAAATGGTACTGTCGTGCATTGCTTCTGATATATTTTGAATAGGCAATGACTTCTCTAACTTCTTGAAAAGCAACGTTTTCCCGTGCCCAAACGTTGCTGATGTGACATCACACCCACTCCATGCATGAATGAAGAGGAAGTTCTTCTGAGTTGTTTCTCCAATCTTCTCTATTATATCTGCGATTTTCCATGCATCTCCACCCCTGTGTGACTTCCGTGCTTCTGACGGGAAATAGATATCAGACCAAGTACGATCCCATACGGACATAACTAGTACATCTGTATCATCTGCAACAATGACAACTGTTTTTCCCTGGGACGAAAGTTGAACTGCATTGTCAATAATGTTAGTGTCAGCATCTCCAGAACTGCATTCGACAATATGCCCAGCCTCTCTCAGTGATGTGGAAAGCATCTTTATAAACTGCATTTTATTATTTCCATTCGATAAGAACAGTTCCCGATTTTTGTGGGCAGTCGTGTTGTTCGTCAAACGGATATCAGCACAAACGTGGAGAGCTCTTCTTCTCTGCTCCTGAGTCTTGGTTGTTGGTCGTTGACCATAACCATCGAAGACAATTCGACAATTCTGCCCATATTTCTTCGTCACGTATCCAACATACTGGTTTGCCACTTCCATGTAAGTGGTGTTTGTCTTCCATTTAACTCTGTGGAGGAGAGCGCCCCCGTCGAGCACGTACAGACCATCAGATGGTGGTTTAGTAGGGGATAAGCCATCAGTTATTGCAGTTGCTAGGTCCGCCTTGTTTGCTTTTCTGAGGAAAAAATCTTTGAAGAGGGCTGTTGGCATTACAGTTAGTTCATACGCAAAGAACTGTGCCATGTCTTGCTCTCTCTGGGCAATAGCAACCAGTCTAGTAAACAAAGTTGAGGGGTCAATTGTCACCCTCTGGTCATCTAGCTTCAACCCGGGGGTGAGGTGAGCTAGGGTACGGATTTGATCACTTCGTTTGATAGTGACATCGGAAACAATAGCGTTGTCTAATCTAGAGTGTATCTCTGCCCCTACAGACTCAGTGATATCGCAGTTGATACCATCTCCCTCGGAAGCTAACAAACCAGATGACAGAGAACGCAATCGTTCGTTTCCATCGAACGGGTTGTGTGTGTCAAACCACTCTAGTATTCTGGCCATGTCTAAGTTGTCTCGTTTTCGACGAGATGTGCCCATATCTACATGCTGTTCGCTGGTATTGAGCTTTAGGTCGGTCAACGTTGTCATGGCTTCATGTATCTCTGCGCATTTATGCATCGTGTAAATCCACTCCTGTCGTACAGATTCCGTCACGCCACGACCTCGCGTCAACCCACCCCGACTTTTAATTGAACGCAAAAGAACTTGCTCAATAACAAGATCACTAGAGAGGCCTGCCCAAATCCTAGAACTTCGACGTATAGCATGAAAGCCGTCACAGTAGAATCTCTCATACAACCAAGGATGTTTTTCTGGTAGTTCCAGCATCATTTGCAGATAGACTCTGCAACTCTTGGCATATTGTACATGCCCTGTTGCGGCGAAGAGGTTCAGCATTCTACCAACAGCAGTGAGATGGAGATTCCAATCGCAAAGACGTTCTCCACGGATGAACATTTTCAGTACCTGAATATATTCTAGATATTGCACCCATAGCTTAGCGGTGCGTGATTCAATTACGTGGGCTGGTATAATACTATAGTCATTATATTGTATTCTACTGACAGGAAAAATCTGAGAAGAGACAAATTCCTGCCCTTAATACAGAACCGCCTGGAAAATGACATCGGGAAATTAGTAAAAATGGCCACCACCCCACCCTCAGTTGAGACGCTATGAAAACTTTTCCCCAAGGCGGATTTTAGCGGATTTTGGATATGTTGTTCCCAGATAAATTCCGCGTCGAATGACACCAACATCAGCTTGTATCAAATTTTTTCCAGGTAACACCACTTTTTTAGTTCAACGTCTGTACTATACGGATCAAAAACATTGCTCTCGCGTATCACGAGATGACCCAATAACAGTATCTGTAATAGGTTTGACACCAGCAAATTAATAGTCCAACATAAGCCAGCCAACTGTGCCGTATAAACCGATTAACCCTGTTACAAACCGTTTAAGTCACAACGCAATGGCTTGTTTGGTGGATAAGATTCGAGTTGCTAGAGCAAGCAGAATGTGTCCGCGTGTTGTTAGTAGTGGAAACCTGGTGTGATAGTGGTACGTATAAACTGCAGCCAGTAACCGCAGTAGAGTAATGACTGGTACAGCCATATTTCAATAGCAATGGTACAATACTGCGAAGATGATAGAACTCTATAATAATGGAATAAAGGCCAATCATAGGATAGACAGCTGAAGTTGTGATAGAAGCCGATGGTAAGGCTACCACGAGCTGTACAGGAGCTGGGAATCTCACTTTTAGAATTCCTTTTAGGGAATCCCACTTGGAGATTACCTTTTTAAGGAATCGTCTGTTGTTATGGAATTCATTTTTCCGAGAGGATCATAGAGTCGTAAGAGGAGTCACTCGTTCGAGAAATTACTCAATAGCTAGATTGCTCGATAAGATTCTAGTCTTTCAAGCTATGCATGTGCCAATCACAATTCGACAAGATTCGAGTCGTTCGAGTAATGACCGTTTAAGTCACAACTGAATAGCTTATTTGCTGGATAAGATTTTCGAGTCGTAAGAGCAACCACAATGTTCTTGAGTGTTAGTAGTGGTGGGAGCCAGGTATGATAGTGGTATGAGCCGGGGCCCGTAACGGTAATAGTGTAATGGCTGGTACTGAGAGTCAAAGTGCCACATGTCAATAGAAATTATGGGAAGTGCAGTCTGATCATTCGAAGGTGAAAGGTAGCACCCTAGACCTACTTAGCCTGCTAGAGTAGTCATAGTAGCGTTTGTAATTGTAGGTAGTGACATACTACGGTTAAAACTAGAAGTCCTGTCACGAACTGTGCGCTTATCTAGGCTTAATTGCGCGTAGGAATTGCGCGCAATTGCCATATCGAATAGCATCCAAAACACGGCAGGTTTTCCTCGTTACTTATAGCAAACACGGGAAATGTTTCAGCCATTGGACTCCGGGTTACCCGGAGGTCCATTGGCTGAAACATTCCTTGTGCACAGTCCATATGTACAGAATTCGATAGCCTTCCTATGGTCATAACGCGTAGATTAACACGCATATCGACGTGTTATTTGTACGCATTTCAGGAAAGGGCTTTTAGTTTTAACTGTAGGTTAGGAGTGTTAAACTGTTCCACTTTAAAAGCTAAAGTTAGTATTCCAGAACCACAGAACAGAAGAAAACCATTGTTTAGAAATGGTCAGTATAGACTTGGGAAGTTAAAAATAGTAACAATAAGCTAAAACCGTCCAAACTGAAAGAATATTCTTCGCTACTGGAGAGGACTCCGGAACAATCCAATAGGGTAAAGTTGACAGAAGTCGTTGCATAGGTAGTACAGACCAAGGAATGTTGAGTTGAGAGTAGCTAGGATATTTATAAGTAGAGGATTCAGAAGTAATATGAACTAGAAAAACAGTCGTTGGGTTGCTTGTGGTAATTAAATTGACTCATACAAAGGAACGCTATTTATAGCACTACCTGACACTATTGTAAGGAGGATTCTGGTTGAATCCTACCTGAAATAAAAAAGTAGAAACCGAGGATTTAGTGAGGAAACTGAGCCGAATAAATATTTGTCGGATTGTTTATGGTGATTCAAGGAAGGAACCGCAAACTTTGGGAAAATCCAACCTAATACATTTACCATTACACAAAGGAATGCGCCTACTATTTGGAAAAATGGAGAATTCTAGGAGAATCCATACCGAATAAATTGACTGTGTGTGGGTTTGAGAGATTTGGAGGGATTGCCGGGTCTATTTGGGTAACTAGGTTTACTCCAGTTTGAATGGAATGCACCCCCAGAACGCACTCCCGTCCTATTGTAGGCCTTTGGGTGACAGAGCAAGTACGTGCTGCCATATAAACCAAGATGACAGTCTTCAGCAAACAAATTGACAAACTGACGAAGGAAAACGTGTCATACTAACAACAGGCGTTGCGCATGTGCACTAAGACCACCTATCACTGTGGAAATGACGTCACAAGATGGTCACCAACGCGGGCTACCATGACAACCAAACATGACGTAACTAGGTCACGTGAATGTGACGTCAATTCCGTGGTCCTCGCTGAGGTTCCCCCCAATCTGGGACGATCTATCGCTCTCTTAGTAATCCTTTGTCTCATCGTCAGGGTACATAAAACTTGTACTTTAGGCCGTATAACCTACCAAAGACATGCCTAAGTAATTATATACTATGTCATTTCCAAGTACCGTATTTTATATGTTGGATGCTGTGTGGGGAATATCTTACTAAAAGTGCTACTCAAGAGGAAAAATGCAGAATTGTGTACAGCGCTGTTTATTTGTATTTTCTAATTATTAAGTTGTATTTATAGTATTTTAACAGGCTGGTTTGCAGTGGACATGAGCAAAGGTCCAACTGATATGGTACTTATGTCAGAAAGCGAAGAGAGGCTAGAGAAAATACTCTCAATCGTTGGTTAATATGGGAACAAAGGGAGACTTGAACTGAATGAAAGCAGAAACAAAGTTACACCCGAAGGCCTTAAAATTGAACCTACTCGAAGGTGGAGGTTGGGGTTCCCGAATTTCGGAAGGTAGCAGCAAATTTCTTAGTGTAGGGGAGACAGGCGACTACGAGTATTTGGGGATTCGGGGGTAAATATAAACATCACGGTAAAAGGCATCTACCGAAACTCTGAAGGAGAAGTGAATTCTTGATGAAATGAAACATATTCAATAAGGTTTTGGTGGGAAAAAAACATTTTGGGAAATGGTCGGTGTACCAAGTATAACATATGATACGGAAATGATACCTCTGGACCAAACGACTGTAAAAGGCTTTGCAACACTGCATAATGATACAGGCCGATGGATAACAGAGTCGAGTAATGCCACAGGGCTAGAAGCAATCAGGGTTGAGCTTGGATGGATGAGGATCAAGGACAGGATAGACTTAACGGAACTCTATTGTTTCAACTATTTGGTAAATTTCCCTGATAGACGATGATGTAAATTAATGTTCAAGAATATTTGGAATTCAAATACAGACAACGTGGATAAAAGTAGGAACAACCCATTTTAAAATCGTCAGGCGAAATATCATGGAGTACTGTAATCAAAATTGTCAAAGCAAAGATGGCTTTGCGTGGCCCTTGCGTAATAAAGAGAGTTCTGGGAACACAGGTTTTGGAGAGTACTTTGACGGCACCTTTGAGGGGTTCACTGCTGTTGAACCTAAGGTCAGGCTTTGAAGAGTACTTTGACGGCACCTTTGAGGGGTTCACTGCTGTTTAAAGCAAGGTCAGGTTTTGAAGAGTACTTTGACGGCACCTTTGAGGGTTCACTGCTGTTTAAGCTGAGGTCACAGTCATTGGAGCTGATGGGAAGCATGAATTGGAAAAGACAATGAAAAGAAGTGCCAAATCTGTAATTCAGGAGTAGTGGGGACTTTGGAACACTTTCTTTTAGAATGACCAAAATTTCAATCTAATAGAATAAGATTCACTTGGAGTATAGTGGGCGTGGAATAATGAAGGATGTGTGAGTATTGGGTGACGCAAAGGAGAGGGTTAGTATACTTATCGGAGAGTTTAGGAAGAATGGGCGGTAAAGGGATGTCATCAAACCGTTCTGTTCTGGTCTTTGTGAGGAGAGGAGAGGATTGGGGATAGAGAGGCATTTGGGAACACAGGGTTCATCAAAACCTTCTCACATGAGAACAAATCAGCGAGGGGCCAAAGTGTTGTTATTACATGTTATTACTTTCCAAAGTGTGTTTTACTGGGATTTCCGGGTTTGATTATAAACGATAACTTCACAAGTGAATTATGCAATCAACAATTGTGTCATGTATCCGTGCTCGCAAACGAAGACTCTTTGCCGTGGGTGTAATGGGGACGTCATTGTTTTGTTGTTTTTTTTTTGTTTTGTTTGTTTAACCCTTTACCTAACATGAAAAGCAGACGACACTTGCAAAAGAAAATTCTTGAATATCTATTATTTTCATTTTTTATCTCAATACATAGGTTATGACCCCTCATTGGAACGAGCTCACTGAGCTCGTTCCAATGAGGGGTCATAACCTATGTTTTAGAGACAAAAAAAAATGAAAAAAGTAATGAAAATTAATTGGCGATATTTTAGAATAGCGCTGGCCGGTTTTGAACGTTACGTTAGGTAAAGGGTTAAATAATATAATTAACGTTAATAATGAAAAGTAATAAACATAGTAATCACTTGACTGGACTGGTTACGTGAAATAATTCATTCGAGGCGAGGGACTATATTGTAAAACACTCGCGCGCATTCGCACACTCGTGTTTGTACGACGTCCCTCGCCTCGAATGAATTATTTCACGTAACCATTAACCAGTCAAACGATTACTCTCCATTTATTATTAATATTTTGATTTTATGCAAGAGATTCTATAACTGGGCACCACTTTCTGGAAGAAGGTTCGATATTCCTTATGGCCCCACGGTGTTCTTTGATATATCTGATATCATCACGCGTGATCTCCACTGTGTCGTGATCAGTGTAACGTCCCATTGGGAAAACTATGACGTCATTAGCCACAGATGATACTGAAGGAAGAGAGATGCTGTCTTCGTCATTCTCATCTTTTTCCACGTCATTTTCTTGTTTAGATTGGTTTCTCGCCTTCTTCCAAAAGCATTTAGGGAAACGACTTTTCAATTCTTCGTCTCGAGCAGGCTTCACTTTGGATGGTAACATGCCAGATCTTAACTTCCAAACTTGCAGACACTTGCAGATTGCAAAAATAGTCTGAAACATTGAAAAGAAAACTGTGAGAGAGACGAGATTTCGAAACGAACGTCCTAAATGGAATCTGACTTGAATAAGTACAGTACGTGGAGAGTGGATTGTAACTAAATCACCCACGAAGTGAAGTTATCACCCAAGTTATAACTTTCAAATTTTGTACATATCGACAAAAACACAAGCAATGTTTTAGCCAATGGACCCCCGGGTTAAACCCGGAGGACCATTGGCTGAAACTTTGCTTGTGCTGGTTTGGCTTTGCAACAAATTTGCAATTATTGCTTGGGTGGAATCTCAACTCTGCGGGTGATTTAGTGATAATACACTCTCCACGTACTGTAGTTATGGTTCCACTCCAAGTCCAAGCGTGCCCAAATGAACGAAAAAAACGAAATAATAGAGTAATTTGAATAATGATTTTTTGTGTGAATATTTCTGGCTGTTTTTTGCCGTTTTGTTAGATAAAGGTTTAAGTCTGTTAACCCTTTACCTAACCAATCGGTCGTATTCACTCACGTACTTTACAAACAGGCCAGTAGCTATGGGGTTTAGGGGTTTGTAACACGGTTGGTAGAAGGTAGGTTAATCTGGATAGGATTCTTAGATATGGATTTGATCTGGCTGCTGATTGGTTTGAACTGATGTCACACACATATTCAGCCTCGTAGAAATTGGGGTCGTTGGCTTATTTGGTACATGTATGTTGGGTTTCGATCACGGCCAATGCTGAGTTCGGTGCTTGCTAATTAAAAAAGAGGTTGGAAAGCCCATTTATAATGGCGACTACTTTATGATTATTCGCAAACACACTTATTAAGTTTTATTTTTTATATAACTGTAACTCCATTGACATTTATAATGGCGACTACTTTATGACTTACTGAGTTTTTTATAACTGTAACCCCGTTGACATTTATAATGGCGACTACTTTATGACTTACTGAGTTTTTATAACTGTAACTCCGTTGACATTTATATTGGCGACTACTTTATGACTTACTGAGTTTTTTATAACTGTAACCCCGTTGACATTTATAATGGCGACTACTTTATTACTTACTGAGTTTTTATAACTGGTACCCCGATGTCATTTAGAATGGCGTCTACTTTATGACTTACTGCGTTTTTATAACTGTAACTCCGTTGACATTTATAATGGCGACTACTTTATGACTTACTGAGTTTTTATAACTGTAACTCCGTTGACATTTATATTGGCGACTACTTTATGACTTACTGAGTTTTTTATAACTGTAACCCCGTTGACATTTATAATGGCGACTACTTTATTACTTACTGAGTTTTTATAACTGGTACCCCGATGTCATTTAGAATGGCGGCTACTTTATGACTTACTTGAGTTTCTTTTATAACTGTAACCCCGTTGACATTTATAATGGCGACTACTTTATGACTTACTGAGTTTTTATAACTGTAACCCCGTTGACATTTATAATGGCGACTACTTTATGACTTACTGAGTTTTTTATAACTGTAACTCCGTTGACATTTATAATGGCGACTACTTTATGACTTACTGAGTGTTTTATAACTGTAACCCCGTTGACATTTATAATGGCGACTACTTTATAACTTACTGAGTGTTTTATAACTGTAACCCCGTTGACATTTATAATGGCGGCTACTTTATGACTTACTGAGTGTTTTATAACTGTAACTCCGTTGACATTTATAATGGCGGCTACTTTATGACTTACTGAGTTTTTTTATAATTGTAACCCCGTTGACATTTATAATGGCGATTTCCGAAAAAAAGTTTAATGTCAAGTTAAAAAAATCGCAACCCTCTGCGACGAACATAAAACCTTGAAATCACCTCACGGCTGCCGTACTATACCGTACGGACACCGCACGGTTATGACAATTTCGGGGACTTACGGCCATCGCTAACACGCCACAGGCGTGTTGGCGATGGCCGTAAGTCCCCGAAATTCTCCTGTAGTGTAGTATAAAGATACATAAACTCTAATGTTGCAATTGTTTCACAATCGGTCCGAACATTTGACTGTTATTCTATATTGAAACCAATTTAAAATAAAAAAAAACAGCGCTTTTACCATCTTTTGATGTTCTGTAATTTTTGTTTCTGTTCATTATATCAACAGTGAAATATAGAGTACGTAGAGAGTGGATTGTAACTAAATCACCCGCGAAGTGGAGTTATCACCTAAACTATAACTCTCAAATTTTGCATATATCGACAAAAAACACAAGCAATGTTTCAGCCAATGGACCTCCGGGTTTGGCTGGAACTTTGCTTGTGCTTGTTATGCTTTGCAAAAAAGTTGCAATTATTGCTCGGGTGGAATCTCCACTCTGCGGATGATTTAGTTATAATACACTCTCCACTTACTGTATAATACAAGACACTGTCCTTTCCATAAGTATAAATGCCCAAGAGGTAAGAATTGCTATTTTTTTCTGATCTACCACAAGACATGTACTGAAAAGTGACCGCTGAATAACTGAGCTTCGAGATTTTGATGGCAAAAGTGACAGAAAATATCAAATAAAAACTCTCTTCTCCACCTTCTCTCTCTCGTATAAATAGTATTCTATTCACAACACAGCAAATGTTATTCCAGAAGTCACTGGAGTTAGATTGTTTGTTGATTTTTGTTTGTTCATCCGACATCTGTTCAGGAAAAGTGCGCACATGGTGTCACTATCACGGAATCAGTCTAAGGGAAGTAACCCGAAAACACAAAGGACTCGTCATTTCGTGAACTCCCGCGTATTGTGGAAAAAATCGCAAGTTTGCAAAGTCGAGTATTTGGTAGGAAAATTTAAAAAATATGAAAGGGAATGTTTGGAAGGATCGGGTAGACTGTAGTTAAGAACTTATAATAATGAATTAATAACTTGTAATTACGAAATAATAACGTGTAATTACGAAATAGCTAAACTGGAATTACGAATTACGGGCTTGCTGTAATTACAAATTAATAATGAAACGAGGACAATTTTAAATGCATTGAAAAAATGAAAATGCTTGGTTCTCCGTTTCGTAAATATCACCATTTACCTTCGACAAATCGACAAAAATACTCGACCTAATTTTCTTTACATCCACTGGGAATCTGTGAGTGTGAGTGCGTGGGAGAAGGGTTGTGGTCGGTGGGGGAGGAGTGTGGTAGGGGCCCTAGACTCCATATTGGTTCCTCCAGAAGTTCTTTTTTTACATATATAATACAATGAAATTGACATAGAACTTGAGCGTTTTGTAGGAAAATTTGAAAAATATGAATGAGAAACTTGTAATTAATATTAATATCTTACAATTGTAATTACGAAATAGCTAAATTGGAATTAGGAATTACTGACTTGCTGTAATTTCGAATTAATAATGAAACGAAACGAGGACAATTTTAAGCGGATGAAAATGTTTGATTCTCCGTTTTGTAAATATCTTTCAACAATAATACTTGACATACTTCTCTTTGGAGGCATTGGGGAGCTGGGTGTGTGAGTGTGTGGGAGGGAATAATGATCGGCGATGGAGGGGGTGGGCGATGGTGAGAGGTCCGTGCTTCCATGCTATTTCAGAAGAAGTTCATTTTTTTAAAAAATAAATAATACAATGAAATTGCCATGAAACTTTCATAACAAAAACAGTGCATGACAGTAAAGGATAGAGGCCAAACAAAATATCGTATCGTGAGTTGAATAACGCGCCACTTGCAATCCAAAATGCTTTGTATATAGCGCTCTGTTCGACTCAAGGGCCGATATCAAGTTAGACCTTCAAACAATATATTAACTGCAGCGACCAACACCTTGGTGTCCGCTTCACGTTTTATCTCCCCCCCCCCCCCCCCCCCCCCACTTCTTATTATTTCAATGATATTTTCCACTAGAATTAACGTTTGAGTGTAATGCAGCACCAGGAGTATATTCACTATTTTAAATACTCGATCTGCGCGTTACTCTACGAGTTATGATCATAGTAAGGCTATCAAATTATGTACATATGGCCTGTTCAAAAGTATATGTTCAGCCAATGCATCCCCGGGTAACCCAGAGGTCCATTGGCAGAAACATTGCCTGTATTCGCTACGAGTAAGCATGAAAACCTGCCGTGCTTTTGGATACCATTCGATATGGCAAGTGCGCGCAATTCCTTTGCGCAGTTAAGCCTAGATAAACGTACAGTTCGAGACAGGACTTCTAGTTTTAACTGTATACAGTACGTGGAGAGTGGATTGTAAGTAAATCACCCACGGAGTGGGGTTATCACCCAAGCTATAACTTTCAAATTTTGTTCATATCGACAAAAATCACAAGCAATGTTTCAGCCAATGGACCTCCGGGTTTAACCCGGAGGTCCATTGGCTGAAACATTGCTGGAGCTGGTTGTGCTTTGCAACAAATTCGCAATTATTGCTTGGGTGGAATCTCCACTCTGCGGGTGATTTAGTGATAATACACTCTCCACGTACTGTACAACAATTTGAACCTAAGATTCATCCACCCCCTCTCCCCTCGTTCAAAATTGATCCGCTGTCCCGGCTTCATTAGTTCATCGGGGGGGGGGGGGGGGACTTGGCGGCTCAGTGTGGTTAGAGAATTGGACTTCAAAGCAAAAGGTCCACAGTTCCATCCTCACCATCGGTCACTATGTTGTGTAATTGGGAGGCACATAATCCCCCGATTGCCTACGTTCGGACACGGTATCGCTGCCCACTGTACGTGGATATTGCATTTGATTCCAATCAATGATTGGCCTGCTTGTGTGAGTTAGTACGTTGGTGAATCTGACAGCTACACGGGCGTTCTCTCTTCGTGTACCCCGGCTTCCTCGCCCGTAAAACTACCCGACACGAAGTGACCTTGGCTATCGAAAGTGTTACTAAACACCAATAAATAAAACCAATCCATAAATAAAACTGTCCGTAAGCACTCGAAAGAAATTGGAGAATAAGAAAGGGGCGTCATTCCTTAATGTTAAGTTATGTTATCTGTTTTACTCACTGCATTATAAAGTCAGCTCTATGAACTGTTGGAATGAGCGGTATGTGTAAGAGGTTTCGAATCTTAAGTTGTTCATTGCATTATAACTTCAGCTCTATGAGCTGTTGGAATGAGTTGTATGAGTAATAGGTTTAGAATCTTAAGTTGCTCCCTGCGTTATTAAGTTATCTCTATGAACTGCTGGAATGAGCTGTATGTGTAACATGTTTAGAATCTTAAGTTGTTCACTGTATTATAAAGTCAGCCTTGTGAACCGCTGGAATGAGCTGCATGTGTAACAAGTTTAGAATCTTAAGTTGTTCACTATATTATAAAGTCAGCTCTTTGAACGGTTGGAATGAGCTGCATGTGTAACGAGTTTAGAATCTAAAGTTGTTCACTGCATTATAAAGTCAGCTCTGCGGACTGTTGAAATGAGCTGTATGTGTAACTGGTTCGAATCTTAAGTAGTTTACTGTATTATAAAGTCAGCTCTATGAACTGTTGGAATGAGCTGTATGTGTAACAGGTTTGGAATCTTAAGTTGTTCACTGTATTATAAAGTCAGCTCTGTGAACTGTTGGAATGAGCTGCATGTGTAACAGGTTTAGAATCTTAAGCTGTTCACTGTATTATAAAGTGAGCTCTGTGAACTGTTGGAATGAGCTGTTTGTGTAATATGAACTGTGGAAAGGAACTGTATGTAACTGGGTCAGAATCTTAAGTTGTTCACTGTATTATAAAGTCAGCTCTGTGAACTGTTGGAATGAGTTGCATGGATAACAGGTTTAGAATCTTAAGTTCTTCACTGTATTATAAAGTTATCTCTATGAACTGTTGGAATGAGCTGTATGTGTAACAGGTTTAGAATCTTAAGTTGTTCACTGTATTATAAAGTTAGCTCTGTGAACTGTTGGAATGAGCTGCATGTGTAACATGTTTAGAATCTTAAGCTGTTCACTGTATTATAAAGTGAGCTCTGTGAACTGTTGGAATGAGCTGTTTGTGTAATATGAACTGTGGAAAGGAACTGTATGTAACTGGGTCAGAATCTTAAGTTGTTCACTGTATTATAAAGTCAGCTCTGTGAACTGTTGGAATGAGCTATTTGTGTAATATGAACTGTGGGAAGGAACTGTATGTAACTGGGTCAGAATCTGAAGTTGTTCACTGTATTATAAAGTCAGCTCTGTGAATTGTTGAAATGAGCTGCATGTGTAACTAGTCTAGAATCTTAAGTTGTTCATTGTATTATAAAGTCAGCACTATGAACTGTTGGAATGAGCTGTATGTGTAACTGATTTACAAGGTTAAGTTGTTCGTCTGCATTTTTAGAGCTGGCATGTTTCGATTTTTCAGATACAGTTTTGGTCCGGTTTCAGGAAAAAAAAACGGTTTAGGTTCTATTTTCCCCCGTTTTAAGAACATATTCTATTAAAAAAAAGTAGGGGATATTTGACAAAAGTGAGATATATGAAGACATATATTTATATTTTCATCAAAACGACAGATTCAAATGTTAATTGCGGTGAACGATTTGCAGAAAATTCTAGTGAAATTACGCGTCTGTTTAAAAAATATTCAGGCAATGATTTCACATGTGAGTGGAACGGATTTTCACTTTCCGCATGGTTTATTGTTGCTGCTGATGATGATTTCAAAGAACAGGTTTGTAATAAATAATAGTTCAGTTTCCTTGAAAAGATCCACAATAGTATGACACCACTCATCACAAAAACCCCGTTTGTATGTGTTTACAGTTAAAACTAGAAGTCCTGTCATGAAATGCACACAAATAGCACGTTGATTTGCGCGTTAATGTACGCGTTATGGCCCAAGTAAAGCTATCAAATTCTGTACATATGGCCTGTGCACAAGCAATATTTCAGCCAATGGACCTCCGGTTAACCCGGAGGTCCATTGGCAGAAACATTGCATGTGTTTGCTGTGGGTAACCAGGAGAACCTGTCGTGCTTTGGGTGCCATTCGATGCGGCAATTGCGCGCAATTCCAACGCGCAATTAAGCCTAGATAAGCGCACTATTCGTGACAGGACTTCTAGTTTTAACTGTAACATAACTTCCCTTTGACCAGTTTTAGGAGTTGTAGGGGGTTCGTTACTGAGCCAAAAGCCCCGTCTGTATGTGTCATCATTGTGTTTAACATAACTTCCCTTTGACCAGTTTTAGGAGTTGTAGGGGGTTCGTTACTGAGCCAAAATCCCCGTCTGTATGTGTCATCATTGTGTTTAACATAACTTCCCTTTGACCAGTTTTAGGAGTTGTAGGGGGTTCGTTACTGAGCCAAAAGCCCCGTCTGTATGTGTCATCATTGTGTTCAACATAACTTCCCTTTGACCAGTTTTAGGAGTTGTAGGGGGTTCGTTACTGAGCCAAAAGCCCCGTCTGTATGTGTCATCATTGTGTTCAACATAACTTCCCTTTGACCGGTTTTAGAAGTTGTAGGGGGTTCGTTACTGAGCCAGAAGATCCGTCTGTCATTGTGTTCAACATAACTTCCCTTTGACCAGTTTTAGGAGTTGTTGGAGGTCCGTTACTAAGCCAACAGCCCCGCCTGTATGTGTCATCATTGTGTTTAACTTAACTTCCCTTTGACCAGTTTTAGGAGCTGCTGGAGGTCCGTTACTAAGCCAACAGCCCCGTCTGTATGTGTCATCATTGTGTTCAATATAACTTTCCTTTGACCAGTTTTAGGAGTTGTTGGAGGTCCGTTACTAAGCCAACAGCCCCGTCTGTATGTGTCATCATTGTGTTTAACATAACTTCCCTTTGACCAGTTTTAGGAGTTGTAGCGGGTTCGTTACTGAGCCAAAAGCCCCGTCTGTAAGTGTCACCATTGTGTTCAACATAACTTCCCTTTGACCAGTTTTAGGAGTTGTTGGAGGTCCGTCACTAAGCCAACAGCCCCGTATGTGTGTGTCATCATTGTGTTTAACATAACGTCCCTTTGATCGCTTTAGGAGTTGTATGGGGGTCATTTATTCAGTCAGAAAAAAAACATAAATTAGTGTAAGTAATGGAAAACAAAACTAGTGTAAGTAATGGAAAACATAAACTAGTGTAAGTAATGAAAAACGTAAACTAGTGCATGAAATGAAAACATAAACTAATGTAAGTAATGAAAACATAAACTAATGTAAGTAATGGAAAACGTAAACTAGTGTAAGTAATGGAAAACGTAAACTAGTATAAGTAATGAAAACATAAACTAATGTAAGTAATGGAAAACATAAACTAGTGTAAGTAATGGAAAACATAAACTAGTGTAAGTAATGAAAAACGTAAACTAATGTAAGTAATGGAAAACATAAACTAGTGTAAGTAATGAAAAACGTAAACTAGTGCATGAAATGAAAACATAAACTAATGTAAGTAATGAAAACATAAACTAATGTAAGTAATGGAAAACGTAAACTAGTGTAAGTAATGGAAAACGTAAACTAGTATAAGTAATGAAAACATAAACTAATGTAAGTAATGGAAAACATAAACTAGTGTAAGTAATGAAAAACGTAAACTAGTGCATGAAATGAAAACATAAACTAATGTAAGTAATGAAAACATAAACTAATGTAAGTAATGGAAAACGTAAACTAGTGTAAGTAATGGAAAACGTAAACTAGTATAAGTAATGAAAACATAAACTAATGTAAGTAATGGAAAACATAAACTAGTGTAAGTAATGGAAAACATAAACTAGTGTAAGTAATGAAAAACGTAAACTAATGTAAGTAATGGAAAACATAAACTAGTGCATGAAATGAAAACATAAACTAATGTAAGTAATGAAAACATAAACTAATGTAAGTAATGGAAAACATAAACTAGTGTAAGTAATGAAAAACGTAAACTAATGTAAGTAATGGAAAACATAAACTTGTGCATGAAATGAAAACATAAACTAATGTAAGTAATGAAAACATAAACTAATGTAAGTAATGGAAAACGTAAACTAGTGTAAGTAATGGAAAACATAAACTAGTGTAAGTAATGGAAAACATAAACTAGTGTAAGTAATGAAAAACGTAAACTAATGTAAGTAATGAAAAACGTAAACTAGTGCATGAAATGAAAACATAAACTAATGTAAGTAATGAAAACATAAACTAATGTAAGTAATGGAAAACGTAAACTAGTGTAAGTAATGGAAAACGTAAACTAGTATAAGTAATGAAAACATAAACTAATGTAAGTAATGGAAAACATAAACTAGTGTAAGTAATGGAAAACATAAACTAGTGTAAGTAATGAAAAACGTAAACTAGTGCATGAAATGAAAACATAAACTAATGTAAGTAATGAAAACATAAACTAATGTAAGTAATGGAAAACGTAAACTAGTGTAAGTAATGGAAAACATAAACTAGTGTAAGTAATGGAAAACATAAACTAGTGTAAGTAATGAAAAACGTAAACTAATGTAAGTAATGGAAAACATAAACTAGTGCATGAAATGAAAACATAAACTAATGTAAGTAATGAAAACATAAACTAATGTAAGTAATGGAAAACGTAAACTAGTGTAAGTAATGGAAAACATAAACTAGTGTAAGTAATGGAAAACATAAACTAGTGTAAGTAATGAAAAACGTAAACTAATGTAAGTAATGGAAAACATAAACTAGTGCATGAAATGAAAACATAAACTAATGTAAGTAATGAAAACATAAACTAATGTAAGTAATGGAAAACGTAAACTAGTGTAAGTAATGGAAAACGTAAACTAGTGTAAGTAATGTAAACATAAACTAATGTAAGTAATGGAAAACATAAACTAGTGTAAGTAATGGAAAACATAAACTAATGTAAGTAATGGAAAACATAAACTAGTGTAAGTAATGGAAAACGTAAACTAGTATAAGTAATGAAAACATAAACTAATGTAAGTAATGGAAAACATAAACTAGTGTAAGTAATGGAAAACTTAAACTAGTGTAAGTAATGAAAAACGTAAACTAGTGCATGAAATGAAAACATAAACTAATGTAAGTAATCGAAAACATAAACTAGTGTAAGTAATGGAAAACATAAACTAGTGTAAGTAATGAAAAACGTAAACTAGTGTAAGTAATGGAAAACGTAAACTAGTGTAAGTAATGGAAAACGTAAACTAGTGTAAGTAATGAAAACATAAACTAATGTAAGTAATGGAAAACGTAAACTAATGTAAGTAATGGAAAACGTAAACTAGTGCATGAAATGAAAACATAAACTAATGTAAGTAATGAAAACATAAACTAATGTAAGTAATGGAAAACGTAAACTAGTGTAAGTAATGGAAAACGTAAACTAGTGTAAGTAATGAAAACATAAACTAATGTAAGTAATGGAAAACATAAACTAGTGTAAGTAATGAAAACATAAACTAATGTAAGTAATGGAAAACATAAACTAGTGTAAGTAATGGAAAACATAAACTAGTGTAAGTAATGAAAAACGTAAACTAGTGTAAGTAATGAAAACGTAAACTAACGTAAGTAATGGAAAACGTAAACTAATGTAAGTAATGGAAAACATAAACTAGTGTAAGTAATGAAAAACGTAAACTAGTGTAAGTAATGAAAACATAAACTAACGTAAGTAATGGAAAACGTAAACTAATGTAAGTAATGGAAAACGAAAACTAGTGTAAGTAATGAAAAACGTTCATCTTATCTCTCTCTATTGTGTTCTCATTGTCACATTCCCTCCCTTGTTGACAGGTCAGGAATCGAAATATTCTAATATGACAGCAGCATCGCGTTTCAGAGAATACAATACATATAGTCAATTACAACTAATACATGGGCCAAGTGGCAGTTTATAACTACTCTCTTATTTTATGGAAACGAACAAGAATCACAAACCGCATTTTAGTTAATCGACTCCACGTCGAGTTCGTACTTCAGATGCCTGATATCGGTGGTTTCCAACATCTTTTAATATTATAGACGTATTGTCTGGATATAGAGACGATGCATCAAGTAGGCATCAGGAAGACACGCTGTCATTTGAAAAGCATCAGGAAGACACGCTGTCATTTGAAACGTCTGTTTCTTGGTATAAACTCTTTCATCAATAGCTTCTGGTCGAAACGTAACTTTTGAGGTATGCAAAGACTGACACGTGATGAACGTTTAGGTGCCATTGACATGTTGGAAGCTGGCAACAGACCGACTGCAGTGGCTCAATTTCTCAACGATACTCGATCGGTGATTAGCAGGTCATTGCCACACTTCCGTCAGACAGGCTATGTTGACCAAGGGCGATAACTGCTAGCCAGGATCGCTTAATCCGAAC
Organism: Pictodentalium vernedei; assembly: GCA_031216915.1. Lineage (NCBI taxonomy): Eukaryota > Metazoa > Mollusca > Scaphopoda > Dentaliida > Dentaliidae > Pictodentalium > Pictodentalium vernedei. The sequence continues at coordinate 12,138,614 of CM062295.1, read as the reverse complement.
CTCAGCATTACCTAGACGCCATCAAAGTGCCTTAGAGATTGGACGGCAGCTGCACCGAGTGACAGATGTGCGAGTCAGTGGTAAGACTATCGGAAATCGCCTACACTGCTGGAATTTGTACGGTAGACGACCTCGAATATTATTTATTTATTGGTGTTTAAGGTCACATATTTCTGCACAGCGGCTAATCATGACCTCGACAGTTTTACGGGTGGAGGAAGCCGGAGTACCCGGAGAGAACCACCGAGCAACGGCGAGCAACTGTCAGCTCCCCAACATACGAACTCCACACAAGCAGGGTTAGCATTGGTTGAAAACAGGTGCACCATCGACGTGCAGTACGCCTTAGTACACAACGTCACCGTGCCCCCACGTAGGCAATGGGGGTGAAGTGTCTTGCCCAAGGACACAACGCGGTTGTCGCAGGTGGGATTCGAACCCAGGACCTCTCGGCTTGCAGCCTGCACCTCTACCTACTGAGCCACCGCGCCCCCCAGACGACCTCGAATAAATCCACGTTTGACTGAACGTCACATCGCAGCAAGGCGTAATTGGTGTGGAGCACGACAGTGCTGGGACGTTTGTTGATGGAGCAAGGTCATGTTTTCCGATGAATCGAGGTTCACTCTCAACTTCCACGACAAACGAAACAGAGTGTGGCTGCGGAGGCGGAACGAACGATTCCATGACGTAAGCGTTAGGCAGCACGATCGTTTTCGTGGTGGATCGGTTATGTTGTGGGAAGGCATAACCATGACAAGCAGAACAGCAGTTCATGTCATCCAGGGGCGTCTCACTGGGCAGAACTACCGTAACAACATGTTAGCAGCTCGTGTGGTGCCCATTGCGCGACGGCAAGGCCGTCGATTTGTTTTTCAAGATGACAATGGAAGAGCACACAGGGCCCTTGGCGCTACAGAGTTCGTTCCTCCAGGAGCAGAACATCACTACACCGCCTTGGCCAGCACTAAGTCCAGACCTTTCACAGTCGAGTACGTCTGGGATATGCTTGGCAGGCGCCTACGACAACGCCAACAGGACCATACCAATGTCCAGGAACTCGCCGCTGCACTGCTGGAAGAATGGAATAACATTAGTCAAGCTGACATTGGACGTTTGATGAGGAGTATGCCACGTCAGATTCGCGCTTGTCTTGCGAACTGAGGAGGATTTGAAAGGTATTGAGGTCTTGGACTGAATGTGGTAAATTCTCTGACTGGCCGTCCATGTAATCTACAGCTCCGTGCATGGAATGCGTGCTTGTCAGACACCCAACTACTGCTGAAATCATTCATAACATGTCACAGTGCAATGCCTCAATTTTCTTTTTTGATGGAAATATAAATATATTTCTTCATATACCTCACTTTTATTATATATCCCCTACTTTTTTGAAGAGTATATTTCGAACATACCTAATTGCTTTCATCAAAGACAAATACCCACAAATATACTTTCCATTGATAAAATACTAAAGGGAACTTAGAGTATTATGACTGTACTCTCAATCACACACCAGAGGGTAGAGGTGTCCAACTATCTGAGTGCTTGCAATAGGTCATGGTCATGAATTTTTTTTGTTATTAGCTACTCTCTCCTAAGATGTGGAATTCTGCCGAAATATTTAATCCAGACAAAATACGACTAAAATCGGCTAATCTGGAAAGAAATTGTACAATATTGGTTTTAATTTTTTTTTCGAATCTACGAAACGTCCCAAAAACAGAGAGAAAAATCTGAGCTCAAATTCGCGCGTGTATTAAAAAATTAAGATGTCGTGGAAGATGGTCGCCGATTTTGAAAAATCGACCAAATCGTTTTGATGACATCGTGCATTAACCATTTACCTAACTTGAAAAGCAGACGACACTTGCAAATATAATTCTTGAATATCTATTTTTTTCTTCATTTTTTGTCTCAAAAACATAGGTTATGACCTCTCGTTGGAACGAGCTCGTTCCAACGAGGGGTCATAACCTATGTTTTTGAGACAAAAACTGAAAAAATAATGAAAATTAATTGGCGATTTTTGAGAATAGCGCTGGCCGGTTTTAAACGTTACGTTAGGTAAAGGGTTAATGAATCGTTAGAAGATGGGCTCCATTACAATGGATATATGTTTTAAATATCAAGAATACTGTGTTCATCTGAATTCAGGGCGGCTGACAAACGTCGGAAAAAGTTAGAAAAATCGATGTTTTCATATTTTGTGAGTGTGTTGTCTGATAAAGAGGCGGGATTTGTGCGCATATGACACTATCTATCACAGATTATGGCCATCCCCAAATATTCAGCGTCAATTTTGTCCACAACATTCGTTTGGAACAAGGAACACCCACAATTTCAAATTTTTTAGGTAGATTTCAAAGGAATCAGACGAGATCAACGCCCTTCGATGTTGTGCATGCGAAACGGCTTCTTTGTGTACGAGATGACTGCTCAGTGTCACATTGAGGTTTATGTCAACCAGAAACACCTACCAAACGTCACTTTTATATCCAACAATGGTATAAGAAGATCGCACAAGTACAAATATTGTGATGTTCTGGAATTGAACAGCAGAATGCAAATACAGTACAGTCGCCGTGGACTGGTCATAATCCATGCGTGGGAAGTGTTGTCTACGCATGCGTTTACCAGGTTACAAAAATCATCAGCAGCAAAATTTTAATTAATGAAGCACCGGGTTTCAAGCCGGTGCTTCATTAATTAAATTTTGGATGATTATTCATATTATTAGTGTTTGGAATCTAATATTAGTGCATCCTTGAGAGTACTGCCCACCCGTGGAAAGTGACCAGTCCACGGCGGCCGTACTATAACTACCAAGCATGTTACAATAACAGGAATCAGATTTCAACATTTCATTTTGTCCTCTGCTCTGAATATGAAACCAGAAACCGAACATAACAGAGACAAAATGATCACTTACACCCCCAATCCTTGGGATCATTAGTGCGGATAAAAGGGAAATTATAGTCTACTTACTAAACCAAAAACAATAAAAATAAATTAAAAAACGTCAAAAACAATGTCTTTGGGTGCATCAGGGCACACTAGATTTATAGATATCTCACATTCTAACCCAGAGAGAGGAGATATTTCTCTCCTATCAAGAAAAATCACAAATAGAACTAGATCGATTTATTTGTGTGCAAAGCACACAATGGTGTATCCCCGCGTTTCTGATGAAACACATTAGCATAGTTTAAACGTTTCGAATTAAATACCCTAAGAGGCTTGCGATGAAAACTGATTTTCTAACGATAAAAGTGGTTCCACTGGAACCACCTGGAGCCAAATCAAAATTATGAAACCTTCGTGCACATCTAGAGACGCTACCTGTACACATTAGCTTAGTTTAAACGATTCGAAGTAAATACCCTAGGAGCCTTTTGATGAAAACTGATTTTCTAACGATAAAAGTGGTTCCACTGGAACCACCTGAGGCCAAAGCAAACTTTCGAAACCTTTATGCACATCTAGAGATGTTACCTGAACACCTTAGCATAATTTTAACGTTTCGAATTAAATACCCTAGGAGCTTTTAGATGAAAACTGATTTCCTAACGCCAAAAGTTGTTCCACTGGAGGCCAAGTCAAAATTCCGAAACCTATTTGCACACCTAGAGATGTTAGCTGAACACATTAGCATAGTTTAAATGTTTCGAATTAAATACCCTAGGAGTCTTTCGAAGAAAACTGATGTTTTAACGCTAAAAGTGGTTCCACTGGAACCACCTGGAGCTAAATCAAAATTCCGACACCTTCATGCATATATAGAGGTGTTACCTGGACACATTAGCATAGCTTAAACGTTTCGAATTAAATACCCAAGGAGCCTTTCGATGAACACTGATTTTCAAACGATAAAAGTGGATCCACTGGAACCACCTGGAGCCAAATCAAATTTCCAAAACCTTCATGCACATCTAGAGATGTTACCTGAGCACATTAGCATAGTCTGAACGTTTCCAAGAAGCCTTTCGATAAAAACTGATTTTCCAACGATAAAAGTGGTTCCACTGGAACCACCAGGGGCCAAATCAAAATTCCGAACCCTTTATGCACCTCTAGAGATGTTACCTGAACACCTTAGCATAGTTTTAACGTTTCGAATTAAATACCCTAGGAGCCTTTCGATGAAAACTGATTTTCTAACGATAAAAGTGGTTCCACTGGAACCACCTGGGAACAAACCAAAGTTCCGAAACCTTCATGCACATCTAGAGATGTTCCTTGAACACATTAGCATAGTTTAAACGTTTCGAATTAAATATCCTAGGAGCCTTTCGATGAAAACTGATTTTCTAACGATAAGAGTGGTTCCACTGGAACCACCTGGGGCAAAATCAAAATTCCGAAACGTTCATGCACATCTAGAGATGTTACCTGAACACATTAGCATAGTTTAAACGTTTCGATGAAAACTGATTTTCCAACGATAAAAGTGGTTCCATCGGAACCACTTAGGGCCAAATCAAAATTCCGAAACTTTTATGCACATCTAAAGATGCTACCTGAACACATTAGTATAGTTTAAACGTTTCGAATTAAATACCCTAGGAGCCTTTCGATAAAAACTGATTTTCTAACGATAAATGTGGTTCCACTGGAACCACCTGGGGCCAAATCAAAATTCCAAAACCCTCATGCACATCTAGAGATGCTAGCTGAACACATTAGCATAGTTAAAACGTTTCAAATTAAATACCCTCGGAGCCTTTCGATGGCTCCTAGCCAACGATAAAAGTGATTCCACCGGAACCACTTGGGGCCAAATCAAAATTCTGAATCCTTTATGCACATCTAGGGATGTTACCTGAACACCTTAGCATAGTTTTAACGTTTCGAATTAAATATCCTATGAAGTTTTGGATGAAAACTAATTTTCTAACGATAAAAGTGGATCCACTGGAACCACCTATGGCCAAATCAAAATTCCGAAACTTTTATGTACATCTGGAGATGTTACCTGAAAACATTACTATAGTTTAAACATTTCGAATTAAATACCCTAAGAGGTTTTCGATGAAAACTGATTTCCCAACGATAAAAGTGGTTCCACTTGGGGCGAAATCAAAATTCCAAAATATTTATGCACATCTAGAGATGTTACCTGAACACCTTACCATAGTTTTAACGTTTCGAATTAAACACCCTAGGAGCCTTTCGATGAAAACTGATTTTCTAATGATAAGAGTGGTTCCACTGGCACCACCTGAGGCCAAATCAAAATTCCGAAACCTTCATGCACATCTAGAGACGTTATCTGAACACCATAGCATAGTTTAAACGTTTCGAATTAAATACCCTAGGAGCCTTTCGAAGAAAACAGATTTTCGAACAATAATAGTGGTTCCATTGGAACCACCTTAGGCCAAATCAAAATTCCGAAACTTTTATGCACATCTAGAGATGTTACCTGAACACACTAGCATAGTTTAAACGTTTCGAATTAAATACCCTAGGAGTCTTTCGATGAAAACTGATTTTCCACCACTTGGGGCTAAATCAAAATTTCGAAACTTTTATGCACATCAAGAGATGCTACCTGAACACCTTAGCATAGTTCTAACGTTTCGAATTAAATACCTTAGGAGCCTTTCGATAAAAACTGATTTTCTAACGATAAAAGTGGTTCCACTGGAACCACCTGGGCCAAATCAAAATTCCGAAACCTTCATGCACATCTAGAGATGTTACATGAACACATTAGTGTAGTTTAAACGTTTCGAATTAAATACCCTAGGAGCCTTTCAATGAACACTGATTTTCTAACGATAAAAGTGGTTCCACTGGAACCACCTGGGGCCAAATCAAAATTCCGAAACCTTTAAGCACATCAACAGGTGTTACCTGAACACCTTAGCATAGTTTAAACGTTTCGAATTGAATATCCTAGGAGCCTTTCAGGGTGTGACGTACGGATGGACAGACGGACGGACGGAGATCACGACTATATCCCCGCGTTTTTTAAAATGCGGGGATAATAAAACAAAACAGCCAAACCCATCTACTATATGCTACTGCGCCTTGTCACACCTCTTACATCTGCACGACCCACACATTGTTGTAAATTCTATGCCGACTTCTTTGCAGCTGCACTGTGCCGACTTACTGCTTCACTGTGCCGACTTACAGCTGCACTGTGCCGACTTGCAGCCAGTTTTGTAGTTTGGGTGAACAATTTTCAGAAGACTTTCAGGTGCTGGGGGTTTGTTTGTTTTCAAAGGATGCACCAAACGTTCTCCTTTATAGATGATCCCCGATCTGTGGCTACCAATGAATCTTCACCTCTCCATTTACATATTTCGAGGTACGTCCTCGTCCTATGGTTTTTGAGCAGAACTCTAAGTCGGTGGGAGAATTTTGGGGTCGACAGCAGACGCCGGTTTGGATACCTTATCTGTGAAGATGGTCCCACGAAAACTGTCCGGGTAACCCGTCGCCACACCTCCTACAAATGAATGTAGATTCGCCAGCTGAGATTATTTCATCTTTATTCACATCACAGGGACGTTTATAAAATGCCTCAGCGGCAGCTCTGAGGTGTGGACTATATCTAAATAGTTTGATAAAAGTAGTTTTGCCGACACCAAAAGTCTGTGGTGTAGTATTACAGCCAGTAGACCATGTAGAGAAAAAAAGAATAGGTGTGCATATGTCACTTAACCTTTCTTTTGTTTCCTGTATATTCCAGATACCTTTGTTCTTCTTTGAGTTGGACCTTGATGGATGATATAATTATCGATTTACAAGTAGATATTTCATAATAGTATAGGAGAACGGGAAGACACATGTCATCTATGATACACACAGGTGCTTGTTTAGCCATGTTAATCACAGTTCGAAATATGGGGGCATCTGCGTCACCATTGGCATGTGTTATTCCTCCCTACTCCAGATATCCACTGAGCAATGTGACGAATGCTTACTTGTTTTTACTATTAGTGAATTACGTCTCCTTCTCAACACTTAGAAAGTTTTTTTGGAGTCGATTATTATTTCTATTCACAAAATCACTAATTTCTTCTCTTTTTTAACCTCAAAATATGGCTTGCGTCTCCAAATAGGAGCGAGCTCGTTCAGCTCGTTCCAATGAGGAATCATGAGCTGTGTGTTTGGTACAGAGGATGAAAAAGGGATAGTTATTCGAGAGGTTTAGTAGCAAATTCCCTCTGCCTTTCTTGATGGGTAAGGTGTTAACTACGATTGGAGGATCTTGACTTACCCGTACCGTGTTTATGAAATAGCTACACACGTTGGAACTGATCATATATATTAGTGTCACGTGTATTCTATTGTCACGTGAGAACCATGGGGTTCTGTCTTCCAGTGGAAGAGAGAGCATTGTGGTTGTCAGATGACGATATATCGTTAGACGTAGCTTATCTACTTTATATGTGATGACAAAACACTGCATGCACCTTGCAGTGATGGGGCTCTTCTGGAGCGCTGCGGCCTGGTGAGTCGGCTGGAGACAGTTTGATATTTGTTTGATGAGTACAAGGTATCAGTCCCCCTCTTTTCTTCCTTCTCTTTTCTTTCGCTGAAGAAGGCCTCGTGGGATACGGCTGTCATCGGGTAGGTAAAAACCCATACCACGTGATCAGACACGGGGTAACGAATTTATCTATTGACTTTCCGTTTTAGAAGTACAATCTATTTCAAGCGTGAACACACACAGCATGAGATTTTTTTATCTTCCATTGTTGAGCCATACAGGTTTCTGTGGATTTTTTGTGCAAAAGAGTTTTTTGTGAAAATATGCCGATATGACTAGTATAAAAAAATTATTGAATTTCATTTTTTCGTTTTTGTTTCAGGAGGGTACTCGACAAGCTCATTCCAATAAGGGGTCATGAGCTATATTTTGGAGATAAAAATTTACAATATAATACATGTACACTGTAAAACTGGAATGACGCGTCTTCTACGGGGTATGGACAATTTGTAGATTTCGGAACGAGGCTTCCACTGGGTATGGAAAATTTGTCAGTGGCTGGGCGGACGTATCGTGGGTTTCAATGAATATGGTCTCATACCACGTATCTGTCAACCAATCAAATCAACAAATTCACTTTAGTCAATAGATAATGGATATTCTTCAGTCCGGACACGCATGTGAAAGACTTTCTCTCCTGCAAATGTCTCAGTATAGTTAATATATCGTGGTCATCTCTAAATTTTCTTGCCTTTCCACAATATTTGTGCAGCTCACTTGTATTATAGGAACACCCAGATATATTCTGCATGGCGTCATTAATTTCAGAAAACAAGCAGGTCTAGAGAGGACATAAATTGCTAGTTTATGTTTTGTCATCCCACTACCTCTTGTGAGATCCCTAACCGTTTTAAGACTTCCCTTCATTTCAACTCTATCACCAGATCTGTCTAAAATCCACCCCAATACCGTTCATCATTGTCAACTACGTGATAGTCAGGCATGAAGACTTGGAATATCTCATGACTTGTTTTATCTGGATCCTGCATGGTAGACAGATAGATGCTAACAGTTTTTGCATATAGATTGTGACCGGCCGCCGCGAAAAAGGGTAACACATTCCTCAACACTCGGGGGTGGAGATGCCATTCACCAGTTCTTTCAGCCCCAATAAACGATCGTAGGAGCTGTGTCATTTTGGAATACTGGAGCCATAATTTTGCTGTCCTGTATTCTAGTAATTCATCTATGTGTTTCGTTAATATCTTCTTCGTTTCGGTTAGTTGTTTGTCTGAAAAGAATTCGGTGACTATTGTGTCATCCCGGAACAGAGAATCAAACAAGACTACAGCATCATGAAAACATTAATTTGACTGTATGGAGGTACGCGCGTGGTACCATTGAGTATGAATGGTAAGTAATTTTGCTCATCCTCCAAGAAATTCAAAATAATGATAGAATATTTAGCGGAATTCGACCGAAAACATAATTTTTCCCACTTCAGTGTCTCGTTTTGGCGGTCACTTAGGATAGGGTATAATCGAATATGGTACGATAAGATGGAGTTTCGTCTGTAGATCTCGATACATGTATAAAAAAAAGCCTATATTGTTATACTATAATATTACATTTAGGGAGTTAAAATGAGTAATGTTTGTTTTTTTGTTCTGGATCCTGCATGGAGTAAGATAGATGTTAACAGGTTTTGCCTATAGATTTGTTCATTTTGGCGGCCATCTTGGATGCTTTATTGGATTTCTTAGGAAACGCGCATGACTTTGAGCTCGGATTTTTTTTTCTGTAGTTTGGGGATGTTCATAGAATCCGAAAACGTTCAAAATATTTCTGTACAAATGGTTTCTAAGTCTATCATACTTTGAGGGGTGCGCGATGGTGTTGCGGTAGCCGGTACTCGTCAGATCACCGAAATTAAGCAACGTCGAGCCCGGTTAATCAATGGATGGGTGACTGTCTGAGCGATCAATTCGGACTCCCGCGTTGTGTCCTTGGGCACGGTATTTAACCCCGAATGTCCACATGGGGGCACGATGACGCCGTGTATTGAAGCGTACTATACGTCGATGGTACGCATGTCTTCAACCAATCTTACCTTGCCTGCGCTGCAGTGCGAAGTTACGATGTTACGATGTTGGGGAGCTGGCAGCTGCTTGTCGTTGCTCAGTGGTTCTCTCCGGGTACTCCGGCTTCCTCCACCCGTGAAACTGTCACGGTCATGATTAGCCATTGTGCATAAGTATACGATAAAAAAAAAACAATAAATAAATAAAAAATCATACTTTGACTGCACTAATTGAGTCGAGCATTTTTTTGCACATTCTAATCTGTGTTTATTTTCTTCGGCCAAGCAAGGATGTCTTCCCAAGTTAGTAATTCATAATTTCTTGCCCAACCTACCTTTCCCGACGAAACTCATGGTAGGGAGATATTTTTTACTTTTATTTTTTTATTTTTTTTTTTTTTGGGGGGGGGGGGGGGGGCGGGGGTGTCATAAGCTATTTTTAAGAGGCAGAAAATTACAAAAAAAATCGTTTGCTTTTAGTGATGGATCGATTGTAAATAACACTTGTCGGTATTGACCGACGAGTCTGATCTGGGCATACGGGTAATATTGGTATCGTAAAAATGTGGCCGATAAACAATAATTTAATTTCTGGATCAATGCAAGTTAACTCTGCAGTCAACGAAGCTAATTTGCCAAATTAATATGTAAATGTCCCTTGAGAGCATAAAGGTTGCGGAGATATTGCTGAATAGCAGTGGGCATTTCCATAGTTCCAAGAAACGAAATGTTGTTGATCACATCATCACAACAGACACAGGATTGAAACTTTTTTTTCATTTTATGCTATTACACTGCGTGGCTCCAAGTTATTTTATATAAATCACCTAGGGGTTATTTTATGTAAATTACCCAGGGAAAATACACTCCAGAGCATCCACCCTTGAAAACCCTTTCTTAACATACGTCAAATAAATACTTCTTCTTAGTCCACATGGCACTGCACCATCACGAAATATACATTTAACACACAACTTCTAGCCCACATCAGAAACAGTATATTTCCCTTCCGAATGCACGTTCAGATATTGTATTCTTGCGGTTGTTTATTAATCAATCTCGCTATGTTGATACAGCCAAATGTTTGTAAATGCTATGAAGACAGCTTACAAAAGCTTTAGCTTGCTGCTGAATCCCTTTTCCCTACCTTTTTGTATCCTTTAGTTTGGTAGAATTGTGTTGAATATTTTGGAACGGAAATAACAAATATTCTTTAAACTAGAAACACGTTTTTAAATTGTTGCTCTGAATCGAATTCTAATTAATATTGATTTGCAACCATTTTCGGCAATGGAACATGCAGTACGTGGAGAGTGTATTATCATTAAATCACACGCAGAGTGGAGATTCCACCCGAGTAATAATTGCAAATTTGTTGCTAAGCATAACCTTCACAAGCAAAGTACCAGCCAATTGACCTCGGGTTAAACCCGGAGGTCCATTGGCTGAAACTTTGCTTGTGTTTTTTTGTCCATATGTACAGAATTTGGAAGTGATACTTTGGGTGATACTCCACTCTGCGGGTGTTTTAGTTGCAATCCACTCTCCACGTACTGTACTTCGGCATTTAAAGGGAGGATATTGCCTTATTTAAAGGGAGGATATTGCCTTATTTAAAGGGAGGATATTGCCTTATTTAAAGGGAGGATATTGACTTATTTGGCCTGGAATGGTTTCTCTTTTCGAAATTCAGGCCATTTTAAGGATTAACAAAACTGAATAGAAAATTAATCACTTCTTTCACGACAATGAACCTTTCAACTGCTATCAAGCCCCAATGAGGCCTTATAAGTAGCGAGTGTAGGAACATATAAAAATATGAAAATTCAGACAGTTTCTATATTGAATGATGGGGTCCGTTCGGTTTTTCGGTATCCTCATAATACAAGTACCGGTTCGGTATACTGTACATTTCTAATTCTGAACTGATAGATTAACTGACAAGCGGACAGCTTCAGCGTTTCGTGGTACAAATCTAGAACCACAACCGTATTCTACGAGTGTCAGTACTAGCGGACAAACAACCGTATTCTACGAGTGTCAGTACTAGCGGACAAACAACCGTATTCTACGAGTGTCAGTACTAGCGGACAAACAACCGCATTCTACGAGTGTCAGTACTAGCGGACAAACAACCACATTCTACGAGTGTCAGTACTAGCGGACAAACAACCGTATTCTACGAGTGTCAGTACTAGCGGACAAACAACCGCATTCTACGAGTGTCAGTACTAGCGGACAAACAACCGCATTCTACGAGTGTCAGTACTAGCGGACAAGTCCAGACATATCAAAGTACCGTCGGTACCAACAGCGGGACAGGACAGAGTTTGTCCCACCGATACCGGTACAGGTACCGGTACAAATCAACAAATGAATGACATATCGCAATCAGATGACAGAAATTCGCATTTAAACGGCGCCAGTCCCCAAGATCGCAAGACAAACATGGCATCGTCCAATTATTCTGCGGCGACATCAAAGGAATCAAAAAGATCGTGCTTTATGATTACCCTAAATCATTTCTTTGAAGCAGGCGATTACGGCGCTTCCAGTGTCTTTGATGCGACGTATGAAAAGTCCAAATGGTTGGGCTTATCGAATTGTGATGCAGACAGAACATGCAGCTGTTGAGTGCTCTGATATGTTCATTCAGAAATAAGTTAAACGTATGTAGTTCTAGTGTGCCTTACACGATTATTAGCCTGTTTACCCTTGTCCAATTAAGAATTTCCCCCAAAAATTAATTTCGTCCCGGTACTGGCGGGACAAAAGCTTAGTAGTAGTATAACATGTACCCGATCGTCCCCCATTACCCGGAGCTTTTCCGGTGCAGCTAGTGTTAAATTCCCATAGGAACCGGAGCCATTGCCGGTGCAACTTTTGCCGGTGCAAAATATCGGCACCATACATCTAGATCTGGTAAGTGGTGTACGTACTGCATATATGGTATGCCATGGTATGTATAGTGATATATGTACGCATGGGGCTATAGGTATATATTATGGGTAAGTGGTGGAAAGATGATGGGGAAATTGGGTTTTCTTGAAAGTTTTTCCCGCGAAACGGTTGACGTTGCTATTGACGTCGTGACGTCAGGATACGCGCGTGACGTCATAGAGATGCTGACCACTGTTATTGTCCACTATACAATCTGACATAACGTTGTTCGGGTCAGGGGTGTCGGACTTCTCGTAAGTGGGGGTGGGGTGATATTGTAGTGGTGCTATGTATATATGTTGGTATCCTATTAGCCCTTGCGTCTTCATATTATCCTATATCTGATATAGCTAGGTCAAGCAGTACTGTAGGAATGGGGGTAATGCATGGTCGCCCGGTGTGGTATTTGCGAGATAGTCCTTGGTGGTTTAGATTGGCAGTATAGAATGAATGGTCTGTTGGCCTATTACCCCCTTGGTACTATTTACCTACCCACCTTTGTATTATCTTATGGCTGCTATTGGTAGTTCGTAATGCTAGGTAAGGCAGTATTATAATCGTTTGTTTGGAAGTGGGTCTTAGGAGGCATTGAATGTACCGCTGTAGGTCCAGTCCTCGGTATTGTTAACCAGACCGATCACAGATTTCACCTTTAGCGCCTTTAGCTCCTTCATACTAGCCCCTTCAGCTCTTTCATATTAGCGCCTTTAGCGCATTTGGCGCCCCTACATGTAGCTCCTTCATATTAGCGCCTACACGCGTCAGTTGAACACCGCTGGTTTACATCAATTAACTCACACCCAAACTAGGTAATCTACGAGATAATGTGACCTACTCCCACGTGCGAACCTAGTGAGTTGAACAACGCTGGTTTAATATAGTTAACCCACATACAACCCACTTATATACTCTCTAGCTTATATACTCTCTATCTATAATTCCACGAAGACTTCTCACTTATCTCCCCGTGGGACTCTAGTAAGTTGAACAACGCTGGTTTCCTATTCCCCGAAGACTTCTCACTTACCTCCCCGTGGGGCTCTAGTGAGTTGAACAACGCTGGTTTCCTATTCCCCGAAGACTTCTCACTTACCTCCCCGTGGGGCTCTAGTAAGTTGAACAACGCTGGTTTCCTATTCCCCGAAGACTTCTCACTTACCTCCCCGTGGGGCTCTAGTAAGTTGAACAACGCTGGTTTCCTATACCCAGACCACTTACAAACCCTCTATTTTTATAATTCTACAAAGTAATGTGACCTACCCCACCCCTCTCCTCTTGCAACCGTAGTGAGTTGAACAATGCAGGTTTAGAATAATTAACACACACCAACCCACTTATACACCTCCTACCTATAATTCCCCAAAGTATTGTGACCTACTCCCTCGTGGGGCTCTAGTAAGTTGAACAACGCTGGTGTACTATACTTAACTCACATCCAAACCATGTACAGACCCTTCATCTATGATTATACGAAGTAATGTGACCTATTCAATGAGGCTATGAGGCATAATAAATGAGGACTCATTAAGGGCTTTTACATAGCCCTCATGGCCTCATTGAATTTTGAGGTTATGAGGACCATGAAAAATCCCTCAATGAGGTATAATTTACTACGACTCTTAGCCTCATTTCAGTATTTGAGGATACCTATGGCCTGGTTTTGTATTATTCGGGGATACCTATCGAGGATACCTTTTGGAGAATCCCCTTTTTGTCGTATGAGGCCATGAGGACCATGAGTAATCCCTCAATGGGGTCCAATATAGTCATACCAACGGCTTCCATATTGTCGCCAAAGCTCCAAGGTCACTACAGGTCTATCACCTATCTGTCCTATCATTAGCTTCTACAGCAGGCTAGTTCCATTGCGGCCTTGTACCAGTACTATTGGCTTCTGTTATTCTGCCCTATATCTCATCCATTACTTCACAGCTTTACGCTTTCCAAAAAGTTCAATCATATTTCCCCTGTATACATATAAGGCATTCCGTAATTGAGATTCCTATCCGAGTCAGTAAAATTTGGATTCCATGTTTTGACATCAGGCATTACCCTTACCCACAGTACCTCTTAGCCTAGCATTACATACTACCTATACCATTCATAGGATAACATGAAGCATTTGGCGGATTGATAGTACCAAGCACTAACATGGGGTATATAGGTGTATATACCGCCCATACTATACTACCGTTCTAAACTACCAGGCATCACCCATACCCACAATACCCCTACGCCTAGCATTGCATACTACTTATATCATTCATAGGATAACATGAAGCAATAGGTACATTAATAGTACTAAGGGCTAACATGGAACCTGTAGGGTTACAAAGCGTACATCCTATACTACCACACTGGATGACCATGCATTTCACCCATCCACCGCCTGTCCTGAATTATATACTACCTAAACTAGCCATGGGGTGACACAAAGTATTTGGTAGGTTAATATTATCAACGGTTAAGATGGGACCAACAGGGGAATATACCACCCATACTATACTATTGTTCTATACTGTCAGGCATTACCCCCACCCCCACTCCACAATACCACTTGGCCTTCCATAACATACTACCTATACCAGTCATAGAATAATACAAAGTAATCGGTTGGTTAACAATACCGAGGACTGGACCTACAGCGGTACATTCAATGCCTCCTAAGACCCACTTCCAAACAAACGATTATAATACTGCCTTACCTAGCATTACGAACTACCAATACCAGCCATAAGATAATACAAAGGTGGGTAGGTAAATAGTACCAAGGGGGTAATAGGCCAACAGACCATTCATTCTATACTGCCAATCTAAACCACCAAGGACTATCTCGCAAATACCACACCGGGCGACCATGCATTTCCCCCATTCCTACAGTACTGCTTGACCTAGCTATATCAGATATAGGCTAATATGAAGACGCAAGGGCAAATAGGATACCAACATGGATATATACCACCACTAACCATATCACCCCACCCCCACTTACGAGAAGTCCGACATCCCCTGACCCGAACAACGTTATGTCAGATTGTATGGTGGACAATAACAGTGGTCAGCATCTCTATGACGTCGCGCGTGTATCATGACGTCACGACGTCAATAGCAACGTCAACCGTTTCGCGGGAAAAACTTTCAAGAAAACCCAATTTTCCCATCATCTTTCCACCACTTACCCATAATATATACCTATAGCCCCATGCTTACATATATCACTATACATACCATTGCATACTATATATGCAGTACGTACACCATTTACCAGATCTAGATGTATGGTGCCGACATTTTGCACCGGCAAAAGTTGCACCGGCAATGGCTCCGGTTCCTATGGGAATTTAACACAAGCTGCACCGGCAAATCTCTGGGTAATGGGGGACGATCGGGTACATGCTATACTACTCCGGTTACAAAATTAAAGCTGGAATAAGGGTCCTTGTTTTCCCGATTAGTCCAGCCAGGTTACTATTAAGCGTTTTATACTAAACTCTTGCTAAGCAGCGCTTTCTACAACCATCGAAAGCATTGTTTGCCAATGCGCATGTTTAGCATTTCTCTCGACAGGAACTCAACTCGATGCACAATGTGGTTCAAGATATCCTTATCTCTTTAGCTGGATAATTCTCTGTTACGTACAGTAACATTTTGTCTATTGTAGACCTTTTTGAACATTCCGTGAATATTTAAACCATTACGAGACCCGCTACAACAACAACAACAGGGCGGGGTAGAGGCTGGCTAAAATATGTAGAAACAAGGGTGAATTGCTTTATTCTTTTTCCATTAAATATTGTTTACAGCCACCTTACCCCACTCGCCCTAGTAAATTCGTTCGGGGAAAGTTATGCTACCCAACAATATGATGTTGTGTTTGAGCGTGGTATGTTATTACTCACAATTCCATAACACGAGATGAATTTAACCAATTCAATCTTGTTTGTTAAAGCAAAGACTACACTGCAAAAAATATAGGTTCTAAACTGGTTCTAATCGTGTCCCTGAGATGGAACTAGTTCTGTTTAAACAGTATTTATTTCAAATCAAATAAATTTACCAAAATTAGCATTCAATTTTAACAGAATATTACAAGAACTGAAGTAGATTCAGCAGTAAACTTGGAGCTTATTCCACGCAGTCGCCAAGCATTTTGAAACAAGGGAGATATGAACAGCTGGCATATCGAACCAGTTTTGGTTCTGTACAGAACCAAAACTGGTTTGATATGCCAACTGTTCATACCTCCTTTGCTTAATAATGATTTGAGACAACCTCGTATAAGCTCTAAACTTACGGCTGAAACCCCCTCAATTTATGTTTAATTCTGTTAATATTTAATGTTAATCTTTATAAATTTATTTGATTTGAAATAAATACTGTTTAAACAGAACTGGTTCCATCTCAGGGACAAGATTAGAACCAGTTTTAGTTCTATTTTTTTGCAGTGAGCTCTGTCAAACAAAACTGACTTGATTATATTCCTAGTTGCATTATGGGAAAGATTTGGGGTGAGATATTTTGGAATTTGGATATCAGTGTGCAGGGTATTAAGGTTTTAATTCAAAGTACTGACGGGTTAGACTACTTTCAAATTTCAAAAGTAAACGGAAGCGAAACTCTCTCATTCCAGACACAGGGCTTCTCAGTGTCTGCATGATATTAAATGCATATCATTAGAGGTTAAAACACAGTTGTCCGTGTAAAAATGGAATACTTTGATAAAAACATCAACGGAGAATGCCTTCTAAAATTAGTTGGGTTAAAAATCAGTTCAAATCAACAAGTTGGGTAAGAAAAAATATTTTAATAATGACACTGGAAATTCAAAAAACAAAGTGTCAGTCTCGTACACACTTGGCTCGATAGACATGATTTGACCTCACCATCTTAACGGATGCAATCTACGACGGATACGAACCCGAACAAGGACATGTTAATATGCAAACGAAAGTGCAAAAAAGCAATCAACGAACCAGCTGACCGTTTATAATTATATTATCATCATTAACAACATGTCTCACTGGAAGCCGAATGATCTCAAATGACCTCCCACATCCATACCTGCCATTTTCAGAACATGTTTACCTGCCAGCTTTGTTAACACATAGTACTTGTATATTTAATGATGCCACACACCTCCACCTCAACACACATTTTTTACCATCACTCACCCCTCTCGGAAAGACCTACAAATTAAAGATCTGCCATTTGAGTATCTGTGTTTCAAATTCTCTTCAATAAGGGGCCCATAATAGTTCCGAATCCTCTTGGATAATGCATATTTTTAGCCTAGCTGTCATAGAGTTTTTACCAGCTCTGTATTAGATGGAACAAAACACAGAGATAATTTTACGTTCGTCCAAGAAATAAAGGACAACCTTAGTGGTGTAAAATGGAAAGACAGATGAAAGAATGGACAGAGAAAAAGGAAGGTAGAAATAAAGCTGGGTGAAAAAGAGGAAAAGAGAGAAAAATGAGTAACAAAATAGAAGAATCTACGTACGGCACACAGTGCAGCTCCTATTACAACTCCAATTGTCATTACTGCCCCGAATCCAATTTCTTGATCTGGAAAGTAGAGTCGATTGGAAAGTGCCTTTTACTGTTTGTAAAATCGACTAGAATCAAATGTTTCGCGGGAGTGTCCTTGAAGTTCGACAAGGCCCAGATGGTGAAATTCCCCAAAAACATGAACATGTCTCAACATTAATAACATAAAAAATGAAAATTGTTCAACGCTTTACTTAACACGATTAAAAAAGTCACACTTATAAAATAAGTTCTTGAATGTTTATACAGAGAGTAATCGCTTCACTGGACTGGTTACGTGAAATAATTCATGAGAGGTGAGGGACGTTGTACAATATAGTCCCTCGCCGGAAATGAATTATTTCACGTAACCAGTCCAGCCAAGCGATTACTCTGTTTATTGCTTTTCATTATTATTTTTTTTATTATTGATTTATTGGTGTTTAAGGTCACATATTTCTGCACAATGGCTAACCGTGACCGTGACAGTTTTACGGGTGGAGGAAGCCGGAGAACCCGGAGAGAACCACCGACAACGGCGAGCAACTGTCACCTCCTCAACATACCAACTCCACTCAAGCAGGGTTAGCATTGGTTGAAGACAGGTTCACCATCGACGTGCAGTACGCGTTTGTACACAGCGTCACCGTGCCCCCACGTGGGCAATGGAGGTGAAGTGTCGTGCCCAAGGACACAACGCGGTTGCCGCAGGTGGGATTCGAACCGAGGACCTCTCGGCTTGCAGCCAGCACTTTTACCAACTGAGCCACCGCCCCCCCCCCCCCCCCGCTTTTCATTATTAACGATAATAATATTATTTAACCCTTTACCTAACGTAACGGCCAAAAAAGGCCAGAGCTCTTCTCAAAAATTACCAATTAATTTTCATTATTCTTTCATTTTTTTACTCTAAAACAAAGGTTATGATCCCTCATTGGAACGAGCTCGTCGAGCGCGTTCCAGTGAAGGGTCATAACCTATGGTTTTGAGACAAAAAATGAAAATAATAGTTATTCAAGACTTTGTTTTTGCAAGTGTCGTTTGTTTTTCATGTTAGGTAAAGGGTAATAAAAAGAAAAGAACAACGAAGTCACCATTACAAAGCGTCTACGTCTGCGCGCACGGATACATGACACAATTGTTGATTGCATAATTCACTGGTGAAGTTATCGTTTAGAATCAAACCCGAAAATCCCAGTAAATCACACTTTGGAAAGTAATAAAACTGTTTAATTGTGACTCACAAACAGGTTTCATGCTTATCTATAATAATGGCAATTCTTTCAGACAACGTTCAAATAGATTATCGAATCACCTGCACGATTCGATTCTGAAATGGCCGACTTACGATCGACTCAAACTAGCCTACGATGGACAGCAATCGTGTCAAGTGTTTCAGGTTTCTATCTATCTGAAAGATCGAGAAAGCCTGGAAAAGGAGCTCCAACATTGCATCTACTATATAAGCTAACTTGTGAGCAATCTGGCAGATCGGTAAAGTCGCGAAAAGGAGCTCAAACATTCCATCTACTATATAAGCTAACTTGTGAGCTATCTGGCAGATCAGGAAAGTCGGGAGAAGGAGCGCAAACATTCTACCTACTATACAAGCTAACCCGAATAAGCAATCTGGCAGATCGGGAAAGTCGCGAAAAGGAGCTCAAACATTCCATCTACTATATAAGCTAACTTGTGAGCTATCTGGCAGATCAGGAAAGTCGGGAAAAGGAGCGCAAACATTCTACCTACCATACAAGCTAACCCGTGATCAATCTGGGGAAGCAGGGGAAAGGAGCAAAACCATTCTACCTACCATACAAGCTAACCCGCGATCAATCTGGGGAATCGGGGAAGCAGGGAAAAGGAGCACAAACATTCTATCTAGCATACAAGCTAACCCGTGATCAATCAGGCAGATCGGGAAAGTAGGAAAAAGGAGCGCAAACATTCTATTTACCATACAAGCTAACCCGTGATCAATCTGGCGGATTGGGAAAGTAGGAAAAAGGAACGCAAACATTATACTTACGATACAAACTACCCCGTGGTCAATCCGGCAGATCGGGAAAGTAGGGAAAAAGAACGCAAACATTCTACATACCACACAAGCTAACCCGTGATCAATCTGGCAGATCGGGAAAGTAGGTAAAAGAGGGCAAACATTCTACATACCACACAAGCTAACCCGTGATCAATCTGGCAGATCTGGAAACTAGGGAAAAAGAGGACAAACATTCTTCCTATCACACAAGCTAACCCGTGATCAATCTGGGAGATCGGGAAAGTAGGGAAAAGGAAGACAAACATTCTACATACCACACAATCTAACCTGTGATCAATCTGGCAGATCGGGAAAGTAGGGAAAAAGAGCACAAACATTCTTCCTATCACACAAGCTAACCGTGATCAATCTGGCAGATCGGAAAAGTAGGGAAAAAGAGGGCAAACATTCTACATACCACACAATCTAACCCGTGATCAATCTGGCAGATCGGGAAAGTAGGGAAAACAGGGCAAACATTCTACATATCACACAAGCTAACCCGTGATCAATCTGGCAGATCGGGAAAGTAGGGAAAAAGAGGACAAACATTCTTCCTATCACACAAGCTAACCCGTGATCAATCTGGGAGATCGGGAAAGTAGGGAAAAGGAGGGCAAACATTCTACATACCACACAATCTAACCCGTGATCAATCTTGCAGATCGGGAAAGTCGGGGAAAGAGGGCAAACATTCTACATACCACACAAGCTAACCTGTGATCAATCTGGCAGATCGGGAAAGTAGGGAAAAAGAGCACAAACATTCTTCCTATCACACAAGCTAACCCGTGATCAACCTGGCAGATCGGAAAAGTAGGGAAAAAGAGGGCAAACATTCTACATACCACACAATCTAACCCGTGATCAATCTGGCAAATCGGGAAAGTCGGGAAAAGAGGGCAAACATTCTACATACCAAACAAGCTAACCCGTGATCAATCTGGGAGATAGGGAAAGTAGGAAAAAGGGGCACAAACATTTTACCTACCATACAGTCTAACCCGTGATCAATCTGGGAGATCGGGGAAGTAGGAAAAAGGAGCACAAACATTCTACCTTCCAAACACGATAATCCGTGGTCAATCTGGCAGATCGGGAAAGTGGGGAAAAGGCGCGCAAACATTCTACATACCACACAAGCTAACCCGTGATCAATCTGGCAGATCGGGAAAGTAGGGAAAAAGGGCACAAACATTCTTCCTACCAAACAAGCTAACCCGTGATCAATCAGGCAGATCGGGAAAATCGGGAAAAGGAGCACAAACATTCTACCTACCATACAAGCTAACCCGTGATCAATCTGGGGAAGCAGGGAAAAGGAGCACAAACATTCTACCTACCATACAAGCTAACCCGTGATCAATCTGGCAGATCGGGAAAGTCGGGAAAGGGAGCACAAACATTCTGCCTACCATACAAGCTAACCCGTGATCAATCTGGCAGATAGGGAAAATCGTGAAAAGGAGCACAAACATTCTACCTACCATACAAGCTAACCCGTGATCAATCTGGCAGATCGAGAAAGTCGGGAAAAGGAGCTCAAACATTCCACCTATTCCACCTACGATACAAGCTAACGCGTGATACACCCGTTATACACCTCCTACCTATAATTTCCAAAGTATCCCTAGTATAAACAAGACGACAACGGAACGACAAGAATGACGACAAAACGGCCTTTTTCAGGGCCAACCAAAATCTTAAAAAAGAGAATCTTTTATCACACTCTACACGATATCCATCTCCTCCCCCAAGATCCCCCTCCCCACCTCCTGCTACGCCTATGAAAGGTATCCCTTTTTACGTTTATCTCATTACAGCCATTGACCCAAGGTGGCCCACCCGTTTACTTGTATCCTCGCAGGCTAAACGTCATCTGGAAAATCGACATTTATTCATGCATTTATTTCCAATCTGAATGCAATCCCCAAAAATATCAGTTGGTGTTTCGGGAAATGGCAACCCATGTATGATACGTTGAATGGTGTTTAATTTTTTTAAACCCAATTCCCTCGCTATACTATTTATTTATTTATTTATTTATTTATTTATTTATTTATTTATTTATTTATTTATTTATTTATTTATTCATTGGTGTTTAAGGTCACATACTTATGCACAATGGCTAATTGTGACCGTGACAGTTTTACGGGTGGAGGAAACAGGAGTACCCGGAGAGAACCACCGAGCATCGACGAGAAACTGTCAGCTCCTCGACATTTTGTTCAAGCTCCGCTCAAGCAGGGTTACAGAGGTTGAAGACATGTGCACCATCGACGTGCAGTGCGCCTTAGTACACGGCATCATCGTGCCTCCATGTAGGCAACAGGCATTAAGTGCCTTGTCCAAGGACACAGCGCGAGTCGTCCCGGGCGGGTATCGAACTCGGACCTCTAGCAAAGAAGTCCAACAGTCTAAAAATGAGCCGTTACACTCGATGATCTGATGTTACAAACAGATGAACGTGTCGCGCGTTTGTTTACGCAACAATCACATCATCGAAACATCAGTGTGGTATACATCGTACACAATTTATTCGTCAAAAATAAATTTCATCTCACTGTGTCCCTGAACTGTCATTACTTAATCCTTCAAAAAACCCTGATACCGATCACAGATTTCACCTTTAGCGCCTTTAGCTCCTTCATATTAGCTCCTTTAGCTCTTTCATATTAGCGCCTTTAGCGCATTTAGCGCCCTTAGCTCCTTCATATTAGCGCCTACTCGTGTCAGTTGTACACCGCTGGTTTACATCAATTAACTCACACACAAACGAGGCAATCTACGAGGTACAGTTAAAAGTAGAAGTCCTGTCACGAACTGTGCGCTTATCTAGGCTTAATTGCGCGTATGAATTGCGCGCAATTGCAATATCGAATGGCATCCAAAGTACGGCAGGTTCTCCTGGTTACTCATAGCAAACACGGGCAATGTTTCTGCCAATGGACCTCCGGGTTACCCGGAGGTCCATTGGCTAAAACATTGCTTGTGCACAGGCCATAATTACAGAATATGATAGCCTTACTATGGTCATATCGCGTAGATTAACGCGCATATCGACGTGCTATTTGTGCGCATTTCAGGACAGGACTTTTAGATTTAACTGTAATGTTGACCTACTCCCACGTGCGAACCTAGTAAGTTGAACAACGCTGGTATAATATAGTTAACCCACATCCAACCCACTTACATACTCTCTAGCTTATATACTCTCTATCTATAATATCACGAAGACTTCTCACTTATCTCCCCTTGGGGCTCTAGTGAGTTGAACAACGCTGGTTTCCTATTCCCAGACCACTTACAAACCCTCTCTTTATAATTCGACAAAGTAATGTGACCTACCCTACCCCTCTCCTCTTGCAACCGTAGTGAGTTGAACAATGCAGGTTTAGAATAGTTAACACACACCAACCCACTTATACACCTCCTTCCTATAATTCCCCAAAGTATTGTGACCTACTCCCTCGTGGTACTCTAGTAAGTTGAACAACGCTGGTGTACTATACTTAACTCACATCCAAACCATGTATAGACCCTTCATCTATGATTATATGAAGTAATGTGACCTACTCCCCGTCAGAACGTAGTAAGTTGAACAACTCTGTTTTACTACAGTTAACTCAGACCCAACCCACTTATAAACTCTCTATCTATAATTCCAGGAAATATTATGACCTACTCCCTGTAGGGCTCTAGTAAGCTGAACAACGCTTCTTTACTATACTTCCATAAAGTAATGTGACCTACTCCCTCTCCTTGAGACCCTACTGAGTTGAACAACGCTGGTTTACTATACTACACTTAGACCCAAACCACTTACAAATCCTCTCTCTATAATTCTATAAAGTAATGTGACCTACTCCCCCCCCCCCCCCCCTTGAGACCCTACTGAGTTGAACAACGCTGGTTTACTGTACTCCACTTAGACCCAAACCACTTACAAATCCTCTCTCTATAATTCTATAAAGTAATGTGACCTACTCCCCCCACCCCCCCCCCGAGACCCTACTGAGTTGAACAACGCTGGTTTACTGTACTCCATTTAGACCCAAACCACTTACAAATCCTCTCTCTATAATTCTATAAAGTAATGTGACCTATTCCCCCCCCCCCCTGAGACCCTACTGAGTTGAACAACGCTGGTTTACTGTACTCCACTTAGACCCAAACCACTTACAAATCCTCCCTCTATAATTCTATAAAGTAATGTGACCTACTCCCCCCCCCCCCCCCCTTGAGACCCTACTGAGTTGAACAACGCTGGTTTAATGTACTCCACTTTGACACAAACCACTTACAAATCCTCTCTCTATAATTCTATAAAGTAATGTGACCTACCCCCCCCCCCCCCCTTGAGACCCTACTGAGTTGAACAACGCTGGTTTAATGTACTCCACTTTGACACAAACCACTTACAAATCCTCTCTCTATAATTCTATAAAGTAATGTGACCTACTCCCCCCACCCCCACCCCCTTGAGACCCTACTGAGTTGAACAACGCTGGTTTACTATACTACACTTAGACCCAAACCACTTACAAATCCTCTCTCTATAATTCTATAAAGTAATGTGACCTACTCCCCCCCCCCCCCTTGAGACCCTACTGAGTTGAACAACGCTGGTTTAATGTACTCCACTTTGACACAAACCACTTACAAATCCTCTCTCTATAATTCTATAAAGTAATGTGACCTACCCCCCCCCCCCCCTTGAGACCCTACTGAGTTGAACAACGCTGGTTTACTATACTACACTTAGACCCAAACCACTTACAAATCCTCTCTCTATAATTCTATAAAGTAATGTGACCTACTGCCCCCCCCCCCTGAGACCCTACTGAGTTGAACAACGCTGGTTTACTGCACTCCACTTTGACCCAAACCACTTACAAATCCTCTCTCTATAATTCTATAAAGTAATGTGACCTACTCCCCCCCCCCCTTGAGACCCTACTGAGTTGAACAACGCTGGTTTAATGTACTCCACTTTGACACAAACCACTTACAAATCCTCTCTCTATAATTCTATAAAGTAATGTGACCTACTCCCCCCACCCCCCCCCCCCCCCTTGAGACCCTACTGAGTTAAACAACGCTGGTTTACTATACTACACTTAGACCCAAACCACTTACAAATCCTCTCTCTATAATTCTATAAAGTAATGTGACCTATTCCCCCCCCCCCCCCTGAGACCCTACTGAGTTGAACAACGCTGGTTTACTGTACTCCACTTAGACCCAAACCACTTACAAATCCTCTCTCTATAATTCTATAAAGTAATGTGACCTACTCCCCCCCCCCCCTTGAGACCCTACTGAGTTGAACAACGCTGGTTTACTGTACTCCACTTAGACCCAAACCACTTACAAATCCTCTCTCTATAATTCTATAAAGTAATGTGACCTACTCCTCCCCCCACCCCCACCCCCCCCACCTTGAGACCCTACTGAGTTGAACAACGCTGGTTTACTGTACTCCACTTAGACCCAAACCACTTACAAATCCTCTCTCTATAATTCTATAAAGTAATGTGACCTACTCCCCCCCCCCCCCTTGAGACCCTACTGAGTTGAACAACGCTGGTTTAATGTACTCCACTTTGACACAAACCACTTACAAATCCTCTCTCTATAATTCTATAAAGTAATGTGACCTACTCCCCCCACCCCCCCCCCCCCCTTGAGACCCTACTGAGTTGAACAACGCTGGTTTACTATACTACACTTAGACCCAAACCACTTACAAATCCTCTCTCTATAATTCTATAAAGTAATGTGACCTACTCCCCCCCCCCCCCCCCCCCTGAGACCCTACTGAGTTGAACAACGCTGGTTTACTGTACTCCACTTAGACCCAAACCACTTACAAATCCTCTCTCTATAATTCTATAAAGTAATGTGACCTACTCCCCCCCCCCCCCCCGAGACCCTACTGAGTTGAACAACGCTGGTTTACTGTACTCCATTTAGACCCAAACCACTTACAAATCCTCTCTCTATAATTCTATAAAGTAATGTGACCTACTCCCCCTCCCCTGAGACCCTACTGAGTTGAACATCGCTGGTTTACTGTACTCCATTTAGACCCAAACCACTTACAAATCCTCTCTATATAATTCTATAAAGTAATGTGACCTACTCCCCCCCCCCCCCCCTGAGACCCTACTGAGTTGAACAACGCTGGTTTACTGTACTCAACTTAGACCCAAACCAATTACAAATCGTCTCTCCATAATTCTATAAAGTAATGTGACCTACCCCCAACCACTTACAAATCTTCTCTCCATAATTCTATAAAGTAATGTGACCTACTCCCCCCCCCCCCCCCCCTTGAGACCCTACTGAGTTGAACAACGCTGGTTTACTGTACTCCACTTAGACCCAAACCACTTACAAATCCTCTCTCTATAATTCTATAAAGTAATGCGACCTACTCCCTCTCCTTGAGACCCTAGTGAGTTGAACAACGCTGGTTTACTGTACTCCACTTAGACCCAAACCACTTACAAATTCCTCTCTCTATAATTCTATAAAGTAATGCGACGCCCCCCCCCCCCCCCCCCTCCCCTTGAGACCTAGTGAGTTGAACAACGCTGGTTTACTATAGTTAACACACACAAACCCACTTATAACATACTTATACCTCCTACATCTAATTCCACAGAATATCGGGACTCTAGTAAGTTGATCAGCGTACACTGCAGCCAATTGAATACAAATAGCACCACCTGTTTGGCCTCTTTAGTATTCATTGATTAAGTTGGCAGAAAACAATTGTTGAAGCTACACATTCTGGATAGATTCCAAGGCATGTGGTATTGGCAAAGTCCAGCACCTAGACAGGAGAAGCACATTTTAAGCCCCTGGATATAGATACCGGATTAACTTAGCAAACCTTCACTGACATTAGTAAACTCACCGCATGATGAAACGCCGGTGGCGGGTATGACCGGTTCAGTTGTAACTGAAAGAAACAAATGAAACAATATTATGATTTTTAATCATGCACTTTGTATCTATGGGTTAACATAGATTCAATAGTCGCCTGTTAGAAAATGGTTGTTAATTAAATTTGTAAATTAAATTTAGTACTTCTCTTATGCAATAAAATGAGACAGAAAAGGAAATCTACACAAAATCGTAGCAGTACTTTAGCCAAAGCATATGCCAGTGGTGGAGATGACACATTTTCCCACGCCCGTGAGGACATGTTATCAACCATTTCCAAATCTGATGACGATTATTTTTTAATTTATAATTTTCTGTTGTTTTTTTTTTTTCTTCTTAGCTTTTCAAAAAAAATGCAGAGAAGTAGAAACAAGATAAACATGATTGGAATAAAAAGATGTTGCCAGAGTGCCTCCAGGTTTGTCTATGGGGGGGAGGTGTTGGATCAGTGCTAAGAGGTGATGACACTGTGGCGAACTAAGATAAAACTCTCCATAGACATTGTTCGTCAGATGAGGTTAACTAATTGAATAAAAAAAAAAAATTCTTCACGCAAAAAGACTCGAGTGAGGGAATGGAATAGAGCTGCCTACCCCCCACCCCCCTTGATGTACTCGTAATAAAATCCTAACCTATCAGTCATAACAACAACATTATTACCGGTTAAAAAAATTGATTTTTTTTTAAATTGGTGTATTATTAATTACATTATTATTTTTTTTCTATTATTAATTTTTTTTATATATAAATTTTGTTTGTTTTTTTTGTATTTTTTGTTTCTTTTTTTATTTAAAAAAAATGAACAAAAAATACAACGAATTATACTTTATATTATTTTTTTTTTTTGCCTTAGTGATCGTCAACAAAAATTAGTAATACAAAATTGGGTCTTTTTGTGAGAATAATACCGTGATAATGATCTTCAAAAAAGGCAATCTATTTCAAAAGATATGTCTCTGCATGATTATCGAATGAAAAAGTTGAAACAAATCTTTATTATAAGTATTCCAGTGGAAATATGCTCGATAAGACTCGTGAATATAGACACGTCATATAATGGATAAAAAAACAATCAGAAAAGTGTTTTTTTTTTCAAAAAAAAAAGTCTTCCTCATTCCCATAGAGAGAGATCTCAGAAAATAAATAAAATTGACAGATGAGTTGTTACAGAGTTACTTTTCCCTCGAACCTAACCCGTATCGTGACCCCTGATGACCTCATAATAAACCTCAGATGAGTTGTTATACAGAGTTACTTCCCTCGAACCTACCCTGATGACATCATAATAAAACTTGGTGTTACAGAGTTACTTCTCTCGAACCTATGGATGACAGAGTTACTTCCCTTAAACCTCACCGGTATCATGACTCCTGATGACCTAATAATAAACATCGGTGTTACAGTGTTACTTTCCTTGAACCTACGGATGACAGAGTTACTTCCCTTGAACCTAACCGGTAGCATGACCCCCTGATAACCCCATAATAAACCTCTACCTATGGTGTTACAGAGTTACTTCACTTGAACCTACAGATAAGTTGTTACTTTCCTTGAAACTAACCTGTATCATGACCCCTGATGACCTCATCATAGCCCCTAATGTACTCATCATAGCCTCTGATGTACTCATAATAAACCTCTACCTACGGTGTTACAGAGTTACTTCCCTTGAACCTAACCATTTGACGGATGAGTTGAGAGTTGCTCCCCCCGAACCTACGGATGATAGAGTTACTTCCCTTAAACCTCACCTGTATCATGACTCCTGCTGACATCATAGTAAACCTCTGTGTTACAGTGTTACTTCCTTTGAACCTACGGATGACAGAGTTACTTCCCTTGAACCTAACCCGTATCATGACCCCTGATGACCTCATAATAAACCTCCACCTACGGTGTTACAGAGTTACTTCCCTTGAACCTACAGATGAGTTGTTACTTCCCTTAAACCTAACCTGTATCATGACCCCTGATGACCTCATCATAGCCCCTAATGTACTCATCATAGCCTCTGATGTACTCATAATAAACCTCTACCTACGATGTTACAGAGTTACTTCCCTTAAACCTAACCATTTGACGGATGACATAGTTACTTCCCTTGAACCTAACCCGTATCATGACTCCTGATGACCTCATTATAAACCTCTACCTACGAATGAGTTGTTACAGAGTTACTTCCTTTGAACAGACGAATGAGTTATTACAGAGTTACTTCCCTTTAACCTAACTGGGGAAAACGCTTCATTCCGTCCATCGAATGCAATTCCAAGATGAATCCTCATTTTCTAACCCCTAAAATTCGCGTATTCGAGATTAGTACGAATTATTAGCACACGTCAAGACATGCAACATTCAAAAGGTTCAAGGTTTGATGTGTCTCAATAACAATGGTAAAAATTTACAAGATTTTAAATTCTCATTATCACGAAACAGGTGAAATATATCTCTTTGAGACGACTCCCCCTTTTTTCTTAGTCGGACACGGTTGTTGGCAGTGAGTAGACTTCCAACCGGTTGCGATATTTGTGATAGAAAAAAAATACAGGGGAATCCTTGATTTTTAATTACCGACCATTCGGATGACGAGTTCAGGTTCATCTAACAATGGGATGATGGTGAGGTCAAATTCGATGCGATATAGTACAAGTATGGTGATGGGGAGGAATTTACGATTTGTATTGAAGGTAATACAAATCGTAATTTTATAATATTCAAGACGTCCTGAAGCTCTAATACCGTATTGTATGATTAGTGTGATGAAGTTTAGAATATAGCGACGATCGTAGTTAGAAAATGAGTCGTTTTTGTTCGATATATTTGATCAATTGTTTTGAACGACTCCTCAGTCAACTTTCTGTCAACAACCGTGTCCGACAAGAAAAAAAAGGGAGTCGTTCCCGAGATATATTTTACGGAAGCCGGTTAGTGCCACCTGTAAACCCTTTTTTATGTCGTAATTACGACATACTATGTCGTAATTACGACATAGTATGTCGTAATTATGACATAGCTAACTCGTAATTACGACATACTATCTCGTAATTACGACATACTATGTCGTAATTACGACTTATTATGTCGTAATTACGACATAGCTAACTCGTAATTACGACATACTAAGTCGTAATTACGACATAGCTAACTCGTAATTACGACATGCTAAGTCGACATAATAAGTCGTAATTACGATTTAGTATATCGTAATTATGAGTTAGCTATGTCGTAATTACGACATATCTCGTAATCACGACATATCTAACTCGTAATTACGAGATAATATCTCGTAATTACGACATACTAAGGTGGGGGGGGGTCCAGCTTTTACTCTGAGAGCGGCCGCAAAAGCATAATCCCGATGGTGGTTAGGAATCTCCAGAATCAGTGCTTTGCCAGGAGCAAGCTTCAGTTTTCTTGGATATGGACCACAATCAACCTACTCGCTGAGCTCTTTTCTCTCTTCACTCGTGAATGTCTCCAGTGAGAAAGTTGTGATGAACATGAAAAGTTCTTCGTCACGTTAGTCGATGGCAATGTTGAATACCACTGCCTGATAATGGTCTTGTTCACCTTCTTAGCATAGCCTTAAGACTACCACGGATGTTTGCTCGTTTGGTGATATTTGAGACATTTGGCCCCCAAATTTGCCTCGGCAATCAAAAACGCCGCGGTAAAAGCAGTGACAGAATTCCACGTTTTCTTTCTGTGGCGTTACTGACTGCCGACTGTCGTGGTTAGCTACAGTAAATGTAGACTATTTGTCTGAATAGCTCTCCGAGAAGCGAAGATATGGGTGCATAAGAACCGTCCGGCAAATTCATTTCATGGTCGGGCAAACATGCCACACCCCTCCCCCCCCCCCCCCCATGTATGCTAGCATAGCTACGAGCCTGGGAAGAAATTAACTCACATTCCAAAACTGGCACAATTATCTCGACGTCCTTTGTTATTATCTAACATGCAAACGTTGGTGCTCAGCTGTTTGTTATACAGTTTTAAATTGATGTAAGGCTACCTTCAGAATGTGGCACATTTGTTGCGTAGAAGTGGTTTAGTGTGGTATGGGCGGTTCTTACTATTCTTTAGTCCATTGTCAGCCAAAGGAACGTTTTTTTTATTCTATTCAAAATCCGTCAATGCCTGTACAACATAACTAATCGGGTGTCGTGCCACATTGTGGCGTTCTGTGGGTGTATTTTATTATCCTGTGAGGAACCTTAGTAGCAGAATGACCTCTAACTCTCTCATCAGACTATTTTAGTTTTCCAACGGATTGGCGGACCAATCTTCTTTTACCGTACAATCCTAACACACGAGAGTCCTTGATCTGGTGCATCACCTGCTACCAAAGCAGGTGGAAACTCTGGTTGAGGACTGTGTGCTACTGGCTTTTTCTGATGCAGTTTTAGAAGCATTCTCTGAATGGATTCGGTGCAGGTTTATTTTATGTGTGCAATGTACTGCTTTACAAAGCCAATGCAATTTATCTTGAGATCGCCGTGGTCCTTGATGCTAACCTCGTTTACAGTTTGGGTGAACTCGCCCCATGGTCTGTTCCTATGGTCATATTCTTTGTGTTCTTCTTCGGGTCCCGAGAGTACGGATTCGCTGGAGCTGTTGGATAAGCAGCTGGATTAATCAAAGCCATCGGAGATTCAGGTTTACTTCCATTCCAGTTCCTCCTCCTCCTTCTCATCCCCCAGCCACTTCAACTACTACTCCAACAACCACTACAACTACCACACCCACCTCTACTATTTCAACTTAAGAAACACCAATTACTTCCGTATCAAACACTACTAGATCAACCATTACTACACTACTGAAACTATTTCATCAAAACACAACAACTGCAAAAGTCTTTACCGTAACACCAACCATTGCTACAAATCACTATAACTGCATCATCAACACCACAATCGCTACGGCAACCGTTACTACACCACCAACCATTGCAACTACCACGCCAACCACGACTACACCAACAACTTCAACACCAACTACTACTTCACCCACTACAACTAATGCATTAATCATTACAACACGATAGTACCAACAACTATACTTAAATAGCCAGAACTACAGAACTAGACACTTCTACACCAATAACTATTATATCAACAACACGAACAACTACTATGCCAACCACTATTACACATCCCCTATGACTACCACACAAACTACTACATCTAAACCTTGGACATTTACATCTACTACACCAACCACTACAACACCATCAACTAGTCCACCAACTACTATGGCAACCAATGACTAAAACACCACAAACCCCAACTATCGCATCAACCACTGCTATATCAACCATTAAAACTACTACACAAACACCTACTGCACTAGTCACTACATCGACAGCACCAATAACGTCTACAGCGGCCTCTGCCATACCAACGTTGACAATACAAACAACTCTTTCAACAACTGCATAGTGGACCATTATAACTTCTAGACCAATAGTTACTACATCAACTACCCCCACCCCACCTGCCAAAAGTATGACACAAACTAGTGAACCAATCACTATACCTCTACACCAACCACTTCATCTAGAGTACCAATCATGATTTTACAGCCAACAACAACAATAATAGCTACATCTACTACAACACCAACGACTATGGCTTAATTACGTCCAACACAACCCATAACAACCCGAACTACTGCATCAGCCACCACAACTACTATACCAACCACTTAGTCAATAACTACGCCAACACCTTCAACTGCTACACCATCCATAACAACGCCAATTTCGACAGCACAATCAGCTACTAAAGCGACAACTACAATATCAACAACTATCAATTGTACACCAACAACTACTACACCAATTACTATAACTATTGCATCAACGACTATAATTACGACAACAACCACTTCAACTACAAACCAACCAATACTACACTCTCCACTTCAAGTTGAAGAGCTGGTACTTCAATCATTCTAACATCCACATCACCAACCATGATGACACAACTCAAGAACACAACCTCGGCAACAGGCCAAACTATTACCTCAGCCACTACAACAACCATATCAACCAAGCCACCTATTGTGTGAGCAACGAAATCTAAATCGTCTACCAGAAATTCTACATCGAGAACTACAACATCATTACATCATTACTGTACTGAAAAATCGGGCGGGCCAGCTTTCTAATTTGCTTGAGATATTTTTGCAAACGATCTGTATGACAAATTTTAGAAAAGTCGGAGAATGTTTGTTTAAATTATTGAGCTAACAGTGCGAGGACGCCCAGACGCCCAAACGCCCAGACGCTCGGACGCCCATAGCTACAACACCAACACCAGCCACTACAGCTACACCTATAAAAGCAAGAACTGCAACCCAAACCACTGCAATGGTTAAACCAACTACACTCCTAACCACTACAACCAACCACCACAACACCCTCCCACTACCACAGATACACGCCCCACTGCAACTACAACACCTACCACTACCACAAATGCGCCACCCACTGCAACTACAACACCTGCCGCTCCCACAAATACATCACCCGCATCAACTACAACACATACCACTACCACAGATATATCACCCACTGCAACTACCCACAGACACACCACCCACTGCAACTACAACACCTACCACTTTTACAAATACACCACCCACTGCAACTACAAGACCTACTACTACCACAAATACACCACCCACTGCAACTACAACACCATTTATTACAACATCAACATTACAACCCCCAAAACTAGTACATCCACTACTGCACCAACCACAACAACAACCACTCCATCTACTACACCAACAAGAACAACAACACCAACCACAACTACAGCTTTTACTATTAGACCAACAACTACTATATCATCCACTACGACACCAAACAATGCATTGATTAAACAAACTACTGCAACAGCAACTACTTTCCCAAAACAAAAACCACCACACCAACCACATCATCCACTACACCAGCAAGAGACCCGCTAGAAAACAATATCAGTAGAAAAAAATGTTCTGTTATCTGTCGGGAAAACTGCTGATCGACCAAGTGTCAGCATTTTCTCTGAATGGCGTTGATTAAAAAAAGTTTACCATTTGACGAAACAGTAACTTTCACTGTGTAAAAATACCCTTATATTCCTATACCCTTGTATGAAAATGTTCGTTATGAGTGTATGACATCAAGTGGAAAACAATTCGTGCATTGTTATTATTTTAATGAATTACTTTCATTAAGGAGCTATGTAAGTAACGGAAATGTGTTTACTTTGAAATTCCCACATGTGATATTCCATAAGCACAAATGAAATGCACAGAAAGTATACACCAGAATGAAGGCTGTGCGGTACAGAATACGAAACGTATATGCAGTCAACTCACAGAGTTGACAACAGGCACCAATGGATCCTGGAAGTCTGCTACGGTATTCGTATCAGAAAAGATAATAAAATAATGTTTCCGGAGAACAACCCGTGGTCAAATGTTCTTCAAATTTCCAAGAGCAAATCTAGGACATTCTATTTAGGTAATTTTGATTAGTTATCGGTTGTTTCTGGTGACTCTACATACTCCCATCGAATCAAACATAGTATTTGGTGGTCTCACTGTTCTATAGCCCTGCATGCTACTCTTACCAACCCAAGATCGCAGCCACCTCTCCGAGGAAGAACACATCAAACAATTGACTGATAGGACCTATGGGGTGACAGATAGTACTTACAGTTAAAACTAGAAGTCCTGTCTTGAAATACGCACAAATAGCACGCCGATTTGCGCGTTAATCTACGCGGTATAATCACAGTAAGGCTATCAAATTCTGTACATATGACCTGTGCACAAGCAATGTTTCAGCCAATGGACCTCCGGGTGACCCGGAGGTCCATTGGCAGAAACATTGCCCGTGTTTGCTATGAGTAACCTGGAGAACCTGCCGTGATTTGGATGTCATTCCATATGGCAATTGCGCGCAATTCCTACGCGCAATTAAGCCTAGATAAGCGCGGAGTTCGTGACAGGACTTCTAGTTGTAACTGTACATGTAGTACTTAGGAGCTTAGTAAATAGTAGGATGGTATTGGTGGGATCTTAAGCATCACTACTGGTGGAAGACTGAAGTACAGGACGAAGATATTAGAGCTGATAGTAGTGTCCGGTGATAGTGGTAGCGATAGGAGCTACAAGTCATCATACGTCGAGTAGTGAGGTAGACAGTAGATGCAAGGGCATACGATGAGGGTGAGAGGGTAATCGGATAGTGTTAGTGCACTGGTAGGGCACGGATGGCAACACTAGGGGCTAGCAGTCATCGTAGAGCGCGCAGTGAGGTAGACAGCAGATGTAAGGGTAGATGACGTACTGATTACTATCAGTTTACCCTCTCACTCTCCCACTACGTTGTGTACTTGTAGATCGCGGATGGCAACACTAGTAACAGCTAGAGGCGAATTGATACAGAGCGAGAGTGAGAGGGTAATCTAATAGTAATCTGATAGTGTTAGTGCATTTGTAGAACACGGATGGTATCACCAGTAGTAACAGCTAGAAGTGAATTGATAGGAGACGGTATTACAACAAGCCAATGATGAGACTGGATAGAATAGTATTGACATTAGCCAGGTATGGTGGTAGTAGATGAGTAGAAGGATAGACGTTATGGCCGTACTATCACTGTAAAGCGAACAGTAGAAGATCATAGTAGCCAAAGGACTTGTAGTAGCCAGCAGAGATAGCGGAATGAGGTAGAAAATAAAAAAAACTGGGGTAAAAGGCATTCATAGTACTACTACCAGAAGACATTGAAAGAGGTGGATCATAGTTTGTGAACTTATATACCGGAGATGGTAAGACAACATGTAGGATTAGCAGCTAGTAGTGAATTGACAGCAGACAGTGGTACTATAAACCAATGCTAGGAATCGTGTTAATAATAGTATTGGGAGGACTAGGATTTGGGGCAGAAAACTCTGGCATTAGGCAAACACAGGCACAAAGAAAGCAGACAATAGTAGAGAGCTCTAGCTAAGGGAAAAGCATGCATTAGTACTATTGGTAGTAGTGATTTTAGAGATCACTCGTCCTTATAACAACTACGTGTTGCCATAGAAACAGAGATAGCGATCTGCGATAAACAAAATGGACGACACACACACAGACGTGCTGCGTGAGCACACTAACACCACACATCACCACGATGATGTAGTCACAATATGATCGCTCACGCGGGCTACTACGATAACACACGTTACAACCACAAGCACTTTGATTGTGTAAATAACGAACGGCTGGTTGGTAAACATGATTGACAGGCAGAGGCGACTACAAAGTAGTATTTAATCAAGCACATTAAATGGTTACTTTTTTCATCGCCATCGTCACTGATTGCTTGACTCTCCAAGTGAACGGACGTACTTGTGAAAGTTCATAATCAGCACCTAATTAGAGTCATGGATTTCCTCCCCGCATAGATTAGACATACCTTGATGGCGCTGAATGCCTGTTTACCTATTAACCGCATTGTCTATATTGATGGGGTGTTCGTTCAGCTAATCATCAAGTACTACCAAGATTCCTTCTCATGCAGTGGTAGTACCTTTCGAATGCTCCCCGTACTGATCCACAACCGAGGAAGGGACAGAAGGCCAACAGCATGAGTGGCCATCCTGAAAAGAGCTCGAAGAAGAAAAGAAAGCCACCTCATTCAAACAACCTCAGCTACTACCCCAACAACCACTACAACTACCACACATACCTCTACTATTTCAACTTAAGCAACACCAATTATTGCTGTATCAAACACTAGTATACACTGCAATGGTTAAACCAACTACACCAATAACCACTATAACCAACCACCACAACACCTACCACTACCACAAATACATCACCGACTGCAACTACAACACCTACCACTACCACAAATACACCACCCACTGCAACTACAACACCTACCACTACCACAAATACACCACCCACTGCAACTACAACACCTACCACTACCACAAATACACCACCCACTGCAACTACAACACCTACCACTACCACAAATACACCACCCACTGCAACTACAACACCTACCACTACCACAAATACACCACCCACTGCAACTACAACACCTACCACTACCACAAATACACCACCCACTGCAACTACAACACCTACCACTACGACAAATACACCACCTACTGCAACTACAACACCTTCCACTACCACAAGGCCAATACCACTACAACTACAGGATCATTCATTACAACTTCAACATTACAACCCCCAAAACTAGTACGCCATCCACTACTGCACCAACCACAACAACAACAACCATTCCATCTACTACACCAACAAGAACAAGAACACCAACCACAACTACAGCTCTTACTATGACACCAAAAGCTATTTTACCATCCTCTACGACACCAAACAATGTATTGATTAAACAAACTACTGCAACAGCAACTACTTCTCCCAAAACAACAACCACCACACCAACCACATTATCCACGACACTAACAACAGATCTGAAGCAAGAAGGGGAGCGGTTCGCTCACCAAAGGCAATATCTGTCTGAAATTTGCTGTCTGTCGGGAAAACTGCTGGTCGGCCAAGCGTCAGCAATTTCTCTGAAAAGCACTGATTTAAAAAACAATAGTTTACCATTTGACGAAACAGCAATTTTCAATGTGCAAAAATACCCTTATATTCCTATAGCGTTGTATGAAAGTGTTCGTTA
Source organism: Pictodentalium vernedei (assembly GCA_031216915.1). Lineage (NCBI taxonomy): Eukaryota > Metazoa > Mollusca > Scaphopoda > Dentaliida > Dentaliidae > Pictodentalium > Pictodentalium vernedei. Next base: position 12,100,906 of record CM062295.1, on the reverse strand, counting down.
TGAGTGTATGGCATCAAGTGGTCATGTACGCGAAAACCATTCTTGCATTGTTATTATTTTAATGAATTACATTCATTGAGCAGCTATATAAGTAACGGAAATTTGTTTACGTTGAAATGCCCAATGTGAAATTCCATAAGTTTAATGAAATACACAGAATGTATACATAAGATTGAAGGCTATGATGTATTGAACTCGAAACATATATGTAACCAACTCACAGAATTGACATAAGGAACCAATGGTTAAGAGCTGATAATTAAATAATATTTCCGGAGAACAACACGTGGTCAAATGTGCTTCGGATATCCAGGAACAAACCTAGGAAAGCCAGTTGGGGTAATTTTAGGTTTTTGTTTTGGTCGGTCGTTCCGGTGATTTCACATACTCCAATCGAACCGGTCATACCTTTTGGAGGTCTCTCTGTTCTATAGCTCTATTTGCTATTTTTACCAACGCACGATCGCAGTCACTTCTCCGAGGAAGAACACTCAAACAATTGACAGATAGGACCTATGAGGTGACAGATGGTACTTACATGTAGTACTTAGCAGCTTAGTAAATAGTAGGGTAGTATTGGTCGAATCATAAGCATCAGTAGTGGTGGAAGACTGGAGTACTCGACGAAGACATTAGAGCTGATAGTAATGGCAGGAGATAGTGGTAGCCATAATGGCTAGCAGTCATCATACATCATGCAGTGGGGTAGACAGTAGATGCAAGGGTAGATGACGTCGTAGTGCTGAAGGAGGAGAGTGAGACGATAATCTGATAGTATCAGTGTACTTGTAGACAGGGGATGGCAACACTAGTAGTAACAGCTAGAAGTGAATTGATAGGAAACGATATTGTAAAACGTCAACTGGTGAGAATATAATATTGATATTAGCCAGCCGTAGAGTGGTAGTACAGTTGAAACTAGAAGTCCTGTCATGAAATGCGCACAAATAGCACGTTGATATGCGCGTTAATGTACGCGTTATGGCCCAAGTAAAGCTATTCAATTCTGTACATATGGCCTGTGCACAAGCAATGTTTCAGCCAATGGACCTCCGGGTAACCCGGAGGTCCATTGGCAGAAACATTGCATGTGTTTTCTATGAGTAACCAAGAGAAACTGCCGTGCTTTGGATGCCTTTCGATATGGCAATTGCGCGCAATTCCAACGCGCAATTAAGCCTAGATAAGCGCACTATTCGTGACAGGACTTCTAGTTTTAACTGTAGATGAGTAGCTGGATAGAAGTTATGACCGAACAATCACTGTAGAGTTAATAGCAGTGACACGATACGGGAAGCCAAAGGCCTTGTAGTAACCAGAGAAGATAGTGGAGTGATGTAGAAAGTAAAAACAAGGGAAGAAGGCATTGGTATAGAAACACTACCAGAAGACAATGAGAGAGGTGGATGATAGTTTGTGAACTTGTTTACTGGGGATGGCAAAATAACATGTGGGATTAGCACCTAGTAGTGAATTGACAGCAGACAGCAGTAGTATAAACCAGTGATAGGACCCCGAAGGAATAGTATTGGTAGTTCCAGGAGTAGTGGCAGGAAACTCTGGTATTAGGCAAGCACAGGCACAATGACAGCAGATCACAGCAGAGAGCGCTAGCTAAGAGATAAGCATATATTGGTACTATTGGCAGTTGTGGTTAGATAAATTCCTATAAAATTGATCGCACCCTTCACATCCCTCCACCAGTTAGAGGCCACACGTCCTCATTACAACCACGTGTTGCCATAGAAACCAAGACGGCGATCTGCAGAAAACAAAATATACGACACACGCGCAGACGTGATGGCCATGCGCACTAACACCACGTATCACACTGATGATGTCATCACAACACGGCTGCTCACGGGGGTTTTCTTGATAACATGCGTGACGCCCACAGGGCAAACGTGTCATCACATAACTTCCAGTATCATGCGTTTCAGGTAAAACGTGTGCACGACATACTCAGCGTTCACACTGTTGAGTGCCACTTTAGCCAACTAAAACTTTTTGATTTGGCAGTATAACATCTCCGCTTGGTTAACATTTTGGCACCAAAAGATCTTTGCTAAGAACTGTTGGTGATAAAATAAACCAAGGAAATGTTGGGTTACGTGCCATAAAATAAACGCATCACCTGGCAATTAAGGCGAAGACACACATAGGTTTTCACGAAGCTTACCACTGCAAATAAAGAAAGGTTGGTTTGTAAACATGATTGACAGGAAGGCCATGGCAGAGGTGACAATCTAGTATTTAATCAATTAATCAAGCACATTAAATGGTTAGTTCTTTCATCGCCTTCGTCATTGATTGCTTGGTTCTCCAAGCGAACGGGCATACCTCTGAAAGCTCCACATCAGAGGAAGGGACAGAAGGCCGACACCATGAGGGGTCATCCTGAAAATGGTCCGAGGAAGAAAAGAAAGCCACCATCAGAAAAACGTCGGGACGCTAGACATCTGGAAAAGAGGAGAACTGAGAGACACAGGAGAAGGATAGGGCGACAACCTCAAAACCGTCTCCACCACATTCCCCGTCTTCGGCGGTTCGCGCATCTTCACCAAAAAGGTCGGAAGGCAGAGATGAGGAGGAGGAGAAGGGGGAGGAAATGGAAGTCAACCAATCTGGACCTGGATCTCCGATTGGCTCTGAGCAATCCAGCCGCTGCTACAACAGTTCCAGCAAACCCGTACTTTCGGAATCCGAAAAAGAACACAAAGACTACGACCATACGGACAGACCATGGACCTTCTTCGCCCAAGCTGTAAACGAGGCTAGCTTCAAGGACCACGAGGACCTCACGATAAATTACAGTGGCTCAGTAGAACAATGCAATGCATGCATAAAAGACACCTGCACTGAATCCACCCAGAGAATGCTTCTAAAACCTCACCGGAATATACCTAATAGCACATAGATCGCAACCAGAGTTTCCACCGCTATATGTGCAGCGATCGAGGTATAAGGGCCATTTACCAACCAGCCTAGTTGGCCCGAATCTCTTAGTCTCATAGTAAATTGGTCGCTTTATGTGCTGGATGTCGACGGTCCGAGCCTCGGCTCCTGCACTTCTCTCTCGAGCTGTTACATTGGTGCCGACACCAGCCCTCAGCAGTTGGTGACATTGTGGAAGCTGTGTTGAAGCATTCTGGATGTTTCGACCGCTCTGAGGTGGAACCTGTGGGTTCTGTTACCATCCAGCATTGTGTGCTAGAAGTCGACGGTTCGAGCCTCAGTTTCCGTACTTCTCTCTCGATTTGTTATACATGAAAGATATGCGATCGTCCTCCTAATGCCTCGAACGCTTCCCTCCCTCCCCACGCCCAAATATAACGGAAAACATTATACGGTCACAGAGGGTCGAACGGGGCTTGCTCCAAGCCGCCCCTGCGCGCCTTCGGTGCGCAAAAACCAATATATTCAATTCGGTTCGTTATTTGTTTACTGGCGTCAACTATCGTTGATTGGTAATTAAGCATATTTTATGAAACATAATAAACCTTCAGTTTTACAAAGCCATCTTTAAATTAGATAAATACTTCAACTGTCACATCATCAGCTCGATTAGTCCACATTTTCATTTTTTCACATCTTGGACTCCCATGTGTCAACATCGTTGAAATGGAGCTCGCGTTCCAGTTAACACGGCTATGTCTGAGGGCTGCCCTTGCTATCACTCACTAGGAGTATCCAAGAGCGCCAGGGAGAAATTCACTTACCAGTATATATTGACACAATAGCAGAACAGGAGCCCTTGGTGAGGTGTCATATCTTTCGTGATGGGGATTTCCTCCGCACTGGTCACTCCTACTAACTCGGACAAGGTGGTCGATCACTCTAACCACCGAATCTGTGAAGGGCACAAGAATAAGAACAAGAAATGGACCCTCCGCCAGACAACGAGATGCCCGCCGAATGACGGAATTCTGGGAGAAAGAGAGAGAAGAAAGAGAAGGGGGCAAGTGAAGGCTCCTAAAGGCCAATACCTGCTCCCCTGACCAGTCCTTGTCTCTCCCGGTGCCCCGTCGGGGGATGAGTGTCCAGAAGACTCTAGATTGTCAGGAGAGAAATTAGTCTCCATCCTCATCCCCATCTTCATCTGAAGAGGAGATGGAGGAGGGAGGTCTGTCTTTGGAGTAGGAAGGTTACTCGGAAGATGCACTTTCCACCCCTCCACCTCCCACTCCTCCAGCTTTTTAAGACCAGAGCCTTTACTAGGAGGTGAGCACAGCGGAATTCATGGAGGCGTCCCTGTGAGTGGAGATTAGCAACTAGGAGCTGCGACTCAGGATGCAGGATAAGTGCGAAGTTTACCAATCGTACGGGAAGCGGATGAGGACACTATCTGTTAAATGACATACGGGTATAACAGCCCTCAGCCGCAAATAAAGACGTAACCGAAGCAGACAGAGCGAGACCATACTAACCAAATCAGCCCTCAAGCTCTCCTCCTACAATTCCTGTAATACCGACAACACCAACTGCCGCGATCTCTCCAACACAACCACCTCCTCCCCCGATAAAACCGCAGGAGACACAAACGCCACTGACGACCTAAATAATTTGCTCCTTTGCCCCTCTAAGAAATAAGCTAAAATCCCAAAACCCTATAGTTGCAGAGAGTCGAAAGGAAAGAGGCTTGCTCCACACAGTCCCTGCCGTCGTCAATAGTAATGGTACAAGGCCTTGATGGTTCCAGGCTGTAATGTTGGTAGAACACTATAGTATTGGCCGACTGCAGTCGATCATTGGACATATGATTATGCCTATGGACAAGTCAATAGTAGTGGCCGAGACACCGCCAGGGTCAAACAGGTACTTGGAACCATAACTATCTTCAGATAGATATCCTCAAAACGTATCCTCAAATAGTATATCACCATGCCATAGGTATCCTCAGATACAACATGAGGCTAGGAGAGTTGGTAAATTAGACCTCAACGAGGGTTTTTTTTCTCATGGCCTCATACGAATACTATAAAAACGAATACTATAAAAAGAAGTGCCGAATGCCAGATGTTTTCCAAAAAGAGATTCACAAAAAGGGATTCCACTGACGGTGGACATCCGATACCGAGGCTAAGAGGGATGGTAAATCAGACCTCATTGAGGGATTTTCTCATCAACCTTATGGCCTCATACGAGAAAAAAAAAGGGTGACGAAGGCAAGGCGTTTTTCCAAAAAGGGATTCTTGAAAAGGGATTCCATAGAACGTGTCCATTCGATACCGAGATGAGGCTAAGAGGGATTGTAAATTATACACCAATGAGGGATTTTCTCAAGAGATTCTCACAAAGGGAGTATACGGGACATAGTGGTAAAGTAAATCTGATCTGGATAAATTAAATGAAAAAGGAAAGAGTAGGAGTATTCGGAATAGGTTCAGAACTAGCCAGAACAGACCAGAAAAGCTAAATATAGTAACAATAAGGAAAATTGTTCCAACTGATAGGCTCTACTGGAGTGTACTCCAGAACAAATTACAGGACCGGGTAGACAGAAGCTATAGCATTGATACATATATAGAGGTAGAAGATTCCGAAAGAATCCGATTAACGGGTAGAAACCGAGAATTTGGAGAAATGCTGAGCCAAATAAACAAATGACTGGTCTATTTGGGTAATTATATTCACTCTTATACAAAAGAACGCGTCTTATAGCACTACCTGCCACTCTGATAAGCCCAACGTAGACCTTGGAGGTGATTTTGGTAATTTGAAGGATTGTTGGGTTGTTTGTGGTAATTCTACGAAGTAAATGAACCTGACAGCTATTCCTATTCAGTTGAACACACCTTTTAGAGGCCTCCCGGTCCTATAAGAAGGTTTTGGGGTAACATATCAACCACGCGCAACCATAGAAACTAAGATGGCGGCCTCCGGTGTACAAAATGGACGACGGAAACACGTATTACCCAAACAATACACGCTGCACATGCGAACTAACGTCACATATCACTATGGTACTTACGTCACAACATAGTCTCTCACGGGGTTTACCATGGCAACCAAACATTGCGCCACTGGGTCACGTGAAATGACGTCACTTCCAAGATCACTCACCGGGGTCCCCCCCCCCAAAAGGGGGTGAAAGGTGCGAGACATACTACTGTCACATATTTTAGAAAGGTGTTCGTCCTTTTCTGTTTGGGACATTAATTGAGTCGATGGTGCACTTGCCTTCAACCACTGCCAGTTCTGCTTGTGTCGGTTTAGTAAGTTGGAGAGTCTGACAGTTGCTCGGTCCTGCACAGTGGTTCTCAATTGGTACTCCTTCTTCCACCCATAAATTTGTTCCACAAGATATGACCCTGGCTGCTGAAAGTGTCGTTAAACTCCAACAAATAAATAAACAAACAAACAAACATCGTTGCCAGCCGATTCTCTCAAGCTACCTGACGTTCGAAACACCAATTTTTCACCGGCCTCAAGTCAGTAAAGCCCATCTAAACCACAGGTACGTAGTCTGCAAATGAACCGTAAATGTAAGCTAGATTTAGTACACGAGAGTCCAACACGAGGTGACCCTGACTGTCGAAATGGTCTTTAAACCCTAACAAATAAATAGATAGTAAACGGGAGGGGCCTTAAACCGTGATAATTAACTACATTATTCAGCACATTCCACAGAAGAACCCACCTATCTCATCAGAGTTTGGCATCGAAACATTTATTTGGCTAAAAATATTCAGATTGGGTGAAAATTTGGCACCACACAAATCTGGATCAGTGTGAACAAAGACATCATTCTGGTTTCAACATGGACAACAACAGCCCAGGGAAGCTAAAGAAAGACCAAGTGAGGTACACAGTGTTCGCACTATAGCAACACACCAGACAGGCATATCTAATAACACCACGGGATCAGGCATTATGTGTTATCCTTAGCCATCATAGGATTGTATAGGAAGCATATATAGGGTTGTACGGTAAAAATCGACAGGTCGACCAATCGACTGGGAAAATAAAATTGTCTAAAGGGTTACAAACAGTCTATACCATAAAGCCTGATGAATCTAAAATTGTAACTAGAGAGTCAGAGGCCATTCCACTGTTATGGATCCTCACAAGACAATAAAATACACCCACAGAACGTCACGATATGGCATGACACCCAATAGTTATGTAATATACAAACATCTCCTTGGTTGACAATGGACTATAAAAGAGCAAGAACTGCCCATACCACATTATACCACTTCTACACAACAAATGTGCCACATTCTGAGGGTAGCTAGACATCAATTCAACACTACATAACAAACAGATGAACACCAATGTTTGCATGTTAAATAATAACAAAGGACGTCGAGATAACTGTGCCAGTTCTTGTGAGTTAATTTCTTCCCAGGCTCGTAGCTATACTCGCATGCTGTAGGTGAGGGTGTGGCACGTTTGCCCGACCATGAAATGAATTTCCAGAACGGTTTTTATGTACCCATATCTTCGCTTCTCGGAGAGATATTCAGACAATTAGTCTACATTTACCGTAGTTAACGTTGACAGTCGGCAGACAGTAATGCCACAGAAAGAAAACGTGGAATTCTTTCATTGCTTTTACCGAGGCATTTCCGATTGACGTGGCTAATTTGGGGGCCAAGTGTCTCAAATATCACCAAACGAGCAATCATCCGTGGTAGTCTTAAGACAATGCGGCGAACAAGACCATCACGCAGTGGTATTCAACATTGCCATCGACCAACGAGACAAAGAATTTATTTTTCATGTTCATAACAACTTTCTCACTGGTGACATTCACGAGTGAAGAGAGAAAAGAGCTCGCCGAATAGGTTGATTGTGGTCCATATCCAGGCAAAATGTAGCTTGCTCCTGGCAAAGCACTGATTTTGGAGATCCCTAACCACTATCGGGATTATGCTTTTGCGGCCGCTCTCAGAGTAAAAGCTGGAACTTACGCCCCCCCCCCCCCCCCTCCTCCTCTAGAACCATGTTCTCCTCCATCTGTTCTCCATGAAAATTTTGGGGTCATCATCGTGTTTGTAAACTTTGTAATGCTTAGCTAGCAGGTGGTTCAAAAAAGAGCTTTTTCTCATTATCATTCAGTCATACTCTGGCACACGGCTTTTGTTGTTGCTGTATTTATAAAACGTCACCTATCTTAAACTATTTTAACTCCTGTTGTCAGAAGAAAAAAAAAAACTTTTCCACACGTGCGTTTAGACTGTTTACAAATCTTTTTCTAACACGTGACAAATGGTTTTACTTGAATTCTTTAATCAAGGTGTATAGTCGTTCAGTTATGTGATGTCTTCTCATGGTCATTTTTCCTAAAAAAAAATAGTTTATCCGGATTGATATTTTTCGGAAATAGTGAAATAGGCTCTCCTCAAAATGTAGAAACGTGCCGCCTTAGAAGATCAACTTATAATTTTATTGACATATTTATGGTACAGCGACCTCACAACGTGACTTGATAAACAGGTGAGTGTATCTCTAATTAGCATAAGAATCATATATTGAAAACATACTACCGTGTTTGAACACAGACATCAAAATGAATGATGCATCAGATTCAAGTTGTTGTTTTTTTCAATTTAATATGACGCTTAACTACCTTTCTTGATACTTTCGATTTCAAGATGGTCACAACTCCACCGTTCGAAGAAGGGGAAAAATATGATTTTCATGATATTCTTGTCGATACCTTTAATTTGATAGGTCACATGACTATCTTTTCGAAACTTTTGATTTTCTGATGGGCGTGACCCCCCCCCCCCCCCCACCCCCAACGGCGAAGGTTGAAAATGTCATTTGTAATGTACTCATCGAGCCCTTCAAATTGATGCCTCACATGCCTGGCTTTGTAAAAAGGAAGACGTTTTTTCGGCTCTGGTCGTGACCCCACCCCACGACGAGGTTTAAAAATATTATTTTTCGTAATCTCCATGAATAATCCGGTGATAAGAATCGAATAGGACTTATTTGTAATAAGGGGAGATAACTTTGTATGATTAAGTACAGGTTATGGGAATCAAGCTATCTGATTGGTTAGTTAGCGTCAGGAAAGAGAGTGATTGTGTGATTACTTATTTCAATCTCTTCGAGTTTTGAGTTTTTGCAGTACATTGTTCTAACAATGCTAAAAAATGTTGTTTTTTTACAGTTTTTGTATGGTTAAGTATAGGTTATGGGAATCAAGCAATCTGATTGGTTAGTCAGGAAAGTGAAGTGATTGGGTGATTACTTATTTCGTTGTAACTTGAGAAAACATGCAGTTATTTCTAAACATCATCGAGGTGTGCCCGAATCGGCATGGACCTTTCAATAAATTCACCACTCGATTTGGACTCTGTTTTTTCCGTGGGACATCGCGGTGCGCTCGAATAGGCTTTGGTGGTGCGCTTGAATCGGTTTTAACCCTCCAATAAATTCACCGCTCGATTTGGATTCTGTTTTTCCGTGGGAATCTGCGTTGGATCGTTGGTGTTTCACCTGCATCGGGACGGTCTTTTTTTGGTAGTATTCTGTCGAACAAATTCACCTAAATGACGGGCCCGTGTTACCTCTGCGAAAAGGTGAGTGTTTTCCCGAGAACGGTCGTATCAGATGTTACGAGCGCACCTAAAAGTGAATTTTTAAGAGAAGGAATTTTATAGAGTTTGTTAAAATTCCGTCGAAATTTTAGTCAAATCCACTTTGACCGTTGTTTTTTTTTTTTTGTTTTTTTCTTTAATGACAAAAACAATCTATCTCATCCATCATTCGTCTAACAACACATAAAGTATACATACACATACAAACACATTTTTTTCCAATCGCGATCCTCCTCGTCCATTTCCCCCAATCGGATCGTCGTTTTTTACCGTTCTTCCCCATCGAGTCGAACGACGGAACAAAACCCCAAAAACCCGTGGCGTATCGGGGTTTTTCGTCTGGGTCGGTAGATGTCGACAAGAACTTACCCAGTCCGATGCGTCGTGGTATTTCCCGCGATAAAATCCCAGTTCCGGATCAAGGGTCCTTTCTGCCACGACACTGCCTTTTCGGGACTTTCTCCGAAATAAAAAAATCCACACCTAGGGGAAAATCAGTGTTAATCTGTCAAAAAAGGGGCATACCAAAAACCCGGATTATTATAAGATCCTTGGTCCAGAAAGCTCAAATTCGAACATTTTCCGCGAAAAATCCGGGATTTTCCTTGAAAAGTTGAATTATTTTTGGAAAAAACCCAAAAATTTCCGGAAAAACAAAAAATTTTCGGGAAAAATTTTAATTTGTTTCTAAAAATAGCTCAATTTTACCAAAAATACCTAAATTTTTCTGGACTATCATTTTTCTGGACCACACCATCCATGGTGGTCGGGAATCCGCTCATATCCCCTACTCATCAAGTCAACTACCACAGCAAATGAGACTCTATTTCTTGGTTTCAACGTTGTGGTAGTTAAGATAGTTCTGGTAGTACATGCTGACAAATACAGAGTTTTAAATCCGAACATTCTATCAATACTGATGAGGAGAATATACAGTACGTGGAGAGTGTATTATCACTAAATCACCGCAGAGTGGAGATTCCACCCAAGCAATAATTGCAAATTTGTTGCAAAGCAAACCCGGAGGTCCATTGGCTGAAACACTGCTTGTGTTTTTTGTCGATATGTACAAAATTTGAAAGTTATAGCATGGGTGACAACTCCACTCAGCGGGTGATTTAGTTACAATCCACTCTCCACGTACTGTATATACGCAATAATAATAAACAATCACAGAGCTAGGTACACTTATTTTTTTTTTTTTTTGTTAATCAATTTCTCCTTAACCACGTCTTGCAACCCCTCGTATAGAGATTGGTTAGAATGGATGGACGCAACATCTGCGCAACCTCCAATCCCCCACCCCCACCACCCCCACCCACCCCCATTAACGCACACAAACATTTCGGCATGCAGAATAATGCAATAAATTCAGCGTGTAATAAATACTAAAAGATTCACTTTCATAACATTTCACTCAACTAAGATACTCACCAAATACGGGTGCAGCAAACGCAGCCCATACGCAAACACGGACAGCAACATTTAACATCAGTTAAGTTGTTCAGTTGTTCATATCAGAACGTCTAATGAAAAGCTTCAACGATTTTCAGATCATCTGTTTATAAAATACTTGAATAAAAATCTTTTATCGGTAGATATGTGATATGCGGTTTATTGCTTGCTTCATATCTTAGAGTCATTCACTTCCCAAGTCCTGTCACTCTGTAAGTTAAAGAATGGATTTAAAAAAAAATATATCTAGCTAGGACCAGGAATTGTTATGGGTGTCTCATGTCGAGTACCAATCAAATTAATCCACATAGACACTGGGTGTTTTGGTGTATTGACTGAAATGTTTCTCTCAGCAGCAACGAGTAAAGCGTACATTAATGTTAACAATAGCAACAATGGCAAATATTCGTGATGCAAGTATCTAATGCGTGTCCCAGTGAGCAATATTTAAATTTCACTCTCTGCTCTTAAAATGCTACACATTGATTTTACCAACGGATGCCACGGAGAAGTCGTAAAATCATCTCGGTGTGATCGTAGGTTCAACTTCCTGACAAAAGCCATAGCGTCCTGCAAAAGTTTTTATTTTATTCAATTTCTAGGATGAGTCGGGAAAACGCATTGCAGGTATGGAGATACTTTATACGGCGTGCCGATTTGAGCAACAAGGCCCAATGCCAGCGGTGTGACAAGTTATTGACAATCAGCGGTGGTTCGACTAGTAGTTTAGCTAAACACCTGAAACTGGTTCATGGAATTGATTTGTCAAATTCGAAGCGCCCATGTGAGAGTTCCAGCACAGCAACATCAGCCGATTCTAAATCTAAACTGGCAAGATTGGCTACACAAAAGACTGTTGATGCATTTGTAATTAGAGAGAAAGATTCCCTTGATAAAATTTTGGCTATTTTAATAGCGGTTGACGGTTTCTCAATCCACGCAGTTGTCAAGTCAGATTACATTCGGAAAAGTCTCAGCCGAGATGGATATAATTTGCCACATAATCCTTCTGATGTAATGAAATTGCTGTACAATCATGCAGATAATCTAAAAAAGTGTCTAGCGTCAGAATTTAAAGCGCGACTAGAAGCAGGTGAGAGATTCTCCCTTACACTCGATGAATGGACGAGCATCAGAAACCGGCGATACCTCAACATCGACGTTCACGGACAGCACGGGTTATTTTGGAACACAGGCCTTCGACGTATTACTGGAAAGTTCACTTCTGAAGCAACCGTTGATGCAGTTCGCGAACATCTGTCAGAATTCGGTTTGAATATTGACGAACATATTGCAGTATGCACCAACGATGGTGCATCCGTGATGGTCAAGTTTGGTAGGCTCATGCCGACTTTATCTTGTTTGTGCTACAGCCATGGCATACACTTGGCGGTAGTTGACGTACTGTATGCTAAGTCTAAAGATCAGAGCGAAGGCTGTGAAGAAGAGACAGATCAAGAAGAAGAATCAGAGGATAGCGAAAGTGATTCAGAATCAGAATTAGAAGAAGAGTTCAGTGATGAGCCTGATATACAATTAGAAGCTGAGGAAGAGTCGGTGCTCATGAAAGAAGACTATGCCGGTTTGGTTAAAAAAGTTAAACAGGATTGCAAAAAATTTAGACGTGGTCGTGCTGACGAGATATTGCAAAACTATGTACGTTCTGAATTCGGTCGAGAATTGAAACCAAAACTTGATATCAAGACACGCTGGAACAGCATTGAGGAAATGTTGTCGCGTTATCTGCAAATTCGACCCTCCATGCTGAAGGCTTATGTTGACTTGCGCGATGAATCTAAACTTAGTGAAGATGAGTTAGAACTTGTCGAAGATCTGGCCAAAACACTAAAACCCATCACAGTCGCAAATGAAGCACTCTGTCGACGGGACACCACTTTCATTTCGGCCGATGCCATACTGAAGTTTTTATTTGACCAACTAGGACAGAATAACAGCAATATCAGTAGAATAATGTCTGAGCGTCTACAAGAGCGACTCAATAAGCGACGAGATAAAACGCTAGTTACGCTTCTGCAATACCTGCATGATCATTCAGCATTCAACGGTAAAACTGGTGATTTCTTTGAGCCCTGTCCAAAAACAACACGTGTTCGACTGGCTAAAGCAGAATTATCGCGGCTCCGAGGAATGGATTCGCAAATCGAAACGGAAGACAACGGTTGTCAGATACTAAACCCAGATGATGCCGATGTTAGTGACCCGGTCGCGAATGAGAAAAAGCCGAAAGCACCCAAAGCAGCTATGATGAAAGATATCCTTCAAGAGTATATTGATAAGTCAGCCAGTTACCAAAGGAGACCAGAGGGTTCAATGCCAAACATAAATGCTGAATTTAAATTGTATGAAGCCAACAATGAACGCACCCCAAACCTAGATTTCCTATTCAATGCATTAATGACCGGAAAACCAACATCAGTTGAATCCGAGAGAAGTTTCTCTGCAGCCGGACAATTTGCTACGAAAATAAGGTCACGCCTCAACGATAAATCACTGAGCACGCTTCTCTTTCTGCGCAAGTTTTATAGGCGTGATGGCGGAGGCCGCGGTGCACAACCTACCTAAGCAACCACGTGACATTAGTGACTCACTACATGGTCATGAAGTTATCTGAACTATGAACTGCATTGACTTAAACATTACGATCATTTCACCGAACGCCATATGACGTTTGAAGAATAAAGCAGGCAAATGATTGACTCGGTTCCAAGTGACTGCTCTGGAGTCTGGACTTTATATGACGTTCGATGAAATGACCGTAAAGTGTATAAAACACGACATGCTGATTGTCGAATGATTATCATTGTTTTCTCGAAACCACGAGACGTTGTCAAGAGACTATTCATTTTATTTTATTTTTCTCGTAATCATACTTTCATTAAACGATTTCCACTTCATTAGTTATCTGTTAATCTTGTTATACCTACCTATATAATTCATACTTACCTCACACTCACAGGAACCGGGAAATACCCGTTACCCGGTTCTGGTTAGTGAAAAATACCCGGTACCCGGTTCCATAAAAACCGGGAATATATTAAACCCTAGTGGCAAATTATATCCATCTCGGCTGAGACTTTTCCGAATGTAATCTGACTTGACAACTGCGTGGATTGAGAAACCGTCAACCGCTATTAAAATAGCCAAAATTTTATCAAGGGAATCTTTCTCTCTAATTACAAATGCATCAACAGTCTTTTGTGTAGCCAATCTTGCCAGTTTAGATTTAGAATCGGCTGATGTTGCTGTGCTGGAACTCTCACATGGGCGCTTCGAATTTGACAAATCAATTCCATGAACCAGTTTCAGGTGTTTAGCTAAACTACTAGTCGAACCACCGCTGATTGTCAATAACTTGTCACACCGCTGGCATTGGGCCTTGTTGCTCAAATCGGCACGCCGTATAAAGTATCTCCATACCTGCAATGCGTTTTCCCGACTCATCCTAGAAATTGAATAAAATAAAAACTTTTGCAGGACGCTACGGCGACACAGGGTTACGGCTGACGAAACCAAAATACCAAATGCCACAAAGTTTACGAGTCGTGAATGACGCACTGAATCACTGTTAGTGAGTACTAGTGACGCGTTAATCGATTCGAATTGACGTCATAACTCATAAATAAGAGCACATGTTTCGCGCTAAAATCGTGTTAAGCTACAGCGAGTCAGCGACGGTATGTTTGAAGTCGCGACTCGCGCCACGGGAATATATAGTTAATATTTCGAGCCGATTCGATCTCAGGCCTTAATCTTAAACGTGTAATAAAACCCGGTTCTCAACAACGCAATAACCGGGTAGCGAGTATAGTCGTTAATGGAACCGGAACCGGGTATACCCGGAATCGAATTAAACCCTAACCCATCTATCATACTGAAAACAACAGCCTGATTTCGTTCACTGACCATGTACCCACCTATCATGCTGAAAACAATAGCCTGACTTCGCTCACTTACCATGTACCCATCTATCATGCTGAAAACAATAGCCTGACTTCGCTCACTGACCATGTACCCATCTATCATGCTGAAAACAATAGCCTGATTTCGTTCACTGACCATGTACCCACCTATCATGCTGAAAATAATAGCCTGACTTCGCTCACTTACCATGTACCCATCTATCATGATGAAAACAATAGTCTGACTTCGCTCACTGACCATGTACCCACCTATCATGCTGAAAACAATAGCCGGACTTCGCTCACTTACCATGTACCCATCTATCATGCTGAAAACAATAGTCTGATTTCGTTCACTGACCTTGTGCCCATCTATCATGCTGAAAACAATAGCCTGACTTCGCTCACTTACCATGTACCCATCTATCATGCTGAAAACAATAGCCTGACTTCGCTCACTGACCATGTACCCACCTATCCTGCTGAAAACAATAGCCTGACTTCGCTCACTGACCATGTACCCATCTATCATGCTGAAAACAATAGCCTTATTTCGTTCACTGACCATGTACCCACCTATCATGCTGAAAATAATAACCTGACTTCGCTCACTTACCATGTACCCATCTATCATGATGAAAACAATAGCCTGACTTCGCTCACTGACCATGTACCCACCTATCATGCTGAAAACAATAGCCGGACTTCGCTCACTTACCATGTACCCATCTATCATGCTGAAAACAATAGTCTGATTTCGTTCACTGACCTTGTGCCCATCCATCATGCTGAAAACAATAGCCTTACTTCGCTCACTGACCATGTACCCATCTATCATGCTGAAAACAATGGCCTGGCGTCGCTCACTGACCATGTACCCACCTACCCTGCTGAAAACAATATCCTGACTTCGCTCACTGACCATGTACCCAGCTATCATGCTGCAAACAATAGCCTGACTTCGCTCACTGACCATATACCCACCTATCATGCTGAAAACAATAGCCTGACTTCGCTCACTGACCATGTACCCATCTACCATGCTGAAAACAATTGCCTGACTTCGCTCACCGACCATGTACCCACCTATCATGCTGAAAGTTTTCCGTGTCCGGACTATTTGCAGATTCCGCCAATAAAATGAATCATTGACTGGCACACTAAATTAAAACATCAACACAACTGATAGATGTTTCTTTCGTCTCTGCTGCCCATTTTGCTCGACAGAATTAATACTCCATCCTTATAAAAGAGTATGTTCCATAACTTCGATATCAGCAGTTTTTACACCACCACGCAGAAATATTGCTTGAAACTTGCTTGTGAATATGAAGTTTTTGTTCGTTTATGTTGAATTAATTCATTTTTTTTTCTTGTTATCATTTTGTTCTCTTCCATCCATGCATATTCTTACACATTAACCCTTTACCCAACGCAGACGACATCAAAATTTATGATTTTAAATATCATTTTTTAAATCTTTTCAAAAGATTTCAACAAAACCCTATCATGTGACCTCTCTTTGGAACGAGCTCGTCGAGCTCGTCCCAAAGAGGGGTCACATGATATGTTTTTGTTGAAATTTTTCGAAAAATAATATTTTGTCAGCTGCTGAATTTGCATATTACTCTGGCGGATGCGGGCGATTCGTTGGGTAAAGTTAGATATGGATCAGCTTCCAAACACATTTTACATCATAAACACTTAACTCTTAATGATGACATGTACATTATACTCAGAGGATGTAGTGATGAACCTGGGAGCCCCTGACAGGGACGATGGCGGGTAATATTACACAAGACAAAATCCAGACCGACTTGGAATATGATTTTATAGCTCGATATAACAAAATTAACCACCACACTGACTATGTAGTAGATTCACCATTACATGGTAAATAACTGCAATTAGTATAGATATATTGTAGATACATAGAACGTGGTAGGCAGTATACAGTGAATTTGATAAGCCCTGGAGTGAAGGGATTTTACGGCGGCGCAGAAGCGACATGTGATGTTTAGTTACTAAATTGAATATTCAATTTACTAAATTGAAAAAACTGTCTTGTAATAAATTGAATAAACAGTCTCGTAATAAATTGAAAAAAACAGTCTTGTAATAAATTGAATAAACAGTCTTGTAATAAATTGAATATTCGATTTACTAAATTGTATATACAATTTAGTAAATTGAATAAACAGTCTTGTAATAAATTGAATAAACAGTCTTGTAATAAATTGAATAAACAGTCTTGTAATAAATTGAATAATCGATTTACTAAATTGTATATACAATTTAGTAAATTGAATAAACAGTCTTGTAATAAATTGAATAAACAGTCTTGTAATAAATTGAAAAAAAACAGTCTAGTAATAAATTGAATATTCAATTTAGTAAATTGAATAAACAGTCTTGTAATAAATTGAATAAGCAGTTTCCTAATAAAATGAATAAACAGTCTTGTAATAAATTTAATATTCAATTTAGTAACTAAACATCACATGTCGCTTATACGCCGCCGTAGGATTTGACAGAAAGCGTAGTGCTTATTTTGGTCGTCTCCCTTATGTCTCCAAATTACATGAGAAAGATGCTATTACTGTTAGTAAACGAATAGTAGTTATTGCTCAAAACTGTATGTTGAGAGAAATAAGGCACATAGAGAAGAAGTAAAAGAGGAAACAGAATAATAATATAGTTACGAAAAATGAGAAGGATAAGGGAAGAAGAAGATAATAAGTGGGTGGAACAAAAGAGAAGAGAAGCCAACTTGGAGACAAATACAGCTCTATACCTAAATTATACTGAGAGCGGGTCACAGTCAATTACAGCATGAACCAAAACAAGTCGGAGATCAACCGCAAAAGATCAAACATCCCGCAGAACCACCAGGAACCGACATCACCTTTTGGAAAACGCTTCGCGAGAGTCCCCCCACCCCCCCCCCCCCCAAAAAAAAATGATACTAGACCCTGCCGGCATGACAGCCATGCCACGACCTATTTCGACTCGCTCTGCAAGTGGCTCAACATGCGATTTTTCTAAGGTGTCAGACTATGAAGATATTCGTGTTGGTGAAACCAGACTTACTAATACTGGTCTGTTCCTTCGGAGGTTAACTAAGGACAAATCAGTTCAGGGATAACTGTCATCACGGAAATATGCAACCGTACATTATTACCTTGACTGAGGTTTAAAGGGGTTTATTGAAAGCGTTTGGTTGCCATAATATAATCCTGAACTGTTTCAAAAATGAAGCGATTCTCGCCACTACATGGGTTCTCGAAGTCGTTTCGTAGTATATTTAAGGTCAGTGGAAGGGGTATTTGTGCAATAGTCCTGTTTCTGGCACATTGGTGCAGCAGACGTAACAGCAGAAAATGTTCAGTTGACTCGATCTCCCCACACTGACAGTTAGGCGACAGTACCAGATGATTGGCATGTAGATGGGAGTCAAGGTTACTACACTCCAAACGCAAGTGCTGTGGTACACCTGTGCTGAGCGACAGAGGGCGTTGGTTGTCACGATTTAGGAAGTTCTTGAAATTACTAATGGATGTGTTTTCACGAATGGATAGTGGAATATTATTCCATAAGTTGGTTGTTTCTGGAATGAACGAGGATTGGTATAGATTAGTTCGACAAAAGTTGGTACGAAGATTATCACCAGAACGGAGCGTGTTCCGCAGGGTAGTTGCTGATATTGCAGGGGACACTTACAGGCAAGATATGGTGGCGTTATATGGTGATACATCTTGAAAAAACTGTATTAACTTATGCGTCCTTCGTCTGTCCTGAAGAGTTTCCCAGCAAGTTTCGGAATATAATTTAGCTTTACTGGTGCTTGTGGTTGCGCCAGTAATAACCCTGGCAGCAGCTATTGGTATCATCTCAATGTCTGCTGTGGCGTTACCTTCAGTGCAATTATCCCAAACCGTGTCGGCATATTCCAGAAAGGGTCGGATGAACGCAAAGCAGACCTTTTCAAGTACACTTCTACCTAGGATGAACTAATGCATCCGTATCATGTCTAATCTTACCCAAGCTGTAGGACACATATGGTCAATATGATTCTTCCATGTGTAAGTATTATTCAACAGGACTCCCAGATGTTTATGGCTACTGACTTCGGATGTTTGTGTATTGAAAAGACATATTGGAGGGTGTACAAGAGAGTTACTTTTGCGAGTTATGAACATACTTTCCGTTTTTTGTGGGTTGAATTCAACCAACTATTTTTCGGCCCATTTTTCAACTGTTGCGAATTCACGGCTGATTAGGTGCGCTGCTTGTTCTGGGTTTTCCACTGTAAGGTATAAGGAGGTATCGTCAGCAAAGAGACGAATGTTACTGATTAAATTATCGGTTATTTCATTAATATATATGTGAAATAAGAGTGGTCCAAGAATCGATCCCTTTGGAACCCCTGAGTAAACTGGTTTCCATGATGAAGACTCAGCTGCTATTGCGACTCGCTGCATTCTTTCTGAAAGATATGATTTTAAAAAGTCCAGTAAGCCCCCCCCCCCTCCCCCCACCCCCTGAATTCCGATTTTCTCCAGTTTGTGAATTAGACCGTCGTGCCATGCTTTGTCAAATGCTTTACTGACATCGCAGAAAACCGTCCTAACCTTTTTACCTTCATCCAGGGCATGACAGAACTCGTCATATAAATTAGTTAGTTGAAGAACCGTCGAGTCCCGTGGGGTGATTCCGGACTGAAATTGACTGAGGATATTGTTTTTAAGTAAAAAGTGCCACAGGCATTTGAAAACACATTTCTCTAGCACTTTACCAACGCAACTGATCAGTGAAATAGGGCGATAATTCACCAGATTGGAGGGATTCTTCAGCACGTGGGAAACATTTGCTCTTTTCCAAATGACCGGAAAATAAGAATGATTCAGAAGGATATTAAAAACAATCATCAGTGATTCGCTCAATGAATTATTGCATTCTTTAAGGAGACGTGGGCTGATCTGGTCCGGTCCAGATGCTTTTGATGCATTTATAGACTTCAATGCCTCCTACATTTCGCTACATTGAAAGGTTATGTCATTAATAATTACCACTGGCCGAGAAGTAGGATGTGGCAAGGAGGCGTTGGGTTCATCCACAGTAGATTTTGAACAGAAATATTCATTGAATATCTATTGAACTTCTATTTTAAGAAATTGTTTGAAGTTTGATGCCATGTTGTCTATTCAGTTCGGATTAGAAACAGAGATGAGAATGAGATTTCTATGTACAAGGTAAAGAACAAGCCAAACTTGCTGAATTAAACAGATATAAACAAAACCCTGCAATATAAGTGATACCATGCGGGGTATAATACTCCACTTCGAATAAATCATTAATTGCTGATGTTTCATTATAGATCCAAAAGAACATATTACTACTAGTACTTAACTGTATACTCACCCCACCCCACCTACCCCGGCCATCTACGGGGCTTAACCCAGGAGTTGAGAGATGTGCATCAAAATTCCAAGTCATCGTTTCGACCTAGTGAACATGCGTGTACACACAATGTCAACTAACATTAGGATACCTTCGCAAGGAAGAACCTCAAAAATATTAGATAATATCACATATCCATACACACATGCAGACACACACATACATACACGCACATACACACACAAACACACAAGTCCGATAGATAATTAATATATTATTGCAATTATATACAAACTTTAAATTATGTACATAAATTGCTCCTGAGGGAGGTTAAGATTTGCTTGGTCACAGATGTTTGCTCACTGCGTCTCCCATACCCACTAATCCATCCCGACCCTGCAACCCCAACCCCACAGTCTCAAGTTATGTGTATCATTTACCCGAGTCAAACTTCTACTTTGTGAACACACTAGTGCACGCGAAAATGGGCGATATGAAGATATCAAACCGCCCGAACGTGCGCATCCGAAGAGTTCACAAGGGGGAACCTCAGGAATGTCAGACACCCATAAACACGCACACACGTACAGACACACATGACTCACACAGACACACATACACACATACCGACACGTGCACGCACGCACGCACACAGACAGACACACAGGCACATACGCACACGCTCTCAGTTGATGGATGTTGTGAAAAACTTGCCGATTTCTGTGATGAATCAGCAATCAACTATAACAACAAACTCATCAAGACAACCTTTCAGAGAACCGTTACAGAGAGAACCGATTTCTGTGATTGATAAGCAAGCATCTTTTACAACAAACTCATCAGGACATCCCTTCAGAGAACCGTCATAATATTGAGACAGATTTGCTGTTGGTGTCTTCCCACTTGACCAATTCCCCTTAGACCAACTACATAGTGTTTCTGGTTAAGGGTTGATTGAGGATAATTAGGAAAACAATTATTTATAAAAATCTGCCCAACATCCATAAAATATCGACAAGCCAGAAAATGAGCAGACTATTATCTGAAAAATGAGGTTCCCAGAGGGTGAATTTGGTGATGCTGCCCTGTACAGCAAGGTAGCATCACTAAATTTATCCTCTGCGAACCTCAACCTGAATCAAGGTCTCAAACATAATCAGAACGAGGTACCCAGAGGATAAACTGGCCCACTGTATGGGATAGCGTCAGCAAATTTCCCCTCTGGGGACCTCATTCTGCAAATGACAGACTGCTTATTCTAAGGGTAATTGGCCTTTTGTGAATTGGCCTCGTGGGAGTTGGTCTACAGGGAATTGGTCTAGTGGGAATGAACCTTGCTCTTACGATTGCAAACGTTGAATACCGATAGTTGCTGAGTGAACATTATCAGCGAACTAACTAATGAAATCTCATTCCTTCAGAAAATCATTATTTCACCTACTGCGAAGAAAAAACCTTCCGCCCAGACATACCCGGCATGATCCAATTGTCCATGGTTTACATTTCACATACGCAATAGCTTTAGGTCAGCGCGATAGTTTTTGTTCCAGGTAGTATATGCAGGTGTGCATAAAATTAAAAGTTATTTGTTAAATCTGGAAATGCAGATTACAGAAAACACAGTCCAGGGAGATACGTGGATTAAAGCCCTGCCCAAAATTGTGGTTTTATCTAAATAGGGAAGGAGTTCATGTCCAATGGAAGCTATGTTGAATGGAAGGTACAGTACAAGGCAAAAGGAGCCGCTGAATAACCACAATAGATCAAATATACAGAAACATCCACACTGACAAGAAAAGTAGCCGACATCACCCTCACGAAAGCTCACGATGAGCGCTCTCCAGAGAACCATGTCGGACCCCTGTACCATCAATGTTGGAATTTAACAATACACAAAGTTGAGGGCTACGAGTCAGGGAAGAGGGTGGGGACTAAGAGGGCAGGGGAGGCTGTGAGAGCTATGAATTGAGGCTTCTTCCAATAAGCTTCTTGTGATCGTGTGTGCGAAGCTCACAAAGGTACGTTTGGGTAATTGTCGGTTACGGATTCTGTCCAATAAAAGGTGCGTTGCGGCAGATTTGGATCGTTGTTGGGTTGTTTGTGGTGATTCGATGTATTCCCGCTGAATCGAACATACCCCCAGAACACGCTCCTGTCCAACAAGAAGGTATTCCGCACAACTGTAAACACGTCCTATCGTATGGTATAAGGAAATGGGCTGTCAAATGGGCCCTGAAATGGGCATTGAAATCAGGGTATTCTGCTCTACAGGGGGTATCCCAGAATTTCCAGGGCATACTCCCACAGAATCGAACACATCCTCAGAACAACGAGGCCATTGGGTCCCATAGCAACCACGTGCCACACCAACAACCAAGATGACTCCCCTATCGGTCTTATCATCCTAACAAGACTGCTATTTCGCACTCTCCGATTATCGTCTTTAATCTTATTTATTTATTTCGTGCTTGCTGGTATTCTTCCTTTGCTACCATGGCCTCGTTGCTTCCCGTCCTTTAGGTTTTCTACTTCTCCTGTATGCAGCACATTTAGCTTTCCTACCCTTTATGGCCCTTCTCAGTTCTTCGTTCACTCTGTACCCAAGTTCTCGTATTGGCACTCTAATCTTTCCTACGCTTTCCTTCCCTGCCTCCACTAGTCTCGCAGCTATGGTGTCCGCCATTTTCTGGACAATGCCCCCCTTGTGTACGGTTGCAAGCTTTGGTTGGAAT
The DNA here is from genome assembly GCA_031216915.1 of Pictodentalium vernedei. NCBI lineage: Eukaryota > Metazoa > Mollusca > Scaphopoda > Dentaliida > Dentaliidae > Pictodentalium > Pictodentalium vernedei. Next base: position 12,077,845 of record CM062295.1, on the reverse strand, counting down.
TTTTCGTTGAACTTCGCCCAGTCAGCATCCTTTTTGAGTTCCCAGATCTCCTTAAAGCTTCATTCGCTTCTTACCAGGTTTTTGGCTCTGATCGTCGTTGGAATCAAGTTGTGATCAATATCCAACTCCCTTTTACCCTCATCATCCACTTCTACCCCATTACCTCCCTCCATAAGTTAATATCTGTGAGAATATAGTAGATCATTGATTTTCTGTCGTTCCTCTCCCAGGTCCATTTCCCCTTACACCTCGCGTCCCTGTTCAGAATCTTCAGACCAAGCTCATTTGTGAAGTACAACAGATTCCTTCCATTCCTGATGACTTTCTTGTCCACACCCTTTGTGCCTTCTTCCTTATCACCTACGTGTCCATTATACCGAGCCCCTTGTTTTCTAGTACTGTGATATTGGACCTTAGTGTTGAGTATGTCGAGTCATTCCACTCGAGTTTGCTTCCATCTACCTCATAGTACACAATCCCAAGGGCAATACTTTCGTTTCTTAGATTGATCTTTACCCATCCAATTTCTTTCGATACCCCAGCCGAGGTGCTGACATCTTCCAGGTCTGTGATCAGCGACGGTTTTAAGTCTTCTTTAATGTATATTCCTACGCCTCTCCCCTTTTTCTGGCCTTCTGTTCGCCCTATACCTATCCACACGCACCCCCTTACTTGGTCTACACGTTCCTCATGTCTTAACCACGTCTCGCTTAAGCCCATGACATCAAAGTCCTCTGCCTCGATCAATGTAGCAATTTCACTTACTTTCTGGTGGAGACCCTGGATGTTGCTATAACCAACTTTCAGGGTACCGAGATTCATTGGCTTCCGCTAACTGATCCCATTGTTTTCTGATGCTAACCTTGGTAAACTTATTCTTTTCGCCTCGCTCTTGTTTCCCTACCTGTGTCCACTCTTGCTACACTTACCTCTGGCCTCCCACCCCGCTCCTCTCTATAAAACCTCTATAAAGAATTTTATCCCCCAATACCCGTTTCCCCATCGTGCTAAGATGCAGCCCTATCACGCCCTTACATGCTCGGTTGCCTCAAAACGTGTCCCAATGGTCAATAAAGGGTATTCCCTGGTCATCACAATAGTCCTCCAACTCCCCATTCAGCGCCAAAATTATTGAGTTCCGTTCGTCCCTACCCCACGAACTGGAAGGACCCCGGATACACTTACTGTTGCATTTCTACTTAGCAGTTTGCTGACTAAACCTCTGTACGACTCCATCAGACTTACTGACCTTCTCTCCCCGATACTGTTGGTCCCCCACATGGACCACCACTACTGGATCCGATCCTGACCCTGTCACAATACCATCTACCCGGTCCCTCAGACCCTCCACCTTCGCACAAGGCTGTTCGATTAGAACTATCGGGACAACAAACCACATTGTCAGTCCCACTTACAATGCTACTCTCCGCTACAACTAATTTTCTTCTTCTGCCCCCAGTTCCTATTGCATCTGCAACTCGCCTCGTTATGCATGCCTCCGGCCCCTCTTTCTGTTCACCGCCCACCTTACCCCATCTGTCCTAGCAACATCAGCAAGCACCCCCATGCCCCCCTCACTCTCACCCCCAGGGGTATCAGAATCTAAAACACTAAACATGTTCTCTAAACACCGCCTAGCAACCTTGGCAGCCGTACGCTGACTCTGGATTCCCGACTCTACGCAGCCCTGTCCTGACATCACCTTCCGAAGTTTCCTACTAGATCCACTCTCCTCAGTTACACCACCCACATCAAGCGTTTTTTCCCCCCACGTTTCCTCCTTGAGCCCACAACGACCTTCCACCCATCTTCCATCTCACCATCATAGGTAACCTTCAACGGGGTGACTCCAGATACACCAGCCCTCCCCAACCTCCCTTTCAGCCCTGCAATCTCTGTATCCTCAATCTCCGTCAACGGCACCTGCACCACTCGACTCACCCCCCCCCCCCCCCCCCCCAGACCATCTTTGATAACAATACTTACCTCCGTCTGGACACCAGTCGATCATTTACCATTCATGTTTATAAATATTATAGGACTTAATGACCGAAATCGACAAAACACCAAGACACCAAACACTCGCAAAAAGGCAACCAACGTAAAAAAGCAAACTCGGGAAAACCTATCACCTAAATTTCTAGTTTTCACCCTACGATCCTCCCCTAACACACATGCAAACTAAATATATAAAAAAATCTTCCCTGAAATAAAACTAATAAAAACAAAATACTTACAAACAGCTCTGAGTAGAAAATTCTTTTTGTGAGTAGTATTCAATCGTGCTGATATTAACTGTGGACTTTTCATGTAATTCCTCCAAAATACCAATAGCTCATATCCAAAGATTATATAAACTTGCTGGTCTGAATCATCCATTATGTATGTCTTTATAAATTACCTTTTGAACTTGTTGAATGGTAACACACAACATGAAGGTGATTTGTTATATTTGCTTTCTTCATTTTAAATGTTCCCCTCTAAAGACTGTGACTGTTGTGGAATATTATGAGCTATTCTGTTTGTTGACAGGGGGCATGGTCTCGCGTTCCCTGCATGAAATTTATATTCAACATAGGCGTTCTATTTGTTGACATGGGACATGGTCTCACGTTCCCTGCATGAAATTTATATTCGACCGAGGCGTTAGCCGAGGCTGAATATATGTTTCATGCAGGGAACGTGAGACCATGTCTCCTGTCAATAAACACAATATCGTATATGTCCCGTTCTTAGCTTCATTCGAATCATTTTAAAATTTGTTGTACAGCGAATATTAGAAAGCAGACGTTGTTTCGGTAAGGTGTTAACTTTTATCATAACAGGCTGGAGTGATTTCCCTTTATTCAATGTTTTCGTACGCAATCGATTCGTTTCGTTTTATGTTACAGTAAATTAATGAAAAGAGACCTTATAATCTAATCGGTTTCATAAATAATTACCCATGTTTACATAACTAATCTTTTTGTACGTAATAACGGTACTTTTGTGTGTATTTTACTTCAGTTAAATGTATTTGTCTCCGTTGATTTCAAGTGCAAACGAGACGCTTTCCTTGACAGTGGACATACGAATCGCTGACAGTGGATATATGCGCGTGCTCGGCGACATAAAATAAAATCAACGAGGCATTGACCAATCACTGCAAGGTATTACGGTTGGTATCGGGACATTAACACATGAATATCAAATATCTCAGTTCTTCACACTTGATTGCAGTACAATGTTCTGAAGAAAGAAAAAGTATTGTGCAACAGTATTAACAATCATGCCGTGATGACGATCACGGTAAAAGAATACACTTGGTTAATTTGAAAATAACACACTTTCCTTTTACACAAAAACATTCATTATCTTCAATTACAAAATGTATAGCTCGCTATTGTGAATCACCAGGCATGTCATTTTGAGGTGAGCAGTCGCCTTTGCCTTTGCGCAATTCCTACGCGTAGTTAAGCCTAGATAAGAACAGCAGTCTGACAGCAAGGTACCCCCATAGTCCTCCCCCAGGATCGAACCAAACCTATTTTCTTATGTACCTGATACCTTTGAAGTAGATTTTTTTATGTTAGCATGAAATCATCCTGGCTATACTAGGTGAAATCCAAGATGGCGTCCAAGATGGCCGCCATTTTTAAGAAATACCCCTATGTTCATTTGTTTCCACTTATAAAAGCATATGCAACTCTGAGGGGATTTATCTTGATAAAAGGTTGTTGTCAATGTAATTGCGAACGTTTCTGTAATATTTCTGACTATTTCAACCCAAAATGGCTCATAATATGCCTCGAAATCAGGAAATATGGATTTTTTCAGACGTGTTTTCACCGAAGTTTGTTAGTTGTCTTCAAACAACGGTCAAACTACCATAAATGTGACACCAGAACATTTGGTACACTTTGGGTATATTTTATTTATACCATGATCGTCAGATTAATAAGAGTTTAAATGTTAAATAAATCAATATTTGTTTTTGTTAAAATGAGTACTTCCGCTGGCAATTTTATCGCCGAAACGAAATAGAAAATGAAACGTATAAATGAAGGGACCTTTTTCATTTTAATAACATCATAATATACCATTTCGTGTTATGGATGTTTTATTAACATGAGACAATGTATGTTTGTTAATTTTTGGTATTTTATGAGGTAAATTTATTTTAAAAATAAATAAATAATTACCGGTTTCATTTCACTCTTCTCGAGGCGACGAGTGATACATTTAGACATGTTTGCATTCAAGGCAAGGTCACTAAAGGTCAGCTTGGATGTAGTTCCACTGTAGATGTAAATTTTAACTATTGAAATCCCATTGCTGTCGTGTTCACCACGGTTGGTGTTTAAAGATAAAATTTATGTCATAGTTTTTAATCATGGTATAAATTTCTGGTAATCGTACGGAGCCTTATTCCAAATCTGATCACTTTTTACTCCAACAAAACAGGTGTGCCAACATGCAACCTCTGAGTATGCTCGAAGTTGAATCGACATGTCGTTGGCTGAGTGCTAGAATGTTCTATGTCTCATAGGGGACATAGAAAATTCTAGCACTCAGGCAACCATGTGTATAGGCTGCCAAGAATTGCCTACAAACAACTCCAAAGTAGCAGAATGTCGAGTGCCATTCAGTAGCACAAATGTATACAAATCTTCAGGTCTGTCCAGGTTGGATCATTTCAACAAGAATGGAAAAGAAATAATGAAAGTGTTAATGACACTATAGCTTAACTTGACTGTGTGTAGAGTGTGATGAAAAGGATAATGTTCAATGTTTATGAAAGGATTATGAAATAAGACAAGAATTTTGATAATTTAGAATATGTTAATTTCTGTTCCCTCCATGCTATGTTTTCAATAAGAATAATTTGAGTGTACTAAAGAATTAAGACCTGGGCTGATGTGGCACTAACAGTTAATGTACGTCAAGCAAATTACCCAGTTACTGTAAAATCATTCCAAAAACAAGTCATCCAACTAAGTTACAATGAAATCCCTTCATAAATATAACGCATAGTCTTGCTAAAGATATCTAGGTCATGTGCCAGTTCGGCAGTCAGTGTAGATCGACCATGACAAAAATAGGAGTCTCATCTAGATATCATACCAAGTTATCCTACCAAATTACAATGAAATTCCTGCATAAAAACAACCTGTAAGCAGTGCTAAAGGAATCTAGTTCAAGCGAGCAGGTGGCGGTAACGGCTGACCGATCGTGACCAAAATATGACAGTCTCATCTAGACATCACACCAAGTTATCCTTCCAAATTACAATGACATTGTTTCACAAATGTGAACAGTACACTGTGCCAAACAAATCTAAGTCGCGTGGCTGTGAGAGTGTCATGGTTGACTGAACACGGCCAAAATAAGACATTCGCATCAGAGTCATCCTACCAAGTTACAATAAAATCCCTTGATAAATATGACCCGCAAACTGTGCTAAAAGTTTTCAGATTTCGAGCTCTTGCCGCCGTCATGGTTGACCGATCGCGACCAAAAGGGGATTCTCTCATATAGACATTATACGGAGTCATCTGACCGAGTTACAATGAAATCCCTTTATAAATACGACCTCCCTCGCGCGTAAATTCAAGAGTACCTACGAGCGGTGCCAGGAACGAGGCGCATTGTGAGAGGTGCACTCCCAGATTACCCGATCCCCTCCCCTTTCATAATAAACTGACAAGGTTATCCCTTAAACTGTGACTTTTAGAATAGGCTATCAAGGGTCGTGTCTGGATGGGCTGTTTGAAATTGAAACATTGTTAATTCGTGGGCCCAAGTTAAACCAGACTTGCAACTTTCTGCATCAAATATATTTTCTCAGCCTCTTTTTTAACAATGAGAATATTAACGTGGTTTGAAGGGGCATATCGCCTATAAATGACATAATTGATAATAATGGGAAATTGCTCTCCCCTGAGCAATCTCAGAGAATATATGATGTCAGCGTCCCATTTGTAACCTGTTGTAGATTAATACACTCAATCCCACAGTCATTGGGGAAGGTGTATTACTGATACAAGAAAGTTAGAAAAATGATATAGAACCCATCACTCTGGCCCTGTTAATATCTTTCCCGTCAGTTAATACAACATTCTATAATTTACTCCTGGAAAAAATACAGCTCAAATGTCCACACATCTCGAATTGAAATGATGTATTTAGCTTGAACAAGGTTTAGACAGAGAAGAGTGGCAACGTATTTATTTAATACGTTTAATGCAATCGAGGACACAAATCGTCGGCTGAGTGCTAGAATGTTCTATGTCCCATAGAACATTCTAGCACTCAGGCGACGAAATACCCAATCTTTACAGTGCACAATTTTACATCGTGTACTTTCTACTAGATCACAACTATTTAAATGCGGTCTTAGCGAGATACAGAGCTTCGCTCCCATTGAAAACCTTGACCCACCTTTTCTTCAAATGTCCCTTCTCAAAAAGTATTTTACTGTCATCCATTGAAATATTTAATACACAATTGAATTTATCATTGACCGTAAACAGCAAATAAATATTTGGGGGGTAGACATTAATTCTGAGTGCTCGGAAGATTTGAATACTCGTCTTATCAATTTTTAAAAATAGGCCGATTAAATCGTCAGATGTGTACCCATACGCGCAACTAGTAGAAAGCTGTAACGACGGAGGGCCACCCCAGATGCCGACATTATGTGTACCTTGCATGGTATGGGTACACATTACACATAAGCCGAAAAAATGGATTGGAGAGATGCCTGATTTGATGGATAACAGGTTAATATCTCAGGATCATATTATTAGACTTACATAAAAACTATACAGCTTGGCATATCAGTAACCTGAATACATATATAAAGTAACCTGATAATCGGATTAATATTTTTTGAGTTATCACATGCCGAAGATATGGAATGGAAGAATTCTGAATTTGAATACATATATAAAGTAACCTGTTAATCGGATTAATATTTTTTGAGTTATCACATGTTAAAGATATGGAATGGAAGAATTCTCAATTTGAATACATGTATAAAGTAACCTGATAATCGGATTAATTTTTTTTGAGTTATCACATGTTAAAGATATGGAATGGAAGAATTCTCAATTTGAATACATGTATAAAGTAACCTGATAATCAGATTAATATTTTTTGAGTTATCACATGCCAAATATATGGAATGGAAGAATTCTCAATTTGAAGGATAAAGGGTTAATATATCAGGATCAAATTATCAGATTTACACCCAAAACTGTACAGCTCGGCACATCAGTATACCTGAAGATATATATAAAGTAACATGACAATTGGACTGATATTTTTTGAGTTGTTTCATGCCAAAAGGATTGGAGGAATTCTCAATAAAGAATAAAGGGTTAATATCTCAGGATCAAATTACACCAAAAACAATACAGTTTGGCACATCAGTAACCTAAACATATATATAAAGTAACATGACAAACGGATTGATTGTTGACAGACAGACAGATAGACGGACGGACGGACGGACGGACGGACGGACGGACGGACGGACGGACGGATGAACGGACGGACAGACGGAAGGACGGACGGACGCTCCGACGGACACTCCGACGGACGGATGGACGCTCCGACGGACGATCCAACGGACGGACGGACGGACGAACGGACGGACGGACGGACGGGCAGACAGACAGACAGACAGACAGATAGATAGACAGATGGATGGACGGACAGACAGACAGATGGATGAACGGACAAAGGATGGACGGATGACAGGGGCCACCCTGGATGCCAACATTATGTACACCATACATGGTATGGGTACATAGAGAAATGGATTGAAGGAGTGCCTAATTTGATGGATAAAGGGTTAATGTCTCCGGATAAAATTATTAGATTTACATAAAAAAAACTATACAGCACAGCACATCAGTAACCTGAATACATACATAAAAGTAACCTGATAATCGGATTAATATTTCTGGAGTTATCGCATGCCGAAAAAATGGAATGGACGAGTTCTCAATTTGAAGGAAAAGGGGTTAATATCACAGGATCAAATTATCAGATTTACACCAAAAAGCATACAGCACGTCAGTAACCTAAACACATATATAAAGTAACATGACAATCGGATTGATATTTTTGAGTTATCTCATGCCAAAGTGATTGGAGGAATTCTCAATTTGAAGGATAAAGGGTTAATATCTCAGGATCAAATTATCAGATTTACACCAAACACTATACAGCTCGGAACATCAGTAACCTGAAGATATATATAAAGTAACATGACAATCCAAGCAATATTTTTCAAAAAGTGATTTGAAGGATAAAGGGTTAATAATTCAGGATCAAATTATCCGATTTACACCAGAAACTATACAGCGCGGCACATCAGTAACCTGAAGATAGATATAAAGTAACATTACAATTGGATTGATATTTTTTGAGTTATCTCATGCCAAATGGATGGGAAGATTCTCAATTTGAAGGATAAAGGGTTAATATCTCGGGATCAAATTATCAGATTTACACCAAAAACCATACAGCTCGGCACATCAGTAACCTGAACACAAATATAAAGTAACATGACAATCCAAGCAATATTGTTCAAGTTATCGAATGCCAAAGAAATGGATACGGACGACGGATGGATAGACAGACAGACAAAGGATGGACGAACGACGGAGGGCCACCCCAGATGCCGACATTATGTGTACCATACATGGTATGGATACGCATAAAAATATATTTATGGAGAAAAGGGTTCAAGGTTGTGTGCCAACTTCTCTTGCTTTTTGGCGAAAGTCTTAGGTATCAAAAACATATTGAGCTGTACTCAAAAAACATATATTCAAACCGCAAGGCATCCATAACAAAGAAGCGATGACAGTATATCACACACATACTCTGTTGTAGTGTTTTGTAAATCGGGTCGTTTATTCCATTTCAGTGTGCGAAAAAGGTTTTTAGACAAAGTCAAGCTGAGCTAATCTCATCGCTCTGCGTCCGTCGTCCGTCGTCCGTCAACGCCATGTTTTGGTCTTCTCCTCCAAAACCACTGGGCCAATTCAAGTGAAAGCTTGTGTGAGTGATGATTCCAAAGGGGCATTGCATTTTTGTTCCTCTCAATATGCCCAGCTCCATAGGAAGGTAGTGGGGGGCAAATGCTCCAACATAGTTTTAAAATCTTCTTCTCAGAAACCAGTGGGTACAATGCCTTGATATTTGTTATGGATCTTCCTTTTGAGAAGTAGAATCAAATTTGTTCAAACTAAGTTCGTGCATCAATATTTGGCTTTGTAATGGGAGGGGTAAGATTTTTGGCCACGCCCAAAATTTCTATTTTCTGAACCGATGGTCCAATTTGAACCAAATTCGGTTCGTGGTATTATTGGGTCATAAGTACTTGACTCGTATAAAAAATTGCCACATCCCCATGGGAACCTAGGAGCTAAATATAGAAATAGTTTCAAACGCCCATATTTCCCCAACCACACGGAACAGAGATATGTTATTTGGTATGAAGCGTTCTGAGGACCAGTCGAATTGAATGGTAAAAACAAATTGCCATCGGTTATGTTAGGGTGTTCTGTAGAGGGCATCGAATAAATTCTGAGTCAGCATATGCAAAATATTAAAAAAATATTTTTTCCTGTGCCAATGGTCAGAATCTTTTGATATTCGGTATACAGCATTCATAGCAGGGTCAGATACAAGTTTGTTGAAATAAAGCCCATTGGTTCATATTCGGGCTCTGGCTATCAGCCCGAATGTTTTGCTTAGGGCAATATGGGGAATATTCTTTAAAAATGTTCTTCTTCAGAACCAACAGTCAGAATCTGTTAATGTTTGGTATACATCATTGTTATGAGGGTCAGATTCAAGATTGTTCAAACCAAGTCCCTAGGTTAATATTTGGGCTTCCTATAGAAGCCCAAATTTTAACTTAGTTCAATATGGGGGATAATTTTTTCTTCAGATCCACCAGTCAGAATGCTTTCATATTTGGTATGCAACAACTCTAGGGTAGTCAGATTCAAGTTCGTTCGGTCCCTAGGTATATATTTGGGCTCGCTATGGTAGCCCAAATTTTAATTTAGTGCAGTATGAGGAAATTCCTTTACAAGTCTACTTCTTCAGATCAACCAGTCGGAATGCATTCATATTTGGTATCCATCATCTCTAGGGGGGTCAGATTCAGGTTTGTTCAATTCGAGTGCCTTGGTTAATATTTGTGCTCCATATGGAAATTTGAAATTTATCTTAGTACAATATGAGGCTATTTCTTCAGAAATCTTCTTCAGATTCATCTGTCAGAATCCTTTCATATTTGGTTTGCAACATTTCTAGGGTGTTAGATTCAAGTTTGTTCAAATTGTTTCCCTGGGTTAATATTTGGGCTCCCTATGGTAGCCCGAAAATTAATTTAGGGCAATATGAGGATTTTTTTTTAAAAATCTTCTTCTTCTGATCCATTGGTCAGAATGTTTTCATATTTGATATACAACATCTCTTGGGCGGTCAGATTCAAGTTTGTTCAAATTGGGTTCGTGGGTTAATATTTGGGCTCCCTATGGTAACCCAAATTTCAACTTAGTGCGATATGAAGAAATTTCTTTAAAATTTTCTTCTCCAGATCCAAGAGTCAGAATGCTTTCATATTTGGTATACAACATCTCTTGGGAGGTCAGTTTCAACTTTGTTCAAATCAAGAGCCTGGGTTAATATTTGGGCTCCTTATGGGAGGTGGAATTGGTCATGTAGCTGAAGAATTAAAAATGTTGTATTCAGTACCCTCTAGAGGTTGTAACTAAGATTAATCCACATCGGTTGTATCAAGGAGCTTCATATGGGAGCTCCACATTTTACGTTATGATCAACTGAAGAAAAGGCATGGTGCTCAGACTATTTTAGTCACTCTTGAGGGGCTCAAGGATTGACAATGTATCCTGTGGACATGGATTGCTTAATGTAAACTCATTCTTGGATTCTCTATTCTAGTTAAACTTGTTATTTTTTAAGGCGTTCATAAGGACCTACCTTCCATGGTCATAGGAAACGAAACCAAAACTGTGTCGACATGGCACTAAACACGTTGATGTACTGATTTAGGCGGACCTTATTTCCACGAGTAGAGGAAACGCCTGTGATTTCCAAGTTTACTAAGGTTGGTCAAAATTTATTTTACTTAAACTGATATTATGCTCAACCTGAGTCTACATCATACAGATGTGTGTCGTTTTTTTTTTATTTTATGGCGTTTTTTTACACACTCCTACTGCATCCATGTAGACATCTGCCCTATTCCACCGTGAAATTCAATCTCCTTCGCACCCACAAAAAACCCTTCACTTTTTTATTTTGTGCTTTTTTCCAATTTTCAGCACGCAAATCGCGCACGAAGTAGCTGGAGGTTTGGTTCTAATTGATGATACAGTAGACGTTGTTTCAGCGTTGTCTGAAATAAAAAGCCATGAAACACTAGCTGTTAACAGTGAAGGTGTAGGTTTAGGGTGATTCGGTGAACTGACAGTGTTAACATTCCAAACACCGTTAAAAGTGTACATTTTCGATACACATAAAATCGGAAAGGCACTGTTTGATGATGGTTTGAAAGAGCTACTTGAAGGTAGCACGAAGGATAAACTAATGTTTGACTGTCGTCCACAATCGGAGAGCCTCTGGTACCAGTATAATGTAAAGCTTTCCGGTGTCATAGATCTACAACTTCTCGAAGTCATGAGTCCATATTTTGTTGAGGTTGTGCCTGTCAACGGTTACCTAGAATCATATAACATAAACAGAGACTTGATACGCATGAAGAAGAGAGGCAAAGAAATGTTGGATTCGATCGATAGAGAATGGAAGGAGAGACCAATTCCTGATGACTTGTTAAGTTATTGCAAGGCTGATACTTTTGGATGTTTTGAGTTGTACGACACATTAAAGAGAAAGGTATGGACCCAGCCCGACTTAAAGTTGCATCAGAATGATATGCATGTCTGTTCCGAGACAAACATTCAAGACGTGATGACAAGTACGAGAATAATGGAATCCTACCACTTGATGTAATTCCGAAGGGAGACATTCTGTAATTCCCAGTCGCATCATCGTGATGCACTTCCTGTGAGTAGTTGGGGGAGGCATTATAGACCAAAAATCTGCTTACTTATAGACCAAAGATACGAAACTTATAGACCAAAACTTATAGACCAAAATGTCTGTAACTTATAGACCAAACATGTATGCACTGTGCCACCAGTGCATACATGTTTGGTCTATAAGTTACAGACATTTTGGTCTATAAGTTTTGGTCTATAAGTTTCGTATCTTTGGTCTATAAGTAAGCAGATTTTTGGTCTATAATGCCTCCGCATCATGCATTATGACCAGCTCTTATAGTACATTTTTGCTTATAAGTTTATCACTGGAGGATAAGGGAACTGGTTTTGTCTTTTTTATATATCAAAGACTTGGTTGTGTACATGAGAAGATCTCTTTCTAATAGTGTGGGTAGCCCTTAGAAGGGCTGCCACGAAGGCACATTTTGAAATCACACTCATTTGTGAGAGTAACAAATTATTGATAGGTTAGAATGACAAACAGAGATAATAAGAAATAGGATGAATGAGTTTAAGTTGTATCCTGATTTTTGTCAAGATAAAATTCAATAACTTGTATCCAGATTTTGTAGGAATCCTCATGAGAATTCACTTAAATCTGGATACAGGTTATTGGATTTAACTTCACATTTTTTATATCGTTTTTCTGGCTGCCAATTAAGATCAGGATACAAGTCAACTTTCTTCACCTGGTATTTCTCCAGTTCATAACCGCGGACAGCTAAGAACTGTCTTATCCCTGCCTTTCGCACCAACTCATCAATAAGCTGCTGGCCCCACTGTCGAGTGTATTTCTGAGGTCCACCACTTCTCCTCATATGACCGAAAATATCTTCAGCTAACTGGCGTCTCCGTGCTTTCTCTCTCTCTACTCTGATGGATTCTTCTTCTAATCGGCGATTCCAATCAGCGTCAGACATTTCCCTGGACCTCCACATTCTGTATTCATTCATCTCTAGCGAGAACTTCATGTTGTCTCAAAATGAATTGTTTGGAATGCGTGTTAGATTTTATAGACAATGCGAGGATCGAAAATGCAGTGGAGAACGCTCACGCGACAATTCTGATCGAGTGCGGGAAAAATTGTTGACGTCGGACGGCTGTGATAGTAAACGTCTGTTATCAACAATTTTTTCCCGCACTCGATCAGAATTGTCGCGTGAGGGTTCTCCAGTGCATTTTCGATCCTCGCAATGTCTATAAAAACACTGCTGGAGATATCATAATGTCATTTTTCTTATCATCAATCGTGAGAGTTGAGCTATCCATCGAGGTAAAGATTCCATCACTAGAAGGTGAATGTGGGCCACGAGGAGTGAAGAAGGAGAGAGAGGAGTGCAATACTATTCCACCACAAGAGGTGAAGATGGAGAGAGAGGAGCGTAATACTATTCCAAGGAGTAATTTGCGAAGATTGGCAAGAAAAGCTGGGGTGAATAATATCTCACCATTGTCACTTGATGAAGCTGAAGAAGCCTTACACTGTTTTGTTCGAAAATTGATAAGAGATGCCTATCATTATGCAACAATTAGGGGAAGAGGATCACAACATCTCGTTAATCAAAAGGATGTCAAGAGAGCCGCAAAGAGAAATGGAATAAAGTTGTTGAACTAAACATGATTTGTTTAGTAAAAACGGCCCTTATAAGGGCCACCATATTCTTAAAAAGAGATATCACGTTTACACACTTGAGTGGCACATTTCAGTGCTACCACAATGGAATGAATTGAACTTTTTGTTCAATTGTAATTTCATTACTCAATTCAAAAGAGGTTAACCTCATAGCTCCCACACTAGATTTCCCTGTCATGGCATATTTTTGTGTTTGCAAATTAATTTTGTTTTTACCTAAATGTTTTTGTGTGAAAACAAAATTAATTTGCAAACATAAAAATATTTTTTGTGTTTGCAAATTATTTTTCTGTCTTGCAAGTTTTTTTATTTTATAAGAAAAATATTTTTTGTGTTTGTAAATTGAATGTTATGAAAAAAACTTTTTTTCATAACATTCAATTTACAAACACAAAAAATATTTTTTCTGTTTGCAAATTATTTTTTGTCTTGCAAGTTTTTTATTTTATAAGAAAAATATTTTTTGTGTTTGTAAAATGAATGTTATGAAAAAAACTTTTTCATAACATTCATTTTACAAACACAAAAAATATTTTTTCTGTTTGCAAATTATTTTCTGTCTTGCAAGTTTTTTATTTTATAAGAAAAATATTTTCGTGTTTGCAAATGAATGTTATGAAAAAAACTTTTTCATAACATTCATTTACAAACACAAAAATATTTTTTGTGCTTGCAAAATAATGTTATGAAAAATGTTTTTTATTTTTAAAAAATCTTGAGTTGGAAAAAATTTTCCCCTGTTTAAATAACAACAAAATAATATTACCTTTTTTCAAAATCCGAAATTTTTTATTCCATGAATATTTACAGATTTGTAAATGTCTTTTATGAAAATGTCACTTTCAAAAACTGTTTTCAATGTTTCTTGGCAAGTTTTTCCATTTTAGAATTATTGTCTTTAGCTTTTCGTTTTCTTGTAACTTTCTTTGGTGGTTCCTCTTTCTCTGGAAATAATACTTCTAACTCATCATCGATTTCCATTTTTGTTTCTTTGGGTATATCCATATTATATAATAATGTATCATCATTATCATCAAACTCTGGTAACACAGGTTCTGTTAAGTCAACTTTCTCATTTGTATGGGGAGGTGGTGGTATTGGTATCATGCTCATCCCCTGTAAAGTGTGGTTGTCAATGTCTTTTTCATCAAGTTGTAAGCTGAAACCTGTAATCGGTAATTTATCTTCTGTATGCTTTATGTATTCTGACCATGGATAAACTTTTACCGGTCCTCGTTGATCAACAGCTGGTGAACCCCATCTTGGTTGAGACACAGAGTTATTCGATAGCTTTCTCAATCTACATTCATTAATCCAATGTCCTCTCTCATTGCAATAAAAACATGGCCCTTTGTCTGAACATGTATTCGCCCAATGTCCTTTCTGATGACAAATGGAACAAATAGGTGTTGATATCAAATTATAAAGTTCATTCACAAGTCTTCTAACCTCTCCCCATTTAGATGGTTTATAGTAAATACTTTTAGCATCACTTGCTTTTTCTAATCTTGGATCTGTAACTCTATCCATCTTTAACTTTTGGAGCGTTTTAAAAATATGTCTTGTCTTCTTGAAGTCAAAAAACCAAGTGTGAAACATCCTAAGATTCTTCCTCCTTTTATACTTTTTTAATGTACATTTAATTGTACACTTAAATGTTCCATAACGTGCATTTGCACACTATTGTTTAAATATACATTCATTTGGTTACAAACAGTTATGCTATCTTTTGCACTCAATAATCTCTGGATACTATATTGCTGTTGTTAAATGTTGACTGAAAGATACACTTAACAAATAAAATATTTACCATAGGAATATTTCCCATAGAGTGAATGGATTACATTTTATGACTTTTCAAATGTGTATAAGAAACATTTATTAACAGTATAATTCAGTGGGTATTAAATGTACATTTAATTGTACACTTAAATGTTCCATAACGTGTATTTACACACAATGGTTTAAATATACATTCATTTGGTTACAAACAGTTATGCTATCTTTTGCACTCAATAATCTCTGGATACTATATTGCTGTTGTTAAATATTGACTGAAAGATACACTTAACAAATAAAATATTTACCATAGGAATATTTCCCATAGAGTGAATGGATTACATTTTATGACTTTTCAAATGTGTATAAGAATCATTTATTAACAGTATAATTCAGTGGGTATTAAATGTACATTTAAATGCACATTTAAATGTACATTAAAAAAGTATAAAAGGAGGAAGAATCTTAGGATGTTTCACACTTTGGTTTTTTGACTTCAGGAAGACAATACATATTTTAAAAGCTAGAAGACGATAGAAGAAAAGATGAAGAGAGCCATTGAAGAATATAGTGAGACAGAGAGTGAAGTAGATTACAAGAAACAGAGAGTAGAATCAGCAAGAGACTTATACACCATTCACCCACTTCTACAAAAAACATCAAGAAAATTCCGTTCCAAATCCCATGTATGCAGAATAACCTTTAAACAATTTAATCAAAAGAATCCATTTGACACCCTTGGAAAAGTATTTGACAGTTTGGTAGACGATATTAAAGAAGAATGTGGAGTAGAAGACAATGATCCGATGAGAATATCCGTTGACCACCCAGGGTTAGAAATAGGTATATTTATTCCATTTACTAAGGCTTCGGGTATCACTGGTAACACCATATTAGATGAAATAGAAAAAGTTGTACAATCAAATGATAACTTTACTATCCATGATGGGCAATTATCTTTAGAAATAACACACACTTCTCTACCACAAGAGTCTGGGCGACATGCACCAATTTCATTTTCATCTGTTGATAAAATGGTGGGAAACAAGAAAAGTATTATTGAAATTAAAAATGTTAATGATTCAATGTGTCTCGCACGGGCCATTGTAGTGGGAAAGTGTCATGTTGATAGAGATAATTCTGATCTTTGGCAAAAGAAATGGAAAAATATTAGATATTCTGATAGACCGACACAAGAGTTGGAAGCTAAGGCATTGATGGACAAAGCAGGTCTTGATTATAATATTCCTTGTGGATATGAAGAATATTATAAAATACAAGACCTGCTTTACCCAGAGTATGTCATCAAAATTCATCCACAGTATGCAAAAAGTGAATTTTTATTCAAACCTCCAGTTACCACCACTGATAGTAAAGTTATTCATATTTACCACCATGACCAGCATTTTGATACTATCACAACAATTAAAGGGTTTTTAGGATGCTCCTGCTATTGTGAACTTTGCAGTAAAGGGGTCCAACAGAGAGAACGTCACATGTGCCCTTTTGGTTGTGTTTGCTATGCTCCAACAAAATGTATTCCTGAACATCCCACTACCTGTTACACTTGCAATAGACAATTTAGAAGTTTATCATGCTATAATAACCATATCACTAGAAAGGGAAAAGAAGAAAAAACAATTTGTCAATTAGTTCAAAAATGTAAAACATGCAATTCGCTAATATATCCAACAAAAGGAAAGCACATCTGTGAAGGATTCAAAAAATGCAAATATTGTCAACAAATAGTTAATTCTGATCACCAATGTTTCATTCCAAAATACACTTCACCCGAGGATGAAAAATTACCAAACATTCCATTTGTATTTTTTGATTTTGAAACCACACAAGACTCAGGAGTTCATATCCCAAATTTCTGTGTTGCTCATCGTGCATGTGGGGAATGTATTTGCAAATCTATAGATCAAGAATGTATTTCCTGTGACAAATTTGGATATAGGCAATCAATATTTAAAGGGGAATCTACTTTATCAGATTTTTGTGATTGGCTTTTCAGTAAGGAACATAAAGGGACAACAGCTATTGCTCACAATTTAAGAGGTTTTGATGGACAATTTATTTTAAGACACCTCATTGAAACTGGTACAACAACTCCTGATGTAATTATGAATGGGAACAAAATTCTTTCACTTAAAGCTTGTAGTATTAGACTTATAGATTCTTTAAATTTTCTTTCAATGAGATTGGCACAATTTCCCAAAACATTTGGCTTGACAGAATTAGCAAAAGGTTATTTCCCCCATTTGGCAAACACACAAGCTTATCAAAATTATATTGGTCCTTATT
Source organism: Pictodentalium vernedei (assembly GCA_031216915.1). Lineage (NCBI taxonomy): Eukaryota > Metazoa > Mollusca > Scaphopoda > Dentaliida > Dentaliidae > Pictodentalium > Pictodentalium vernedei. The sequence continues at coordinate 12,060,034 of CM062295.1, read as the reverse complement.
TAGATTCAACATTGTATATGCCAGATTCAATGTCTCCATCAGATAGGGAAGATTTTATCAAGTGGCACAAACAAAAAATTACTAGTAATGCCAGTTTTGATTTTCAAAAAGAAATGGAATTATACTGTAAATCAGATGTAGATATTTTACGTAGGGGGTGTGGGGAATTCAGACAAAAATTTATAGATAGTGATGGCATAGATCCTTTGAGAGAAGCATTTACCTTAGCCGATGCATGTACAAAAGCTTGGAGAAAAAATTCACTTCCAGAAAACAAAATGGCAATCATTTCAGACATAGGTTACCCAGCTAAAGTCAAATACTCCATTAAAGCCATTAGATTTTTACAGACACTTGCACAGGAAGAAAACATACATATTCAACATGCACTTAATGGTGGGGAGGTTAAAATAGGGGGATATTATGTTGATGGGTTTCACAAAGACACAAATACAATCTTTGAATTTTATGGATGTATGTGGCATGGGTGCATAACATGTTACAAAGACAACAGACATGAGAAAATCCAGTCAATTTGTTAAATTACCAAACTCTATACAACAATACACAGGAACGCATACACCATTTAAAATCATTAGGGTATAACATGAGAATAACATGGGAACATGAACTTGATGATTTTTGCAAATCAAATCCTGAAGTAAAATCAACATTAAATTCATTTTTTCCAAACATGGATCCTATTAAACCACGTGAAGCATTATTTGGGGGGAGAACAAATGCCATTAAATTACATCATAAAATAGACCAAAACACAGACAATGAAATAAAATACATAGATATCTGTTCACTCTATCCTTATGTCAATAAACACAGAGAATATCCAGTAGGTCATCCACATATACTTACAAAAGAAAACATAAACATGAATGCTATAAGACAGTACAGGGGACTTATCAAATGTAAAGTTTTACCACCACAATCTCTACACATGCCAGTATTACCAATTCATTGCAACAAGAAAATGGTTTTTACACTTTGCAATACATGTGCAGAACAAGAATTAGACAAATGTGAACACACACCAGATCAACGCAGTATTACAGGTACATGGACATCTGTTGAACTTTTTAAAGCATTGGGGATGGGATACACATTACTTGACACTTATCAGATTTGGCATTGGGGAGAATGGTCTTCAGAAATTTACAAACATTATGTGAACAAATATTTAAAAATGAAACAAGAAGCCAGTGGATATCCAGATTGGGTGAAAACAGAAACAGACAAAGATACATTTAAGAAGGACTATGCACAAATTGAAAACATACGTTTGGAAAATATTGAAAAAAATCCAGGACAAAGATCATTTGCTAAAACCATGTTAAACTGTTTATGGGGGAAAAGTGCACAAAACAATTTAAAAACAAAAACAGAATACATACAAGACCCATCCAAATATTTTGACCTGATACAAGATAAAGACATCATTATTAAAAATGTTGAATTGTTTGATCATGATAAATGTATTTTAGTCAATTACACAAAATCTACAGATGTTTATGAACCTCACAAATCAGCTAAGGTTGCAGTTGCCTCTTTTGTCACAGCTTATGCACGAATGGAATTATATAAAGTAATAGGACGTTTGGGTAGACGGGTATTATACTTTGACACAGACAGTTGTATTTACATCCATAACCCCTCACTTTGGAATCCACAAATTATAAACAGTAGGTTAGGTCAATGGACAGATGAACATCCAGATGCAAAAATTATTGAATATGTAGGTTTAGGTCCAAAAAATTATGGTTACAAATACATTAAAGATGCTCAAATACACACTTCATGTAAAGTTAAAGGAATCACATTAGACTACAATACATCACAGGAAGTCAATTTTGAATCCATGGTGGAATGTGTACAGGACAGACACAATTATAAAATGAACATTGAATACACACATAGAATTAAACGCAACAAGAACAGACAAGTCACAAGTGAAAGACAAACCAAAACATTCAGATCTGTGTACATAAAACGTTTTGTAGTGGATAAATATGATACAAGACCTTATGGGTTTAAGGTATAAAAATTACTCTTTAGAATTCTCATTTCAAGTTTGAACAAGAACAGACATGTCACAATTGAATTACAAACCAAAACATTCAGATCTGTGTACACAAACCATTTTGTAGTGGATAAATATGACACAAAACCTTATGGGCCTAAGGTATAAAAGAAGAAGAACCCTTCAGATTTCTCATTTCAACTTTGAACACTGAGCAGGCAAGATGTCTCTACCACTCAATCCTACTTATCCTATATACTTGTCAGAGTTAAGAAGACTTTCGAGTTTTAGTATGACTACAAACCCTATTTTAAAATCCAAGAAAGAAGACTTAGCTAAAGCTGGATTTTTCTATATAGGAGATGGTAAAGTAAAATGTTTTGTATGTGGACAAGGTTTAATGAATAGGGAAGAAAAAGATATTCCTTTGCAAGAACATGTTAAGTGGTCACCAAATTGTTCTTATATTCAACTGATAAGAAATTGTCAATTATACAATCCACCAACAAGTATGCAAACACCCCCAGATAAAATATTATCAGTGATGGATTATGGATTCACTTTAAATCAAATATTTTCAACAATGAAAAAATATGACAAATGTTTAGATGATTTTCCAGATTCTAAGTCTTTATTTGCACTCATGGTGCTAAATGATCAAAGTACATCATTTAGTACCATAATTGCAAGACAAGCTGCAGGACAATTCAAAACTAAGTTTGATAAAATGTTTTCAGATAATGCAGGAAATGATTTTCCTGACCGTCCTGATGTATTTTGTGCATCAGGTAATATAGTACCTGATGGACAAAATACATCAGAAGAAACAAAAGAATCATCACTTTGATTTCAACCATGGAACCAGTAAGACGTATGTTAGACAACAAGATTACACGTAAGGCATTATTATATGCATTTCAATTGATCACTCCTGGTTATCTAACAATAACAAAAGAGTTTATTCATAATCAATTGGGAAAAGATGAAATGTATGGGGAATTTTGTAATGCATTACAAATCATGAATGCTTTTTACAAAGATAATATAGAAAATATTTGGACAAGAGTTGTGTGGGGTAATATAATTTATGATAAAGAAATCATTAATTACTTGTATAGACAATGTGTACAACAAATAGATAGAAGAATAGATTATTCAGAAACTGTATTTGAGTTAAAAGCACCCTTAAAACAAATACCTACTAAAAGACATGAAGAAGGTATGGAATCAGAAAGTATATAAGTGAATGATTTGACAAAACTTTTTCACACAAATACAATTATGGCATCAAGTGAATGTTTATTGTTTCAACACCCTTGTAATATCTTTATTTCAGGACCTAGTGGTTCAGGAAAAACAGAATTTGTCAAAAAGCTTATTGATATGAAACATGACTTATTTCAAATTCCCCCACAAAAAAAATCATTTGGTGTTATAAAGAATGGCAAAATACATATACTTTACTTAAAGAAAGTGAAGATATTAAATTCATAGAAGGTATCCCTGATGATGAATATGAAATTGTCAGTGATGTCACTATTCCCCATCTTGTAGTTTTTGATGATATGTTAGGAGATAAAGATGAAGAAAAAATTAAATTATGGTTCACACGAAAAGGACATCATAGAAACGCAAGTGTCATTTACATTACACAAAATATGTTTCAACAATCTAAATCTAGTCGTACCATAAGTTTAAATGCACATTATATGATTTTATTTCAAAATACCAGAGATAAAGGACAAATTAAAGTATTGGCAAATCAAGTTCAATTACCACATTTAAATGCATGTTATCAAGATGCAACAAGTATTGATCATGGTTATTTATTAATTGATTTTCATCCTAGAACTCCTGAGTCTTTGAGATTAAGAACTGATATTTTTCATCCTTGGGTAACACAAAATGAACGTGGTCCCATCATTTATACAAAACTATAAATTCCCCATATTCTAATGAGTTGATGTTAGTTAGTCAAAGTTTGTCAACGACTACACATCATCATGGTATCATTCATACAATCTTTGGAACAACTTGGTCAAGAAACAAGTCCATTTGCAAGACAAAAATTACTTAAGAAAGGTTTTAAGAAAATTTTAAAATGGTTTACACTAGCAAGTAGAATCATACTTAATAAGAAAATTAAATTGCCAAAACAAACTTTAACCTACATGGATAAACATAAACAAGATCTTGAACAACTTGCAAATCCCAGAGTTGATCTTGCAACAAAACGAAACATTATTTTAAAACCAGGAGGTGGTGGATTTTTTGGTGGTGTTATCATTCGTAATTTAATTCGATGGGATGGTCATAAGACAAGTAGATCATTCTATTCACCATTCAAAAAAACAAAGAGTAAGAAACAAAAGTCACCTAAAAGGAAACGAAAATCCCCTAAGAAAAGATCAAATAATTCATCAAGTTCTAGAGAGATAAAAAATCAACGAAAGGTAGGACCTAAATATATGTACACAAATTTTGAAATTGCACCTCATAGATCTCCATCTACAAAAACAAAAGCATTACTTGTGAAAAATCTTCAAAGACAAAGAAAAGTATCACCACTTAAGTTAACACGTGTAGTGTCAATAACAAAAGATGGTGTTAAAAATCATGAACCAATGTATTCTGTACAAAATACACAACATGTACCATTAAAAGAAAAGATTCCCACAATGGCACGTTTTACAGCTTTAAATACACCTAAACCTGTTAAAGGGATAAGGTCTTACTTTAAATAATATAAAGGTTTTTTTGCACATGTATATATAAATAGCATTACATTTTTATATTTGTTTCATTTAATCATTAGATTCTATAAGAGCAAGATGGTGAGACAAAATAAGAAACAAAAAATTCCTTTAGTTAAAAAATATGGTGGTATGTTAATAGGTTTAAGTCAAACTCCTCCAGCATTTCAAAAACAAATTATGAAAAATGCACCTAAAGAATTAATTAATTGTGTGTCAGAATGCTGTCATAATCTTTTAAAAGGCAACATACATCTAACAAAAAGTCAGCAACAAAAATTACATCCAAAGCGTCAACAACTACGAGCACTCGCTAGTAAATCAATAACTCTTAAAAAGAAAAAACAAATTTTAAATCAAAAAGGTGGTTTTTTACCATTACTTGGTTTACTTGGACCTGCTATAGGAGTTGCAACAAATCTTGCAAATAAATTAGTCGATAAAATATGAAAAAGATGGCTATTGTACCTTATCAAATGTTAGAAGATATGCAACGTTTTAGAAATGAAAAAGCTCAAAGACCAAGATTACCCCCTAACCCACAAGTTACAAATACTGCACAATTTCAAAATGATTTATCATCCGTGTTAGGAAATTCAGAGTTGTCCGAAAGTGAGAAAGAACAAAAGTATGGGGAAACTTTACAAAAATTTCAAATGTCACATAAGAAAGCATTACAACCAACATTGGTTCCATTGCCTGAGTCAGGAGAAAAATCATTATTTTTACGAGATCGTATTATAGAAAGTGTCCCTGTTACAATGAGATGTAAAGCAACTTCATTATTATCTGCTTTATCATCTCATCCACACATGAGTTGGGATGATCAGGGTGTATTAAGTTACGATGGAGAAGTCATAAAAGGTTTAAATATCATAGATTTAGTCAATGATGTTCTTAGACACCGAAAAGGTTTTAAACCGAGTGGATGGGAAATGTTTAGTCGTGGATTAAAGGATATAAATATCCCTCAAGATTTTGTTGGTAATCGTGAACATTGGTTATGGATGAATAGACAACCTATACCCAAACCCAGTAAATATCAAAGTTCTCCAGAAGATAGTTGGTCTGAAACTCCTCAATCACCCCCTCCAAAACGTAAAGTTCGTCGAGGTCATAGAGTGCAGTGGAGTGAAGACACACCAAAGTCAGCACTAAAGCGTAAATTGACAAAACGTAGATTATCTGAAAAATGGGAAGCTTATTGAATGATTTATTAACTGAAATATATTACAATACAAAACATCCTGCTGGTTATGGTGGTATACAAAAATTGTACAAAGCAGCTCATAGTAAAGATAATTCCATCACAATTGATCAAGTGAAAAAATGGTTGAAAGGAGAAAGAACTTATACTTTACATAAACCCATCCGTAAAAAATTTTCAAGACGTAAGACTATAGTGGGTGGTATTGATCATCAATGGCAGATTGATTTAGCAGACTTACAAAGTTTACAATCTTACAATGACCAATTTCGTTATTTAGTTTGTGTTGTTGATGTATTTTCCAAATATGCATGGGTAATACCCATTCACAATAAATCAGGAGAGACCTTAACAAAATCTTTTCAGAGTATTTTGAAAACTTCTGGATGTAAACCATTATCATTACAATCTGATAAAGGTTCTGAATTTAAAAATAAAGATGTATAAAAATTTTTAAAGAAACAAAACATTCATTTCTTCACAACAGAAAATCCGGAAACCAAAGCTAGTATTGTTGAACGTTTTCAACGTACATTGAAAACACGAATGTGGAAATATTTTACACACAAACGTACATTAAGGTACATTGATGTGTTGGAAAATTTAGTTGATGGATATAATCATAGTTTTCATCGAAGTATTCAGAGAACTCCTGCTTCAGTATCATTAGAAAATGAAGTAGAAGTATCTCAACATTTGTATGGTAAAAAAAGTCTAAAAAGAAAAAAATACAATTTAAAGTTGGTGATATAGTACGTATTAATAAAACCAAACGTACATTTGAAAAAGGGTATTTACCAAATTGGACAAAAGAGTCATTTAAAATTACTCATGTAAAACATACAATACCACCCACTTATAAACTTGAAGATATGGGTGGTGAAAATATACAAGCGACATTTTATCCACAAGAAATTCAAAGTATAAAAGATGATAAAAAATATATAATTGAATCAATTCTTAATAGACGGTCAAGACGTGTGGGAAAGAAAATTATTAAAGAACCTAAAGTACATTGGGAAGGTTATCCAAAGAAATTTGATAGTTGGATAGCAGAATCAGATTTGATATAAAAAGAATATGTCATTAAATGAAACTTCATTACCTAATGAAACCACAAGTGTTGATGTACAAAGTCAACAAAGTCAACAATTTAAAATTTGTGGAAATCGTGTTGCAAAAAATCAAGTCACTTATTTCACACAGATTATTATCATTTATGGTATTATAATTACTGCCATTGCACATTTGAGTTTACAAAGCCCTGATAAAGAATTGTGGTTAGTGTTATTAAGTAGTTCATTAGGATATATTCTTCCAAGTCCAGGTTTAAAATATTTGAAACAACCACAAGATAAGAAAAATGAATTCATTTTACGTAGCACTTCTGAGTGATAGTTCTATGGATATGTTTCCAAATAATAGCCGATGTTGTTTTCAAACACAATTATCTAAACCCATTCATGTTGATAAAGAACATTGGGAAGTGGGATTAGTTGAAGTAATTTTACCTTCGGAAGCAAAAAATATTACAGATGAAGAATCTGTTTTTAAAATCATTGTGACAGATAGCAAAATATCAAATCGTATTAATAAAACGAATTTGAAACATACATTACACAAAGGTGTTGCTGTTGTTGAATTAAATATTTTATCAGGTGCATATTCAAATGGCGCTCATGTCATAGATGCAATGCAAACAGAAATTCAAGAAAAACTTGGAGACATATTTAAATCATTTGATGTATTATTTCATGTTGGATTTTCAACTCTCCAAGGGCGTGTAAAATAGTAAGAAATAGTATTGGGAAAGTGGGTATTGAAATGTCAGAAAGTTTATTACAAAAAATGGGATGTAAAGACAATAGTTTTCCTGTCATTTTTCCCAACACATCAAAAGGTGCATTTAAATATAATGTGGACTTAAATGTGGATTTCAATCAAATCTTTATTTATTCTGACATAGCAGATTATACATTTTTAGGTGATATTGAAGCACCTATTTTACGTGTGATTCCATTTGAATCACAAAAAGAGTCTCTACATACTCATATAGAATTTGATAATGTACATTATGTACCAGTATCAAAATCTTATTTTGATCAGGTTAGTATAAATATAAATGGGAACACTGGTAAACCCATTCAGTTTGCAAGTGGCAAGACAGTTGTCAAGTTGCATTTTAGACAGAGACATAAATTAAATTTGTAAAAAATGATGCCGGTGTATCAAGGTGTACCACGGCAATATGGATATGGATTAGGGTCTATTTTTCGCACAGCAATAAGAACAGCTGCACCATTTATAAAACCAATTGCAAAAAATGCATTTCAAACCTTAAAGAGAGATGGATTAAGACATGGTTTAGAAATAGCAAATGAATTGATAAAAAAACGTAAAGCACCTAAAGACATTTTATTAACTCATGGAAAAGATCTTTTGAAATCAGTTGGTGAATCTGCTTTAGGTATAAAAAGACAAAAACAAGAACGAAAACGTCAGTCTGTGGTTCGTTCTCGTAGAGGTAAGACACGTCAAAGACAAGCTTATTCAAAACGAAAATCAAGACCACTTGATATATTTGATTGAAAAAAAATCATGATGTTACATGGATCTTGCGAACATTTTGGTAGTAGTTTTGATCCAGTTAATGTATCACATCAAGTGGTATAGAAAATATTGGTGAAATTGAACAATTTCCTATTGCATCTTTAAATAATTCTTCACCAATAGAATTTTTAATTCCAAGACAAACAACCAAGTGGTTAGATCTTGCAGCATCTACACTTGAAGTTCAATTTAAAATTACAAAACAAGATGGGAGTGTTTTGGGTGGAGATACACAAATTGCTCCTATCAATAATTTTTTTCATAGCATGTTCAGTAAAATTGATGTTACACTGAATGGCAATCTTATCACCACCAATACAGATCTTTATCCTTATAGAGCATATTTTGAGAATTTTCTTAGTTATTCAAAAGTTGTGAAAAAAACACATCTAGCTGCTAGTGAGTTGTGGTATAGAGATACTCCTGGACACCTCACAGAAACAAGTAAAGCTTCGTCGAACAAAGGTTTGACTGAGCGAGCTAAAATAATTGGTGGTAGCAAAAATGTACAACTAAGAGGAAAACTGCATTTAGATCTGTTTGTGCAAGATAAGTATTTACCAAATGGAGTTGAGATGAGAATTAAATTGCATCGTGCTCCAACTAAATTTTGTTTGATTGGTAGTGAACATGGAAAAATAGAAATTCAAAAAGCCATATTCAGAATACCGGCATTGGATTTATTTCCAAAACGTGCGAATGATCTTAATGCACAAATAGATCAAACAAATTATAAAATGCCCATAAGACATAGTGAAATTAAAACTTTTACTATTGGAAGTGGTCTTCGTTCAAAAATAGAAGACTATCTGTTTCATAAACAGATGCCAAAACGAATTATTCTTGGTTTAGTTAGTAATAGAGATATAAATGGAGATATTGGCAGTAATCCATTTAATTTTCAACATTTCGATTTGAATAAGTTGGAAATCACAATAGACGGACATTCCATTAAAGCACGTCCCTTTGAACCGAATTTTGAAGGTGGACTTTATCTAAATTCATATTTATCATTGTATGAAGCTATGGGCTATTTTGGACAAAATCAATCATTTAATTTATCTTTGCAGGATTATGCAAAAGGGTATACCCTTTGGGGTATTGATTTGACACCTGATCAGAGTAGTAGTGGGCCCTTGGCTCAACCAATAAAGTCTGGCAATCTTAGGTTTGAACTTCAGTTTGCTCAAGCTCTTCCAGAGGTGATCAACGTTGTTGTCTATGCAGAATTTGATAGTGAGATAGAAATCAACAAATTCAGAGAAGTGATATTTGACTATTAAACAAGATGAGTCAGTGTGAACATTGCAAGATGTGTAAAGAAAAAATACAAACATTATTTCAATAATGTGTAGTGATAGAACTGACAAAATCCATTCAACAGAAAATGAAAAATATCTGTGAAGAAGAAAATCGAACCAACACAACAACATTAATAGATATGAACATTGCAGAGTGTTTACAGAAAGTGTGTCCAGTGACTATACTATATAATCTACACAAGAGAGCAAGAAAAATAAACTTATTAGAATATTGTGCTCATATAGACTTTGAAATAGACTGCCAAAAAGACATTCAAAAGTGGGCAGATTTAGTTAAAAGAGACTGGTCATATTATACAGGATATCTTGATTAATGGCTCCGTGCCAGCCTTTTTCAAGGCTAAGAAGATGGAAACCATACAATTACAAACTATACTTGACAGTTCTCAAAGGTTATCATCCTTAAAAGGAAAAGTGTGTTCAAAAGACTTGTTACCAAAACGAAAACCTAAACACAGACAAGCATATATTGTGAACACAGATTCATCAAAAGAACCAGGAGAACATTGGATAGCAATATATTTTAAAGACAATCATTCTGCTATCTACTTTGATTCATATGGTTTACCACCATTAGATAGAGACATATACAATTTCATAGTGAAAAATACAGATTCCTGGACAATAAATACAATGAGACTACAAAGTGAATTTACTGTTGTGTGTGGAATGTACTGTATATTTGCTTTAGATCATCTTGCAAGAGGATATGATTTAGAGACAGTTCTTACTATCAAATTTGATCCAAGAAATTTCCAAGAGAATGATAGAGATGTTCGACGATGGTTTGAGCAAACTTATAGACATTATTTGAAATAACTGTAATAAATATCAGGTGTCAAAACAATCCCACAGAGGTAATTTTTTACATTTTTTAGTTTTTTAAGTTCTTTATTAAAAGTCAATCATCTATTATATAATTTTCGCCAGACATTTGTGTAAACAGAGAGATAGGGTTTTTTAGTTATTTTTTATATTTGTTTCAAAATCAGATCACTTGAGTGATATCAGCTTTTTATCTGACTCCCAAGATTGTTTTCAAAAAACAATCTTGGGTATCAAATAAAAAACTAGCATAAAAAAGAATCTTGATGTAAATAGGTTTTCTCATGGATAGGCAAACTCAGATCTCGGTGTATATATGTTCAGATTTCATTTCAATATAATGATTCAACTTTAAATACAGTTTTGTCTTTTGTTAAAACCTCTGTGATAGTTTTGTCGAATTTGTTAGGTTAGTCCTATAATCCCTTTTTTATCACCGTGTCCCCATTATCTCCCAACAGTAAAAAAGAGTTAAGAGTCACTTCTCTTTTTCACTGTTAGTATTAGGTTTTAATATTGTATGCATACTTATCGAAAACTTTTATAGTGTAACCTGATATGCAGTTTATACTGTAGAGATAATTTTGATTGCTAAACATACAATGAATACTATTCTTACTATAGAAAAAACAACTATCACAGAGAGTTCGACCACAACGCGAATCCCTAATTTTTTATTTTGTGCATGTGTTCTTGTGTTTTATTGTAAGCATAATTTCCTTATGCTCACAATAAAACACAAGAAGACACACAAAATTTTCCCATTTATAGAAGTTGTATACACAGGGTGGAGAGATGACAAAACCCAAAACCATATGGATAACCCCTAATATAAAATGATTTTAAATTAATATAGACATTGGGTCACACTCTAGGGAGGGAACTGTTTTTTTGTCTTTTCATAACAAAGACTTGATTGTGTACATGAGAAGATCTCTTTCTAATAGTGTGGTTGGCCCTTAGAAGGGCCGTTTTTAAAAATCTTCAGTTCCGTAGAGAGCTGTTTGGTAAAGCCATCTCTGCTTCGGTGAAGAATTTACCTTCCCACACGCCTATGGTTGTTGCTAGCATCTCTTCATCTGTAAAGCAATCTTGCTCCCATGCATAGCTTTTCCCTACAAGAGCTAACTCCTGCAAATGTACGGGGAGATCAAACCAGTGTTTAGGTCGATTCTTGTACTGGATCTCCCCGAACGGACGTGTGGCGGCTTTGACGAAAGGGTGGTCTTCAATCTTCTTAAGTTGTTCTTCCATCGAAAGTGTTGCCGACCACCACTTTCTCAAAGCCAAGGCGAATTCTTCATCGGCTCTCTGTTTCTTGGTTCTCTCATAACTCTCTACGGAACTGTAATTGATCTTCGTTGGCTCCATGTCTTTTTCCTCTCTGTCAAAAGATGATTTTTCTTTAGTCAGATGAAATGTATCCAAATCCTCAACTCAACTTCTTTTTATAGACAATGCGAGGATCGGAAATGCACTGGAGAACGCTCACGCGACAATTTTGATCGAGTGCGGGAAAATATTGTTGACATCGGACGGCTGTGATAGTAAACGTCTGTTATCAACAATATTTTCCCGCACTCGATCAAAAATGTCGCGTGAGCATTCTCCAGTGCATTTCCGATCCTCGCATTGTCTATAAAATCTAACACACATTCCAGACAATTCATTTGATAAAAAGCAATCGCCTGTTCTGCATTCAATCATGGATGAATACAATATACTAGATGATTTTAACGATTTAATTCGTATTGACAACTCATTGATGACACAGCAGAGAATACCAAACCAAAAGGATACCATACCAAATAAGAGGGTGAATAATACTTTTTCACAAGATGAAAAAAATGAAACATTATTACAGAAAATCTTGGAGACTCTACAAGACATGAAATGATCTCACCAAAAGATCGTTCTCTCAGCTGATAAGATTACAGTTCCTATAAAATTCAAAGTGTCATCTCTTCCTTTAACAGTACCACATGAGTTGGCAGAACCGACACCTAAACCTAAGAGAAAAAGGGGACGTCAAGCACAGAATCAGTTAGTGACTACATCCACACAAACAGATACAGTAATTCAACAACGTATTCCAGAGGAAGAATCATCTGATGATATTGTTAAACCTAAAAAAAAGAAACGGGTACGATTCGATGGTCTTGGGCGATACATGAAAAATATTGCTAACTGTTGAGTGACTTGCACTTCATCAAAACTAAAACAGCCCTTCTAAGGGCTACCCACACTATTAGAAAGAGATCTTCTCATGTACACAACCAAGTCTTTGATATATAAAAAAGACAAAACCAGTTCCCTTATCCTCCAGTGATAAACTTATAAGCAAAAATGTACTATAAGAGCTGGTCATAATGCATGATGCGGAGGCATTATAGACCAAAAATCTGCTTACTTATAGACCACAGATACGAAACTTATAGACCAAAACTTATAGACCAAAATGTCTGTAACTTATAGACCAAACATGTATGCACTGTGCCACCAGTGCATACATGTTTGGTCTATAAGTTACAGACACTTTGGTCTATAAGTGTTGGTCTATAAGTTTCGTATCTTTGGTCTATAAGTAAGCAGATTTTTGGTCTATAATGCCTCCCCCAACTACTCCTGTGAACGTCTGTTATTGAATGGTCACTTCAATCCAACTCAATTAGGAAAACAAGAGCATATGGAGACCGAGATGTGACATGGTCATTTTTTGTAATCCGTGCGCATGGAGTACTAATCAGCGCGCACGAATTAATAATCCGCGCGCACGGATTACTAACCTGATGTTAGACTTAGGATAGGTAATTACCACCACTGGGCTTCCTGATGTTAGACTTAGGATAGGTAATTACCACCATTGGGCTTCCTGTTGTTAGACATAGATTAGGTAATTGCCACCATTTGGCTTACTGATGTTAGATTTAGGATAGGTAATTACCACCTTTGGCTTCCTGATGTTAGACTTAGGATAGGTAATTACCACCATTGGGCTTCCTGATGTTAGATTTAGGATAGGTAATTACCACCATTGGGCTTCCTGATGTTAGACTTAGGATATGTAATTACCACCTTTGGCTCCCTGATGTTAGATTTAGGATAGGTAATTACCACCATTGGGCTTCCTGATGTTAGATTTAGGATAGGTAATTACCACCATTGGCCTTCCTGATGTTAGATTTAGGATGGGTAATTACCACCATTGGGCTTCCTGATGTTAGACTTTGGATAGGTAATTACCACTTTTGGCTTCCTGGTGTTAGACTTAGGATAGGTGATTAGCACCATTGGGCTTCCTGATGTTAGACTTAGGATAGGTAATTACCACAACTTGGCTTCCTGATGTTAGATTTAGGATAGGTAATTACCACCATTGGGCTTCCTGATGTTAGATTTAGGATAGGTAATTCCACCATTGGGCTTCCTGATGTTAGACTTAGGATAGGTAATTACCACCATTAGTCTCCATGATGTTAGACTTAGGATAGGTAATTACCACCACTGGGCTTCCTGATGTTAGATTTAGGGTAGGTAATTACCACCATTGGGCTTCCTGATGTTAGATTTAGGATAGGCAATTACCACCACTTGGCTTCCTGGTGTTAGACTTAGGATAGGTAATTACCACCATTGGGCTTCCTGATGTTAGATTTAGGATAGGCAATTACCACCACTTGGCTTCCTGATGTTAGATTTAGGATAGGTATTTACCACCAATGGGCTTCCTGATGTTAGACATAGGTTAGGTAATTACCACCATTGGGCTTCCAGATGTTAGACTTAGGATAGGTAATTACCACCATTAGTCTCCCTGATGTTAGACTTAGGATAAGTATTTACCGCCATTGGGCTTCCTGATGCTAGACATAGGATAGGTAATTAACACCATTGGGCTTCCTGCTGTTAGACTTAGGATAGGTAATTACCACCATTGGGCTTCCTGATTTTAGACTTAGGATAGGTAATTTCCACCACTAGGCTTCCTGATGTTAGATGTGGGATAGGTAATTACCACCTTTGGCGTCCTGGTGTTAGACTTAGGATAGGAAATTACCACCACTTGGCTTCCTGATGTTAGACTTAGGATAGGTAATTACCACCACTTGGCTTCCAGATGTTAGACTTAGGATAGGTAATTACCACCATTGGACTTCCTGATGTTAGATTTAGGATAAGTAATTACCACCATTGGGCTTCCTGATGTTAGATTTAGGATAGGTAATTACCACCATCGGGATTCCTGATGTTGGACTTTGGACAGGTAATTACCACCTTTGGCTTCCTGGTGTTAGATTTAGGATAGGTAATTACCACCATTGGGCTTCCTGATGTTAGACATAGGATAGGTAATTACCACCATTGGGCTTCCTGATGTTAGATTTAGGATGGGTAATTACCACCATTGGGCTTCCTGATGTTAGATGTGGGATAGGTAATTACCACCATTGGGCTTCCTGATGTTAGACTTAGGATAGGCAATTACCACCACTTGGCTTCCTGATGTTAGACTTAGGATAGGTAATTACCACCATTGGGCATCCTGATGTTAGACTTAGGATCGGTAATTACCACCATTAGGCTTCCTGATGTTAGATTTAGGTTGGGTAATTACCACCATTGGGCTTCCTGATGTTAGATGTGGAATAGGTAATTACCACCATTGGGCTTCCTGATGTTAGACTTAGGATAGGTAATTACCAACATTTGGCTTCCTGATGTTAGACTTAGGATAGGTAATTACCACCATTGGGCATCCTGATGTTAGACTTAGGATAGGTAATTACCACCATTAGGCTTCCTGATGTTAGATTTAGGATAGGTAATTACCACCATTGGGCTTCCTGATGTAAGATTTAGGATAGGTAATTACCACCATTGGGCTTCCTGATGTTAGATTTAGGATAGGTAATTACCACCTTTGGCTCCCTGATGTTAGATTTAGGATAGGTAATTACCACCATTGGGCTTCCTGATGTTAGATTTAGGATAGGTAATTACCACCATTGGCCTTCCTGATGTTAGATTTAGGATGGGTAATTACCACCATTGGGCTTACTGATGTTAGACTTTGGATAGGTAATTACCACCATTGGGCTTCCTGATGTTAGACTTAGGATAGGTAATTACCACCATTGGGCTTCCTGATGTTAGACTTAGGATAGGTAATTACCACCACTTGGCTTCCTGATGTTAGATTTAGGATAGGTAATTACCACCATTGGGCTTCCTGATGTTAGATTTAGGATAGGTAATTACCACCATTGGGCTTCCTGATGTTAGATTTAGGATAGGTAATCACCACCATTGGGCTTCCTGATGTTAGATTTAGGATAGGTAATTACCACCATTGGGCTTCCTGATGTTAGATTTAGGATAGGTAATTACCACCATTGGGCTTCCAGATGTTAGACTTAGGATAGGTAATTACCACCATTGGGCTTCCTGATGTTAGACTTAGGGTAGGTAATTACCACCATTGGGCTTCCTGATGTTAGACTTAGGATAAGTAATTACCCCCATTGGGCTCCCTGATGTTAGACTTAGGATAGGTAATTACCAACATTGGGCTTCCTGATGTTAGACTTAGGATAAGTAATTACCACCATTGGGCTTCCTGATGTTAGACTTAGGATAGGTAATTACCACCATTGGGCTTCCTGGTGTTAGACTTTGGATAGGTAATTACCAACTTTGGCTTCCTGGTGTTAGACTTAGGATAAGTAATTACCCCATTGGGCTTCCTGATGTTAGACTTAGGATAGGTAATTACCACCATTGGTCTTCCTGATGTTAGACTTAGGATAGGTAATTACCACCAATTGGCTTCCTGATGTTAGACTTAGGATACGTAATTTCCACCATTGGGCTTCCGGATGTTAGATTTAGGATAGGTAATTACCACCATTGGGCTTCCTGATGTTAGACTTAGGATAAGTAATTACCCCCATTGGGCTTCCTGATGTTACATTTAGGATAGGTAATTACCAACATTGGGCTTCCTGATGTTAGACTTACGATAGGTAATTACCACTACTGGGCTTCCTGATGTTACATTAAGGATAGGTAATTACCACCATTGGACTTCCTGATGTTAGACTTCGGATAGGTATTTACCACCAATGGGCTTCCTGATGTTAGACTTCGGATAGGTATTTACCCCCAATGGGCTTCCTGATGTTAGACTTAGGATAGGTAATTACCAACATTGGGCTTCCTGATGTTAGATTTAGGATAGGTAATTACCACCATTGGGCTTCCTGATGTTACATTTAGGATAGGTAATTACCACCATTGGGCTTCCTGATGTGATGTTACACTTAGGATAAGTAATTACCGCCATTGGGCTTCCTGATGTTAGATTTAGGATAGGTAATTTCCACCATTGGGCTTTCTGATGTTAGACTTTGGGTAGGTAATTACCATCATTGGGCTTCCTGATGTTAGATTTAGGATAGGTAATTACTCCCATTGGGCTTCCTGATGTTAGACTCAGGATAGGTAATTAACACCACTGGGCTTTCTGATGTTAGACTTAGGGTAGGTAATTACCACCATTGGGCTTCCAGATGTTAGATTTAGGATAGGTAATTACCACCATTGGGCTTCCAGATGTTAGACTTAGGATAAGTAATTACCACCATTGGGCTTCCTGATGTTAGATTTAGGATATGTATTTACCACCAATGGGCTTCCTGATGTTAGACTTAGGAGAGGTAATTACCACCATTGGGCTTCCTGATGTTAGATTTAGGATGGGTAATTACCACCATTGGGCTTACTGATGTTAGACTTTGGATAGGTAATTACCACCATTGGGCTTCCTGATGTTAGACTTTTGATAGGTGATTACCACCTTTGGCTTCCTGGTGTTAGACTTAGGATAGGTAATTACCACCTTTGGCTTCCTGATGTTAGACTTAGGATAGGTTACTACCACCATTGGGCTTCCAGATGTTAGACTTAGGATAGGTAATTACCACCATTGGGCTTCCTGATGTTAGACTTAGGGTAGGTAATTACCACCATTGGGCTTCCTGATGTTAGACTTAGGATAAGTAATTACCCCCATTGGGCTCCCTGATGTTAGATTTGGGATAGGCAATTACCACCATTGGGCTTCCTGATGTTACACTTAGGATAGGTAATTACCACCATTGGGCTTCCTGATGTTAGATTTAGGATAGGCAATTACCACCATTTGGCTTCCTGATGTTAGACTTAGGATAAGTTATTACCACCATTGGGCTTCCTGATGTTAGATTTAGGATAGGTAATTACCAACATTGGGCTTCCTGATGTTAGACTTAGGATAGGTAATTACCACCACTTGGCTTCCTGATGTTAGATTTAGGATAGGTTATTACCACCATTGGGCTTCCTGATGTTAGACTTAGGATAAGTAATTACCCCCATTGGGCTCCCTGATGTTAGACTTAGGATAGGTAATTACCACCATTGGGCTTCCTGATGTTAGACTTAGGATAGGTAATTACCACCATTGGACATCCTGATGTTAGACTTAGGATGGGTAATTACCACCATTGGGCTTCCTGATGTTAGATTTAGGATAGGTAATTACCAACATTGGGCTTCCTGATGTTAGACTTAGGATAGGTAATTACCACCACTTGGCTTCCTGATGTTAGATTTAGGATAGGTTATTACCACCATTGGGCTTCCTGATGTTAGATTTAGGATAGGTAATTACCACCATTGGACATCCTGATGTTAGACTTAGGATGGGTAATTACCACCATTGGGCTTCCTGATGTTAGATTTAGGATAGGTAATTACCACCATTGGGATTCCTGATGTTAGACTTAGGATAGGTAATTACCACCATTGGGCTTCCTGATGTTAGATTTTGGATAGGTGATTACCACATTTGGCTTCCTGGTGTTAGACTTAGGATAGGTAATTACCACCTTTGGCTTCCTGATGTTAGACTTAGGATAGGTAATTACCACCATAGGGCTTCCTGATGTTTGACTTAGGATAGGTAATTACCACCATTGGACATCCTGATGTTAGACTTAGGATGGGTAATTACCACCATTGGGCTTCCTGATGTTAGATTTAGGATAGGTAATTACCAACATTGGGCTTCCTGATGTTAGACTTTGGATAAGTAATTACCACCATTGGGCTTCCTGATGTTAGACTTAGGATAGGTAATTACCACCATTGGGCTTCCTGGTGTTAGACTTTGGATGGGTAATTACCAACTTTGGCTTCCTGGTGTTAGACTTAGGATAAGTAATTACCCCATTGGGCTTCCTGATGTTACACTTAGGATAGGTAATTACCACCATTGGTCTTCCTGATGTTAGACTTAGGATAGGTAATTACCACCAATTGGCTTCCTGATGTTAGACTTAGTATACGTAATTTCCACCATTGGGCTTCCGGATGTTAGATTTAGGATATGTAATTACCACCATTGGGCTTCCTGATGTTAGACTTAGGATAAGTAATTACCCCCATTGGGCTTCCTGATGTTACATTTAGGATAGGTAATTACCAACATTGGGCTTCCTGATGTTAGACTTAGGATAGGTAATTACCACTACTGGGCTTCCTGATGTTACATAAAGGATAGGTAATTACCACCATTGGACTTCCTGATGTTAGACTTCGGATAGGTATTTACCACCAATGGGCTTCCTGATGTTAGACTTCGGATAGGAATTTACCACCAATGGGCTTCCTGATGTTAGACTTAGGATAGGTAATTACCAACATTGGGCTTCCTGATGTTAGATTTAGGATAGGTAATTACCACCATTGGGCTTCCTGATGTTACATTTAAGATAGGTAATTACCACCATTGGGCTTCCTGA
This sequence comes from Pictodentalium vernedei, assembly GCA_031216915.1. Classification (NCBI taxonomy): domain Eukaryota; kingdom Metazoa; phylum Mollusca; class Scaphopoda; order Dentaliida; family Dentaliidae; genus Pictodentalium; species Pictodentalium vernedei. The sequence continues at coordinate 12,040,442 of CM062295.1, read as the reverse complement.
TGTGATGTTACACTTAGGATAAGTAATTACCGCCATTGGGCTTCCTGATGTTAGATTTAGGATAGGTAATTTCCACCATTGGGCTTTCTGATGTTACACTTTGGGTAGGTAATTACCATCATTGGGCTTCCTGATGTTAGATTTAGGATAGGTAATTACTCCCATTGGGCTTCCTGATGTTAGACTCAGGATAGGTAATTAACACCACTGGGCTTTCTGATGTTAGACTTAGGGTAGGTAATTACCACCATTGGGCTTCCTGATGTTAGATTTAGGATAGGTAATTACCACCATTGGGCTTCCAGATGTTAGACTTAGGATAAGTAATTACCACCATTGGGCTTCCTGATTTTAGATTTAGGATAGGTATTTACCACCAATGGGCTTCCTGATGTTAGACTTAGGAGAGGTAATTACCACCATTGGGCTTCCTGATGTTAGATTTAGGATGGGTAATTACCACCATTGGGCTTACTGATGTTAGACTTTGGATAGGTAATTACCACCATTGGGCTTCCTGATGTTAGACTTTTGATAGGTGATTACCACCTTTGGCTTCCTGGTGTTAGGCTTAGGATAGGTAATTACCACCTTTGGCTTCCTGATGTTAGACTTAGGATAGGTAACTACCACCATTGGGCTTCCAGATGTTAGACTTAGGATAGGTAATTACCACCATTGGGCTTCCTGATGTTAGACTTAGGGTAGGTAATTACCACCATTGGGCTTCCTGATGTTAGATTTAGGATAAGTAATTACCCCCATTGGGCTCCCTGATGTTAGATTTGGGATAGGCAATTACCACCATTGGGCTTCCTGATGTTACACTTAGGATAGGTAATTACCACCATCGGGCTTCCTGATGTTAGATTTAGGATAGGCAATTACCACCATTTGGCTTCCTGATGTTAGACTTAGGATAAGTTATTACCACCATTGGGCTTCCTGATGTTAGATTTAGGATAGGCAATTACCACCATTAGGCTTCCTGATGTTAGACTTAGGATAGGTAATTACCACCATTGGACATCCTGATGTTAGACTTAGGATGGGTAATTACCACCATTGGGCTTCCTGATGTTAGATTTAGGATAGGTAATTACCAACATTGGGCTTCCTGATGTTAGACTTAGGATAGGTAATTACCACCACTTGGCTTCCTGATGTTAGATTTAGGATAGGTTATTACCACCATTGGGCTTCCTGATGTTAGATTTAGGATAGGTAATTACCACCATTGGGATTCCTGATGTTAGACTTAGGATAGGTAATTACCACCATTGGGCTTCCTGATGTTAGATTTTGGATAGGTGATTACCACATTTGGCTTCCTGGTGTTAGACTTAGGATAGGTAATTACCACCTTTGGCTTCCTGATGTTAGACTTAGGGTAGGTAACTACCACCATTGGGCTTCCAGATGTTAGACTTAGGATAGGTAATTACCACCATTGGGCTTCCTGATGTTAGACTTAGGGTAGGTAATTACCACCATTGGGCTTCCTGATGTTAGACTTAGGATAAGTAATTACCCCATTGGGCTCCCTGATGTTAGATTTGGGATTGGCAATTACCAGCATTGGGCTTCCTGATGTTACACTTAGGATAGGTAATTACCACCATTGGGCTTCCTGATGTTAGACTTCGGATAGGTATTTACCACCAATGGGCTTCCTGATGTTAGACTCAGGATAGGTAATTACCACCATTGGGCTTCCTGATGTTAGACTTGGGATAGGTAATTACCATCATTGGGCTTCCTGATGTTAGATTTAGGATAGGTAATTACTCCCATTGGGCTTCCTGATGTTAGACTTAGGATAGGTAATTACCACCATTGGGCTTCCTGATGTTAGACTTTGGATAGGTGATTACCACCTTTGGCTTCCTGCTGTTAGACTTAGGATAGGTAATTACCACCTTTGGCTTCCTGATGTTAGACTTAGGATAGGTAATTACCACCATTGGGCTTCCAGATGTTAGACTTAGGATAGGTAATTACCACCATTGGGCTTCCTGATGTTAGACTTAGGGTAGGTAATTACCACCATTGGTCTTCCTGTTGTTAGACTTAGGATAGGTAATTACCACCAATTGGCTTCCTGATGTTAGACTTAGGATAGGTAATTTCCACCATTGGGCTTCCTGGTGTTAGATTTAGGATAGGTAATTACCACCATTGGGCTTCCTAATGTTAGACTTAGGATAAGTAATTACCCCCATTGGGCTTCCTGATGTTACATTTAGGATAGGTAATTACCAACATTGGGCTTCCTGATGTTAGACTTAGGATAGGTAATTACCACTACTGGGCATCCTGATGTTACATTAAGGATAGGTAATTACCACCATTGGACTTCCTGATGTTAGACTTCGGATAGGTATTTACCACCAATGGGCTTCCTGATGTTAGACTTCGGATAGCTATTTACCACCAATGGGCTTCCTGATGTTAGACTTAGGATAGGTAATTACCACCATTGGGCTTCCTGATGTTAGATATAGGATAGGTAATTACCACCATTGGGCTTCCTGATGTTACATTTAGGATAGGTAATTACCACCATTGGGCTTCCTGATGTGATGTTACACTTAGGATAAGTAATTACCACCATTGGGCTTCCTGATGTTAGATTTAGGATAGGTAATTTCCACCATTGGGCTTCCTGATGTTAGACTTAGGGTAGGTAATTACCATCATTGGGCTTCCTGATGTTAGATTTAGGATACTTAATTACTCCCATTGGGCTTCCTGATGTTAGACTCAGGATAGGTAATTAACACCACTGGGCTTTCTGATGTTAGACATAGGGTAGGTAATTACCACCATTGGGCTTCCTGATGTTAGATTTAGGATAGGTAATTACCACCATTGGGCTTCCAGATGTTAGACTTAGGATAAGTAATTACCACCATTGGGCTTCCTGATGTTAGATTTTGGATAGGTATTTACCACCAATGGGCTTCCTGATGTTAGACTTAGGAGAGGTAATTACCACCATTGGGCTTCCTGATGTTAGATTTAGGATAGGCAATTACCACCTTTGGCTTCCTGGTGTTAGATTTAGAATAGGTAATTACCACCATTGGGCTTCCTGATGTTAGACTTAGGATAGGTAATTACCACCATTGGGCTTCCTGATGTTAGACTTCGGATAGGTATTTACCACCAATGGGCTTCCTGATGTTAGACTTAGGATAGGTAATTACCACCATTGGACTTCCTGATGTTAGACTTAGGATAAGTAATTACCATCATTGGGCTTCCTGATGTTAGATTTAGGATAGGTAATTACTCCCATTGGGCTTCCTGATGTTAGACTCAGTATAGGTAATTAACACCACTGGGCTTTCTGATGTTAGACTTAAGGTAGGTAATTACCACCATTGGGCTTCCTGATGTTAGATTTAGGATAGGTAATTACCACCATTGGGCTTCAAGATGTTAGACTTAGGATAAGTAATTACCACCATTGGGCTTCCTGATGTTAGATTTAGGATAGGTATTTACCACCAATGGGCTTCCTGATGTTCGACTTAGGAGAGGTAATTACCACCATTGGGCTTCCTGATGTTAGATTTAGGATAGGCAATTACCACCTTTGGCTTCCTGGTGTTAGATTTAGGATAGGTAATTACCACCATTGGGCTTCCTGATGTTAGACTTAGGATATGTAATTACCACCATTGGGTTTCCTGATGTTGGACTTCGGATAGGTATTTACCACCAATGGGCTTCCTGATGTTAGACTTAGGATAGGTAATTACCACCATTGGGCTTCCTGATGTTAGACTTAGGATAGGTAATTACCATCATTGGGCTTCCTGATGTTAGATTTAGGATAGGTAATTACTCCCATTCGGCTTCCTGATGTTAGACTCAGGATAGGTAATTAACACCACTGGGCTTCCTGATGTTAGACTTAAGACAGGTAATTACCACCATTGGGCTTCCTGATGTTAGATTTAGGATAGGTAATTACCACCATTAGGGTTCCTGATGTTAGACTTAGGATAAGTAATTACCACCATTGGGCTTCCTGATGTTAGACTTAGGATAAGTAATTACCACCATTGGGCTTCCTGATGTTAGACTTAGGATAGGTAATTACCACCATTGGGCTTCCTGATGTTAGACTTAGGAGAGGTAATTACCACCATTGGGCTTCCTGATGTTAGATTTAGGATAGGTAATTACCACCATTGGGCTTCCTGATGTTAGACTTCGGATAGATATTTACCACCATCGGCTTCCTGATGTTAAACTTCGGATAGGTATTTACCACCAATGGGCGTCCTGATGTTAGACATAGGTTAGGTAATTTCCACCATTGGGCTTCCTGATGTTAGACTTAGGATATGAAATTACCACCATTGGGTTTCCTGATGTTTGATTTAGGATAAGTAATTACCAACATTGGGCTTCCTGATGTTAGACTTAGGATAAGTAATTACCACCAATGGGCTTCCTGATGTTAGACTTCGGATAGGTATTTACCACCAATGGGGTTCCTGATGTTAGACATAGGTTAGGAAATTTCCACCATCGGGCTTCCTGATGTTAGATTTAGGATAGGTAATTACCACCATTGGGCTTCCTGATGTTAGATTTAGGATAAGTAATTACCACCATTGGGCTTCCTGATGTTAGACTTCGGATAGATATTTACCACCATTGGGCTTCCTGATGTTAGACTTCGGATAGGTATTTACCACCAATGGGCGTCCTGATGTTAGACATAGGTTAGGTAATTTCCACCATTGGGCTTCCTGATGTTAGAGTTAGGATAGGAAATTACTACCATTGGGTTTCCTGATGTTAGATTTAGGATAAGTAATTACCACCATTGGGCTTCCTGATGTTAGACTTAGGATAAGTAATTACCACCAATGGGCTTCCTGATGTTAGACTTAGGATAGGTAATTACCACCATTGGGCTTCCTGATGTTAGACATAGGATAGGTAATTACCACCATTGGGCTTCCTGATGTTAGACTTCGGGTAGGTAATTACCACCAATGGGCTTCCTGATGTTAGACTTAGGATAGGTAATTACCACCATTGGGCTTCCTGATGTTAGACATAGGATAAGTAATTACCACCATTGGGCTTCCTGATGTTAGACTTAGGATAAGTAATTACCCCATTGGGCTCCCTGATGTTAGATTTAGGATAGGCAATTACCGCTATTGGGCTTCCTGATGTTACACTTGGGATAGGTAATTACCACCATTGGGCTTTCTGATGTTAGATTTAGGATAGGCAATTACCACCATTGGGCTTCCTGATGTTAGACTTAGGATAAGTAATTACCACCATTGGGCTTCCTGATGTTAGACTTAGGATAGGCAATTACCACCACTGGGCTTCCTGATGTTAGACTTCGGATGTGTAATTACCACCATTGGGCTTCCTGATGTTAGAGTTAGGATAGGTAATTACCACCATTGGGCTTCCTGATGTTAGACTTAGGATAGGTAATTCCCACCATCGGGATTCCAGATGTTAGAATTTGGATAGGTAATTACCATCTTTGGCTTCCTGGTGTCAGATTTAGGATAGGTAATTACCACCATTGGGCTTCCTGATGTTAGACTTAGGATAGGTAATTACCACCATTGGGCTTCCTGATGTTAGATTTAGGATGGGTAATTACCACCATTGGGCTTCCTGATGTTAGATGTGGGATAGCTAATTACCACCATTGGGCTTCCTGATGTTAGACTTAGGACAGGTAATTAAAACCACTTGGCTTCCTGATGTTAGACTTAGGATAGGTAATTACCACCATTGGGCTTCCTGATGTTAGATTTAGGATAGGCAATTACCACCATTTGGCTTCCTGATGTTAGACTTAGGATAAGTTATTACCACCATTGGGCTTCCTGATGTTAGATTTAGGATAGGCAATTACCACCATTAGGCTTCCTGATGTTAGACTTAGGATAGGTAATTACCGCCATTGGACATCCTGATGTTAGATTTAGGATAGGTAATTACCAACATTGGGCTTCCTGATGTTAGACTTAGGATAGGTAATTACCACCACTTGGCTTCCTGATGTTAGATTTAGGATAGGTTATTACCACCATTGGGCTTCCTGATGTTAGATTTAGGATAGGTAATTACCACCATTGGGATTCCTGATGTTAGACTTAGGATAGGTAATTACCACCATTGGGCTTCCTGATGTTAGATTTTGGATAGGTGATTACCACATTTGGCTTCCTGGTGTTAGACTTAGGATAGGTAATTACCACCTTTGGCTTCCTGATGTTAGACTTAGGGTAGGTAACTACCACCATTGGGCTTCCAGATGTTAGACTTAGGATAGGTAATTACCACCATTGGGCTTCCTGATGTTAGACTTAGGGTAGGTAATTACCACCATTGGGCTTCCTGATGTTAGACTTAGGATAAGTAATTACCCCATTGGGCTCCCTGATGTTAGATTTGGGATTGGCAATTACCAGCATTGGGCTTCCTGATGTTACACTTAGGATAGGTAATTACCACCATTGGGCTTCCTGATGTTAGACTTCGGATAGGTATTTACCACCAATGGGCTTCCTGATGTTAGACTCAGGATAGGTAATTACCACCATTGGGCTTCCTGATGTTAGACTTGGGATAGGTAATTACCATCATTGGGCTTCCTGATGTTAGATTTAGGATAGGTAATTACTCCCATTGGGCTTCCTGATGTTAGACTTAGGATAGGTAATTACCACCATTGGGCTTCCTGATGTTAGACTTTGGATAGGTGATTACCACCTTTGGCTTCCTGCTGTTAGACTTAGGATAGGTAATTACCACCTTTGGCTTCCTGATGTTAGACTTAGGATAGGTAATTACCACCATTGGGCTTCCAGATGTTAGACTTAGGATAGGTAATTACCACCATTGGGCTTCCTGATGTTAGACTTAGGGTAGGTAATTACCACCATTGGTCTTCCTGTTGTTAGACTTAGGATAGGTAATTACCACCAATTGGCTTCCTGATGTTAGACTTAGGATAGGTAATTTCCACCATTGGGCTTCCTGGTGTTAGATTTAGGATAGGTAATTACCACCATTGGGCTTCCTAATGTTAGACTTAGGATAAGTAATTACCCCCATTGGGCTTCCTGATGTTACATTTAGGATAGGTAATTACCAACATTGGGCTTCCTGATGTTAGACTTAGGATAGGTAATTACCACTACTGGGCATCCTGATGTTACATTAAGGATAGGTAATTACCACCATTGGACTTCCTGATGTTAGACTTCGGATAGGTATTTACCACCAATGGGCTTCCTGATGTTAGACTTCGGATAGCTATTTACCACCAATGGGCTTCCTGATGTTAGACTTAGGATAGGTAATTACCACCATTGGGCTTCCTGATGTTAGATATAGGATAGGTAATTACCACCATTGGGCTTCCTGATGTTACATTTAGGATAGGTAATTACCACCATTGGGCTTCCTGATGTGATGTTACACTTAGGATAAGTAATTACCACCATTGGGCTTCCTGATGTTAGATTTAGGATAGGTAATTTCCACCATTGGGCTTCCTGATGTTAGACTTAGGGTAGGTAATTACCATCATTGGGCTTCCTGATGTTAGATTTAGGATACTTAATTACTCCCATTGGGCTTCCTGATGTTAGACTCAGGATAGGTAATTAACACCACTGGGCTTTCTGATGTTAGACATAGGGTAGGTAATTACCACCATTGGGCTTCCTGATGTTAGATTTAGGATAGGTAATTACCACCATTGGGCTTCCAGATGTTAGACTTAGGATAAGTAATTACCACCATTGGGCTTCCTGATGTTAGATTTTGGATAGGTATTTACCACCAATGGGCTTCCTGATGTTAGACTTAGGAGAGGTAATTACCACCATTGGGCTTCCTGATGTTAGATTTAGGATAGGCAATTACCACCTTTGGCTTCCTGGTGTTAGATTTAGAATAGGTAATTACCACCATTGGGCTTCCTGATGTTAGACTTAGGATAGGTAATTACCACCATTGGGCTTCCTGATGTTAGACTTCGGATAGGTATTTACCACCAATGGGCTTCCTGATGTTAGACTTAGGATAGGTAATTACCACCATTGGACTTCCTGATGTTAGACTTAGGATAAGTAATTACCATCATTGGGCTTCCTGATGTTAGATTTAGGATAGGTAATTACTCCCATTGGGCTTCCTGATGTTAGACTCAGTATAGGTAATTAACACCACTGGGCTTTCTGATGTTAGACTTAAGGTAGGTAATTACCACCATTGGGCTTCCTGATGTTAGATTTAGGATAGGTAATTACCACCACTGGGCTTCAAGATGTTAGACTTAGGATAAGTAATTACCACCATTGGGCTTCCTGATGTTAGATTTAGGATTGGTATTTACCACCAATGGGCTTCCTGATGTTCGACTTAGGAGAGGTAATTACCACCATTGGGCTTCCTGATGTTAGATTTAGGATAGGCAATTACCACCTTTGGCTTCCTGGTGTTAGATTTAGGATAGGTAATTACCACCATTGGGCTTCCTGATGTTAGACTTAGGATATGTAATTACCACCATTGGGTTTCCTGATGTTGGACTTCGGATAGGTATTTACCACCAATGGGCTTCCTGATGTTAGACTTAGGATAGGTAATTACCACCATTGGGCTTCCTGATGTTAGACTTAGGATAGGTAATTACCATCATTGGGCTTCCTGATGTTAGATTTAGGATAGGTAATTACTCCCATTCGGCTTCGTGATGTTAGACTCAGGATAGGTAATTAACACCACTGGGCTTCCTGATGTTAGACTTAAGACAGGTAATTACCACCATTGGGCTTCCTGATGTTAGATTTAGGATAGGTAATTACCACCATTAGGGTTCCTGATGTTAGACTTAGGATAAGTAATTACCACCATTGGGCTTCCTGATGTTAGACTTAGGATAAGTAATTACCACCATTGGGCGTCCTGATGTTAGACTTAGGATAGGTAATTACCACCATTGGGCTTCCTGATGTTAGACTTAGGAGAGGTAATTACCACCATTGGGCTTCCTGATGTTAGATTTAGGATAGGTAATTACCACCATTGGGCTTCCTGATGTTAGACTTCGGATAGATATTTACCACCATCGGCTTCCTGATGTTAAACTTCGGATAGGTATTTACCACCAATGGGCGTCCTGATGTTAGACATAGGTTAGGTAATTTCCACCATTGGGCTTCCTGATGTTAGACTTAGGATATGAAATTACCACCATTGGGTTTCCTGATGTTTGATTTAGGATAAGTAATTACCAACATTGGGCTTCCTGATGTTAGACTTAGGATAAGTAATTACCACCAATGGGCTTCCTGATGTTAGACTTCGGATAGGTATTTACCACCAATGGGGTTCCTGATGTTAGACATAGGTTAGGAAATTTCCACCATCGGGCTTCCTGATGTTAGATTTAGGATAGGTAATTACCACCATTGGGCTTCCTGATGTTAGATTTAGGATAAGTAATTACCACCATTGGGCTTCCTGATGTTAGACTTCGGATAGATATTTACCACCATTGGGCTTCCTGATGTTAGACTTCGGATAGGTATTTACCACCAATGGGCGTCCTGATGTTAGACATAGGTTAGGTAATTTCCACCATTGGGCTTCCTGATGTTAGAGTTAGGATAGGAAATTACTACCATTGGGTTTCCTGATGTTAGATTTAGGATAAATAATTACCACCATTGGGCTTCCTGATGTTAGACTTAGGATAAGTAATTACCACCAATGGGCTTCCTGATGTTAGACTTAGGATAGGTAATTACCACCATTGGGCTTCCTGATGTTAGACATAGGATAGGTAATTACCACCATTGGGCTTCCTGATGTTAGACTTCGGGTAGGTAATTACCACCAATGGGCTTCCTGATGTTAGACTTAGGATAGGTAATTACCACCATTGGGCTTCCTGATGTTAGACATAGGATAAGTAATTACCACCATTGGGCTTCCTGATGTTAGACTTAGGATAAGTAATTACCCCATTGGGCTCCCTGATGTTAGATTTAGGATAGGCAATTACCGCTATTGGGCTTCCTGATGTTACACTTGGGATAGGTAATTACCACCATTGGGCTTTCTGATGTTAGATTTAGGATAGGCAATTACCACCATTGGGCTTCCTGATGTTAGACTTAGGATAAGTAATTACCACCATTGGGCTTCCTGATGTTAGACTTAGGATAGGCAATTACCACCACTGGGCTTCCTGATGTTAGACTTCGGATGTGTAATTACCACCATTGGGCTTCCTGATGTTAGAGTTAGGATAGGTAATTACCACCATTGGGCTTCCTGATGTTAGACTTAGGATAGGTAATTCCCACCATCGGGATTCCAGATGTTAGAATTTGGATAGGTAATTACCATCTTTGGCTTCCTGGTGTCAGATTTAGGATAGGTAATTACCACCATTGGGCTTCCTGATGTTAGACTTAGGATAGGTAATTACCACCATTGGGCTTCCTGATGTTAGATTTAGGATGGGTAATTACCACCATTGGGCTTCCTGATGTTAGATGTGGGATAGCTAATTACCACCATTGGGCTTCCTGATGTTAGACTTAGGACAGGTAATTAAAACCACTTGGCTTCCTGATGTTAGACTTAGGATAGGTAATTACCACCATTGGGCTTCCTGATGTTAGATTTAGGATAGGCAATTACCACCATTTGGCTTCCTGATGTTAGACTTAGGATAAGTTATTACCACCATTGGGCTTCCTGATGTTAGATTTAGGATAGGCAATTACCACCATTAGGCTTCCTGATGTTAGACTTAGGATAGGTAATTACCGCCATTGGACATCCTGATGTTAGACTTAGGATGGGTAATTACCACCATTGGGCTTCCTGATGTTAGATTTAGGATAGGTAATTACCAACACTGGGCTTCCTGATGTTAGACTTAGGATAAGTAATTACCACCATTGGGCTTCCTGATGTTAGACTTAGGATAGGTAATTACCACCATTGGGCTTCCTGGTGTTAGACTTTGGATAGGTAATTACCAACTTTGGCTTCCTGGTGTTAGACTTAGGATAAGTAATTACCCCCATTGGGCTTCCTGATGTTAGACTTAGGATAGGTAATTACCACCATTGGTCTTCCTGATGTTAGACTTAGGATAGGTAATTACCACCAATTGGCTTCCTGATGTTAGACTTAGGATACTTAATTTCCACCATTGGGCTTCCTGATGTTAGATTTAGGATAGGTAATTACCACCATTGGGCTTCCTGATGTTAGACTTAGGATAAGTAATTACCCCCATTGGGCTTCCTGATGTTACATTTAGGATAGGTAATTACCAACATTGGGCTTCCTGATGTTAGACTTAGGATAGGTAATTACCACTACTGGGCTTCCTGATGTTACATTAAGGATAGGTAATTACCACCATTGGACTTCCTGATGTTAGACTTCGGATAGGTATTTACCACCAATGGGCTTCCTGATGTTAGACTTCGGATAGGTATTTACCACCAATGGGCTTCCTGATGTTAGACTTAGGATAGGTAATTACCAACATTGGGCTTCCTGATGTTAGATTTAGATTAGGTAATTACCACCATTGGGCTTCCTGATGTTACATTTAGGATAGGTAATTACCACCATTGGGCTTCCTGATGTGATGTTACACTTAGGATAAGTAATTACCGCCATTGGGCTTCCTGATGTTAGATTTAGGATAGGTAATTTCCACCATTGGGCTTCCTGATGTTAGACTTTGGGTAGGTAATTACCATCATTGGGCTTCCTGATGTTAGATTTAGGATAGGTAATTACTCCCATTGGGCTTCCTGATGTTAGACTCAGGATAGGTAATTAACACCTCTGGGCTTACTGATGTTAGACTTAAGGTAGGTAATTACCACCATTGGGCTTCCTGATGTTAGATTTAGGATAGGTAATTACCACCATTGGGCTTCCAGATGTTAGACTTAGGATAAGTAATTACCACCATTGGGCTTCCTGGTGTTAGATTTAGGATAGGTATTTACCACCAATGGGCTTCCTGATGTTAGACTTAGGAGAGGTAATTACCACCATTGGGCTTCCTGATGTTAGATTTAGGATAGGCAATTACCACCTTTGGCTTCCTGGTGTTAGATTTAGGATAGGGAATTACCACCATTGGGCTTCCTGATGTTAGACTTAGGATAGGTAATTACCACCATTGGGCTTCCTGATGTTAGACTTCGGATAGGTATTTACCACCAATGGGCTTCCTGATGTTAGACTTAGGATAGGTAATTTCCACCATTGGGCTTCCTGATGTTAGACTTAGGATAGGTAATTACCATCATTGGGCTTCCTGATGTTAGATTTAGGATAGGTAATTACTCCCATTGGGCTTCCTGATGTTAGACTTAGGATAGGTAATTACCACCATTGGGCTTCCTGATGTTAGACTTTGGATAGGTGATTACCACCTTTGGCTTCCTGGTGTTAGACTTAGGATAGGTAATTACCACCTTTGGCTTCCTGATGTTAGACTTATGATAGGTAATTACCACCATTGGGCTTCCAGATGTTAGACTTAGGATAGGTAATTACCACCATTGGGCTTCCTGATGTTAGACTTAGGGTAGGAAATTAACACCATTGGTCTTCCTGATGTTAGACTTAGGATAGGTAATTACCACCAATTGGCTTCCTGATGTTAGACTTAGGATAGGTAATTTCCACCATTGGGCTTCCTGATGTTAGATTTAGGATAGGTAATTACCACCATTGGGCTTCCTGATGTTAGACTTAGGATAAGTAATTACCCCCATTGGGCTTCCTGATGTTACATTTAGGATAGGTAATTACCAACATTGGGCTTCCTGATGTTAGACTTAGGATAGGTAATTACCACTACTGGGCTTCCTGATGTTACATTAAGGATAGGTAATTACCACCATTGGACTTCCTGATGTTAGACTTCGGATAGGTATTTACCACCAATGGGCTTCCTGATGTTAGACTTCGGATAGGTATTTACCACCAATGGGCTTCCTGATGTTAGACTTAGGATAGGTAATTACCAACATTGGGCTTCCTGATGTTAGATTTAGATTAGGTAATTACCACCATTGGGCTTCCTGATGTTACATTTAGGATAGGTAATTACCACCATTGGGCTTCCTGATGTGATGTTACACTTAGGATAAGTAATTACCGCCATTGGGCTTCCTGATGTTAGATTTAGGATAGGTAATTTCCACCATTGGGCTTCCTGATGTTAGACTTTGGGTAGGTAATTACCATCATTGGGCTTCCTGATGTTAGATTTAGGATAGGTAATTACTCCCATTGGGCTTCCTGATGTTAGACTCAGGATAGGTAATTAACACCACTGGGCTTACTGATGTTAGACTTAAGGTATGTAATTACCACCATTGGGCTTCCTGATGTTAGATTTAGGATAGGTAATTACCACCATTGGGCTTCCAGATGTTAGACTTAGGATAAGTAATTACCACCATTGGGCTTCCTGATGTTAGATTTAGGATAGGTATTTACCACCAATGGGCTTCCTGATGTTAGACTTAGGAGAGGTAATTACCACCATTGGGCTTCCTGATGTTAGATTTAGGATAGGCAATTACCACCTTTGGCTTCCTGGTGTTAGATTTAGGATAGGTAATTACCACCATTGGGCTTCCTGATGTTAGACTTAGGATATGTAATTACCACCATTGGGCTTCCTGATGTTGGACTTCGGATAGGTATTTACCACCAATGGGCTTCCTGATGTTAGACTTAGGATAGGTAATTACCACCATTGGGCTTCCTGATGTTAGACTTAGGATAGGTAATTACCATCATTGGGCTTCCTGATGTTAGATTTAGGATAGGTAATTACTCCCATTCGGCTTCCTGATGTTAGACTCAGGATAGGTAATTAACACCACTGGGCTTCCTGATGTTAGACTTAAGACAGGTAATTACCACCATTGGGCTTCCTGATGTTAGATTTAGGATAGGTAATTACCACCATTAGGGTTCCTGATGTTAGACTTAGGATAAGTAATTACCACCATTGGGCTTCCTGATGTTAGACTTAGGATAAGTAATTACCACCATTGGGCGTCCTGATGTTAGACTTAGGATAGGTAATTACCACCATTGGGCTTCCTGATGTTAGACTTAGGAGAGGTAATTACCACCATTGGGCTTCCTGATGTTAGATTTAGGATAGGTAATAGTCACCATTGGGCTTCCTGATGTTAGACTTCGGATAGATATTTACCACCATTGGGCTTCCTGATGTTAGACTTCGGATAGGTATTTACCACCAATGGGCGTCCTGATGTTTGACATAGGTTAGGTAATTTCCACCATTGGGCTTCCTGATGTTAGACTTAGGATATGAAATTACCACCATTGGGTTTCCTGATGTTAGATTTAGGATAAGTAATTACCACCATTGGGCTTCCTGATGTTAGACTTAGGATAAGTAATTACCACCAATGGGCTTCCTGATGTTAGACTTCGGATAGGTATTTACCACCAATGGGGTTCCTGATGTTAGACATAGGTTAGGAAATTTCCACCATCGGGCTTCCTGATGTTAGATTTAGGATAGGTAATTACCACCATTGGGCTGCCTGATGTTAGATTTAGGATAAGTAATTACCACCATTGGGCTTCCTGATGTTAGACTTCGGATAGATATTTACCACCATTGGGCTTCCTGATGTTAGACTTCGGATAGGTATTTACCACCAATGGGCGTCCTGATGTTAGACATAGGTTAGGTAATTTCCACCATTGGGCTTTCTGATGTTAGAGTTAGGATAGGAAATTACTACCATTGGGTTTCCTGATGTTAGATTTAGGATAAGTAATTACCACCATTGGGCTTCCTGATGTTAGACTTAGGATAAGTAATTACCACCAATGGGCTTCCTGATGTTAGACTTAGGATAGGTAATTACCACCATTGGGCTTCCTGATGTTAGACATAGGATAGGTAATTACCACCATTGGGCTTCCTGATGTTAGACTTCGGGTAGGTAATTACCACCAATGGGCTTCCTGATGTTAGACTTAGGATAGGTAATTACCACCATTGGGCTTCCTGATGTTAGACATAGGATAAGTAATTACCACCATTGGGCTTCCTGATGTTAGACTTAGGATAAGTAATTACCCCCATTGGGTTCCCTGATGTTAGATTTAGGATAGGCAATTACCGCCATTGGGCTTCCTGATGTTACACTTGGGATAGGTAATTACCAACATTGGGCTTCCTGATGTTAGATTTAGGATAGGCAATTACCACCATTGGGCTTCCTGATGTTAGACTTAGGATAAGTAATTACCACCACTGGGCTTCCTGATGTTAGACTTAGGATAGGCAATTACCACCACTGGGCTTCCAGATGTTAGACTTCGGATGGGTAATTACCACCATTGGGCTTCCTGATGTTAGAGTTAGGATAGGTAATTACCACCATTGGGCTTCCTGATGTTAGACTTAGGATAGGTAATTACCACCATCGGGATTCCAGATGTTAGAATTTGGATAGGTAATTACCATCTTTGGCTTCCTGGTGTCAGATTTAGGATAGGTAATTACCACCATTGGGCTTCCTGATGTTAGACTTAGGATAGGTAATTACCACCAATGGGCTTCCTGATGTTAGATTTAGGATGGGTAATTACCACCATTGGGCTTCCTGATGTTAGATGCGGGATAGCTAATTACCACCATTGGGCTTCCTGATGTTAGACTTAGGACAGGTAATTAAAACCACTTGGCTTCCTGATGTTAGACTTAGGATAGGTAATTACCACCATTGGGCTTCCTGATGTTAGATTTAGGATAGGCAATTACCACCATTTGGCTTCCTGATGTTAAACTTAGGATAAGTTATTACCACCATTGGGTTTCCTGATGTTAGATTTAGGATAGGCAATTACCACCATTAGGCTTCCTGATGTTAGACTTAGGATAGGTAATTACCGCCATTGGACATCCTGATGTTAGACTTAGGATGGGTAATTACCACCATTGGGCTTCCTGATGTTAGATTTAGGATAGGTAATTACCAACATTGGGCTTCCTGATGTTAGACTTAGGATAAGTAATTACCACCATTGGGCTTCCTGATGTTAGACTTAGGATAGGTAATTACCACCATTGGGCTTCCTGGTGTTAGACTTTGGAAAGGTAATTACCAACTTTGGCTTCCTGGTGTTAGACTTAGGATAAGTAATTACCCCCATTGGGCTTCCTGATGTTAGACTTAGGATAGGTAATTACCACCATTGGTCTTCCTGATGTTAGACTTAGGATAGGTAATTACCACCAATTGGCTTCCTGATGTTAGACTTAGGATACTTAATTTCCACCATTGGGCTTCCTGATGTTAGATTTAGGATAGGTAATTACCACCATTGGGCTTCCCGATGTTAGACTTAGGATAAGTAATTACCCCATTGGGCTTCCTGATGTTACATTTAGGATAGGTAATTACCAACATTGGGCTTCCTGATGTTAGACTTAGGATAGGTAATTACCACTACTGGGCTTCCTGATGTTACATTAAGGATAGGTAATTACCACCATTGGACTTCCTGATGTTAGACTTCGGATAGGTATTTACCACCAATGGGCTTCCTGATGTTAGACTTCGGATAGGTATTTACCACCAATGGGCTTCCTGATGTTAGACTTAGGATAGGTAATTACCAACATTGGGCTTCCTGATGTTAGATTTAGATTAGGTAATTACCACCATTGGGCTTCCTGATGTTACATTTAGGATAGGTAATTACCACCATTGGGCTTCCTGATGTGATGTTACACTTAGGATAAGTAATTACCGCCATTGGGCTTCCTGATGTTAGATTTAGGATAGGTAATTTCCACCATTGGGCTTCCTGATGTTAGACTTTGGGTAGGTAATTACTCCCATTGGGCTTCCTGATGTTAGACTCAGGATAGGTAATTAACACCACTGGGCTTACTGATGTTAGACTTAAGGTAGGTAATTACCACCATTGGACTTCCTGATGTTAGATTTAGGATAGGTAATTACCACCATTGGGCTTCCAGATGTTAGACTTAGGATAAGTAATTACCACCATTGGGCTTCCTGATGTTAGATTTAGGATAGGTATTTACCACCAATGGGCTTCCTGATGTTAGACTTAGGAGAGGTAATTACCACCATTGGGCTTCCTGATGTTAGATTTAGGATAGGCAATTACCACCTTTGGCTTCCTGGTGTTAGATCTAGGATAGGTAATTACCACCATAGGGCTTCCTGATGTTAGACTTAGGATAGGTAGTTACCACCATTGGGCTTCCTGATGTTAGACTTCGGATAGGTATTTACCACCAATGGGCTTCCTGATGTTAGACTTAGGATAGGTAATTACCACCATTGGGCTTCCTGATGTTAGACTTAGGATAGGTAATTACCATCATTGGGCTTCCTGATGTTAGATTTAGGATAGGTAATTACTCCCATTGGGCTTCCTGATGTTAGACTTAGGATAGGTAATTACCACCATTGGGCTTCCTGATGTTAGACTTTGGATAGGTGATTACCACCTTTGGCTTCCTGGTGTTAGACTTAGGATAGGTAATTACCACCTTTGGCTTCCTGATGTTAGACTTAGGATAGGTAATTACCACCATTGGGCTTCCAGATGTTAGACTTAGGATAGGTACTTACCACCATTGGGCTTCCTGATGTTAGACTTAGGGTAGGAAATTAACACCATTGGTCTTCCTGATGTTAGACTTAGGATAGGTAATTACCACCAATTGGCTGCCTGATGTTAGACTTAGGATAGGTAATTTCCACCATTGGGCTTCCTGATGTTAGATTTAGGATAGGTAATTACCACCATTGGGCTTCCTGATGTTAGACTTAGGATAAGTAATTACCCCCATTGGGCTTCCTGATGTTACATTTAGGATAGGTAATTACCAACATTGGGCTTCCTGATGTTAGACTTAGGATAGGTAATTACCACTACTGGGCTTCCTGATGTTACATTAAGGATAGGTAATTACCACCATTGGACTTCCTGATGTTAGACTTCGGATAGGTATTTACCACCAATGGGCTTCCTGATGTTAGACTTCGGATAGGTATTTACCACCAATGGGCTTCCTGATGTTAGACTTAGGATAGGTAATTACCAACATTGGGCTTCCTGATGTAAGATTTAGATTAGGTAATTACCACCATTGGGCTTCCTGATGTTACATTTAGGATAGGTAATTACCACCATTGGGCTTCCTGATGTGATGTAACACTTAGGATAAGTAATTACCGCCATAGGGCTTCCTGATGTTAGATTTAGGATAGGTAATTTCCACCATTGGGCTTCCTGATGTTACACTTTTGGTAGGTAATTACCATCATTGGGCTTCCTGATGTTAGATTTAGGATAGGTAATTACTCCCATTGGGCTTCCTGATGTTAGACTCAGGATAGGTAATTAACACCACTGGGCTTACTGATGTTAGACTTAAGGTAGGTAATTACCACCATTGGGCTTCCTGATGTTAGATTTAGGATAGGTAATTACCACCATTGGGCTTCCAGATGTTAGACTTAGGATAAGTAATTACCACCATTGGGCTTCCTGATGTTAGATTTAGGATAGGTATTTACCACCAATGGGCTTCCTGATGTTAGACTTAGGAGAGGTAATTACCACCATTGGGCTTCCTGATGTTAGATTTAGGATAGGCAATTACCACCTTTGGCTTCCTGGTGTTAGATTTAGGATAGGTAATTACCACCATTGGGCTTCCTGATGTTACACTTAGGATAGGTAATTACCACCATTGGGCTTCCTGATGTTAGACTTCGGATAGGTATTTACCACCAATGGGCTTCCTGATGTTAGACTTAGGATAGGTAATTACCACCATTGGGCTTCCTGATGTTAGACTTAGGATAGGTAATTACCATCATTGGGCTTCCTGATGTTAGATTTAGGATAGGTAATTACTCCCATTGGGCTTCCTGATGTTAGACTTAGGATAGGTAATTACCACCATTGGGCTTCCTGATGTTAGACTTTGGATAGGTGATTACCACCTTTGGCTTCCTGGTGTTAGACTTAGGATAGGTAATTACCACCTTTGGCTTCCTGATGTTAGACTTAGGATAGGTAATTACCACCATTGGGCTTCCAGATGTTAGACTTAGGATAGGTAATTACCACCATTGGGCTTCCTGATGTTAGACTTAGGGTAGGAAATTAACACCATTGGTCTTCCTGATGTTAGACTTAGGATAGGTAATTATCACCAATTGGCTTCCTGATGTTAGACTTAGGATAGGTAATTTCCACCATTGGGCTTCCTGATGTTAGATTTAGGATAGGTAATTACCACCATTGGGCTTCCTAATGTTAGTCTTAGGATAAGTAATTACCCCCATTGGGCTTCCTGATGTTACATTTAGGATAGGTAATTACCAACATTGGGCTTCCTGATGTTAGACTTAGGATAAGTAATTACCATCATTGGGCTTCCTGATGTTAGATTTAGGATAGGTAATTACTCCCATTGGGCTTCCTGATGTTAGATTTAGGATAAGTAATTACCATCATTGGGCTTCCTGATGTTAGATTTAGGATAGGTAATTACTCCCATTGGGCTTCCTGATGTTAGACTCAGTATAGGTAATTAACACCACTGGGCTTTCTGATGTTAGACTTAAGGTAGGTAATTACCACCATTGGGCTTCCTGATGTTAGATTTAGGATAGGTAATTACCACCATTGGGCTTCCAGATGTTAGACTTAGGATAAGTAATTACCACCATTGGGCTTCCTGATGTTAGATTTAGGATAGGTATTTACCACCAATGGGCTTCCTGATGTTCGACTTAGGAGAGGTAATTACCACCATTGGGCTTCCTGATGTTAGATTTAGGATAGGCAATTACCACCTTTGGCTTCCTGGTGTTAGATTTAGGATAGGTAATTACCACCATTGGGCTTCCTGATGTTAGACTTCGGATAGATATTTACCACCATTGGGCTTCCTGATGTTAGACTTCGGATAGGTATTTACCACCAATGGGCGTCCTGATGTTAGACATAGGTTAGGTAATTTCCACCATTGGGCTTCCTGATGTTAGAGTTAGGATAGGAAATTACCACCATTGGGTTTCCTGATGTTAGATTTAGGATAAGTAATTACCACCATTGGGCTTCCTGATGTTAGACTTAGGATAAGTAATTACCGCCAATGGGCTTCCTGATGTTAGACTTGGGATAGGTAATTACCACCATTGGACGTCCTGATGTTAGACATAGGATAGGTAATTACCACCATTGGGCTTCCTGATGTTAGACTTCGGATAGGTAATTACCACCAATGGGCTTCCTGATGTTAGACTTAGGATAGGTAATTACCACCATTGGGCTTCCTGATGTTAGACATAGGATAAGTAATTACCACCATTGGGCTTCCTGATGTTAGACTTAGGATAAGTAATTACCCCCATTGGGCTCCCTGATGTTAGATTTAGGATAGGCAATTACCGCCATTAAGCTTCCTGATGTTACACTTGGGATAGGTAATTACCACCATTGGGCTTCCTGATGTTAGATTTAGGATAGGCAATTACCACCATTGGGCTTCCTGATGTTAGACTTAGGATAAGTAATTACCACCATTGGGCTTCCTGATGTTAGACTTAGGATAGGCAATTACCACCACTGGGCTTCCTGATGTTAGACTTCGGATGGGTAATTACCACCATTGGGCTTCCTGATGTTAGAGTTAGGATAGGTAACTACCCCCATTGGGTTCCTGATGTTAGACTTAGGATAGGTAATTACCACCATCGGGATTCCTGATGTTAGAATTTGGATAGGTAATTACCATCTTTGGCTTCCTGGTGTCAGATTTAGGATAGGTAATTACCACCATTGGGTTTCCTGATGTTAGACTTAGGATAGGTAATTACCACCATTGGGCTTCCTGATGTTAGATTTAGGATGGGTAATTACCACCATTGGGCTTCCTGATGTTAGATGTGGGATAGCTAATTACCACCATTGGGCTTCCTGATGTTAGACTTAGGACAGGTAATTAAAACCACTTGGCTTCCTGATGTTAGACTTAGGATAGGTAATTACCACCATTGGGCTTCCTGATGTTAGATTTAGGATAGGCAATTACAACCATTTGGCTTCCTGATGTTAGACTTAGGATAAGTTATTACCACCATTGGGCTTCCTGATGTTAGATTTAGGATAGGCAATTACCACCATTAGGCTTCCTGATGTTAGACTTAGGATAGGTAATTACCGCCATTGGACATCCTGATGTTAGACTTAGGATGGGTAATTACCACCATTGGGCTTCCTGATGTTAGATTTAGGATAGGTAATTACAAACATTGGGCTTCCTGATGTTAGACTTAGGATAAGTAATTACCACCATTGGGCTTCCTGATGTTAGACTTAGGATAGGTAATTACCACCATTGGGCTTCCTGGTGTTAGACTTTGGATAGGTAATTACCAACTTTGGCTTCCTGGTGTTAGACTTAGGATAAGTAATTACCCCCATTGGGCTTCCTGATGTTAGACTTAGGATAGGTAATTACCACCATTGGTCTTCCTGATGTTAGACTTAGGATAGGTAATTACCACCAATTGGCTTCCTGATGTTAGACTTAGGATACGTAATTTCCACCATTGGGCTTCCTGATGTTAGATTTAGGACAGGTAATTACCACCATTGGGCTTCCTGATGTTAGACTTAGGAAAAGTAATTACCCCCATTGGGCTTCCTGATGTTACATTTAGGATAGGTAATTACCAACATTGGGCTTCCTGATGTTAGACTTAGGATAGGTAATTACCACTACTGGGCTTCCTGATGTTACATTAAGGATAGGTAATTACCACCATTGGACTTCCTGATGTTAGACTTCGGATAGGTATTTACCACCAATGGGCTTCCTGATGTTAGACTTCGGATAGGTATTTACCAGCAATGGGCTTCCTGATGTTAGACTTAGGATAGGTAATTACCAACATTGGGCTTCCTGATGTTAGATTTAGATTAGGTAATTACCACCATTGGACGTCCTGATGTTAGACATAGGATAGGTAATTACCACCATTGGGCTTCCTGATGTTAGACTTCCGATAGGTAATTACCACCAATGGGCTTCCTGATGTTAGACTTAGGATAGGTAATTACCACCATTGGGCTTCCTGATGTTAGACATAGGATAAGTAATTACCACCATTGGGCTTCCTGATGTTAGACTTAGGATAAGTAATTACCCCCATTGGGCTCCCTGATGTTAGATTTAGGATAGGCAATTACCGCCATTGGGCTTCCTGATGTTACACTTGGGATAGGTAATTACCACCATTGGGCTTCCTGATGTTAGACTTAGGATAGGCAATTACCACCACTGGGCTTCCTGATGTTAGACTTCGGATGGGTAATTACCACCATTGGGCTTCCTGATGTTAGAGTTAGGATAGGTAACTACCCCCATTGGGTTCCTGATGTTAGACTTAGGATAGGTAATTACCACCATCGGGATTCCTGATGTTAGAATTTGGATAGGTAATTACCATCTTTGGCTTCCTGGTGTCAGATTTAGGATAGGTAATTACCACCATTGGGCTTCCTGATGTTAGACTTAGGATAGGTAATTACCACCATTGGGCTTCCTGATGTTAGATTTAGGATGGGTAATTACCACCATTGGGCTTCCTGATGTTAGATGTGGGATAGCTAATTACCACCATTGGGCTTCCTGATGTTAGACTTAGGACAGGTAATTAAAACCACTTGGCTTCCTGATGTTAGACTTAGGATAGGTAATTACCACCATTGGGCTTCCTGATGTTAGATTTAGGATAGGCAATTACAACCATTTGGCTTCCTGATGTTAGACTTAGGATAAGTTATTACCACCATTGGGCTTCCTGATGTTAGATTTAGGATAGGCAATTACCACCATTAGGCTTCCTGATGTTAGACTTAGGATAGGTAATTACCGCCATTGGACATCCTGATGTTAGACTTAGGATGGGTAATTACCACCATTGGGCTTCCTGATGTTAGATTTAGGATAGGTAATTACCAACATTGGGCTTCCTGATGTTAGACTTAGGATAAGTAATTACCACCATTGGGCTTCCTGATGTTAGACTTAGGATAGGTAATTACCACCATTGGGCTTCCTGGTGTTAGACTTTGGATAGGTAATTACCAACTTTGGCTTCCTGGTGTTAGACTTAGGATAAGTAATTACCCCCATTGGGCTTCCTGATGTTAGACTTAGGATAGGTAATTACCACCATTGGTCTTCCTGATGTTAGACTTAGGATAGGTAATTACCACCAATTGGCTTCCTGATGTTAGACTTAGGATACGTAATTTCCACCATTGGGCTTCCTGATGTTAGATTTAGGACAGGTAATTACCACCATTGGGCTTCCTGATGTTAGACTTAGGAAAAGTAATTACCCCCATTGGGCTTCCTGATGTTACATTTAGGATAGGTAATTACCAACATTGGGCTTCCTGATGTTAGACTTAGGATAGGTAATTACCACTACTGGGCTTCCTGATGTTACATTAAGGATAGGTAATTACCACCATTGGACTTCCTGATGTTAGACTTCGGATAGGTATTTACCACCAATGGGCTTCCTGATGTTAGACTTCGGATAGGTATTTACCACCAATGGGCTTCCTGATGTTAGACTTAGGATAGGTAATTATCAACATTGGGCTTCCTGATGTTAGATTTAGATTAGGTAATTACCACCATTGGGCTTCCTGATGTTACATTTAGGATAGGTAATTACCACCATTGGGCTTCCTGATGTGATGCTACACTTAGGATAAGTAATTACCGCCATTGGGCTTCCTGATGTTAGATTTAGGATAGGTAATTTCCACCATTGGGCTTCCTGATGTTAGACTTTGGGTAGGTAATTACCATCATTGGGCTTCCTGATGTTAGATTTAGGATAGGTAATTACTCCCATTGGGCTTCCTGATGTTAGACTCAGGATAGGTAATTAACACCACTGGGCTTACTGATGTTAGACTTAAGGTAGGTAATTACCACCATTGGGCTTCCTGATGTTAGATTTAGGATAGGTAATTACCACCATTGGGCTTCCAGATGTTAGACTTAGGATAAGTAATTACCACCATTGGGCTTCCTGATGTTAGATTTAGGATAGGTATTTACCACCAATGGGCTTCCTGATGTTAGACTTAGGAGAGGTAATTACCACCATTGGGCTTCCTGATGTTAGATTTAGGATAGGCAATTACCACCTTTGGCTTCCTGGTGTTAGATTTAGGATAGGTAATTACCACCATTGGGGTTCCTGATGTTAGACTTAGTATAAGTAATTACCACCATTGGGCTTCCTGATGTTAGACTTAGGATAAGTAATTACCACCATTGGGCGTCCTGATGTTAGACTTAGGATAGGTAATTACCACCATTGGGCTTCCTGATGTTAGACTTAGGATAGGTAATTACCACCATTGGGCTTCCTGATGTTAGATTTAGGATAGGTAATTACCACCATCGGGCTTCCTGATGTTAGACTTCGGATAGATATTTACCTCCATTGGGCTTCCTGATGTTAGACTTCGGATAGGTATTTACCACCAATGGGCGTCCTGATGTTAGACATAGGTTAGGTAATTTCCACCATTGGGCTTCCTGATGTTAGACTTAGGATAGGAAATTACCACCATTGGGTTTCCTGATGTTAGATTTAGGATAAGTAATTACCACCATTGGGCTTCCTGATGTTAGACTTAGGATAAGTAATTACCACCAATGGGCTTCCTGGTGTTAGACTTCGGATAGGTATTTACCACCAATGGGCTTCCTGATGTTAGACATAGGTTAGGTAATTTCCACCATCGGGCTTCCTGATGTTAGATTTAGGATAGGTAATTACCACCATTGGGCTTCCTGATGTTAGATTTAGGATAAGTAATTACCTCCATTGGGCTTCCTGATGTTAGACTTCGGATAGGTATTTACCACCATTGGGCTTCCTGATGTTAGACTTCGGATAGGTATTTACCACCAATGGGCGTCCTGATGTTAGACATAGGTTAGGTAATTTCCACCATTGGGTTTCCTGATGTTAGACTTAGGATAGGAAATTACCACCATTGGGTTTCCTGATGTTAGATTTAAGATAAGTAATTACCACCATTGGGCTTCCTGATGTTAGACTTAGGATAAGTAATTACCACCAATGGGCTTCCTGATGTTAGACTTAGGATAGGTAATTACCACCATTGGGCTTCCTGATGTTAGACATAGGATAGTTAATTACCACCATTGGGCTTCCTGATGTTAGACTTCGGATAGGTAATTACCACCAAAGGGCTTCCTGATGTTAGACTTAGGATAGGTAATTACCACCATTGGGCTTCCTGATGTTAGACATAGGATAAGTAATTACCACCATTGGCCTTCCTGATGTTAGACTTAGGATAAGTAATTACCCCCATTGGGCTCCCTGATGTTAGATTTAGGATAGGCAATTACCGCCATTGGGCTTCCTGATGTTACACTTGGGATAGGTAATTACCACCATTGGGCTTCCTGATGTTAGATTTAGGATAGGCAATTACCACCATTGGGCTTCCTGATGTTAGACTTAGGATAAGGATTACCACCATTGGGCTTCCTGATGTTAGACTTAGGATAGGCAATTACCACCACTGGGCTTCCTGATGTTAGACTTCGGATAGGTAATTACCACCATTGGGCTTCCTGATGTTAGAGTTAGGATAGGTAATTACCACCATTGGGCTTCCTGATGTTAGACTTAGGATAGGTAATTACCACCATCGGGATTCCTGATGTTAGACTTTGGATAGGTAATTACCATCTTTGGCTTCCTGGTGTTAGATTTAGGATAGGTAATTACCACCATTGGGCTTCCTGATGTTAGACTTAGGATAGGTAATTACCACCATTGGCATTCCTGATGTCAGATTTAGGATGGGAAATAACCACCATTGGGCTTCCTGATGTTAGATGTGGGATAGGTAATTACCACCATTGGCTTCCTGATGTTAAACTTAGGACAGGTAATTACCACCACTTGGCTTCCTGATGTTAGACTTAGGATAGGTAATTACCACCATTGGGCATCCTGATGTTAGAGTTAGGATAGGTAATTACCACCATTAGGCTTCCTGATGTTAGATTTAGGATGGGTAATTACCACCATTGGCCTTCCTGATGTTAGATGTGGGATAGGTAATTACCACCATCGGGCTTCCTGATGTTAGACTTAGTATAGGTAATTACCACCACTTGGCTTCCTGATGTTAGACTTAGGATAGGTAATTACCACCATTAGGCTTCCTGATGTTAGATTTAGGATAGGTAATTACCACCACTGGGTTTCCTGATGTTAGATTTATAATAGGTAATTACCACCATTGGGCTTCCTGATGTTAGATTTAGGATAGGTAATTACCACCTTTGGCTCCCTGATGTTAGATTTAGGATAGGTAATTACCACCATTGGGCTTCCTGATGTTAGATTTAGGATAGGTAATTACCACCATTGGCCTTCCTGATGTTAGATTTAGGATGGGTAATTACCACCATTGGGCTTCCTGATGTTAGACTTTGGATAGGTAATTACCACCATTGGGCTTCCTGATGTTAGACTTAGGATAGGTAATTACCACCATTGGGCTTCCTGATGTTAGACTTAGGATAGGTAATTACCACCTTTGGCTTCCTGATGTTAGACTTAGGATAGGTAATTACCACCATTGGGCTTCCAGATGTTAGACTTAGGATAGGTAATTACCACCTTTGGCTTCCTGATGTTAGACTTAGGATAGGTAATTACCACCATTGGGCTTCCAGATGTTAGACTTAGGATAGGTAATTACCACCATTGGGCTTCCTGATGTTAGACTTAGGGTAGGTAATTACCACCATTGGGCTTCCTGATGTTAGACTTAGGATAAGTAATTACCCCCATTGGGCTCCCTGATGTTAGATTTGGGATAGGCAATTACCACCATTGGGCTTCCTGATGTTACACTTAGGATAGGTAATTACCACCATTGGGCTTCCTGATGTTAGATTTAGGATTGGCAATTACCACCATTGGGCTTCCTGATGTTAGACTTAGGATAAGTTATTACCACCATTGGGCTTCCTGATGTTAGATTTAGGATAGGCAATTACCACCATTAGGCTTCCTGATGTTAGACTTAGGATAGGTAATTACCACCATTGGGCATCCTGATGTTAGACTTAGGATGGGTAATTACCACAATTGGGCTTCCTGATGTTAGATTTAGGATAGGTAATTACCAACATTGGGCTTCCTGATGTTAGATTTAGGATAAGTAATTACCACCATTGGGCTTCCTGATGTTAGACTTAGGATAGGTAATTACCACCATTGGGCTTCCTGGTGTTAGACTTTGGATAGGAAATTACCACCTTTGGCTTCCTGGTGTTAGACTTAGGATAAGTAATTACCACCATTGGGCTTCCTGATGTTAGACTTAGGATAGGTAATTACCACCATTGGTCTTCCTGATGTTAGACTTAGGATAGGTAATTACCACCAATTGGCTTCCTGATGTTAGACTTCGGATAGGTATTTACCACCAATGGGCTTCCTGATGTTAGACTTAGGATAGGTAATTACCACCATTGGGCTTCCTGATGTTAGATTTAGGATAGGTAATTACCACCATTGAACTTCCTGATGTTACATTTAGGATAGGTAATTACCACCATTGGGCTTCCTGATGTGATGTTACACTTGGGATAAGTAATCACCACCATTGGGCTTCCTGATGTTAGATTTAGGATAGATAATTTCCACCATTGGGTTTCCTGATGTTAGACTTAGGGTAGGTAATTACCATCATTGGGCTTCCTGATGTTAGATTTAGGATACTTAATTACTCCCATTGGGCTTCCTGATGTTAGACTCAGGATAGGTAATTAACACCACTGGGCTTTCTGATGTTAGACTTAGGATAAGTAATTACCACCATTGGGCTTCCTGATGTTAGATTTAGGATAGGTATTTACCACAAATGGGCTTCGTGATGTTAGACTTAGGAGAGGTAATTACCACCATTGGGCTTCCTGATGTTACATTTAGGATAGGCAATTACCACCTTTGGCTTCCTGGTGTTAGATTTAGAATAGGTAATTACCACCATTGGGCTTCCTGATGTAAGACTTAGGATAGGTAATTACCACCATTGGGCTTCCTGATGTTAGACTTCGGATAGGTATTTACCACCAATGGGCTTCCTGATGTTAGACTTAGGATAGGTAATTACCACCATTGGGCTTCCTAATGTTAGACTTAGGATAAGTAATTACCATCATTGGGCTTCCTGATGTTTGATTTACGATAGGTAATTACTCCCATTGGGCTTCCTGATGTTAGACTCAGGATAGGTAATTAACACCACTGGGCTTTCTGATGTTAGACTTAGGGTAGGTAATTACCACCATTGGGCTTCCTGATGTTAGATTTAGGATAGGTAATTACCACCATTGGGCTTCCAGATGTTAGACTTAGGATAAGTAATTACCACCATTGGGCTTCCTGATGTTAGATTTAGAATAGGTATTTACCACCAATGGGCTTCCTGATGTTCGACTTAGGAGAGGTAATTACCACCATTGGGCATCCTGATGTTAGATTTAGGATAGGCAATTACCACCTTTGGCTTCCTGGTGTTAGATTTAGGATAGGTAATTACCACCATTGGGCTTCCTGATGTTAGACTTAGGATAGGTAATTACCACCATTGGGCTTCCTGATGTTAGACTTCGAATAGGTATTTACCACCAATGGGCTTCCTGATGTTAGACTTAGGATAGGTAATTACCACCATTGGGAATCCTGTTGTTAGACTTAGGATAGGTAATTACCATCATTGGGCTTCCTGATGTTAGATTTATGATAGGTAATTACTCCCATTGGGCTTCCTGATGTTAGACTCAGGATAGGTAATTAACACCACTGGGCTTCCTGATGTTAGACTTAGGACAGGTAATTACCACCATTGGGATTCCTGATGTTAGATTTAGGATAGGTAATTACCACCATTGGGCTTCCTGATGTTAGATTTAGGATAGGTAATTACCACCATTGGGCTTCCTGATGTTAGACTTAGGATAAGTAATTACCACCATTGGGCTTCCTGATGTTTGACTTAGGATAGGTAATTACCACCATTGGGCTTCCTGATGTTAGACTTAGGATAGGTAATTACCACCATTGGGCTTCCTGATGTTAGACTTCGGATAGGTATTTACCACCAATGGGCTTCCTGATGTTAGACATAGGTTAGGTAATTTCCACCATCGGGCTTCCTGATGTTAGATTTAGGATAGGTAATTACCACCATTGGGCTTCCTGATGTTAGATTTAGGATAAGTAATTACCACCATTGGGCTTCCTGATGTTAGACTTCGGATAGGTATTTACCACCATTGGGCTTCCTGATGTTAGACTTCGGATAGGTATTTACCACCAATGGGCTTCCTGATGTTAGACATAGGTTAGGTAATTTCCACCATTGGGCTTCCTGATGTTAGACTTAGGATAGGTAATTACCACCATTGGGTTTCCTGATGTTAGATTTAGGATAAGTAATTACCACCATTGGGCTTCCTGATGTTAGACTTAGGATAAGTAATTACCACCAATGGGCTTCCTGATGTTAGACTTAGGATAGGTAATTACCACCATTGGGCTTCCTGATGTTAGACATAGGATAGGTAATTACCACCATTGGGCTTCCTGATGTTAGACTTCGGATAGGTAATTACCACCAATGGGCTTCCTGATGTTAGACTTAGGATAGGTAATTAACACCATTGGGCTTCCTGATGTTAGACATAGGATAAGTAATTACCACCATTGGGCTTCCTGATGTTAGACTTAGGATAAGTAATTACCCCCATTGGGCTTCCTGATGTTAGACTTTGGATAGGTAATTACCACCATTGGGCTTCCTGATGTTAGACTTAGGATAGGTTATTACCACCATCGGGATTCCTGATGTTAGACTTTGGATAGGTAATTACCATCTTTGGCTTCCTGGTGGTAGATTTAGGATAGGTAATTACCACCATTGGGCTTCCTGATGTTAGACTTAGGATAGGTAATTACCACCATTGGGCCTCCTGATGTTAGATTTAGGATGGGTAATTACCACCATTGGGCTTCCTGATGTTAGATGTGGGATAGGTAATTACCACCATTGGGCTTCCTGATGTTAGACTTAGGATAGGTAATTACCACCCCTTGGCTTCCTGATGTTAGACTTCGGATAGGTAATTACCACCATTGGGCATCCTGATGTTAGACTTAGGATAGGTAATTACCAC
The DNA here is from genome assembly GCA_031216915.1 of Pictodentalium vernedei. Lineage (NCBI taxonomy): Eukaryota > Metazoa > Mollusca > Scaphopoda > Dentaliida > Dentaliidae > Pictodentalium > Pictodentalium vernedei. The sequence goes on along the minus strand of CM062295.1, from coordinate 12,009,979 downwards.
CATTAGGCTTCCTGATGTTAAATTTAGGATGGGTAATTACCACCATTGGCCTTCCTGATGTTAGATGTGGGATAGGTAATTACCACCATTGGGCTTCCTGATGTTAGAGTTAGGATAGGTAATTACCACCATTGGGCTTCCTGATGTTAGACTTAGGATAGGTTATTACCACCATCGGGATTCCTGATGTTAGACTTTGGATAGGTAATTACCATCTTTGGCTTCCTGGTGTTAGATTTAGGATAGGTAATTACCACCATTGGGCTTCCTGATGTTAGACTTAGGATAGGTAATTACCACCATTGGGCTTCCTGATGTTAGATTTAGGATGGGTAATTACCACCATTGGGCTTCCTGATGTTAGATGTGGGATAGGTAATTACCACCATTGGGCTTCCTGATGTTAGACTTAGGATAGGTAATTACCACCCCTTGGCTTCCTGATGTTAGACTTAGGATAGGTAATTACCACCATTGGGCATCCTGATGTTAGACTTAGGATAGGTAATTACCACCATTGGGCTTCCTGATGTTAGATTTAGGATAGGTAATTACCACCATTGGGCTTCCTGATGTTAGACTTAGGATAAGTAATTACCACCATTGGGCTTCCTGATGTTTGACTTAGGATAGGTAATTACCACCATTGGGCTTCCTGATGTTAGACTTAGGATAGGTAATTACCACCATTGGGCTTCCTGATGGTAGACTTCGGATAGGTATTTACCACCATTGGGCTTCCTGATGTTAGACTTCGGATAGGTATTTACCACCAATGGGCTTCCTGATTTTAGACATAGGTTAGGTAATTTCCACCATTGGGCTTCCTGATGTTAGACTTAGGATAGGTAATTACCACCATTGGGCTTCCTGATGTTAGATTTAGGATGGGTAATTACCACCATTGGGCTTCCTGATGTTAGATGTGGGATAGGTAATTACCACCATTGGGCTTCCTGATGTTAGACTTAGGATAGGTAATTACCACCCCTTGGCTTCCTGATGTTAGACTTAGGATAGGTAATTACCACCATTGGGCATCCTGATGTTAGACTTAGGAAAGGTAATTACCACCATTAGGCTTCCTGATGTTAGATTTAGGATGGGTAATTACCACCATTGGCCTTCCTGATGTTAGATGTGGGATAGGTAATTATCACCATTGGGCTTCCTGATGTTAGAGTTAGGATAGGTAATTACCACCATTGGGCTTCCTGATGTTAGACTTAGGATAGGTTATTACCACCATCGGGATTCCTGATGTTAGACTTTGGATAGGTAATTACCATCTTTGGCTTCCTGGTGTTAGATTTAGGATAGGTAATTACCACCATTGGGCTTCCTGATGTTAGACTTAGGATAGGTAATTACCACCATTGGGCTTCATGATGTTAGATTTAGGATGGGTATTTACCACCATTGGGCTTCCTGATGTTAGATGTGCGATAGGTAATTACCACCGTTGGGCTTCCTGATCTTAGACTTCGGATAGGTATTTACCACCATTGGGCTCCCTGATGTTAGACTTCGGATAGGTATTTACCACCAATGGGCTTCCTGATTTTAGACATAGGTTAGGTAATTTCCACCATTGGGCTTCCTGATGTTAGACTTAGGATAGGTAATTACCACCATTGGGCTTCCTGATGTTAGATTTAGGATAGGTAATTACCACCATTGGGCTTCCTGATGTTAGACTTAGGATAAGTAATTACCACCATTGGGCTTCCTGATGTTTGACTTAGGATAGGTAATTACCACCATTGGGCTTCCTGATGTTAGACTTAGGATAAGTAATTACCACCATTGGGCTTCCTGATGTTAGATTTAGAATAGGTATTTACCACCAATGGGCTTCCTGATGTTCGACTTAGGAGAGGTAATTACCACCATTGGGCATCCTGATGTTAGATTTAGGATAGGCAATTACCACCTTTGGCTTCCTGGTGTTAGATTTAGGATAGGTAATTACCACCATTGGGCTTCCTGATGTTAGACTTAGGATAGGTAATTACCACCATTGGGCTTCCTGATGTTAGACTTCGGATAGGTATTTACCACCAATGGGCTTCCTGATGTTAGACTTAGGATAGGTAATTACCACCATTGGGAATCCTGATGTTAGACTTAGGATAGGTAATTACCATCATTGGGCTTCCTGATGTTAGATTTATGATAGGTAATTACTCCCATTGGGCTTCCTGATGTTAGACTCAGGATAGGTAATTAACACCACTGGGCTTCCTGATGTTAGACTTAGGACAGGTAATTACCACCATTGGGCTTCCTGATGTTAGATTTAGGATAGGTAATTACCACCATTGGGCTTCCTGATGTTAGATTTAGGATAGGTAATTACCACCATTGGGCTTCCTGATGTTAGACTTAGGATAAGTAATTACCACCATTGGGCTTCCTGATGTTTGACTTAGGATAGGTAATTACCACCATTGGGCTTCCTGATGTTAGACTTAGGATAGGTAATTACCACCATTGGGCTTCCTGATGTTAGACTTCGGATAGGTATTTACCACCAATGGGCTTCCTGATGTTAGACATAGGTTAGGTAATTTCCACCATCGGGCTTCCTGATGTTAGATTTAGGATAGGTAATTACCACCATTGGGCTTCCTGATGTTAGATTTAGGATAAGTAATTACCACCATTGGGCTTCCTGATGTTAGACTTCGGATAGGTATTTACCACCATTGGGCTTCCTGATGTTAGACTTCGGATAGGTATTTACCACCAATGGGCTTCCTGATGTTAGACATAGGTTAGGTAATTTCCACCATTGGGCTTCCTGATGTTAGACTTAGGATAGGTAATTACCACCATTGGGTTTCCTGATGTTAGATTTAGGATAAGTAATTACCACCATTGGGCTTCCTGATGTTAGACTTAGGATAAGTAATTACCACCAATGGGCTTCCTGATGTTAGACTTAGGATAGGTAATTACCACCATTGGGCTTCCTGATGTTAGACATAGGATAGGTAATTACCACCATTGGGCTTCCTGATGTTAGACTTCGATTAGGTAATTACCACCAATGGGCTTCCTGATGTTAGACTTAGGATAGGTAATTAACACCATTGGGCTTCCTGATGTTAGACATAGGATAAGTAATTACCACCATTGGGCTTCCTGATGTTAGACTTAGGATAAGTAATTACCCCCATTGGGCTTCCTGATGTTAGACTTTGGATAGGTAATTACCACCATTGGGCTTCCTGATGTTAGACTTAGGATAGGTTATTACCACCATCGGGATTCCTGATGTTAGACTTTGGATAGGTAATTACCATCTTTGGCTTCCTGGTGGTAGATTTAGGATAGGTAATTACCACCATTGGGCTTCCTGATGTTAGACTTAGGATAGGTAATTACCACCATTGGGCTTCCTGATGTTAGATTTAGGATGGGTAATTACCACCATTGGGCTTCCTGATGTTAGATGTGGGATAGGTAATTACCACCATTGGGCTTCCTGATGTTAGACTTAGGATAGGTAATTACCACCCCTTGGCTTCCTGATGTTAGACTTAGGATAGGTAATTACCACCATTGGGCATCCTGATGTTAGACTTAGGATAGGTAATTACCACCATTAGGCTTCCTGATGTTAGATTTAGGATGGGTAATTACCACCATTGGCCTTCCTGATGTTAGATGTGGGATAGGTAATTACCACCATTGGGCTTCCTGATGTTTGAGTTAGGATAGGTAATTACCACCATTGGGCTTCCTGATGTTAGACTTAGGATAGGTTATTACCACCATCGGGATTCCTGATGTTAGACTTTGGATAGGTAATTACCATCTTTGGCTTCCTGGTGTTAGATTTAGGATAGGTAATTACCACCATTGGGCTTCCTGATGTTAGACTTAGGATAGGTAATTACCACCATTGGGCTTCCTGATGTTAGATTTAGGATGGGTAATTACCACCATTGGGCTTCCTGATGTTAGATGTGGGATAGGTAATTGCCACCATTGGGCTTCCTGATGTTAGACTTAGGATAGGTAATTACCACCCCTTGGCTTCCTGATGTTAGACTTAGGATAGGTAATTACCACCATTGGGCATCCTGATGTTAGACTTAGGATAGGTAATTACCACCATTAGGCTTCCTGATGTTAGATTTAGGATGGGTAATTACCACCATTGGCCTTCCTGATGTTAGATGTGGGATAGGTAATTACCACCATTGGGCTTCCTGATGTTAGACTTAGGATAGGTAATTACCACCACTTGGCTTCCTGATGTTAGACTTAGGATAGGTAATTACCACCATTGGGCATCCTGATGTTAGACTTAGGATAGGTAATTACCACCATTAGGCTTCCTGATGTTAGATTTAGGATAGGTAATTACCACCATTGGGTTTCCTGATGTTAGATTTAGGATAGGTAATTACCACCATTGGGCTTCCTGATGTTAGATTTAGGATAGGTAGTTACCACCTTTGGCTCCCTGATGTTAGATTTAGGATAGGTAATTACCACCATTGGGCTTCCTGATGTTAGATTTAGGATAGGTAATTACCACCATTGGCCTTCCTGATGTTGGATTTAGGATGGGCAATTACCACCATTGGGCTTCCTGATGTTAGACTTTGGATAGGTAATTACCACCATTGGGCTTCCTCATGTTAGACTTAGGATAGGTAATTACCACCATTGGGCTTCCTGATGTTAGACTTAGGATAGGTAATTACCAACACTTGGCTTCCTGATGTTAGATTTAGGATAGGTTATTACCACCATTGGGCTTCCTGATGTTAGATTTAGGATAGGTAATTACCACCATTGGGCTTCCTGATGTTAGACTTAGGATAGGTAATTACCACCATTGGGCTTCCTGATGTTAGACTTTGGATAGGTGATTACCACCTTTGGCTTCCTGGTGTTAGACTTAGGATAGGTAATTACCACCTTTGGCTTCCTGATGTTAGACTTAGGATAGGTAATTACCACCATTGGGCTTCCAGATGTTAGACTTAGGATAGGTAATTACCACCATTGGGCTTCCTGATGTTAGACTTAGGGTAGGTAATTACCACCATTGGGCTTCCTGATGTTAGACTTAGGATAAGTGATTACCCCCATTGGGCCCCCTGATGTTAGATTTGGGATAGGCAATTACCACCATTGGGCTTCCTGATGTTACACTTAGGATAGGTAATTACCACCACTGGGCTTCCTGATGTTAGATTTAGGATTGGCAATTACCACCATTGGGCTTCCTGATGTTAGACTTAGGATAAGTTATTACCACCATTGGGCTTCCTGATGTTAGATTTAGGATAGGCAATTACCACCATTAGGCTTCCTGATGTTTGACTTAGGATAGGTAATTACCACCATTGGGCATCCTGATGTTAGACTTAGGATGGGTAATTACCACCATTGGGCTTCCTGATGTTCGATTTAGGATAGGTAATTACCAACATTGGGCTTCCTGATGTTAGACATAGGATAAGTAATTACCACCATTGGGCTTCCTGATGTTAGACTTAGGATAGGTAATTACCACCATTGGGCTTCCTGGTGTTAGACTTTGGATAGGTAATTACCATCTTTGGCTTCCTGGTGTTAGACTTAGGATAAGTAATTACCACCATCGGGCTTCCTGATGTTAGACTTAGGATAGGTAATTACCACCATTGGTCTTCCTGATGTTAGACTTAGGATAGGTAATTACCTCCAATTGGCTTCCTGATGTTAGACTTAGGATAGGTAATTTCCCCCATTGGGCTTCCTGATGTTAGATTTACGATAGGTAATTACCACCATTGTGCTTCCTGATGTTAGACTTAGGATAAGTAATTACCCCCATTGGGCTTCCTGATGTTACATTTAGGATAGGTAATTACAAACATTGGGCTTCCTGATGTTAGACTTAGGATAGGTAATTACCACTACTGGGCTTCCTGATGTTACATTAAGGATAGGTAATTATCACCATTGGACTTCGTGATGTTAGACTTCGGATAGGTATTTACCACCAATGTGCTTCCTGATGTTAGACTTCGGATAGGTATTTACCACCAATGGGCTTCCTGATGTGAGACTTAGGATAGGTAATTACCACCATTGGGCTTCCTGATGTTACATTTAGGATAGGTAATTGCCACCATTGGGCTTCCTGATGAGATTTTACACTTAGGATAAGTAATTACGACCATTGGGCTTCCTGATGTTAGATTTAGTATAGTTAATTTCCACCATTGGGCTTCCTGATGTTAGACTTAGGGTAGGTAATTACCATCATTGGGCTTCCTGATGTTAGATTTAGGATACTTAATTACTCCCATTGGGCTACCTGGTGTTAGACTCAGGATAGGTAATTAACACCACTGGGCTTTCTAATGTTAGACTTAGGGTAGGTAATTACCACCATTGGGCTTCCTGATGTTAGATTTAGGATAGGTAATGACCACCATTGGGCTTCCAGATGTTAGACTTAGGATAAGTAATTACCACCATTGGGCTTCCAGATGTTAGATTTAGGATAGGTATTTACCACCAATGGGCTTCCTGATGTTAGACTTAGGAGAGGTAATTACCACCATTGGGCTTCCTGATGTTAGATTTAGGATAGGTAATTACCATCTTTGGCTTCCAGGTGTTAGATTAAGGATAGGTAATTACCACCATTGGGCTTCCTGATGTTAGACTTAGGATATGTAATTACCACCATTGGGCTTCCTGATGTTAGACTTCGGATAGGTATTTACCACCAATGGGCTTCCTGATGTTAGACTTAGTATAGGTAATTACCACCATTGGGCTTCCTGATGTTAGACTTAGGATAGGTAATTACCATCATTGGGCTTCCTGATGTTAGATTTAGGATAGGTAATTACTCCCATTGGGCTTCCTGATGTTAGACGCAGGATAGGTAATTAACACCACTGGGCTTCCTGATGTTAGACTTAGGACTGGTAATTACCACCATTGGGCTTCCTGATGTTAGATTTAGGATAGGTAATTACCACCATTGGGCTTCCTGATGTTAGACTTAGGATAAGTAATTACCACCATTGGGCTTCCTGATGTTAGACTTAGGTTAGGTAATTACCACCATTGGGGTTCCTGATGTTAGACTTAGGATAGGTAATTACCACCATTGGGCTTCCTGATGTTAGACTTAGGATAGGTAATTACCACCATTGGGCTTCCTGATGTTAGACTTCGGATAGGTATTTACCACCAATGGGCTTCCTGATGTTAGACATAGGTTAGGTAATTTCCACCATCGGGCTTCCTGATGTTAGATTTAGGATAGGTAATTACCACCATTGGGCTTCCTGATGTTAGATTTAGGATAAGTAATTACCACCATTGGGCTTCCTGATGTTAAACTTCGGATAGGTATTTACCACCATTGGGCTTCCTGATGTTAGACTTCGGATAGGTATTTACCACCAATGGGCTTCCTGATGTTAGACATAGGTTAGGTAATTTCCACCATTGGGCTTCCTGATGTTAGACTTAGGATAGGTAATTACCACCATTGGGCTTCCTGATGTTAGACTTAGGATAAGTAATAACCACCAATGGGCTTCCTGATGTTAGGCTTAGGATAGGTAATTACCACCATTGGGCTTCCTGATGTTAGACATAGGATAGGTAATTACCACCATTGGGCTTCCTGATGTTAGACTTCGGATAGGTAATTACCTCCAATGGGCTTCCTGATGTTAGACTTAGGATAGGTAATTTCCACCATTGGGCTTCCTGATGTTAGGCATAGGATAAGTAATTACCACCATTGGGCTTCCTGATGTTAGACTTAGGATAAGTAATTACCCCCATTGGGCTCCCTGATGTTAGATTTAGGATAGGCAATTACCGCCATTGGGCTTCCTGATGTTACACTTGGGATAGGTATTTACCACCATTGGGATTCCTGATGTTAGATTTAGGATAGGCAATTACCACCATTGGGCTTCCTGATGTTAGACTTAGGATAAGTAATTACCACCATTGGGCTTCTTGATGTTAGACTTAGGATAGGTAATTACCACCACTAGGCTTCCTGATGTTAGACTTAGGATAGGTAATTACCACCACTGGGCTTCCTGATGTTAGACTTCGGATAGGTATTTACCACCAATGGGCTTCCTGATGTTAGACATATGTTAGGTAATTTCCACCATTGGGCTTCCTGATGTTAGATTTAGGATAGGTAAATACCACCATTGGGCTTCCTGATGTTAGATTTAGGATAAGTAATTACCACCACTGGGCTTCCTGATGTTAGACTTCGGATAGGTATTTACCACCATTGGGCTTCCTGATGTTAGACTTCGGATAGGTATTTACCACCAATGGGCTTCCTGATGTTAGACATAGGTTAGGTAATTTCCACCATTGGGCTTCCTGATGTTAGATTTAGGATAAGTAATTACCACCATTGGGCTTCCTGATGTTAGACTTAGGATAAGTAATTACCACCATTGGGCTTCCTGATGTTAGACTTAGGATAGGTAATTACCACCACTGGGCTTCCTGATGTTAGACTTCGGATAGGTAATTACCACCATTGGGCTTCCTGATGTTAGAGTTAGGATAGGTAATTACCACCATTGGGCTTCCGCATGTTAGACATAGGATAAGTAATTACCACCATTGGGCTTCCTGATGTTATATTTAGGATAGGCAATTACAACCATTGGGCTTCCTGATGTTACACTTAGGATAGGTAATTACCACCATTGGGCTTCCTGATGTTAGACTTAGGGTATGTAATTACCCCCATTGGGCTTCCAGATGTTAGACTTAGGGTAGGTAATTACCACCACTGGGCTTCCTGATGTTAGATTTAGGATAGGTAATTACCACCATTGGGCTTCCTGATGTTAGACTTAGGATAAGTAATTACCACCATTGGGCTTCCTCATGTTAGACTTAGGATAAGTAATTACCCCCATTGGGCTCCCTGATGTTGGATTTAGGATAGGCAATTACCACCATTGGGCTTCCTGATGTTACACTTAGGATAGGTAATTACCACCATTGGGCTTCCTGATGTTAGATTTAGGATAGGCAATTACCACCATTGGGCTTCCTGATGTTAGACTTAGGATAAGTTATTACCACCATTGGGCTTCCTGATGTTAGATTTAGGATAGGCAATTACCACCATTAGGCTTCCTGATGTTATACTTAGGATAGGTAATTACCACCAATGGGCTTTCTGATGTTAGACTTAGGATAGGTAATTAACACCATTGGGCTTCCTGATGTTACATTTAGGATATGTAATTACCACCATTGGGCTCCCTGATGTAAGATTTAGGATAGGCAATTACCACCATTGGGCTTCCTGATGTTACACTTAGGACAGGTAATTACCACCATTGGGCTTCCTGATGTTAGACTTAGGATAGGTAATTACCACCATTAGTCTCCCTGATGTTAGACTTAGGATAGGTATTTACCACCATTGGGCTTCCTGATGTTAGACATAGGATAGGTAATTACCACCATTGGGCTTCCTGATGTTAGACTTAGGATAGGTAATTACCACCATTGGGCTTCCTGATGTTAGACTTAGGATAGGTAATTTCCACCACTAGGCTTCCTGATGTTAGATCTGGGATAGGTAAATACCACATTTGGCTTCCTGGTGTTAGATTTAGAATAGGAAATTACCACCACTGGGCTTCCTGATGTTAGACTTCGGATAGGTATTTACCACCATTGGGCTTCCTGATGTTAGACTTCGGATAGGTATTTACCACCAATGGGCTTCCTGATGTTAGACATAGGTTAGGTAATTTCCACCATTGGGCTTCCTGATGTTAGACTTAGGATAGGCAATTACCACCATTGGGCTTCCTGATGTTAGATTTAGGATAAGTAATTACCACCATTGGGCTTCCTGATGTTAGACTTAGGATAAGTAATTACCACCATTGGGCTTCCTGATGTTAGACTTAGGATAGGTAATTACCACCACTGGGCTTCCTGATGTTAGACTTCGGATAGGTAATTACCACCATTGGGCTTCCTGATGTTAGAGTTAGGATAGGTAATTACCACCATTGGGCTTCCGCATGTTAGACATAGGATAAGTAATTACCACCATTGGGCTTCCTGATGTTATATTTAGGATAGGCAATTACCACCATTGGGCTTCCTGATGTTACACTTAGGATAGGTAATTACCACCATTGGGCTTCCTGATGTTAGACTTAGTGTAGGTAATTACCCCCATTGGGCTTCCAGATGTTAGACTTAGGGTAGGTAATTACCACCACTGGGCTTCCTGATGTTAGATTTAGGATAGGTAATTACCACCATTGGGCTTCCTGATGTTAGACTTAGGATAGGTATTTACCACCATTGGGCTTCCTGATGTTAGACTTAGGATAGGTAATTACCACCATTGGGATTCCTGATGTTAGACTTAGGATAGGTAATTACCACCATTGGGCTTCCTGATGTTAGACTTTGGATCGGTGATTACCATCTTTGGCTTCCTGGTGTTAGACTTAGGATAGGTAATTACCACCTTTGGCTTCCTGATGTTAGACTTAGGATAGGTAATTACCACCATTGGGCTTAAAGATGTTAGACTTAGGATAGGTAATTACCACCATTGGGCTTCCTGATGTTAGACTTAGGGTAGGTAATTACCACCATTGGGCTTCCTGATGTTAGACTTAGGATAAGTATTTACCCCCATTGGGCTCCCTGATGTTAGATTTGGGATAGGCAATTACCACCATTGGGCTTCCTGATGTTACACTTAGGATAGGTAATTACCACCATTGGGCTTCCTGATGTTAGATTTAGGATTGGCAATTACCACCATTGGGCTTCCTGATGTTAGCCTTAGGATAAGTTATTACCACCATTGGGCTTCCTGATGTTAGATTTAGGATAGGCAATTACCACCATTAGGCTTCCTGATGTTAGACTTAGGATAGGTAATTACCACCATTGGGCATCCTGATGTTAGACTTAGGATGGGTAATTACCACCATTGGGCTTCCTGATGTTAGATTTAGGATAGGTAATTACCAACATTGGGCTTCCTGATGTTAGACTTAGGATAAGTAATTACCACCATTGGGCGTCCTGATGTTTGACTTAGGATAGGTAATTACCACCATTGGGCTTCCTGGTGTTAGACTTTGGATAGGTAATTACCATCTTTGGCTTCCTGGTGTTAGACTTAGGATAAGTAATTACCACCATTGGGCTTCCTGATGTTAGACTTAGGATAGGTAATTACCACCATTGGTCTTCCTGATGTTAGACTTAGGATAGGTAATTACCACCAATTGGCTTCCTGATGTTAGACTTAGGATAGGTAATTTACACCATTGGGCTTCCTGATGTTAGTTTTAGGTTAGGTAATTACCACCATTGGGCTTCCTGATGTTAGACTTAGGATAAGTAATTACCACCATTGGGCTTCCTGATGTTAGACTTACGATAGGAAATTACCCCCATTGGGCTCCCTGATGTTAGATTTAGGATAGGCAATTACCGCCATTGGGCTTCCTGATGTTAGTTTTAGGTTAGGTAATTACCACCATTGGGCTTCCTGATGTTAGACATAGGATAAGTAATTACCACCATTGGGCTTCCTGATGTTAGACTTAGGATAAGTAATTACCCCCATTGGGCTCCCTGATGTTAGATTTAGGATAGGCAATTACCGCCATTGGGCTTCCTGATGTTACACTTGGGATAGGTATTTACCACCATTGGGATTCCTGATGTTAGATTTAGGATAGGCAATTACCACCATTGGGCTTCCTGATGTTAGACTTAGGATAAGTAATTACCACCATTGGGCTTCTTGATGTTAGACTTAGGATAGGTAATTACCACCACTAGGCTTCCTGATGTTAGACTTAGGATAGGTAATTACCACCACTGGGCTTCCTGATGTTAGACTTCGGATAGGTATTTACCACCAATGGGCTTCCTGATGTTAGACATATGTTAGGTAATTTCCACCATTGGGCTTCCTGATGTTAGATTTAGGATAGGTAATTACCAACATTGGGCTTCCTGATGTTAGATTCAGGATAAGTAATTACCACCACTGGGCTTCCTGATGTTAGACTTCGGATAGGTATTTACCACCGTTGGGCTTCCTGATGTTAGACTTCGGATAGGTATTTACCACCAATGGGCTTCCTGATGTTAGACATAGGTTAGGTAATTTCCACCATTGGGCTTCCTGATGTTAGACTTAGGATAGGCAATTACCACCATTGGGCTTCCTGATGTTAGATTTAGGATAAGTAATTACCACCATTGGGCTTCCTGATGTTAGACTTAGGATAAGTAATTACCACCATTGGGCTTCCTGATGTTAGACTTAGGATAGGTAATTACCACCACTGGGCTTCCTGATGTTAGACTTCGGATAGGTAATTACCACCATTGGGCTTCCTGATGTTAGAGTTAGGATAGGTAATTACCACCATTGGGCTTCCTCATGTTAGACATAGGATAAGTAATTACCACCATTGGGCTTCCTGATGTTATATTTAGGATAGGCAATTACCACCATTGGGCTTCCTGATGTTACACTTAGGATAGGTTATTACCACCATTGGGCTTCCTGATGTTAGACTTAGGGTAGGTAATTACCCCCATTGGGCTTCCAGATGTTAGACTTAGGGTAGGTAATTACCACCACTGGGCTTCCTGATGTTAGATTTAGGATAGGTAATTACCACCATTGGGCTTCCTGATGTTAGACTTAGGATAAGTAATTACCACCATTGGGCTTCCTCATGTTAGACTTAGGATAAGTAATTACCCCCATTGGGCTCCCTGATGTTGGATTTAGGATAGGCAATTACCACCATTGGGCTTCCTGATGTTACACTTAGGATAGGTAATTACCACCATTGGGCTTCCTGATGTTAGATTTAGGATAGGCAATTACCACCATTGGGCTTCCTGATGTTAGACTTAGGATAAGTTATTACCACCATTGGGCTTCCTGATGTTAGATTTAGGATAGGCAATTACCACCATTAGGCTTCCTGATGTTATACTTAGGATAGGTAATTACCACCAATGGGCTTTCTGATGTTAGACTTAGGATAGGTAATTAACACCATTGGCCTTCCTGATGTTACATTTAGGATATGTAATTACCACCATTGGGCTCCCTGATGTTAGATTTAGGATAGGCAATTACCACCATTGGGCTTCCTGATGTTACACTTAGGACAGGTAATTACCACCATTGGGCTTCCTGATGTTAGACTTAGGATAGGTAATTACCACCATTAGTCTCCCTGATGTTAGACTTAGGATAGGTATTTACCACCATTGGGCTTCCTGATGTTAGACATAGGATAGGTAATTACCACCATTGGGCTTCCTGATGTTAGACTTAGGATAGGTAATTACCACCATTGGGCTTCCTGATGTTAGACTTAGGATAGGTAATTTCCACCACTAGGCTTCCTGATGTTAGATGTGGGATAGGTAATTACCACCTTTGGCTTCCTGGTGTTAGATTTAGGATAGGAAATTACCACCACTTGGCTTCCAGATGTTACACTTAGGACAGGTAATTACCACCATTGGGCTTCCTGATGTTAGACTTAGGATAGGTAATTACCACCATTAGTCTCCCTGATGTTAGACTTAGGATAGGTATTTACCACCATTGGACTTCCTGATGTTAGACTTAGGATACGTAATTACCACCACTTGGCTTCCTGATGTTAGACTTAGGATAGGTAATTACCACCAATGGGATTCCTGATGTTAGACTTAGGATAGGTAATTACCACCATTGGGCTTCCTGATGTTAGACTTTGGATCGGTGATTACCATCTTTGGCTTCCTGATGTTAGACTTAGGATAGGTAATTACCACCTTTGGCTTCCTGATGTTAGACTTAGGATAGGTAATTACCACCATTGGGCTTAAAGATGTTAGACTTAGGATAGGTAATTACCACCATTGGGCTTCCTGATGTTAGACTTAGGGTAGGTAATTACCACCATTGGGCTTCATGATGTTAGACTTAGGATAAGTATTTACCCCCATTGGGCTCCCTGATGTTAGATTTGGGATAGGCAATTACCACCATTGGGCTTCCTGATGTTACACTTAGGATAGGTAATTACCACCATTGGGCTTCCTGATGTCAGATTTAGGATTGGCAATTACCACCAATGGGCTTCCTGATGTTAGCCTTAGGATAAGTTATTACCACCATTGGGCTTCCTGATGTTAGATTTAGGATAGGCAATTACCACCATTAGGCTTCCTGATGTTAGACTTAGGATAGGTAATTACCACCATTGGGCATCCTGATGTTAGACTTAGGATGGGTAATTACCACCATTGGGCTTCCTGATGTTAGATTTAGGATAGGTAATTACCAACATTGGGCTTCCTGATGTTAGACTTAGGATAAGTAATTACCACCATTGGGCTTCCTGATGTTAGACTTAGGATAGGTAATTACCACCATTGGGCTTCCTGGTGTTAGACTTTGGATGGGTAATTACCATCTTTGGCTTCCTGGTGTTAGACTTAGGATAAGTAATTACCACCATTGGGCTTCCTGATGTTAGACTTAGGATAGGTAATTACCACCATTGGTCTTCCTGATGTTAGACTTAGGATAGGTAATTACCACCAATTGGCTTCCTGATGTTAGACTTAGGATAGGTAATTTACACCATTGGGCTTCCTGATGTTAGTTTTAGGTTAGGTAATTACCACCATTGGGCTTCCTGATGTTAGACTTAGGATAAGTAATTACCCCCATTGGGCTTCCTGATGTTACATTTAGAATAGGTAATTACCAACATTGGGCTTCCTGATGTTAGACTTAGGATAGGTAATTACCACTACTGGGCTTCCTGATGTTACATTAAGGATAGGTAATTACCACCATTGGACTTCCTGATGTTAGACTTCGGATAGGTATTTACCACCAATGGGCTTCCTGATGTTAGACTTCGGATAGGTATTTACCACCAATGGGCTTCTTGATGTGAGACTTGGGATAGGTAATTACCACCATTGGACTTCCTGATGTTACATTTAGGATAGGTAATAACCACCATTGGGCTTCGTGATGTTACATTTAGGATAGGTAATTGCCACCATTGGGCTTCCTGATGAGATGTTACACTTAGGATAAGTAATTACCACCATTGGGCTTCCTGATGTTAGATTTAGTATAGTTAATTTCCACCATTGGGCTTCCTGATGTTAGACTTAGGGTAGGTAATTACCATCATTGGGCTTCCTGATGTTAGATTTAGGATACTTAATTACTCCCATTGGGCTTCCTGGTGTTAGACTCAGGATAGGTAATTAACACCACTGGCCTTTCTAATGTTAGATTTAGGATAGGTAATTACCACCATTGGGCTTCCAGATGTTAGACTTAGGATAAGTAATTACCACCATTGGGCTTCCTGATGTTAGATTTAGGATAGGTATTTACCACCAATGGGCTTCCTGATGTTAGACGTAGGAGAGGTAATTACCACCATTGGGCTTCCTGATGTTAGATTTAGGATAGGCAATTACCACCTTTGGCTTCCTGGTGTTAGATTTAGGATAGGTAATTACCACCATTGGGCTTCCTGATGTTAGACTTGGGATATGTAATTACCACCATTGGGCTTCCTGATGTTAGACTTCGGATAGGTATTTACCACCAATGGGCTTCCTGATGTTAGACTTAGTATAGGTAATTACCACCATTGGGCTTCCTGATGTTAGACTTAGGATAGGTAATTACCATCATTGGGCTTCCTGATGTTAGATTTAGGATTGGTAATTACTCCCATTGGGCTTCCTGATGTTAGACGCAGGATAGGTAATTAACACCACTGGGCTTCCTGATGTTAGACTTAGGACAGGTAATTACCACCATTGGGCTTCCTGATGTTAGATTCAGGATAGGTAATTACCACCATTGGGCTTCCTGATGTTAGATTTAGGATAGGTAATTACCACCATTGGGCTTCCTGATGTTAGACTTAGGATAAGTAATTACCACCATTGGGCTTCCTGATGTTAGACTTAGGATAGGTAATTACCGCCATTGGGCTTCCTGATGTTAGACTTAGGATAGGTAATTACCACCATTGGGCTTCCTGATGTTAGATTTAGGATAGGTAATTACCACAATTGGGCTACCTGATGTTAGACTTCGGATAGGTATTTACCACCAATGGGCTTCATGATGTTAGACATAGGTTAGGTAATTTCCACCATCGGGCTTCCTGATGTTAGATTTAGGATAGGTAATTACCACCATTGGGCTTCCTGATGTTAGATTTAGGATAAGTAATTACCACCATTGGGCTTCCTGATGTTAGACTTCGGATAGGTATTTACCACCATTGGGCTTCCTGATGTTAGACTTCGGATAGGTATTTACCACCAATGAGCTTCCTGATGTTAGACATAGGTTAGGTAATTTCCACCATTGGGCTTCCTGATGTTAGACTTAGGATAGGTAATTACCACCATTGGGCTTCCTGATGTTAGATTTAGGATAAGAAATTACCACCATTGGGCTTCCTGATGTTAGACTTAGGATAAGTAATTACCACCAATGGGCTTCCTGATGTTAGACTTAGGATAGGTAATTACCACCATTGGGCTTCCTGATGTTAGACATAGGATAGGTAATTACCACCATTGGGCTTCCTGATGTTAGACTTCGGATAGGTAATTACCACTAATGGGCTTCCTGATGTTAGACTTAGGATAGGTAATTACCACCATTGGGCTTCCTGATGTTAGAGTTAGGATAGGTAATTACCACCATTGGGCTTCCTCATGTTAGACATAGGATAAGTAATTACCACCATTGGGCTTCCTGGTGTTATATTTAGGATAGGCAATTACCACCATTGGGCTTCCTGATGTTACACTTAGGATAGGTAATTACCACCATTGGGCTTCCTGATGTTAGACTTAGGGTAGGTAATTATCCCCATTGGGCTTCCAGATGTTAGACTTAGGGTAGGTAATTACCACCTTTGGGCTTCCTGATGTTAGGTTTAGGATAGGTAATTACCACCATTGGGCTTCCTGATGTTACATTTAGGATAGGTAATTGCCACCATTGGGCTTCCTGATGAGATGTTACACTTAGGATAAGTAATTACCACCATTCGGCTTCCTGATGTTAGATTTAGTATAGTTAATTTCCACCATTGGGCTTCCTGATGTTAGACTTAGGGTAGGTAATTACCATCATTGGGCTTCCTGATGTTAGATTTAGGATACTTAATTACTCCCATTGGGCTTCCTGGTGTTAGACTCAGGATAGGTAATTAACACCACTGGGCTTTCTAATGTTAGACTTAGGGTAGGTAATTACCACCATTGGGCTTCCTGATGTTAGATTTAGGATAGGTAATTACCACCATTGGGCTTCCAGATGTTAGACTTAGGATAAGTAATTACCACCATTGGGCTTCCTGATGTTACATTTAGGATAGGTATTTACCACCAATGGGCTTCCTGATGTTAGACTTAGGAGAGGTAATTACCACCATTGGGCTTCCTGATGTTAGATTTAGGATAGGCAATTACCACCTTTGGCTTTCTGGTGTTAGATTTAGGATAGGTAATTACCACCATTGGGCTTCCTGATGTTAGACTTGGGATATGTAATTACCACCATTGGGCTTCCTGATGTTAGACTTCGGATAGGTATTTACCACCAATGGGCTTCCTGATGTTAGACTTAGTATAGGTAATTACCACCATTGGGCTTCCTGATGTTAGACTTAGGATAGGTAATTACCATCATTGGGCTTCCTGATGTTAGATTTAGGATAGGTAATTACTCCCATTTGGCTTCCTGATGTTAGACGCAGGATAGGTAATTATCACCACGGGGCTTCCTGATGTTAGACTTAGGACAGGTAATTACCACCATTGGGCTTCCTGATGTTAGATTTAGGATAGGTAATTACCACCATTGGGCTTCCTGATGTTAGACTTAGGATAAGTAATTACCACCATTGGGCTTCCTGATGTTAGACATAGGATAGGTAATTACCTCTATTGGGCTTCCTGATGTTAGACTTAGGATAGGTAATTACCACCATTGGGCTTCCTGATGTTAGATTTAGGATAGGTAATTACCACCATTGGGCTTCCTGATGTTAGACTTCGGATAGGTATTTACCACCAATGGGCTTCCTGATGTTAGACATAGGTTAGGTAATTTCCACCATCGGGCTTCCTGATGTTAGATTTAGGATAGGTAATTACCACCATTAGGCTTCCTGATGTTAGATTTAGGATAAGTAATTACCACCGTTGGGCTTCCTGATGTTAGAATTCGGATAGGTATTTACCACCATTGGGCTTCCTGATATTAGACTTCGGATAGGTATTTACCACCAATGGGCTTCCTGATGTTAGACATAGGTTAGGTAATTTCCACCATTGGGCTTCCTGATGTTAGACTTAGGATAGGTAATTACCACCATTGGGCTTCCTGATATTAGATTTAGGATAAGTAATTACCACCATTGGGCTTCCTGATGTTAGACTTAGGATAAGTAATTACCACCAATGGGCTTCCTGATGTTAGACTTAGGATAGGTAATTACCACCATTGGGCTTCCTGATGTTAGACATAGGATAGGTAATTACCACCATTGGGCTTCCTGATGTTAGACTTCGGATAGGTAATTACTACCAATGGGCTTCCTGATGTTAGACTTAGGATAGGTAATTACCACCATTGGGCTTCCTGATGTTAGAGTTAGGATAGGTAATTACCACCATTGGGCTTCCTCATGTTAGACATAGGATAAGTAATTACCACCATTGGGCTTCCTGATGTTATATTTAGGATAGGTAATTACCACCATTGGGCTTCCTGATGTTAGTCTTAGGATAGGAAATTACCATCATTGGGCTTCCTGATGTTAGACTTAGGGTAGATAATTACCACCATTGGGCTTCCTGATGTTAGATTTAGGATTGGTAATTACCACCATTGGGCTTCCTGATGTTAGATTTAGGATAGGTAATTACCACCATTGGGCTTCCTGATGTTAGATTTAGGATAGGTAATTACCACCATTGGCCTTCCTGATGTTAGACTTAGGATAGGTAATTACCCCCATTGGGCTCCCTGATGTTGGATTTAGGATAGGCAATTACCACCATTGGGCTTCCTGATGTTACACTTAGGATAGGTAATTACCACCATTGGGCTTCCTGATGTTAGATTTAGGATAGGCAATTACCACCATTGGGCTTCCTGATGTTAGACTTAGGATAAGTTATTACCACCATTGGGCTTCCTGATGTTAGATTTAGGATAGGCAATTACCACCATTAGGCTTCCTGATGTTAGACTTAGGATAGGTAATTACCACCAATGGGCTTTCTGGTGTTAGACTTAGGATAGGTAATTAACACCATTGGGCTTCCTGATGTTACATTTAGGATATGTAATTACCACCATTGGGCTCCCTGATGTTAGATTTAGGATAGGCAATTACCACCATTGGGCTTCCTGATGTTACACTTAGGACAGGTAATTACCACCATTGGGCTTCCTGATGTTAGACTTAGGATAGGTAATTACCACCATTAGTCTCTCTGATGTTAGACTTAGGATAGGTATTTACCACCATTGGGCTTCCTGATGTTAGATTTAGGATAGGTAATTACCACCATTGGGCTTCCTGATGTTAGATTTAGGATGGGTAATTAACACCATTGGGCTTCCTGATGTTAGATTTAGGATAGGTAATTACCACCACTGGGCTTCCTGATGTTAGACATAGGATAAGTAATTACCACCATTCGGCTTCCTGATGTTAGGTTTAGGATAGGTAATTACCACCATTGGGCTTCCTGATGTTAGACTTAGGATAAGTAATTACCCCCAATGGGCTTCCTGATGTTACATTTAGGATAGGTAATTACCAACATTGGGCTTCCTGATGTTGGACTTAGGATAGGTAATTACCACTACTGCGCTTCCTGATGTTACATTAAGGATATGTAATTACCACCATTGGACTTCCTGAAGTTAGACTTCGGATAGGTATTTACCACCAATGGGCTTCCTGATGTTAGACTTCAGATAGGTATTTACCACCAATGGGCTTCCTGATGTTAAACTTAGGATAGGTAATTACCACCATTGGGCTTCCTGATGTTAGGTTTAGGATAGGTAATTACCACCATTGGGCTTCCTGATGTTACATTTAGGATAGGTAATTACCACCATTGGGCTTCCTGATGTGATGTTACACTTAGGATAAGTAATTACCACCATTGGGCTTCCTGATGTTAGATTTTGGATAGGTAATTTCCACCATTGGGCTTCCTGATGTTAGACTTAGGGTAGGTAATTACCATCATTGGGCTTCCTGATGTTAGATTTAGGATAGGTAATTACCACCATTGGGCTTCCAAATGTTAGCCTTAGGATAAGTAATTACCACCATTGGGCTTCCTGATGTTAGATTTAGGATAGGTATTTACCACCAATGGGCTTCCTGATGTTAGACTTAGGAGAGGTAATTACCACCATTGGGCTTCCTGATGCTAGATTTAGGATAGGCAATTACCACCTTTGGCTTCCTGGTCTTAGATTTAGGATAGGTAATTACCACCATTGGGCTTCCTGATGTTAGACTTAGGATAGGTAATTACCACCATTGGGCTTCCTGATGTTAGACTTTGGATAGGTATTTACCACCAATGGGCTTCCTGATGTTAGACTTTGGATAGGTAATTACCACCATTGGGCTTCCTGATGTAAGACTTAGGATAGGTAATTACCAACATTGGGCTTCCTGATGTTAGATTTAGGATAGGTAGTTACTCCCATTGGGCTTCCTGATGTTAGACTCAGGATAGGTAATTAACACCACTCGGCTTCCTGATGTTAGACTTAGGACAGGTAATTACCACCATTGGGCTTCCTGATGTTAGTCTTAGGATAGGAAATTACCATCATTGGGCTTCCTGATGTTAGACTTAGGGTAGATAATTACCACCATTGGGCTTCCTGATGTTAGATTTAGGATTGGTAATTACCACCATTGGGCTTCCTGATGTTAGATTTAGGATAGGTAATTACCACCATTGGGCTTCCTGATGTTAGATTTAGGATAGGTAATTACCACCATTGGCCTTCCTGATGTTAGACTTAGGATAGGTAATTACCACCATTGGGCTTCCTGATGTTAGATTTTGGATAGGTAATTACCACCTTTGGCTTCCTGGTGTTAGACTTAGGATAGGTAATTACCACCTTTGGCTTCCTGATGTTAGACTTAGGATAGGTAATTACCACCATTAGGCTTCCTGATGTTAGATTTAGGATAGGTAATTACCACCATTGGGCTTCCTGATGTTAGATTTAGGATGGGTAATTAACACCATTGGGCTTCCTGATGTTAGATTTAGGATAGGTAATTACCACCACTGGGCTTCCTGATGTTAGACATAGGATAAGTAATTACCACCATTCGGCTTCCTGATGTCAGATTTAGGATAGGTAATTACCACCATTGGGCTTCCTGATGTTAGACTTAGGATAAGTAATTACCCCCATTGGGCTTCCTGATGTTACATTTAGGATAGGTAATTACCAACATTGGGCTTCCTGATGTTGGACTTAGGATAGGTAATTACCCCTACTGGGCTTCCATATGTTACATTAAGGATAGGTAATTACCACCATTGGACTTCCTGAAGTTAGACTTCGGATAGGTATTTACCACCAATGGGCTTCCTGATGTTAGACTTCGGATAGGTATTTACCACCAATGGGCTTCCTGATGTTAAACTTAGGATAGGTAATTACCACCATTGGGCTTCCTGATGTTAGGTTTAGGATAGGTAATTACCACCATTGGGTTTCCTGATGTTACATTTAGGATAGGTAATTACCACCATTGGGCTTCCTGATGTGATGTTACACTTAGGATAAGTAATTACCACCATTGGGCTTCCTGATGTTAGATTTTGGATAGGTAATTTCCACCATTGGGTTTCCTGATGTTAGACTTAGGGTAGGTAATTACCATCATTGGGCTTCCTGATGTTAGATTTAGGATAGGTAATTACCACCATTGGGCTTCCAAATGTTAGACTTAGGATAAGTAATTACCACCATTGGGCTTTCTGATGTTATATTTAGGATAGGTATTTACCACCAATGGGCTTCCTGATGTTAGACTTAGGAGAGGTAATTACCACCATAGGGCTTCCTGATGTTAGATTTAGTATAGGCAATTACCACCTTTGGCTTCCTGGTCTTAGATTTAGGATAGGTAATTACCACCATTGGGCTTCCTGATGTTAGACTTAGGATAGGTAATTACCACCATTGGGCTTCCTGATGTTAGACTTTGGATAGGTATTTACCACCAATGGGCTTCCTGATGTTAGACTTAGGATAGGTAATTACCACCATTGGGCTTCCTGATGTAAGGCTTAGGATAGGTAATTACCATCATTGGGCTTCCTGATGTTAGATTTAGGATAGGTAATTACTCCCATTGGGCTACCTGATGTTAGACTCAGGATAGGTAATTAACACCACTGGGCTTCCTGATGTAAGACTTCGGATAGGTATTTACCACCAATGGGCTTCCTGATGTTAGACATAGGTTAGGTAATTTCCACCATTGGGCTTCCTGATGTTAGACTTAGGATAGGTAATTACCACCATTGGGCTTCCTGATGTTAGATTTAGGATAAGTAATTACCACTATTGGTCTTCCTGATGTTAGACTTAGGATAAGTAATTACCACCAATGGGCTTCCTGATGTTAGACTTAGGATAGGTAATTACCACCATTGGGCTTCCTGATGTTAGACATAGGATAGGTAATTACCACCATTGGGCTTCCTGATGTTAGACTTCGGATAGCTAATTACCACCAATGGGCTTCCTGATGTTAGACTTAGGATAGGTAATTACCACCATTGGGCTTCCTGATGTTAGACATAGGATAAGTAATTACCACCATTGGGCTTCCTGATGTTAGACTTAGGATAAGTAATTACCCCCATTGGGCTCCCTGATGTTAGATTTAGGATAGGCAATTACCGCCATTGGGCTTCCTGATGTTACACTTAGGATAGGTAATTACCACCATTGGGTTTCCTGTTGTTAGATTTAGGATAGGCAATTACCACCATTGGGCTTCCTGATGTTAGACTTAGGATAAGTAATTACCACCATTGGGCTTCCTGATGTTAGACTTAGGATAGTTAATTACCACCACTGGGCTTCCTGATGTTAGACTTCGGATAGGTAATTACCACCATTGGGCTTCCTGATGCTAGAGTTAGGATAGGTAATTACCACCATTGGGCTTCCATATGTTAGACATAGGATGAGTAATTACCACCATTGGGCTTCATGATGTTATATTTGGGATAGGCAATTACCACCATTGGGCTTCCTGATGTTACACTTAGGATAGGTAATTACCACCATTGGGCTTCCTGATGTTAGACTTAGGGTAGGTAATTACCACCATTGGGCTTCCTGATGTTAGACTTAGGGTAGGTAATTACCACCACTGGGCTTCCTGATGTTAGATTTAGGACAGGTAATTACCACCATTGGGCTTCCTGATGTTAGACTTAGGATAAGTAATTACCACCATTGGGCTTCCTGATGCTAGACTTGGGATAAGTAATTACCCCCTTTGGGCTCCCTGATGTTAGATTTAGGGTAGGCAATTACCACCATTCGGCTTCCTGATGTTACACTTAGGTTAGGTAATTACCACCATTGGGCTTCCTGAAGTTAGATTTAGGATAGGCAATTACCACCATTGGGCTTCCTGATGTTAGACTTAGGATAAGTTTTTACCACCATTGGGCTTCCTGATGTTAGATTTAGGATAGGCAATTACCACCATTAGGCTTCCTGATGTTAGACTTAGGATAGGTAATTACCACCAATGGGCTTTCTGGTGTTAGACTTAGGATAGGTAATAAACACCATTGGGCTTCCTGATGTTACATTTAGGATATGTAATTACCACCATCGGGTTCCCTGATGCTAGATTTAGGATAGGCAATTACCACCATTGGGCTTCCTGATGTTACACTTAGGATAGGTAATTAACACCATTGGTCTTCCTGATGTTAGATTTAGGATAGGCAATTACAACCATTGGGCTTCCTGATGTTAGACTTAGGATAAGTTATTACCACCATTGGGCTTCCTGATGTTAGATTTAGGATAGGCAATTACTACCATTAGGCTTCCTGATGTTAGACTTAGGATAGGTAATTTCCACCAATGGGCTTTCTGATGTTAGACTTAGGATAGGTAATTAACCCCATTGGTCTTCCTGATGTTACATTTAGGATAGGTAATTATCACCATTGGGCTTCCTGATGTGATGTTACACTTAGGATAAGTAATTACCACCATTGGGCTTCCTGATGTTAGATTTTGGATAGGTAATTTCCACCATTGGGCTTCCTGATGTTAGACTTAGGGCAGGTAATTACCATCATTGGGCTTCCTGATGTTAGATTTAGGATAGGTAATTACCACCATTGGGCTTCCAGATGTTAGACTTAGGATAAGTAATTACCACCATTGGGCTTCCTGATGTTAGATATAGGATAGGTATTTACCACCAATGGTCTTCCTGATGCTAGACTTAGGAGAGGTAATTACCACCATTGGGCTTCCTGATGTTAGATTTAGGATAGGCATTTACCACCTTTGGCTTCCTGGTCTTAGATTTAGGATAGGTAATTACCACCATTGGGCTTCCTGATGTTAGACTTAGGATAGGTAATTACCACCATTGGGCTTCCTGATGTTAGACTTCGGATAGGTATTTACCACCAATGGGCTTCCTGATGTTAGACTTAGGATAGGTAATTACCACCATTGGGCTTCCTGATGTAAGACTTAGGATAGGTAATTACCATCAATGGGCTTCCTGATGTTAGATTTAGGATAGGTAATTACTCCCATTGGGCTTCCTGATGTTAGACTCAGGATAGGTAATTAACACCACTGAGCTTCCTGATGTTAGACTTAGGACAGGTAATTACCACCATTGGGCTTCCTGATGTCAGATTTAGGATAGGTAATTACCACCATTGGGCTTCCTGATGTTAAACTTAGGATAGGTAATTACCACCATTCGGCTTCCTGATGTTAGACTTCGGATAGGTATTTACCACCAATGGGCTTCCTGATGTTAGACATAGGTTAGGTAATTTCCTCCATTGGGCTTCCTGATGTTAGATTTAGGATAGGTAATTACCACCATTGTGCTTCCTGATGTTAGATTTAGGATAAGTAATTACCACCATTGGGCTTCCTGATGTTAGACTTCGGATAGGTATTTACCACCATTGGGCTTCCTGATGTTAGACTTCGGATAGGTATTTACCACCAATGGGCTTCCTGATGTTAGACATAGGTTAGGTAATTTCCATCATTGGGCTTCCTGATGTTAGACTTAGGATAGGTAATTACCACCATTGGGCTTCCTGATGTTTGATTTAGGATAAGTAATTACCACTATTGGTCTTCCTGATGTTAGACTTAGGATAAGTAATTACCTCCAATGGGCTTCCTGGTGTTAGACTTAGGATAGGTAATTACCACCATTGGGCTTCCTGATGTTTGACATAGGATAGGTAATTACCACCATTGGGCTTCCTGATGTTAGACTTCGGATAGGTAATTACCACCAATGGGCTTCCTGATGTTAGACTTAGGATAGGTAATTACCGCCATTGGGCTTCCTGATGTTAGACATAGGATAAGTAATTACCACAATTGGGCTTCCTGATGTTAGACTTAGGATAAGTAATTACCCCCATTGGGCTCCCTGATGTTAGATTTAGGATAGGCAATTACCGCCATTGGGCTTCCTGATGTTACACTTAGGATAGGCAATTACCACCATTGGGCTTCCTGATGTTAGATTTAGGATAGGCAATTACCACCATTGGGCTTCCTGATGTTAGACTTAGGATAAGTAATTACCACCATTGGCCTTCCTGATGTTAGACTTAGGATAGTTAATTACCACCACTGGGCTTCCTGATGTTAAACTTCGGATAGGTGATTACCACCATTGCGCTTCCTGATGCTAGAGTTAGGATAGGTAATTACCACCATTGGGCTTCCTGATGTTAGACATAGGATGAGTAATTACCACCATTGGGCTTCCTGATGTTATATTTAGGATAGGCAATTCCCACCATTGGGCTTCCTGATGTTACACTTAGCATAGGTAATTACCACCATTGGGCTTCCTGATGTTAGACTTAGGGTAGGTAATTACCACCATTGGGCTTCCTGATGTTAGACTTAGGGTAGGTAATTACCACCACTGGGCTTCCTGATGTTAGATTTAGGACAGGTAATTACCACCATTGGGCTTCCTGATGTTAGACTTAGGATAAGTAATTCCCACCATTGGGCTTCCTGATGTTAGACTTAGGATAAGTAATTACCCCCATTGGGCTCCCTGATGTTAGATTTAGGGTAGGCAATTACCACCATTGGGCTTCCTGATGTTACACTTAGGTTAGGTAATTACCACCATTGGGCTTCCTGATGTTAGATTTAGGATAGGCAATTACCACCATTGGGCTTCCTGATGTTAGACTTAGGATAAGTTTTTACCACCATTGGGCTTCCTGATGTTAGATTTAGGATAGGCAATTACCACCATTAGGCTTCCTGATGTTAGACTAAGGATAGGTAATTACCACCAATGGGCTTTCTGGTGTTAGACTTAGGATAGGTAATTAACACCATTGGGCTTCCTGATGTTACATTTAGGATATGTAATTACCACCATTGGGCTCCCTGATGCTAGATTTAGGATAGGCAATTACCACCATTGGGCTTCCTGATGTTACACTTAGGATAGGTAATTACCACCATTGGTCTTCCTGATGTTAGATTTAGGATAGGCAATTACCACCATTGGGCTTCCTGATGTTAGACTTAGGATAAGTTATTACCACGATTGGGCTTCCTGATGCTAGATTTAGGATAGGCAATTACCACCATTAGGCTTCCTGATGTTAGACTTAGGATAGGTAATTACCACCAATGGGCTTTCTGATGTTAGACTTAGGATAGTTAATTAACACCATTGGGCTTCCTGATGTTACATTTAAGATATGTAATTACCACCATTGGGCTTCCCGATGTTAGACTTAGGATAGGAAATTACCCCCATTGGGCTTCCTGATGTTAGACTTAGGATAGGGAATTACCACCATCGGGCTTCCTGATGTTAGACTTTGGATAGGTAATTACCCCCTTTGGCTTCCTGGTGTTAGACTTAGGATAGGTAATTACCACCTTTGGCTTCCTGATGTTAGACTTAGGATAGGAATTACCACCATTGGGCTTCCTGATGTTAGATTTAGGGTAGGTAATTACCACCATTGGGCTTCCTGATGTTAGACTTAGGATAGGTAATTACCATCATCGGGCTTCCTGATGTTATATTTAGGATAAATAATTACCACCATTGGGCTTCCTGATGTTAGACTTCGGATAGGTATTTACCACCAATGGGCTTCCTGATGTTAGACATAGGTTAGGTAATTTCCATCATTGGGCTTCCTGATGTTAGACTTAGGATAGGTAATTACCACCATTGGGCTTCCTGATGTTTGATTTAGGATAAGTAATTACCACTATTGGTCTTCCTGATGTTAGACTTAGGATAAGTAATTACCTCCAATGGGCTTCCTGGTGTTAGACTTAGGATAGGTAATTACCACCATTGGGCTTCCTGATGTTTGACATAGGATAGGTAATTACCACCATTGGGCTTCCTGATGTTAGACTTCGGATAGGTAATTACCACCAATGGGCTTCCTGATGTTAGACTTAGGATAGGTAATTACCGCCATTGGGCTTCCTGATGTTAGACATAGGATAAGTAATTACCACCATTGGGCTTCCTGATGTTAGACTTAGGATAAGTAATTACCCCCATTGGGCTCCCTGATGTTAGATTTAGGATAGGCAATTACCGCCATTGGGCTTCCTGATGTTACACTTAGGATAGGCAATTACCACCATTGGGCTTCCTGATGTTAGATTTAGGATAGGCAATTACCACCATTGGGCTTCCTGATGTTAGACTTAGGATAAGTAATTACCACCATTCGCCTTCCTGATGTTAGACTTAGGATAGTTAATTACCACCACTGGGCTTCCTGATGTTAGACTTCGGATAGGTGATTACCACCATTGCGCTTCCTGATGCTAGAGTTAGGATAGGTAATTACCACCATTGGGCTTCCTGATGTTAGACATAGGATGAGTAATTACCACCATTGGGCTTCCTGATGTTATATTTAGGATAGGCAATTACCACCATTGGGCTTCCTGATGTTACACTTAGGATAGGTAATTACCACCATTGGGCTTCCTGATGTTAGACTTAGGGTAGGTAATTACCACCATTGGGCTTCCTAGATGTTAGACTTAGGGTAGGTAATTACCACCACTGGGCTTCCTGATGTTAGATTTAGGACAGGTAATTACCACCATTGGGCTTCCTGATGTTAGACTTAGGATAAGTAATTCCCACCATTGGGCTTCCTGATGTTAGACTTAGGATAAGTAATTACCCCCATTGGGCTCCCTGATGTTAGATTTAGGGTAGGCAATTACCACCATTGGGCTTCCTGATGTTACACTTAGGTTAGGTAATTACCACCATTGGGCTTCCTGATGTTAGATTTAGGATAGGCAATTACCACCATTGGGCTTCCTGATGTTAGACTTAGGATAAGTTTTTACCACCATTGGGCTTCCTGATGTTAGATTTAGGATAGGCAATTACCACCATTAGGCTTCCTGATGTTAGACTTAGGATAGGTAATTACCACCAATGGGCTTTCTGGTGTTAGACTTAGGATAGGTAATTAACACCATTGGGCTTCCTGATGTTACATTTAGGATATGTAATTACCACCATTGGGCTCCCTGATGCTAGATTTAGGATAGGCAATTACCACCATTGGGCTTCCTGATGTTACACTTAGGATAGGTAATTACCACCATTGGTCTTCCTGATGTTAGATTTAGGATAGGCAATTACCACCATTGGGCTTCCTGATGTTAGACTTAGGATAAGTTATTACCACGATTGGGCTTCCTGATGCTAGATTTAGGATAGGCAATTACCACCATTAGGCTTCCTGATGTTAGACTTAGGATAGGTAATTACCACCAATGGGCTTTCTGATGTTAGACTTAGGATAGTTAATTAACACCATTGGGCTTCCTGATGTTACATTTAAGATATGTAATTACCACCATTGGGCTTCCCGATGTTAGACTTAGGATAGGAAATTACCCCCATTGGGCTTCCTGATGTTAGACTTAGGATAGGGAATTACCACCATCGGGCTTCCTGATGTTAGACTTTGGATAGGTAATTACCCCCTTTGGCTTCCTGGTGTTAGACTTAGGATAGGTAATTACCACCTTTGGCTTCCTGATGTTAGACTTAGGATAGGAATTACCACCATTGGGCTTCCTGATGTTAGATTTAGGGTAGGTAATTACCACCATTGGGCTTCCTGATGTTAGACTTAGGATAGGTAATTACCATCATCGGGCTTCCTGATGTTATATTTAGGATAAATAATTACCACCATTGGGCTTCCTGATGTTAGTCTTCGGATAGGTAATTACCACCATTGGGCTTCCTGATGTTAGACATAGGATAGGTAATTACCACCATTGGGCTTCCTGATGTTAGACTTAGGATAGGTAATTACCACCATCGGGCTTCCTGATGTTATATTTAGGATAAGTAATTACCACCATTGGGCTTCCTGATGTTAGACTTAGGATAGGTAATTACCACCATTGGGCTTCCTGATGTTAGACTTACCATAAGTAATTACCACCATTGGGCTTCCTGATGTTAGACTTCAGATAAGTAATTACCACCATTGGGCTTCCTGATGTTAGACATAGGATAGGTAATTACCACCATTGGGCTTCCTGATGTTAGACTTACCATAAGTAATTACCACCATTGGGCTTCCTGATGTTAGACTTATGATAGGTAATTACCACCTTTGGCTCCCTGATGTTAGATTTAGGATAGGTAATTACCACCATTGGACTTCCTGATGTTAGACTTCGGATAGGTAATTACCACCATTGGGCTTCCTGATGTTAGACTTACCATAAGTAATTACCACCATTGGGCTTCCTGATGTTAGACTTCGGATAGGTAATTACCACCATTGGGCTTCCTGATGTTAGATTTAGGATAGGTAATTACCACCACTTGGCTTCCTGATGTTAGACTTAGGATAGGTAATTACCACCATTGGGCTTCCTGATGTTAGATTTAGGATAGGTAATTACCACCATTGGGCTTTCTGATGTCATACTTAGGATAGGTAATTACCACCATTGGGCTTCCTGATGTTAGACTTAGGATAGGTAATTTCCACCATTGGCCTTCCTCATGTTAGACTTAGGGTAGGTAATTACCACCACTGGGCTTCCTGGTGTTAGACTTTGAACTTCGGATATGTAATTACCACCATTAGGCTTCCTGATGTTAGATTTAGGATAAGTAATTACCACCATTGGGCTTCCTGATGTTAGACTTATCATAGGTAATTACCATCATTGGGCTTCCTGATGTTAGACTTAGGATAAGTAATTACCACCATTAGGCTTCCTGGTGCTAGACTTAGGATAGGTAATTACCACCATTGGCCTTCCTCATGTTAGACTTAGGATAGGTAATTACCACCACTGGGCTTCCTGGTGTTAGACTTTGAACTTCGGATATGTAATTACCACCATTAGGCTTCCTGATGTTAGACTTAGGATAGGTAATTACCACCGTTAGGCTTCCTGGTGCTAGACTTAGGATAGGTAATTACCACTACTGGGCTTCCTGATGTTAGACTTAGGATAGGTAATTACCACCATTGGGCTTCCTAATGTTAGACTTAGGATAGGTAATTACCACCACTGGGCTTCCTGATGTTAGACTTAGGATAGGTAATTGCCACCACTGGGCTTCCTGGTGTTAGACTTTGAACTTCGGATATGTAATTACCACCATTAGGCTTCCTGATGTTAGATTTAGGATAAGTAATTACCACCATTGGGCTTCCTGATGTTAGACTTATTATAGGTAATTGCCATCATTGGGCTTCCTGATGTTAGACTTAGGATAAGTAATTACCACCGTTAGGCTTCCTGGTTCTAGACTTAGGATAGGTAATTACCACCATTGGCCTTCCTCATGTTAGACTTAGGATAGGTAATTACCACCACTGGGCTTCCTGGTGTTAGACTTTGAACTTCGGATATGTAATTACCACCATTAGGCTTCCTGATGTTAGACTTAGGATAGGTAATTACCACCGTTAGGCTTCCTGGTGCTAGACTTAGGATAGGTAATTACCACCACTGGGCTTCCTGGTGTTAGACTTTGAACTTCGGATATGTAATTACCACCATTAGGCTTCCTGATGTTAGATTTAGGATAGGTAATTTTCACCATTGGCCTTCCTCATGTTAGACTTAGGGTAGATAATTACCATCATTGGGCTTCCTGATGTTAGACTCAAGGTAGGTAATTACCACCATTGGGCTTTCTGATGTCATACTTAGGATAGGTAATTACCACCACTGGGCTTCCTGATGTTAGACTTAGGATAGGTAATTACCACCACTGGGCTTCCTGGTGTTAGACTTTGAACTTCGGATATGTAATTACCACCATTAGGCTTCCTGAAGTTAGACTTAGGATAAGTAATTACCACCATTAGGCTTCCTGGTGCTAGACTTAGGATAGGTAATTACCACCACTGGGCTTCCTGATGTTAGACTTAGGATAGGTAATTACCACCGTTAGGCTTCCTGGTGCTAGACTTAGGATAGGTAATTTCCACCATTGGCCTTCCTCATGTTAGACTTAGGGTAGGTAATTACCATCATTGGGCTTCCTGATGTTAGACTTAAGGTAGGTAATTACCATCATTGGGCTTTCTGATGTCATACTTAGGATAGGTTATTACCACCACTGGGCTTCCTGGTGTTAGATTTTGGATAGGTAATTTCCACCATTGGGCTTCCTGGTGTTAGATATAGGATAGGTAATTACCACCATTGGGCTTCCTGATGTTAGACTTAGGATAGGTAATTACCACCACTGGGCTTCCTGGTGTTAGACTTTGAACTTCGGATATGTAATTACCACCATTAGGCTTCCTGATGTTAGACTTAGGATAAGTAATTACCACCATTAGGCTTCCTGGTGCTGGACTTAGGATAGGTAATTACCACCATTGGCCTTCCTCATGTTAGACTTAGGATAGGTAATTACCATCATTGGCCTTCCTCATGTTAGACTTAGGATAGGTAATTACCATCATTGGGCTTCCTGATGTTAGACTTCGGATAGGTAATTACCACCATTGGACTTCCGAGATAATAATAACAATAATTTATTTTCTAGAGCGTAAAACCACAAATAGTGCTCTAAAACGCTTGACAGAAATAAATACACTTTTCTGAAATGAAGAGTTACATCTGTTTTGGTTGACTCTTAGAGAGGTTTTGGAGAATGCTTCAGTAAATATGAAAGTTTTAAGATTTCTTTTGAAGACATCGAGAGTTTCTGAAGTTCTGACACTAATTGGCAGGGAATTCCACAATCTGGGACCCACGACGGAGAACACACAATCATGAGCCTAATTAGATCTGCTAAAAGGTACAGCTAGTTGAATTTGGTTTTTAGATCGGAGACTGCGAGTTTGTTTATATACAGTGAGGAGCTCTTGCAGGTGAACTGGAGCCAGTTTGTGGATACATTTGAATACTAAAATCAAATTTTTGAAAATCAACTATCTGTTTAACTGGAAGCCAATGTAGTTGTCTTAAAACACGTGTTATGTGTTCAGAACGTTTGGTACCAGTAATTATCCTAGCAGCAGTATTCTGAGCTTTTCGAAGCTTCTGTATCAGGCACTGGGACAGCCCCACTAACGCTGAATTACAATAGTCTAGTTGTGAGGTGATGAAGGAGTGCACAAGTTTTTCAAGTGCTGACTGGTTAAAATAAGGTCGCAGTCTTCCAACATTACGAAGCTACCAGTAGCATTTTTGACATATTTTATTAATATGGATGTCTAGTTTTAAATTTGAGTCCATAATCAGTCCAATATTCCTGGCCGATTCACTTTTCATAGTGATGTTGTTTCTAACCAGAATTGATGTAACAGGGGGGGTAGGCATGCAAACCGCGGATATCACTAATAATTCAGTTTTAGAGTCATTCATTTTCAGTTTAAAGTCTATCATCCATCCCCGCCCAAGATTTATGCAAGTTTCCATGTTATTGACTGCGGTGAATGAGTCACTTGGAACAGATGGGTTGAATGTGATGTACAGTTGGGTGTCGTCTGCATACAGATGATATGATATGCCATGCTTTTTAAGAAGGCGACCCAGAGAAGAAGTGTACAGAGTAAACAAGAGTGGTCCAAGAACTGGGCCATGGGGAACACCACACTTTAACGTCCTGCTGTCTGAACCGATCTTATTGATATATATTTGTTGACTGCGACCTTCTAGATATGATGCAAACCACGATAAGACAGTTCCACATATGCCATGCTGTGTCAATGTCTGCATGAGAATTCCATGGTCGACTGTGTCGGATGCTGCTGACAAATCCAAGAGAACAAGCAGCACAGCCTTACCCTCGGACACTGATTTAACAATGGCATTGTTGACTCGCAGTAAGGCCGTTTTTTGTACTGTGGTTGGCTTTATATGCAGACTGGAAGGGCTCTAAAAGAGCATTTTCATGCAGATGATTTTTGAGTTGTAAAGCAACAACCCTTTCCAATAATTTAGACAGGAAAGAGAGGTTCGATACTGGTCGATAATTCTTCAGGTTGTCAGGAACAAGAGATGGTTTCGTGATGAGTGGTGTAACAAGTGCCTTTTTCAATGGGTTTGGAACAAACCGCTCATGTAGGTATGCAGATATAATAGATGTTATGGCTGGCAGAAGATAATCAATTGTCTCTTTCAAAAGGAATGTTGGGATTTGATCTAGATCATTGGATTTATTGGATGATGATAAAATCATTTTTCGAATGTCGTCTTCTAAGAGAGAGTAAAAATTAGAAAAATCACTTTTTATGTCAAGATGATCAAACTCTGGTGGTTCACATGATGGTATACTATCCAGAATTACTTGAATTTTCGTTATGAAATAATCGCTGAATTTTTCCAGAATTTCTTCAGTATTCAGATGATCTGGGAGAATGACTTTTTGTTCTTTACCAAGTAGACTATTGGTTAGCGAGAACAGCACCCTTGTATTAGATGACTCTTCTATAAGACAATTGTAGTACTCCCTCTTCGCCTTTTTGATGATCTTATTAGTTGTATTTCTTTGGTGGCAGAACATCGGCCGGTGAACCTCAAGCTTCGTTTATTGTAAAGACGCTCAAGTCTGCGACGCTGTTGTTTAGCAGCTCTAACATCTGTAAACTACTCCACTTTTTCTCTATGAGTTATAATTTTTTACTTGGGTGGTGCATGTTCAGCCATGGTGTCCTAAAAGTTTCTTCAAATAAAGATAGCAATTGCTCAGATGATTCATGACTACTACCAAAATAGTTCGAACGCAGAGTTGATGAACTGATATCCATTTTCAAGGCATCAATATTTATGGATTTATATTTTCGATAAGTA
Organism: Pictodentalium vernedei; assembly: GCA_031216915.1. Lineage (NCBI taxonomy): Eukaryota > Metazoa > Mollusca > Scaphopoda > Dentaliida > Dentaliidae > Pictodentalium > Pictodentalium vernedei. The sequence continues at coordinate 11,975,214 of CM062295.1, read as the reverse complement.
ATTTTCTTGGGAGGAATTTTTGAAGTTGATCGTGTCAATTCGGCCAAGACTGCATAGTGATCAGACAATGCTGGATCTGTGACATGGACATTTTGTACTGACGTGCTGTTAATTTGACGAACATGAATTAGATCAAAGCTGTGTCCTCTCTTGTGGGTAGGTTTTGAGACCAGTTGTGAATAGCCAAATGATTCAAACAAATTTGTGAATTGCTTGGCAAAAGTGTCATTTAAATTGTCAACATGGATGTTGAAATCACCAGCAATAGCTATATCACATCCATACAAGGCATAGAAGGACAGACATTCCGAAAATTCATTTAGAAACTGTGCTGATGTAAGTTTGTTCCTTTTTGATGGTGGCGGTCGGTAAACTACGAGTAATCGAAGTGAATGGTTGCTCGACATGAGGCATTCTGTCATTTCAAAAGATGGCGGATCTTTGTATAAATCAGGATGCTGTTTTATGTTTAAGGCATCACTGTGGATGACTGCTACACCGTCACCTCGTCTCCCCGGTGAGTTGTGTAAGATGGAGAAATCCAGTGGAAATAAGTTGTCCAATGGAAAAACTGTCACTATCATTTTGTTTCAACCACGTTTCAGTTAGAGCCAAAACACTGAGATTGTTATCTAGTATGAAGTCCTTATGATCATGTTCCTTCCCAGAAACAGATCTTGTATTAAGTAATCCAAAGTTCAAATCAGGTACTATGTTCTTCACAGATCTGGTATTGACCGTTGAAAGTATTATATTGGAGGTAGTTTTGTAATGAGCTGTATCTTTGTGGATTAAACTAATGTTACTGAAATTCACACCAGAATTAGTGTGTCTTTTGACAGCCTGTCTGTGTTGTAATTTGACAGTTTCTATTTGGTATACTTTGTGTGATCTGTTGATGGGATGACAAAACTCTGGTTTCAATATTCTTTCTTTTTTCAAGGTTTTGAAAACACTAGCTTTGGGTCTATGCTTAATATGGTTCATTGTTTTGTTGATGGAATTGAGATTATCTGAGGTGTAACTGATAAAACATATTTTGATTGTCCACAGTTTAGAACATCAGTCTCTTGTAACATGAGGTGTCAATTAACTATTTCCAATTAGCAGTGAATTAGGTGTGAAATGAATCTAACAATCCAAGCTAAATTGGAACAATGGGTTAGATAATCCTGGCTAACTAGTGCATTGAATTTTGAAAGAAGATTGGAAAAATCTTCAACATTTTTCAAGATTTTTCCTCGTAAAAGTACAGAAGTTGTTAACAAATTCCTTCAAAAGTCATATCAAAAGAGTCCACAACAGGTACAGAAAAGCTGGAACAAATTTCAACAAATAAATCCAGAGATATCCACTTGAAAAATGTGAAAAAGCAGGAGCTTTGAAATGTGTGACCACACTTGGTGGCAATACAATGGTGTATTGAAGTCGAGACCTCATCTTTGAGCAGGAATTGACGAATCCGTTAGGTTGGGGCTGAAACATCAATATAGCATCTCGGAAACTCACTTGGGGGTAATAACCAATTTATTTTTAATTAGTTACCACAATCTTTCTCCCTCTATTGACTTGTTCGCATATATAGAGGATATTCACGAAAATTTGATGAATACCGAAAATATCTCGTGAGTGGCTACAAAGAAATATGAGGATCTTCACGAGGGACGCAGTCGCGAGTGAAGATCCTCATATTTCTTGTAGCCACGAACGAGATATTTTCGGTATTCATCAAATTTTCGTGAATTTTCTTTTTATTTAATGCTCTACGACTACAAACTCTCCAATTTGTGGCCTTTATTTGCCATTAAGGCGTAAAATTTATGTGCCGAACCGGCGTCCATACAAAAATTACAACAACCAAACTCCAACCATTGGAATGTGTGAATATCCGCACAAAAAGTAGTCCCGTCTTATTTCTCCCCTAACTTTACGATTTACCAAGGCTGGCGAATTGAAATAATCGCAATGTGTTTCGAAGAAATAGAACAATAACAAAAAACACCACTTTCTTATTTTCAATAACAAGACACGTCATTTTATTTTTTTTGAACTCAATGCACTGAAGACGTGTGAAGTTGAACTGAAGAAATTTGAAAGTGATTTCGGCTTTTCGCTGGAAGGTGAATGAGAAAGTCAAACTTTGAAACCGCTGATTTAATGAATTGATTTAGTCACTGTCACTATCAATTATTCGAATTCGTTTGTATTTGGGACTCTGGAATTCATTACTGATGTGCTGACTCGTTTAAAGTACATGTGATTCGTCATCCGAACCTACGATGAAATATCGATTTCTAAATATCATTTTGATATTTCGTTTTGCCGACCGACAGGGGAATATGACTTAATTTTTCAGCGTGAATTGATGCCTGAGCATTAAATAAATTTTGACATTCATTCTGCGCCTGTGGGTTGCTCATTTATGAATGAAGGTCATGACGTCAATCTCGCAGCAAACAAATGGCCTAGTCTAATTATACCCCAACGTCCGTCCGAACCTCTCCTACATTATTGAACCGATTTCGAAGAAACTTCTCAAACATTTTGACAAGCACGTTAGCATGCGCACATTCAAAAATGTTTCATGTGCAATTTAACCAGGTTACCTCCCCTGAACGTAGATATATTGTAGATTTTCAAATGAGATTCTTCTATGTGAAACTCCTCCTACATTATTGAACCGATTCCGATGAAACTTCTTACACATGGTAACTTATGAGTGAACATGCCCATATTTCCAAATTTTCCACCAGTAATTATTTATATTTGGTTATCTCCCCTTCAACTTGGAAGATTTAATACAGATTTGTATCTAACAATTATATAGTGTTTGGCCTGAAAACCACGAGAAACGGTACGTATCACATAATGTGTTCCGATTCCGTATCATATAGACGACTCATTCTGATTCCGTATCATATAGACGACTCGTTTCCTGTAGCGCTACGGGCTTTCATAACAGGCACATGGATACATTCTATGTGCGTTTCAGTGATCGACCGAACGTTATGTCACCAAAATGTTTAAAAATAATTTAACCCTTTACCTAACATGAAAAGCAGACGACACTTGAAAAATTGAAAAAAAAATTCTTGAATAACTATTTTTTTTAATTTTTTGTCTCGAAAACATAGGTTATGACCACTCGTTGGAACGAGCTCGTTCCAACGAGGGGTTATAACCTATGTTTTTGAGACAAAAAATGAAAAAAATAATGAAAATTAACCGGCGATTTTTGAGAATAGCGTTGGCCGGTTTTGGCTGTTACGCTGGGTAAATTTTTTTTTGTTTAATATTACGCTGGGTAAAAGGGTTAAGATTTAATCTGTTTATGTGACAGAATTGTTAGATAAATGAATTATCACGATAGTGTGCATGTCCTGTGATTTGTATCAGATTCTCGGTGGTGTCCAAAAATGGGATCACAACTCGCCGGCAAAGCCGGCTCGTTGAGATCCCATTCTGGACACCACCTCGAATCTGATACAAATCACAGGACATGTACATTATCATGATAATCTCTATGTATATGGTATTTTTGTGCATGCAATTACTCGAACATTTTAACAGATTTTGATCAAACGCCTCAAACATTCTGACAAGCAATTTTTCATTTGCGACAATTTTAACCAGGTTATCCCCCCTGAACTTAGATTTATTATGGATCTTGAGATGAGTTTCTTGTGTGCGCAACTATTCCTCCATTATTGAACCGATTTCAATGAAACTTCTTAAACACGGTTACCTATGAGTGAATACGCGCATATTAACAAATCTTTCATCTGTGGTTACTTTTACGAGATTATCTTACCTTCACCTTAGAAGTTTTAATACAGATTTGTACACGAGATTTTGTGTGTGTGGAACACCTCCTTCATTAATGAACCAATTTCGATCACACTTCTCAAACATTTTGACTAGTAAGTGGGCATACGCACATTCCAAAATGTTTGATCTGCGACAAATTTAACCAAGTTATCTCCCATGAACTGGGATTTAATATTAGTTTTTCAAGCTCAACATTCAGAGGTGCACTCTAGTAAGCCAGAGGTGGGGGTTATTAATCACCTTTAATGATAGTTCTAGTTTATTTCTCTGAGTTGCTGTTTTATTTATTTTTAATTACAGTTATCAAAAACGGTCGCCTTGACCGATCCAATGTAATCAAGTGTTGACAAGAGCAGGTACTAAAGTTCTCTCACTGAATTGAATGATCGCAGGTGCGGTTGCTACCATCAATACAGATTTTTATCTTACAGTCAACATGTATTTTGTCTGTATTAAATCCGCAACTTTCGTGAATCCGACCCCCTGATACTGATGTTTGTATTAGGTGGTCGGATACAAGCACATTCCTTTCGCGTGAGTTCCATTTTTTTTTCTTTTTGTTCATCCGTACGAATAAATAGTTCATTATATATTCGTCTACATTCTTGACTTATCCCCAGTATATTGTAAGATAAAATGATTATTACCATTATGTGGATGTACAAAATATGTATTCGAGTCTCGCTTCGGGTTTTAATAGCAGATCACGACTCGTCTTCCACTCGTCGTGATCTTCCCTTAGAACCCGGAGCTCGACTCGGATACATATTGTGTACATCCACATAATGGTAATAATCTCTATGTATTTTGTCTAGCCAATTTTAGCTCATCTGGCTGAAAGTTAGGACGATCTGTAAAGGTCTCTCACCGTCCGTCGTCCATGAAAATGGTGTTTACACCTATTCCTCCCAAACCGCCGAATCAATTTTAGTTAAATTTGATGTGATTCCTTGTTCTGACATCGCATTTTGTTTTGTTCAAATCAATGCGTCTAGACCATAGAGTGGAAGGGAAGGATGGAAATGTTCCAATTTAAAGAAACACTTCTCGTGTGGAATCCCTCCCCCGCACCCCTGCACTGTCGAAATGATTTTTAAAGAACATTGAATCTCACATGTTGATAATGTTTTCTAGCCCAAGAACATTAGGTTTCACTAGGGAAAAAAATCGGAGAAAGCTGATTTTTTCAGGGAATGTCGAGTACATGTCACTGAACGATTAGACAAAAGTCCCCTAAAATCCCAGTTGAGCTTTTTTTTCTACAGCCTTTTTTCGAAAACGCGTTTGAAAAAAATCAAAAAAAAATCGCACGAACTTTGTAACCTCGAATTGATCCAACTGTATTTTTTGTTTACGCGTATTTCGAGCTACATAATGTCTAATATACATTTACCTAGAGGAAAATGTGCATTCTGTGACAATTTCTGCGAAAAATTATTGAAAATGCACAAAAAAGTATCGGATTTACGCAAAAAATGACGATTTTCCTAACGGATTTGCCCAAAGGGTCGTAGTACAGAACGGGATGTTAGTTGGACAGACGATAAAAAATCCACCACCATTTGAAGACTTTTATCATTGCTTACAAAATAGACATTATGGAAGACCCCCTCTGCTTCTGGCCGAGTTCCCCTTTTGGCATAAAATTCGTCAGCATGCGAACTCAACTATTTTCGGGCATGGGACCGAACAGACACGTCTGTGTCTGGCAGCATTAGATCAATAAATAATATTTACAGAATGTACAAAAATATTTACGGAATGTACAAATCAATCAACATGGATTAAGTTACATTGACTATTATCAACGCTATATACAGAAATGACATGACCTATATACATATTATTCATCGAACTCAGAAATTTTCGACAGGACAGTGTTTCTGTGGTTGTTACAAGAATCCGAACTGCAATTACACAAACCTGAGCAAGAGAGTCCTGCCTTCTTACACCCACACCTTTTTGTACAAGCACTCTTGCAACCACAACTGATCAGATTCAGTAGGTTATCTGGGGCACATGGCTTTGTGGCTGCAGTCGGTACAAGAAGTCCATTGTCTAGCGACCACCCCCAATCCGTCGGAGGAAGCGAAGTGCCCAGCCATTGTTGGACCTGGAGATAACATCTGTAGACATGTTGTTGTGCAGCATCGCTGCTTGGTGGGAGTGAGGCTAGGTCGATGGGTTTATTCAGTTTAGATTTTGCTACATAACGCTTGTAAGTGACATATCTATATTGGTCGAGAGAGGAAACAGTTTTACTCCCGTATGAGATCAGGAGAAGTTGTTCCCCGGCAGCGGCTACTGCACTTGGTGTACTATCATCCGCCAAAATTGTGTTGACATACTGTTGTGAGTCGCTAGTAACATCGGAGACAATTGTACTGAATACTTTCTTCTTACCAACTCGAAGGAGTGCAGAAGTAGTGTCAAGACCACTTATAGAATGTGCTACAAGGAGGTTGCTTCTATGGTCACCCATTTTGGTTGCTATTTCACTAACTGAAACTAGTAAGTTTGGGGTAATGGAATACATCATGTGAATATTACATCCCGGTTGAACTCGAGAGGTAAGAATGACTAACAAGTCTGTGTCTGTTCCCACAACGACAACATTGTTGTCATCTTGAGCGATGTCAAGTGCAGTTTCGGCTATCAGTACATCAGCATCATCCTCGGCCTGCTTGGACTGAATATTGATAGCAGATAGCTCCTGCATTAGAAGATCGATCAGTTGGGTTTTATTCTTGGCATTTGCAAGGAAATCGGATTGGGGTGTGGTGGCTGGTAACTCGGGTGAGATATTGATATCAATGGAATACCTGTCTTTAGATCTACGGGCTTGTTCCATGCCCTTTGTCGACATTGTACAAGCATAACCATCAAAAACAACCACGACGTTCGCCCCAAAATGTCTCACTAGATAATTGGAATATGATGTACATATGTCCTTATATGGCGACTGTTTAGGCCATACAACTGCCCTCAATAAAAATCCACCATCTACAACAAACAGAGAATGTTCTGGGATTTTAGTTTGCTCGGAACCGTATGTTTTGAGGATCTTACCGAGCGTGCTTTTCTGTGTCTTCCTCATTCCAGCAGAATCAAACAATGCTGGTGGTTTCGGGGCGAGTTCATATTTGAGATACTCTTCCATCTCTGCTTGTGACTGAATAACACATGTGATGCGGTTGAACAGAATTGTGGGGTAAATCACTACCTTACTTCCACGGACTTTGATGCTATTTGCCATCGATGCGAAAGACTTCACAGTGTCAACACGTCGTAGTTTGATGCCGTTGAACGTTTTGCTTACAACATTCGATACGCAACATTCACCAATTTTGCGAACTTGGTCACAGTTCACAGTTTCGTCGGCCACAAGCCCGGTCGCTATAGAGACTAATTGTAGTGGATCTCTATTCTGAAAGGGGGAATGCACTCTGAGCCAGTTCAATAATTTGGTGATATCATTGGCATCAGTCAATTGTGAACTTTGACGGAGATCCCGATGTTGTTCGCCATGACCAGTGTGAACATGAACAAAATTTTCGAGAGCATTACATATCGGAAGGCAAAGAGGTAGTCCATGTACCCATTTCGCAACAGTGCTATCGGTTATTCCCCTGCCATGTGTGAGGCCACCAGGGAGCTTGAACATTCTCATTAAACACTGCTCTATGGTCTGATCAGAATATATCCCGTCCCAGAATTTATCTGAGCGCCTTATGGTAAAGTAACCTTTCTCAGTGAACAACTTCAAATCATCCTGTTGCATTATTTCTGTTAGCTCATTCATCTGCTGCAAATAGAGATGAGAACTTTTTGCGTATGCAAAATGACCACCTGCGTGAAATACTGGAATCATATTGCGAACACAATATGTGTGGAGTTCCCAGTCGCCTGTGCGCTCTGCTCTCAAGAACAACTGGAGAAGACCTATTTGCTCGTAGTATTGTACCCAAAGCTTTCATGTGCGTCCTACGGACGCATTCTGGAGCAGTTCGTGTAATTTTGACAGTAGATGGTTGACACTTTCTTGATTGACAGCGTCAGCTGTTGTACAGTCACCTCTGGCAAGTCCACAGAATATTTTATTGACTTCTGTGCAGTCTATGTTATCTAGTGTTCGGGTTTTTTCACAAGTTTTGTAATGGCAATTTGTGTTAGCAAATGGGCACGAATTGCTCTTGAATATGCATGACCACTGATCAAATGATGGATTGACCCACCAGCATAAACAGTCCCCCAAAGTTCATCCAAGCCGCTACCAGCCATGATCGAACCAATTGCCCCTAAATATGACATAATCATATTTTTATGAGTACACATCAAGGGCGTGCACACATTACATGCCAATGCATCTTGAGTGTAGGCGAACACCACATTATGTGATTTAATCGAACATGGAAATTGAAACAATGATGCTATAATACGGTATTTGAATGAGAAAAGTCGATGCCGTTTGAATTTGAGTTTAGGGAGTATGGTTAATATTTCACATGTTTCACCAGTTCATTATGGAATAAATGACTATTGTTATATATCATTATAAAGCCACTGCTTTTCTGCAATTTTTGATATATAATTTAACTCCCAAAGTAGTCGTCGATTTGATTTAATGGACGTTGTGTACCGTTGTGTGTATGAAAACAATAAATTTTTTTCGTAATTTTGTACATTTTCGTGAATATTTCACCATTGAGTGTGAGGATTGGTACAAAGTTGGCATCTTCTGTTGGAGATATGTATTTTCAATATAATTCAGCACGATATTTATGATTCTCACCCTACTAAGGCGAATAAGAATGAGAAATATGGAGCTGGGTCGAATTTTTTTTTAATTTTTTTTTTTCATCAAGAAAACGCTATAACTAAAAAAGCTCAACTCGGAGACTTTTCACACTTTATCCGCAATGTGTGTCCCGGAAACATATAAAAAAATCAGCTTTCTCCGATTTTTTTCCTTACTTTCTCATTTTTATTTCTAATGTGCCTGGACTATTCTTTCTTAGTCCTATCTTGTTGTATTCACAAAATGTCGACCAGGCCTATAGTTTAGTCCAATTTGGTCTCACTGGGGAAACTTTGATCCGCCATTTTCTGGTCTGGCTGAAGAGTGAAGCATTCATATTTTCGTCTTTTTTTTTGGGGGGGGGGGTCCCCTTTAACAATCATAGTTTGCAGTTTCTTAACATGCACTATCGAGCCTCAAAATAAGCAACCTCTCATTTGCAGAAAGAGGCCCCAAAGGAATTTGTTTATTCTATACCATACAAGTTGTTAATTTATCCTCCTGGTACATTGAGGTTCACATAGGTTAAATTTAGTAATGCTACCCTGCTGTGCAGGGTAGCATCACTGCATTCACTCTTTGAGCACCTCATTTTGCAGATGACTGTCTGCTTATTTCCAGGCTTGTACACTATAAAAATAAGTTGGCTTAAAATTAACCAATTAAATGGGCTGAGTGAATATGAACCCAATTGGATTCATATTAGCCCTTTACCTAACCTGAAAAGCAGACGACACTTGCAAAAAAAAAAAAAAATCTTGAATAACTAATTTTTTTCATTTTTGTCTCGAAAAAAGAAGTTATGACCCCTCGTTGGAACGAGCTCGACGAGCTCGTTCCAACGAGGGGTCATAACCTATGTTTTTGAGACAAAAAATGAAAAAAATAATGAAAATTAATTAGTGATTTTTGAGAATAGCGCTGGCCGGTTTTGACCGTTACGTTAGGTAAAGGGTTAACTCAATCCAGTTTATTAGGGTTGATTTTCAGCCCAACTGATTCAGGGTGTAGGATTCCAACGATATTATTAGTCTCCTCCTCATTTGCAAACGTTTCTTAATTTTTCCAGTAATCAGTAGGAAACGCCGAAAATGTGAATATAACAGACCTCAAGCTCTGAATGCATGTTCTGGCATAGTTTGTAAGGGGAAAGAAATCAGTTTCAAGAGTGTTGTGTACAACATTATCGACGAAGATTGGCTTTTCGCCCACGCACTGTGTAGTCTTTCAAACTTGTTTGATTTGAATGCCCTGAACTGAATTGCCTGCACCTTTTATGGCGAAACACATCAAAACAAATTTTAAACACCGTGTACTTTGGGCACATTTGCATTCGTTTGGTACAGCGTTCATCATCGCTGTTTTGGGAATATTTGAGGGTTGCACTCTCCCGCCTGCCCCATTTTATTTTTCGGAATTGACGGTAACATGGTCTGAGGTTTGCAGCTCATAATTTATGATCACCTTGGCGCTCCGCATCTCGATTGAGCATACACTATGACCCGGAAACCCCAAACCATGTTCGGCCTTTGCGCTGATTCATCGCAGTAACTTATATGTTTCAATAAGGCCCTACTATAGCCCATAACCCACATTGTGAAATGAACAAGAAAACTTTTAACGAAAACAATTTAGTAAATAAACCTCTCGTGTGCATACACTATGACCCACAAACCTCAAACATGTTAGGCCTTTGCACTAATTCATATCACTTATATGTTTCAATAAGGCCCTATCATTGCCCAAAAACCCACATCGTGAAATGTACAAGGAAACTATTAAAGAAAGCAGTTTAGTAAATAAACCTCTCGAGTACCCCTACAACATCACTGGACAGATAATCTATGAATCAGAGAATGGTCGAGATCACTTCATCTCAGTACCAGTTGTAAATTGATTGTATTTTATACACTTCTTACGAAACATCGCCTTCTGCACGTTTGAACAATCTAGAAAATATGAAACGGTTTGCAAGTCTCTCATTTGAAGAAATATTTGTAAAACGGGCAACGTTATTTAAAAAATTTGACGATGTGACGTCAAGAAGTAAAATGGACTACTGAATCCTTAAACATTGGCTCTAGTCCAATCAGAGAGAGAGGATTTTTGTCTTATTGAAAGATTAGATTATTTTGTGACACATGTTGGTTATCGGACTCCATATTGCCAGTATACCCAGTAAAACTGAACATGTTAGAATACTACAATAAACAAGAACCTATACACATAACATCCTCGGCATCCACCTTAAACCTAACCCTATACACATGACATGCTCGGGATCCACCCTAAACCTATACACATGACACCCTCGGGATCCACCCTAAACCTAACCATATGCACATGACATCCTTGGGATCCACCCTAACACTATACACATGAAATCCACGGGACCCACCTTAAGCCTATACACATGACATCCTCGGGATCCACCCTAACCCTTACCCTATATACACGACCTCCTCGGGATCCACCCTAACCCTAATCACATGACATCCTCGGGATCCACCCTAACCCTTACCCTATATACACGACATCCTCGGGATCCACCCTAACCCTATACACATGACATCCTCGGGATCCACCCTAACACTTACCCCATATACACGACATTCTCGGGATCCACCCTAACCCTATACACATGACATCCTCGGGATCCACCCTAACACTAACCCTATACACATGACATCCTTGGTTTCCACCCTAACCCTATACACATTACATCCTCGGGATCCACCCTAAGTCTAACGCTATACACATGAAATCCTCGGGATCCACCCTAACCCTAACCCTATACACATGACATCCTCGGGATCCAACCTAACCCTAATGCAGTAAAACTAAACTTGTTAGAATACAACAATAAACAAACACCTATACACATGACATCATCGGGATCTACCCTAAACCTATACACATGACATCATCGGGATCCACCCTAACCCTAACAAAGTAAAACTAAACTTGTTAGAATGCAACAATAAACAATCACCTATACACATGACATCATCGGGATGCACCCTAACCCTAACCCTATATACATGACATCCTCCAGATCCACTCTAACCCTATCCCTCAATATATGAAATCCTCGGGATCCACCCTAACCCTATACACATGACATCCTCGGGATCCACCCTAACCCTATACACATGACATCCTTGGGATCCACCCTAACCTTAACCCTACACATGTCATCATCGGGGTCCACCCTAACCCTATAGACATGATACCCTTTGAATCCACCCTAACTCTATACACTTTATATCCTCTGGATCCATCCTAACCCTAACCCTATACACATGACAGCTTCGAGATCCACCCTAACCCTAACCCTACATACATGACATCCTCGGGATCCACCCTAATCCTATATACATGACATCCTCGGGACTCACCCTAACCCTATACACATGTCATCATCGGGGTCCACCCTAACCCTATAAACATGATCCCCTTTGAATCCACCCTAACTCTATACACTTTATATCCTCTGGATCCATCCTAACCCTAACCCTATACACATGACAGCTTCGAGATCCACCCTAACCCTAACCCTACATACATGACATCCTCGGGATCCACCCTAATCCCATATACATGACATCCTCAGGATCCACCCTAACCCTATACACATGTCATTATCGGGGTCCATCCTAACCCTATAGACATGACATCGTTGGGATCCACCCTAACTCTATACACATGATATCCTCAGGATCCATCCTAACCCTAACCCTATACACATGACAGCTTTGATATCCACCCTAACCCTATATACATGACACCCTCGGGATCCACCCTAACCCTATATACATGACATCCTCAGGACTCACCCTAACCCTATACACATGTCATCCTTGGGATCCATCCTAACCCTATACACATGACATCCTCGGAATCCATCTTAACCCTAACCCTATACACATGACATCCTCAGGATCCATCCTAACCCTAACACCATACACATGACATCCTCGAGATCCACCCTAACCCTATACACAATACTTCCACGGGATGCACCCTAACCCTATACACATGACATCCTTGGGATCCACCCTAACCTTAACCCAATACACATGTCATCATCGGGGTCCACCCTAACCATATAGACACCCTATACACATGATATCCTCGGGATCCATCCTAACCCTAACCCTATACACATGATAGCTTCGAGATCCACCCTAACCCTAACCCCATATGCATGACATCCTCGGGATCCACCCTAATCCTATATACATGACATCCTCGGGACTCACCCTAACCCTATACACATGTCATCCTTGGGATCCATCCTAACCCTATACACATGACATCCTCGGGATCCATCCTAACCCTCTACACATGACATCCTAGAGATCCACCCTAACCCTATACACATGACATTCTTGGGATCAACCCTAACCATATACACATGGCATCCTCGGGATCCATCCTATCTCTATACACATGTCATCCTCGGGATACACCCTAACCCTAACCCTATACACATGGCATCCTTGGAATCCACCCTAACCCAGTAAAACTGAACTTGTTAGAATGGTACAATAAACAAGTACCTATACACATGGGATCCTAGGGATCCACCCTAACCCTAACCATATACACATGATATCCTCGGGATCCACCCTAACCCGATACACATGGCATCCTTGGAATCCACCCTAACCCAGTAAAACTAAACTTGTTAGAATGCTGCAATAAACAAGCAACTATACACATGACATCCTCGGGATTCACCCTAACCCTGTACACATGACATCCTAGGGATCCACCCTAACCCTATACACATGACATCCTTGGGATCAACCCTAACCCTACACACATGGCATCCTCGGGATCCACCCTATCCCTATACACATGTCATCGTCGGGATCCAGCCCAACCCTAACCCAGTAAAACTGAACTTGTTAGAATACTACAATAAACAAGCACCTATACACATGACATCATTGGGATCCACCCTAACCCTAACCCTATACACATGACATTCTCGGGATCCACCCTAACCCTATACACATGACACCTTGGGATCCACCCTAACCCTATACACATGACATCCTCCAGATCCACCCTAACCCTATACACATGACATCCTCTGGATTCACGGGGATATCCCACACAAAATGTCTTTGTTTTATTTATCTACCTTGTAGTCATCAGTCGAGACTATTAAAAAAAACATAGGTACTCCTCGCATGCTGAGAACTGGAAAAAAATGATATTTGATATATATTTTTATGATGAATCTTCTTCACTCCCTTAATAGATATATATTATAACATGATATACAACTCCCTTTTCAAAACGGTAACCTGCCTTCTTTTTATTCGTTTCAAATTTCCATTATTTAATATATTCTCGAATACCTTGTGTTAAGTGGTAGAGAAGACAATATGTTTTATATTGATGTATGGCTTAGCGTTTGGTTGTTCTTGGTTTATTCATAATTTATTAAACATCCAGGACAGCACCGATAATAAGGCATCGTATTAGGCGTAGGGCTGTCACGATTAATCGATTAATCGATTGTTGATCGGTCACGGCGAAATCGATGAGTATTTTTCGTTGTCGAATAATCGGTAAATTATATCCCGTTTTAGACGTTTAATAATTAAAAGAAAATATGTTGAAAAAACTATTGTTTCTAAAGGTAAAGAGTTAAGAACATCGATGTTAAACCCCAAGAAGCTATTGGAAGCATTTGTCTTTCAGGTACATTCATCAAAGCTTTGATGTTCTGAACTTTTGAACCGTCGGTGTAATAATCAAGACCAGTCTGCAGTTGCGAAGTTCGCATCTGCCGACCGGTCTTGATTATTACACTAACGGTTCAAAAGTTCAGAACATCAAAGCTATGAATGTAACTAAAAGAGGATCGTCTTCGTTGTTTACTTGAGGTAGGTCAACTGACTTCAACTTCATTTTTATCGACTTCAAAGAGAAGGAGATGAGGGTCATCTAGGTACGATCAATCGATTATCATCGATTATTTGCGACGATTAATCGATTCCTAAATTAAAAAATCGTGACAACCCTAATTAGGCGATGAACAAATAACTGAATCACCACCTAAATTTCTATCAGTCTCGTCCTTCCATTTGTTAATTATTCGTGCCTAGAAAGCTGCCAGTCAATGTAAGACGGGTATAGTGTTCCGGTTGGAAATTATAATCATGGTCTGCTTATCAATAGAAGGGTGGGTATAGTGTTCCGATTGGAACTTCGAGTCATGGTTTGTTAGTCAATGGAAGGACGGGTATAGTGTCCCGCTTGGAAATTCTTGTCATGGTCTCATACTCAATAGAAGTCTCGTTCTTCCATTTGTTAATTATTCGTGCCTAGAAAGCTGCTAGTCAATATAGTGTTCCGAATGGAAGTTCCAGTCATGGTCTGCTGGTCAATAGACGAACGGGTACAGTGTTCCTATTGCAAATTCTAGTCACGGTCTGCTAGTCAATGGAAGAACGGGTATAGTGTCCTGATTGGAAATTCTAGTCATGGTATGCTAGTCAGTGGAAGGACGGGTATAGTGGTCTGATTGGAAATTCCGCGGAATTATAGTCCTAGGTCTGACATTTCTAGGAATAGTAGTCCGCCGGACTACTATTCCTAGAAATGTTAGACCTAGGACTATAATTCCGCGGAATAATAGTCCAGAGGGACTAACGTTCCTACGGACTTCCATTCCTGTCACACCGGTTTGTCAGAGGAAAAGTATTTTCGTATTTTACCCGAAATTCTTAATTAATGATTAGTGACTTTAGAACTAATTTAGGGTAATGGTGAGTTTCTTTTTTCTATAAAATGCCTTGACATCCATCAAAACTCATTTTAAAGCACAAAAACATGATCCAAATAGACCCCGAACACGGAGTCAAGGGAGACATAAGAGTCATGGTGAATTCTTTCTCTCCTTTTTTGCTTAAAATCACTTGAAATATGTCAAAACGCATTTTAAAGCAGGAAAAACATCACCCAAATTGGCCCTCACCCTAACTGGTGTTAAGGGGTCGCAGTGAATTTCTTTTTTTCTTTTTTGTGCATAAAATCACTTGAAAGATGTCAAAACTCATTTTAAAGTAGAAATACATAATTCATATAGACCATCCCACTAGCCCGGTGATATTCTTCTTTTTTTGCACAAAAAAAAAACATTCCTCTAATTCGGATCAATGGGTAATAAGGGTTCTTTGTTGTGCTGAAAATCACCCGAAATCTTTCAAAACTCATTTTAAAGCAGACAAATTTCTCATGGTGAAATTTCTCTTTTCGCATAGAATCAGTTGAATCCCGTCAATAATCATTTTAAAGCAAACATACATCAATCAAGTAGACCATCTCTCTAACCCTGTAATCCAAAAGTCATCGGGATTATGTGGTGATATGTTTTTGTGCAAAGAAACCCCACTCGCAATCATTCAATAGTCTTTTTAAAACAGAAAAATATCATCCAAATGGACATTTTCCCCAATTCGGGTCAAGGGGTTATAAATGTTATGTGGTGATTTTCTTCTAGTTTTGCATACAAATACTCAAAATTCTTCAAAACTCTTTCAAAAGCAGAAAACCATCATTCCAATACCCCCCAAGACCCACCCCCCAGCCCAACCCTTACCGGGACAAAGGCTCATAAGGCTCATATAGAGATTTCTTTTTTTCATAAAATTATTCAAAATCCTGAAAAATATATCCTCGCCGTAATCCGTGGTCAAGGGTCATATGAAGTTCTTTTTTTTTTTGGGGGGGGGGGAATGTTTGCATCGCGCCCAACATGCAATAGCCTTTGACTTGCCAGGCATTATAAATTATAGGATAGCAAACATTGTTACTCTATTAACTAAAACTTTCTTGGCACAGCTTAGCAGCTGTAGTCACCAACAAAAACAAAGCTGTTCAACCAATTTTCTGAACTAAAGAATTCATGCTGTCTTCACCTCATGCCTATCCCACTCATACTGATCCTAGACAGAGATTATGTATGGCATTCCAATATGATTATGAAGTAGACGCAGATAGCCCACCATTATGTATGTCATTCCAATATGATCACACTCATACTGATCCTAGACACAGATAGCCCAGAATTATATATGGCATTCCATTATGATCACACTCATACTGTTCCTAGACACAGATAGCCCAGCATTATGTATGGCATTCCAATATGATCACACCCATACTGATCCTAGACACAGATAGCCCAGCATTATATATGGCATTCCAATATGATCACACTCATACTGATCCCAGACACAGATATCCCAGCATTATGTAATGCATTCCACTATGATCACACTCAGACTGATCCTAGACACAGGTAGACCATCATTATGTATGGCTTTCCACTATGATCACACTCATACTGATCCTAGACACAGATAGTCCAGCATTATATGTGTCATTCCACTATGATCACGGAGTAGACACAGATATTCCAGCATTATGTATGGCATTCCACTATGTCCCATTCTGATCCTAGACACTGATAGCTCAGCATTATGTATGGCATTCCACTCTGACTCAAATTGATCCTAGACACTGATAGCTCAGCATTATGTATAGCATTCCACTATGACTCATATTGATCCTAGACACAGATAACCCAGCATTATGTATGGAGTTCCACCATGACACATACTGATCCTAGACACAGATAGCCCAGCATTATGTATGGCATTCCACTATGATCGCACTCCTACTGATCCTAGACA
This sequence comes from Pictodentalium vernedei, assembly GCA_031216915.1. Classification (NCBI taxonomy): domain Eukaryota; kingdom Metazoa; phylum Mollusca; class Scaphopoda; order Dentaliida; family Dentaliidae; genus Pictodentalium; species Pictodentalium vernedei. The sequence goes on along the minus strand of CM062295.1, from coordinate 11,957,871 downwards.
CACATAGCCCAGTATTATGTATGGCATTCCACTATGACTCGTACTGATCCTAGACACAGATAGCCCAGTATTATATATGGCATTCCACTATGATCACACTCATACTGATCCTAGACACAGATAGCCCAGCATTATGTATGCCATTCCACTATGACTCATACTGATCCTAGACACAGATAGTCCAGCATTATGTATGGCATTCCACTGTGATCACACTCATACTAATCCTAGACACAGGTAGTCCAGCAATATGTATGGCATTCCAATATTATCACACTCATACTGATCCTAGATACAGATAGCCCGGCATTATGTATCGAATTCCACTATGACTCATACTGATCCTGGACACAGATAGTCCAGCATTATGTATGGCATTCCACTGTGATCACACTCATACTAATCTTAAACACAGATAGTCCAGCATTATGTATGGCATTCCATTATGATCACACTTATACTGATCCTAAACACAAATAACCCAGCATCATGTATGGCATTCCACTATGATCACACTCATACTGATCCTAGACACAGATAGCCCAGCATTATGTATGGCATTCCAATATGATCACACCCATACTGATCCTAGACACAGACAGCCTGGCATTATGTATGGCATTCCAATATGATAACACTCATACGGATCCTAGACACAGATAGCCAGCATTATATATGGCATTCGAATATGATCACGGAGAAGGGTGATATATCTTATGTTAACCTATCATATGTCACTCATACTGATCCTAGACAGAGATTATGTATGGCATCCCAATATGATTATGGAGTAGACACAGATAGCCCACCATTATGTATGTCATTCCAATATGATCACCCTCATACTGATCCTAGACACAGATAGCCCAGAGTTATGTATGACATTCCATTATGATCACACTCATACTGATCCTAGACACAGATAGCCCAGCATTATGTATGGCATTCCAATATGATCACACCTATACTGATCCTAGACGCAGATAGCCCAGCATTATGTATGGCATTCCAATATGATCACACTCATACTGATCCTAGACACAGAGATCCCAGCATTATATAATGCATTCCACTATGATCACACTCAGACTGATCCGAGACGCAGGTAGACCATCATTATGTATGGCTTTCCACTATTATCACACTCATACTGATCCTAGACACAGATAGCCCAGCATTATGTATGTCATTCCACTATGATCACGGAGTAGACACAGATATTCCAGTATTATGTATGGCATTCCACTATGTCCCATTCTGATCCTAGACACTGATAGCTCAGCATTATGTATGGCATTCCACTATGACTCAAATTGATCCTAGACACAGATAGCCCAGCATTATGTATGACATTCCACTATGACTCATATTGATCCTAGACACAGATAACCCAGCATTATGTATGGAGTTCCACTATGGCTCATACTGATCCTAGACGCAGATAGCCCAGCATTATGTATGGCATTCTACTATAATCACACTCCTACTGATCCTAGACACACATAGCCCAGTATTATGTATGGCATTCCACTATGACTCATACTGATCCTAGACACAGATAGCCCAGCATTATATATGGCATTCCACTATGATCACACTCATACTGATCCTAGACACAGATGGCCCAGCATTATGTATGGCATTCCACTATGACTCATACTGATCCTAGACACAGATAGTCCAGCATTATGTATGGCATTCCACTGTGATCACACTCATACTAATCCTAGACACATATAGTCCAGCATTATGTATGACATTCCAATATAATCACACTCATACTGATCCTAGACACAGATAGCCCGGCATTATGTATCGCATTCCACTATGACTCATACTGATCCTAGACACAGAGAGTCCAGCATTATGTATGGCATTCCACTGTGATCACACTCATACTAATCCTAGACACAGATAGTCCAGCATTATGTATGACATTCCAATATAATCACACTCATACTGATCCTAAACACAGATAGCCCGGCATTATGTATCGCATTCCACTATGACTCATACTGATCCTAGACACAGAGAGTCCAGCATTATGTATGGCATTCCACTGTGATCATACTCATACTAATCCTAGACACAGATAGTCCAGCATTATGTATGGCATTCCATTATGATCACACTTATACTGATCCTAGACACAAATAACCCAGCATCATGTATGGCATTCCACTATGATCACACTCATACTGATCCTAGACACAGATAGCCCAGCATTATGTATGGCATTCCAATATGATCACACTCATACTGGTCCTAGACACAGATAGCCAGCATTATATATGGCATTCCAATATGATCACGGAGAAGGGTGATATATCTTATGTTAACCTATCATATGTCACTCATACTGATCCTAGACAGAGATTATGTATGGCATTCCAATATGATTATGGAGTAGACACAAATAGCCCACCATTATGTATGTCATTCCAATATGATCACACTCATACTGATCCTATACGCAGATAGCCCAGAGTTATGTATGGCATTCCATTATGATCACACTCATACTGATTCTAGACACAGATAGCCCAGCCTTATGTATGGCACTCCAATATGATCACACCTATACTGATCCTAGACACAGATAACCCAGCATTATGTATGGCATTCCAATATGATCACCCCCATACTGATCCTAGACACAGATAGCCCAGCATTATGTATGGCATTCCAATATGATCACACTCATACTGATCCTAGACACAGATAGCGAGCATTATATATGGCATTCCAATATGATCACGGAGAAGGGTGATATATCTTATGTTAACCTATCATATGTCACTCATACTGATCCTAGACAGAGATTATGTATGGCATTCCAATATGATTATGGAGTAGACACAAATAGCCCACCATTATGTATGTCATTCCAATATGATCACACTCATACCGATCCTAGACGCAGATAGCCCAGAGTTATGTTGGCATTCCATTATGATCACACTCATACTGATCCTAGACACAGATAGCCCACCATTATGTATGTCATTCCAGTATGATCACACTCATACTGATCCTAGACGCAGATAGCCCAGAGTTATGTATGGCATTCTATTATGATCACACTCATACTGATCCTAGACACAGATAGCCCAGCATTATGTATGGCATTCCAATATGATCACACCTATACTGATCCTAGACACAGATAGCCCAGCATTATGTATGGCATTCCAATATGATCACACCCATACTGATCCTAGGCACAGATAGCCCAGCATTATGTATGGCATTCCAATATGATCAGGGAGAAGGGTGATATATCATATCGTCGTGTGAGAACCATAAGGTTCTATCTTCCACTGGAAGATAGAACCTTATGGTTCTCACGCGACGATATGTTAACTTATCATTGGTCAGTTATGAGATCTAGGATTTTAAAAATGATCCCTTTTAATTGTGGATAAATTCGAATTTTTGTTTTGTATTTATGATAATGATACATACATTCTTTCTATTCAGTCGATTATTAGTGTTCTGTTAATTCATAGTATCGAGACTGTAGGCCAAAATGTCGGATTTTCAAGTCCATTTTTGCTATTTTGGACAATTCTGCCAGACAAAAATAATTTTAGTAAACTTTTGTTTCCAGGTGATTATGGAAAAGTGCAACTGAAAAGTTCATGTCATTCTTCAATTGGGACTTGAAGATTCGTCGATAAAAATTTGAGCGTTTGTGGGCGTGGTCTGGTAGAGGAATGATGGATCAAGGAATGAAAATATCTTGGTTTGTCTTCCAGCAAAATGGAAGAGACACACATATACAACAACAGCAATTTTGATTTCACGCTGCTTCTCTCAGGCGACTGACATTATTTTATGGAGTCAACCATTACACTCATAGAAAAAAATAGAGTTGAATCTAATGATAAAAATGGAGAATAGTATTGTCAAACTGAGGTGTTTGGGGGAAAGCCTAATGCCTCTAAAATACATACTCAGTATAATGACATATCACCTTCGGTAAGCCAATGTGTCTCATCGATGTATGGATCCTTCCCTAACCTTCGATGTCGGTTTTCTTTGCCGTATTCATATCAGAGTTAACTGTCCCTTTTTATAGATTTCGCATTTTTTTGCAAATGTGTTTGTTTTTGGATGATAACTTACCATACTCGATGGAATGGCATGATGACACACCTTAATCCACCTTCACACCTCTGATTTTCTTCTTTCTTTCTCCATTTTTGACAGTCACAAAAAATAAACCAGCAGCCTCGAAGTATACAATCTCCACAACAACAAGGAAGTCGCGTGTTTCAAAACGCATTACACAGGAAGTATTAATTCATAAACTTCTTTCATTACCAGTGGACAACATTTCGATTAATGACACGTGATAGAAACATACAAAAATGTACCTTATAGCAATGTAGTTGAATGGCTTATAGCAAGGTAGTTGAATGACTTATAGCAAGGTAGTTGAATGACTTTTAGCAAGGTAGTTGAATGACTTATAGCAAGGTGGTTGAATGACTTATAATAGCAAGGTAGTTGAATGACTTATAATAGCAAGGTAGTTAAATGACTTATAATAGCAGCAAGGTAGTTAAATGACCTATAGCAAGGTAGTTAAATGACTTATAATAGCAAGGTAGTTGAATGACTTATAACAGCAAGGTAGTTAAATGACTTATAATAGCAAGGTAGTTAAATGATTTATAATAGCAGCAAGGTAGTTAAATGACCTATAGCAAGGTAGTTGAATGACTTATAATATCAGCAAGGTAGTTGAATGACTTATAATAGCAAGGTAGTTAAATGACTTATAATAGCAAGGTAGATGAATGACTTATAATAGCAAGGTAGTTGAATGACTTATAATAGCAAGGTAGTTGAATGACTTATAGTAGCAGCAAGGTAGTTAAATGGCCTATAGCAAGGTAGTTGAATGACGTATAATAGCAAGGTAGTTGAATGACTTATAATAGCAAGGTAGTTGAATTACTTATAATAGCAAGGTAGTTGAATGACTTATAATAGCAAGGTAGTTGAATGACTTATAATAGCAAGGTAGTTGAATGACTTATAATAGCAGAAAGGTAGTTAAATGACCTATAGCAAGGTAGTTGAATGACTTATAATAGCAAGGTAGTTGAATGACTTATAATAGCAAGGTAGCTGAATGACTTATAATAGCAGCAAAGTAGTTAAATGACCTATAGCAAGGTAGTTGAATGACTTATAATAGCAAGGTAGTTGAATGACTTATAGCAAGGTAGTTGAATGACCTATAGCAAGGTAGTTGAATGACTTATAATAGCAAGGTAGTTGAATGACTTATAGCAAGGTAGTTAAATGACCTATAGCAAGGTAGTTGAATGACTTATAATAGCAAGGTAGTTGAATGACCTATCGCAAGGTAGTTGAATGACCTATAGCAAGGTAGTTGAATGACCTATAGCAAGGTAGTTGAATGACCTATAGCAAAGTAGTTGAATGACCTATCACAAGGTAGTTGAATGACCTATCGCAAGGTAGTTGAATGACATATGCATCAGATTTACAAGAATGAAGAATAATTCAAATAAGTTTAATGACTCGTGATGAAATCACACAAAAAAAATGATGTGATGTAGAATAAATTCAGATAAAAAAGAACAATATACGATTCTGTAGCACCCCCAGAGATCCACCAACCCCTCGGAGTGGGGGGGGGGGGGGGGGGTGCACACCCCATTTCTAACTCTACTCATCGAGATCTTCCATCTGAAACATGACATGCCTGGCATTTAGAACCTTACTATTTGACGCTCTTTCCCCACTCCACATCCTCTGGGAGAGTCGCTCACCTAATTTTCGAACTCTACGCGCCGAGGCCTTTAACTTGATGTATCAAATGCCTACCTTTCGAAAACATACGTTTTTACGCCCCTGCCCTGACCTCCTCGGGGTGGGTCGATCACCTCATTTTTGTCTACCTAGCCATGTTCCTTTGTATATACTCCAGTAGCGTAGAAGAGCCCATTAGTTGGAACAGTTTACCTTATTATTACTATATTTAGCAATTTCTGGTCTATGCTTGTTAGTTCTGACCCTATTCCGTGTACTCTTGTTGTTTCATTTGTCTAGATTATTTATAACCAATCAGTTTGCTTGATTTCCCATAGTCTGTATGCAGGGTTATCTCCCTTGTGTATAACAAAAGGAGTCCCAAAGCCAATAAGCTATCGAGCAGTTACTGATAAGTCATTGCTCGAACGACTCTAAGCCCATCGAGCAAATGAGCTATCGAGCAATTGCTCGATTGAGTGACTCTTCGAAGGACTCTTCGACTCATTTCAGTATTTGAAGATACCCATGACCCGGTATTGTATTATTTGAGGATACCTATCCCAAATATCCCTTATAAGCTAAAGAGCCAAGAGAGTAATTGCTCCATGAGCAATTGCTCGAACGACTCGAAGCTCGTCGGGCAAATGAGCCTTAAAGCAATTGCTCGATCGAGTGCAAAAAGTCTCGTTCGAGCAATGACTTATCAGTAACTGCTCGATAGCTTATTGGCTTTGGGACTCCTTTTGTTATACACAATGGAGATAACGCGGCATACAGACTATGGGAAATCAAGCAATCTGATTGGTTATAAATGATCTAGACAAATGAAACAACAAGAGTACACGGAATAGGATCAGAACTAACAAGCATAGACCAGAAATTGCTAAATATAGTAATAATAAGGTAAACTGTTCCAACTAATAGGCTCTTCTACGCTACTGGAGTATACTCCAGAACAAAGGAACATGGCTAGGTAGACATAAACTATTACATATACAGATAGAAGCAGAGAATTCTGAAAGAATTCGAAATAGTAAAAGTTGGGATAGATTTTGGTGATTTGGAAGGATTGTCGGGTTGTTTGTGGTAATTAGATTTACTCTTCTACAATCGAACACACCCTCTGAATATACCCCGTCTTATTGCAGAAAAATTGGGTAACATAGCAATCACGTGCTACCATAGAAACCAAGATGGCGGCCTCCAGTACACAAAATGGACGACGGAAGCACATGTCACCCTAACAACACGCGCTGCGCACGCGCACTCACACCACGTATCACTATGGAGATGACGTCACAACATGGCCGCTCACGCGGGTTACCATGACAACACAATATGGCGCTACTGGGTCACGTGACTATGACGTCACATGAGATCCTGCAATGAGATCCTGCAACCTGGAGGTGAAACATACGAGACATACTACTACGGGCTATTCGGATGATTGAGTACAAATCAATTTTCGCAACTTAACCCTTTGAACCCCAGCGGCCTTTTCCGGCCAGGAACATGATACGTCATAAGGTCATTAAATAAGATGTTTTTTCAATACATGTGTGGGTAGACCAATCAGTCTGTTCAACGTGCAGCGCGAGGCTGCACGTTGAAAAGACTAATTGGTCTACCCCAAATAATGAATCTGGACTCGTTTAATTGCTGGCATTGAACTGGCATGGAAGATACCACTAGAATTCAAAGGGTTAAAAAAGCTTATTGTTTCCTGTTGTTCCCAGCTCATGTCTACATGTACGTCAATGCCTCTCAAACTGATCCTAAATATGGATAGCCCAGCATATTTATATGTATGTCATTCCACTATGATCGTGGAGTACAGTGAAGTAACATATGTTAACCCAGTTGTATTTGTGACAGGTTTGTAAAACATTCAGGTCAACCGCCCATTTGGACCAAGAGATCTTGGTCAATAAAAAATGGGCATTTATGGACGGAGACTGGCAGACGAAAGTTAACGCCAAAAGTGAAAAGCTTGTTGTCAGTATGATATACAGCCGTCTATGATTTCGCGAAATTTTAACGAAAAGCTTTCTCGAGAATTCTGCTCTTGAAAAGTGTTGGAAGAAAGACAGGGGTGGGGGGGGGGGGGGGTTGTGCAAATTAACAATTTGTTTCCGTAATAGATGTCTTTTTCTTTTAGAAAAATCCAAACTGTAGCACAAAAAGAAGAGGGCGCGGCGCGTCCATCGTAAATGTAGGGCTATGGTCGTATGGGGATGTTTGTTCGCCCTCTGAGAACTTTTCAACGGCGATAAAATTTTTAATGGGTGAATATTGCAATAATTATAACGAAATTTTCAGTTTTCTTCGAAATTAAGGAACATTTTCGATCAATGGGAGGCAAGCTTCAATTTCCAAAATAGCCGCCAATTGTTTTCTGAAATCACCGGCTAACACACCATACGGCTGATGTTTACACACCTTACGGCTGATGTTGACACACCATACGACTGATGTTGAATTTCAAAAATAGCCGCCAATTGTTTTCTGAAATTACCAACTGACACACCATACGACGGCTAATGTTAAATTTCCAAACTAGCCGCCTATTGTTTTCTGAAATCACCTACTGACACACAATACGGCTGATGTTGACACACCATATGGCTGATGCTGACGCACCATACAGCTGATGTTGACACACCATACTGCTGATGTTGAATTTCCAAAACAGCCGCCAATTGTTTTCTGAAATCACCTACTGACACACCGTACGGCTGATGTTGACACACCATACGGGTGATGTTGACACACCATACTGCTGATGTTGACACACCATACGGCTGATGTTGACACACCATACGGCTGATGTTGACACACCATACGGCTGATGTTGACACACCATACGGCTGATGTTGACACACCATACGGGTGATGTTGACACACCATACGGCTGATGTTGACACATCATTATTGGTCATTTTTAAATGTAAGAACGATGGAAAAGCAACATATTGGGATATTTCATGATGAAAACAGGGCTCAAATAAAAAAGCCACCCGAGAATCGTTTATGTAAGGTCTGACATGGACATTGTAGTTATACATAAAACACATTTCCAAAGCAAGCTGGTGTAAAGAGATAATATGTTAGTGACCTCCTGAAACTAGCTATCGATAGCTACTTACACATTTTTGAGGTTTTTAAAGGGGTTCAGTAAGAAAATTAGACGCTTTTGTACCACCAGAATATGACTGACATATTTGCTGGAAACATTTGTAACGCTCAATAACAGAAGGTAATATGATCTTGAATTCTACAAGAGTAGATTATATTTTAATGATTAATTCCACAACAATTATTGTTTTGTTGCAATTTATTGGATGGATGTAATAAACACCCTACAATAAATTCTAACAAAGCAGTTTTTCTTTAAACAATTTTGAGTGGGATTCTGACTGCTCATAAAATGTATGCATGGCATATCGAATCTGTATTACACACCTATTTATTTTCCACCATTTCCATATTTAGAATTATGTACGGAACGTGTGTTCAATACGTATTTCAGTGGACGGACTGTTTTTCCACCTGACGTCATAGATCCGTAAAAAGAACTAAACTCAGTCCATTTTCGTAATCGGCCTAACAAAAGGTCGTAATACAATTATAACCCACCTGCCAAAACAGATAAACATGTTTGTCCCTAGATCCCGATAAATTCTGTTTTTTGATTGGTCAGAACGTCTTGGACAAATAGCCATGGCAAAGGGTGCACCCAACATCCAAAGTATACGAGAGCGTGCAACATCCAGGGTACAGTACAGTCGCCGTGGGCGGTCACTTTTCCACATGTCCCCAGTGGGCGTCCACTGGTTTTCCACAGACATCAGTTTGATAAACAATTTCTGTGGACTTCTGTGGGCATGTAGTTCTGTGACCAAAAGCCTGTGGACTTCTGTGGAAAAGATTACTGAACGATGATAATGCCGGACGGCAGTGTCCACATAATTAATCCGAAACACGTCTGCCCACAGAAATGTAAATGGAAGTAATTTTTAACAAGTCTTGATAGAATAGAACTCTGTTTAAAATATTTATTTTTTCATCATTTCAATTTGCAAACACAGGTATATAGTCATTTTTGTATTTACAAAAAGGAACAAATTGATAAGTTGTCAAAATTATGTCACATTTTCTCAATCTGAAAAGTGAATAGCACAACCCACCCTGTGAAAGCAAGACATACAGTGACAAACCCATGTCGATTGCGAACGAGTGCTTTGAAAAAAAATGTGTACAAAACGAAAAAAATAGTTGAAAATAAAAGAGTGCACCTGGAAATATCGCTGATAAGCAATTATGTATTGATATGATCTTTCTGTTAAACCGAATCTGATTTTCGATCGACTTTTGAACAATTCGTTCGCTTTCGTTGACAACTCTTAGCTCGGGCGGGAAGTAGAACATTCGGCTTCCAGAATTTTCGGCCTGGAAATATTTTGACAAAGGAACATCAGCCCGGGGAAAGTACTCAGGCCCATTTATGTATTTATTTATTTATTTATTTATTTATTTATTTATTTATTTATTTATTTATTTATTTATTTATTTATTTATTTATTTATTTGTGTTTAATGTCCTATATTTATGCAAAAAGAGGCTAATCATGACAGCACCCCCCCCCCCCCCCCCCCCCCCCAGGCCTTGAACCTTTTGCGGGTTCTGATGATAATTTTAAAAATTATTCGGGCAAATTAGTGTCAGACAAGAATGACCAAATACGCCTATAAAAATGCATCGTCAAATTAATTTCGTTTTTTTTTACCTGACCCTATCGATAAATTACTTCGGAATTATTCACTAAAAAGTGCAATATGAAAGTCACACTTTTTAGTGGATAATTTCGGAGTAATTCTGATAGTTCAGCGTACAATAAAAATGTATCGTCAAATTAATATCGTTTTTTAGCTAACCAATTTTAGTTGTGTGAGCTTATGGCATGGCTTGATCGGTCGGCGTCGGCGTCGGCGTCAGCGTACGTGTCCAATAATGTTAAAGTTTCTGTTTAGGTCACTTATTCGCCCTATTATTTCCATATCATGGCTTTTATAATGCTGCTATATGATGATTATTATCATTTTACCATGATTTAACCCCCTCCCCCATACCCTACATTTTAGACATTTTTCTTGACATTTTTAGTTGCGTTTAGTTTTCTGTTTAGCTCAGAATTTCATATTTAACTAAGTGTTTAGGTCAGCTGCTGTGCTCCTTCTCTTCCAATGGCACTTATATTCATTATACATGTTCCTCAGCATCATTGGTCCATGATTAACCCCTCATACACTGTATTTTAAACATTTTTCTTGACATTTTTGGTTGCGTTTAGTTTTATGTTTAGCTCAGAATTTCATGTTTAACTAAGTGTTTAGGTCAGCTGCTGTGCTCCTTCTCTTCCAGTTCCTCGGTATCATTGTTCCATGATTAACCCCTCATACCCTGCATTTTAAACATTTTTCTTGACATTTTTAGTTGCGTTTAGTTTTCTGTTTTCCTCAGAATTTCATGTTTAACTTAGTGTTTAGGTCAGCTGCTGTGCTCCTTCTCTTCCCATGGCACTTATATTCATTATACATGTTCCTCAGTATCATTGGTTCAGAATTAACCCCTCATACACTGCATTTTAAACATTTTTCTTGAAATTTTTAGTTGCGTTTAGTTTTATGTTTAGCTCAGAATTTCATGTTTAACTAAGTGTTTAGGTCAGCTGCTGTGCTTCTTCTCTTCCAATGGCAATTATATTCATCTTACATGTTCCTCTGTATCATTGTTCCATGATTAACCTCTTATAACCTGCATTGTAAACATTTTTCTTGACATTTTTAGTTGCGTTTAGTTTTCTGTTTAGTTCGGAATTTCATGTTTAACTTAGTGTTTAGGTCAGCTGCTGTGCTCCTACTCTTCCCATGGCACTTATATTCATCATACATGTTCCTCAGTATCATTATTCCATGATTAACCCCTCATACCCTGCATTTTAAACATTTTTCTTGAAATTTTTAGTTGCGTTTAGTTTTCTGTTTAGCTCAGAATTTCATGTTTATCCAAGTGTTTAGGTCAGCCGCTGTGCTCCTTCTCTTCCCATGGCACTTATATTCTTTATACATGTTCCTCAGTATAATTGTTCCGTGATTAAACCCTCATACCCTGCATTTTAAACGTTTTTCTTCACATTTCTAGTTGCTTTTAGTTTTCTGTTTAGCTCAGAATTTCATGTGTAACTAAGTGTTTTGGTCAGCTGCTGTGCTCCTTCTCTTCCAATGGCACTTATATTTATCACACACGTTCCTCAGTATCATTGTTCTATGATTAACCCCTTATACCCTGCATTTTAAACATTTTTCTTGACATTTTTAGTTGCGTTTAGTTTTCTGTTTAGCTCGGAATTTCATGTTTAACTTAGTGTTTAGGTCAGCTGCTGTGTTCCTTCTCTTCCCATGGCACTTATATTCATCAAACATGTTTCTCAGTATCATTGTTCCATGATTAACCCCTCATACCCTGCATTTTAAACATTTTTCTTGACATTTTTATTTGCGTTTAGTTTTCTGTTTTGCTCAGAATTTCATGTTTAACTTAGTGTTTATGTCAGTTTCTGTGTTTTACTTTTAAGAGGTTGCGTTTAGGTAAGTTTTGTCGCATGTTATGAGCCTGTTTGATACAGTTCTTGTGTTTACCAAAGTTACTATCAAAGAGGAATGTTGGTTAGCTATAGGGCGTTGGCGTCCTTCTTGTTTTACCTGGCCCTATCGATAAATTATTTCGGAATTATATACTAAAAGTGCAATATGAAAGTCGCAGTTTTTAGTGGATAATTTCGGAGTAATTCTGATAGTTGAGCGTACAATAAAAATGCATCGTCAAATTAATATCGTTGTTTTTAACCTGGCCCTATCGATAAATAATTTCGGAATTCTTCACTAAAAAGTGCAATATGAAAGTCGTTGTCAATGATTAAATTAATTAACTTGATTGACTTATGTTGATCGGCAATTAAGGGTGCTCTTGTGTTTATGATTTATGACCTGCAGTAATCCTTCTGAGGTAGTTTTACAGAAGTTAGTGGCACGTGTACAGTAGGTGGAGAGTGGATTGCAACTAAATCACCCGCGGAGTGGAGTTATCACCCAAGCTATAACTTGCAAATGTTGTACATATCAACAAAAAACACAAGCAATGTTTCAGCCAATGGACCTCCGGGTTTAACCCGGAGGTCCTTTGGCTGAAACTTTGCTTGTGTTGGTTAGGCATTGCAACAAATTTGCTATTATTGCTTGGGTGGAATCTCCACTCTGCGGGTGATTTAGTGATAATACACTCTCCACGTACTGTATATACAGCAGCAGCGTTTGAAAGGATTAAAACCTTTAAACGACTTGTGTTCACGACACTAATGGATCTATCTTGTCTAACGCCGCGCCACTGTTCGTCTCTTTGAAAACTTTTACTGTCACCATGGCTTGCCCTTTGAACGCAGATCACTGGGGCTAACTTTCATTAATATCGACGGGTTAAAAGGGTTAAAAACCAACATTAGGTATTGGAAAACGAATACTCGATAGATGCTTCCCCCACCTATAAGGGACCGACCTCCGTGGGGAACCCGGGAAGTGAAGCAGTGCTTGTTCATTGTGGTAAACAAGCCCTGCTTTACTGGTGGATTATGACCCAGTGGCCAATGCTTGGGGTAGAAGAGGCAACCTGGGTATAAATGATTGGGTAAACTTCCCGTCAAAGGCGCTCTCGGCGTTTCCCCTATTTTTCCATAGAGATGCGTTGCACACTGTTGATATATAATCCATTTTCGTTGTCTTGGGTGCGAGGAAATCTTTTGAAAAAAAAATAAATTTTCTCCGGAAACCCCACCAATCCATTTCCGATCTCTACCACGCCGTTAAAAATCCTAGATCCGCCAATGCCTACATGATTTCATTCAGATCGGAGGCCGTTTTGAGTCGGAGAACAACAGTCAATTAGGTGGAGGGGGACTGATACAAATCCCAAGACAAAACATGTTTTGTTTTTCTGAAATTATACTCTCATCTCTTGATTCGAATTTCGAAGACAGTCGGAAGCTGTCGCGAAAACGAACCGGAACTTTGTGGAAGCAAAATATAAAAATGACGCCGTGAGGGGGAACTGGAGAGGCCTTATTTGGTGACGATAAATTCATAATTGGTGGAAATATTCCTCCTTTTTTAACCATTTACCTAACTTAACGGCTAAAACAGCCCATCGCTATACACGAAAATCGCCATTCTGTCTATTTTATATTTTCGTTTTTTTCTTCCAAAACATAGGTTACTCCCCTCATTGGAACGAGTGCGTCACGCCTCGTTCCAATGAGGGGTCATAAACTATGTTTTGGAAGCAAAAAATGAAAATGTTTAGTTACACAAGAATTTATTTCACGAGTGTCGTCTACTCCTAGCGTTAGGTAAAGGGTTAACAAATGACAAACAGATGAGTAGATATATATCACATGGTCCACAAGCTTTTTAGTTTCTGCATTTTCGTCAGTTGGATTAACCCGGGAATTTATCGTGACAGGGGAGAACAGAAACTAGTCTGATATTTTGACATCGTTTCGATGTTAACAGATTGTTTTTCTTATTGCTATCGCGTAGAAAAATACGTAACATAAATATTATAGCAGTGTAATAAAAAGTCAGATCATGTGGACTCCACGGGAATTGCCGTGCTAGTTATTAATTCCGTGGGCAAGTAGGTAGCATGCCCACGGTCTAGAAAAATCTCTGTCCACAGAAATTTCTGTGGGCTGTTGAAAGGTAATTTGCTCACGGTTTTCCACAACCACTGTGGACATGTGGAAAAGTGACCGCCCACGGCTACTGTACTGTATACGCTCACGCGAAACATCGGGGGTATATGGTTTAAATGAAAGCTTTCCACTTCCGCTCGCCCGGTAATAAAAATCGAACCCCAAAACCTGAAAATATATCAGATTGCCGACAGTTCTATCATATTTTGCCGTTATAAATTAAATAGTCGAATAATTAAATGAAACAACTTGAGAAAAATAAAATACGGTGAGATATCATCCCCTGAGTTCCAATGTGTTCTATGTGCCAGTCGGCACCGCATAGAGCACATTGGAACTCGGAGCGATATGTTTTCAGAATACTGTTAAAGCGTTTCCTTAACGACCCAAGGGATGTAACTCTATCTGTTGTCTTCTGTGTTTGTAAAAACAAAACATTTATTCACGAATTTCGTCCTACTGATTCCCGAGCGATAAATGCGTCCACAAATTTATTTCCACTGACTGTATTGTGTTTCAAACGGGACAAAAACGTTATCTCCGTCAACATGTATGGTATATGGAGATTTAATACCTGGATGTCTCATTTAAACACCTCGCGTGCGGCACGGCATTTAAAAGCCGACATTCAGGTGTTAAATCTCCATTTTCCATACATGTTAGCGGAGATAACTTATATTAAAAAACCATAGAGTTCGCCATACAAAAGCAATTTGAGCAAATAGTGTAATTTACACTGTCGACACACTCAGACACACATTGCTTTTTACTGGCGAACTGTGAGCATGTCCTGAAACCACGAGATCAAATATATTCACATTCATTGCATTTCCCATTAAACGTCCTGCTTAAAATATATCTGCAAATGAAATTTGCGCAAATAGTGTAGTCTACACTGTCGACACACTCAGACACAGATTGCTTTTCACTGACGATCTCTGAGCATGTACTGAAACCACGAGATCAAATATATCTACTTTCATTGCATTTCCCATTAAACGTCCTGCTTAAAATATATCTGCAAATGAAATTTGCGCAAATAGTGTAGTCTACACTGTCGACACACTCAGACACAGATTGCTTTTCACTGACGATCTCTGAGCATGTACTGAAACCACGAGATCAAATATATCCATATTCGTGGCATTCCCCATTAAACGTCCTGCTTAAAATATATCTGCAAATAAAATTTGCGCAAATTGTGTAGTCTACACTGTTGACACAACCAGACACAGATTACGAAGGAGATCAAATATATCCACATTCATGGCATTTCCCATTAAACGTCCTGCTTAATATATACAGTATCTGGAGAGTGTATTGTCACTGAGTCACATGCAGAGTGGAGATTCCACCCATGCAATACTTTCAAATTTGTTTCAAAGCATAGAAAGCATAAGTAAAGTTCCAGTCAATGGACCTCCGGGTATAACCCGGAGGTCCATTGGCTGAAACATTACTTATGTTTTTTGTCCATATATACAGAATTTGAAAGTGATACTTTGGGTGATAACTGCACTCCAGGGTAATTTGTATACAGTCCACTCTCCACGTACTGTATGTGCAAATAAAGTTTTAGCTTGATGCTGGAAAACTAAGAAATCTCCTCGAGTAAGTTCAAGGATGAAGACAAATAACTAGAGACTATAAATATAATCTCTAATGAGTCGCGATTTCTAATGAGAATCTCTAATGAGTCGCGATTTCTAATGAGAATCTCTAATGAGTCGCGATTTCTAATGAGAATCTCTAATGAGTCGCGATTTCTAATGAGAATCTCTAATGAGTCGCGATTTCTAATAAAAATCTCTAATGAGTCGCGATTTCTAATAAGAATCTCTAATGAGACGCAATTTTTAATGAGAATCTCTAATGAGTCGCGATTTCTAATAAGAATCTCTAATGAGTCGCGATTTCTAATGAGAATCTCTAATGAGTCGCGATTTATAATGAGAATCTCTAATGAGTCGCGATTTATAATAAAATTTATGTACCGAGTTCATTAAAATCGATCTGAGCGCTGGGGTTGGCGGAGGCTCATCCCGGGTTTAGTGAGCGGGGTTCAGAAATTTCATGTCCAATAGTGACGAATTTTGAGCTTCTTTTTATTACATAATATGTAATTTACCTTTTACCTTGCGTAACGGCTAAACTGGCCCAGTGCTGTTCACAAAACTGCCACCGAACACATCTTATTAGGTCCATCAATGAACAATCTCAACGAGCTATGTTTTCGAATCCAATAAAGAAATAGTTGGTTATTCAGGAAATGTTATCTGTAAACCTTGTCTGTTATTTGTATTTGGCAGACGGTTAACGAAAAATAGGAAAATATTAATTCGATTCTATTTCCCCAACCAACTCACATCGTTACCATATCAACGTTGATTTCTGACGTCATTCCCATATTATACGTGCTGTGAACGATATTTAACGTAATGAACTAATTGATGGTAATTACGTGATAAATTGAAACTGTATTGGAAAAACATGAGAAATAGAAATAGATGTCGAGAAAACGAAACTACCGACGTCTGAAAAGCAGGTCACAATCCGTATTTGCCGTTGTACCCATATTAGACTGAGGTAGAACCTCTGGTAAGTATCGCTTATCATAAGTCCTCTTTACAAAGTCTGCCGATAGTGTGTTTAAAAACATCGACATGTATGAAGCTTTTGCAGTAATATTTTCTGCTGTGTATTAAACAATGACCACTTCTCCAAGTTCTTTGAATTACATCGTGGGGTTAGACAGGGGGATCCACTATCCCCTTACCGGGTCATCAAATGTGCCGAAATCTTAAGTGCTGCACTAACAGATAACCCTGAGATTAAATGTAATAAAATCAATATCTCCGAATACATAACAGATCAATGAAGATGATAGCAGTCTTTTCCTCGCAGCAAAGAGAAAGAAAGAAGTTGAGCGTAGCCCTAAATATGCTCGAGTCATTTCCGAAAGTGTCGAGTCTACAGGTGAATTTTAAGTCAGGTAACAATAGTGATAAACTCTGCTGAAAATGGTGGTCTAAAATTCCCAGCTGCGATCGTTCTGTGGTTAGCTAATACTAGTTTGAACAAAGTGTGAGCCACCACCCCATGTACATACACCCACAGTGCATACCGCCAAACAATGGCAAGAGAATAAATAAGCCAAGATACTGTGATAGCCTTTCCCATAAACAATCTTCATTCCAAATTTCATTGAAATCCGATAACCAAAACATGTAGTACAAGCCGAACATAAATGGGCTATTTCACGAGGCAAACAGCGAATTTCCAAAGTTAAAAAGGGGAATAAGTATAGAAAATGAAATATTATTGAGACTCATTTGTGGACCTTTTCCATAAACTATCTTCATTCCAAACTTCATTAAGTTTCGGTATTTATTTATTTATTTATTTATTTATTTATTTATTTATTTATTTATTGGGTTTTAAGGTCACATATTTCTGCACAATGGCTAACCATGACCGTGGCAGTTTTACGGGTGGAGGAAGCCGGAGTACCCGGAGAGAACCACCGAGCAAAGGCGAGCAACTGTCAGCTCCCCAACATACCAACTCCACACAAGCAGGGTTAGCATTGGTTAAAGACAGGTGCACCATCGACGTGCAGTACGCCTTAGTACACAGCGTCATCGTGCCCCCACGCGGGGAATGGGGGTGAAGTGTCTTGCCCAAGGACACAACGCGGATGCCGCAGGTGGGATTCGAATCGAGGACCTCTCGGCTTGCAGTCTACACCTCTACCAACTGAGCCACCGCGCCCCCATTAAGATACGGTAACCCAAAACCTGAGATACGAGGCGAAAAGACAAAACATTAATCAGATGGAAGGTTTGATCTGCGCATACCAAAACGAACAGATAATCATCATAAAATATGTGACAGAAGGCGCTCTAGGCAGCTTAAGTGTTAAACGCAATCCCACAGTCGTGGAAAAGGTGTATTAATAATACAAGAAAGTTAGAAAATGATATAGACCCCACAGTAGGTCTGTTAATAGCTTCCTCAAACGTTAATAGTAAAATAATTTTCTCCTGCTCAAAATGTCCACACATTCGGAATCAAATGGTGTATTTACGTTGAACAAAGTTTAGACGGAGTGGAGCGGCAACACATTTATTATAATACTTTTGCTGCAATTGATGACACCTATTCCCAATCTCTACAATACAAAATTTTACATCGTGTGCTTTCCATTAGATCAATATAAATTATCTCCGCCAACATAATGAATGAATGGTTTTGCTCATCGAAGGTTTGGGCAAACCCCTTTCAACTCTCTTTGTTTTTTGTTTTTTTTTTTTGTTTTTTTTTTATTTTGGAGATTTCTCGCAGACCGTCATCATGTCAGCCAGCAGCAGAGGTGGGGAGGTAGACGGAGAGGGCTTTGAAGTTCCTTTTGATGTTATCGATCTGTTCTTATTGCCCTCGTGTAAGAGGACGAGTGTGAGAAGGGGTTCTCTCGACAGATGGAGGAAGATCAGTTACGGAATCAGCGGATAGGCAATCGTCAACCAGCTCTTACAGAAAGCCAATGGCCCTGTCAGGGTGCCACCAAAAGAAGATCCGAACTGCCCTGGTTCGGGGGCAGGTCTACTTTTTAACCAAATTGGCGGGGACAAAAGTGCGTCCAATGGACCTTTATAAAAAGGGTCATTAGCGGGACGCGGGATGGAGTGGAGGATGATGGAAATTCTAAAACAGTTACAATGGTTCCACAACGCTTATTGTGAGGAAAACAGTTACAATGTTTTCATAACGCATATTGTGAGGAAAACAGTTACAATGGTTCCATAACGCTTATTATCAGGAAAACCGTTACAATGGTTCCATAACGCTTATTGTGAGGAAAAAAGTGTGTGTGTTTGTAAATGACTCTTGCCCGTCTATCAGTTGATTTGTTGTCTGTAGAGTCTAGTCTTCAGCAAGTATAGTCTACCACTTACTGTTTGTCATTTCGTCTCTTGAGTTTCAATGTGTTCTATGTACCTACTGGCACATAGACACATTGGAACTCTGGGAACGATTTGTTGGAGCTGTCGTGGGTAGGAACAGACTTCTTTGTCCTGGCAGCAGTATTTGTGGATTGGAGATGTCGCTCAATGGTCCTAGTGCAGTTGGTGTTTTCCTAAAATTAGAAAAGACGGAAGTGGGACATAACCTCCACCCCCTACAGTCCTCCTCTTCACCCCCTATCTCCAATAGTGTATGATATATAGAGATTTAATACTTGGATGTCGGTGGCGCAGGCGAGGTTTTTAAACGAAACATCCAGGTATTGAATCTTTATATACCATACTTTTTAGCGGAGATAAATCTTTTGTCCCGTTTGAAACACAATAGAAACATAGTGGAAATAAATTTGTGGACGCGTTTCTAACGCTCCGCAATCAGTTGGAGGAAATTCGTGAATAACTGTTTTGTTACTTCCCAGGGGTCGTTATTGGAACGCGTAAACAGATTTTGTTGACAGATTTGATCTTATCTTATTTTTCGATAATTGATAATTGTATGATTTAATTACTCGACTATCTAATTTATAACAGCAAAATATGCTCGAATTGTCAGAAATCTGATGATATTTATCATTATTTCCAGTTGTTTTGGTTCGATTTTTATATCGAAGCGAGCGACAGCGAACAGCTTTCACTTAAACAATATACTCTCAATTTCTCGCATGTTTTTATACTCTGGATATTGCACGTTCCCATATACCTTGGATGTTGAGTGCGCCGTTTGCCATGGCTATTTGTCCTGGGCATTATGACCAATCAGAAGATAGAATTTGTCAGGATATAGGGACAAAACTATTTAAATGCGAACGTAGCGATACAGAGCTTTGTCAATAACCAATCCCTCAACGCCATTAAAACTATTAGAGAGTGGGCTCTATTCGGTTCCAGCTTGGCGATGGAGGTTTGAGTCCCACCATTATATTCTGGTTCGCCACCATGGTGGGACTCAAACCTCTACCATCGCCAAGCTGGAACCGAATAGAGTCCACTCTCTAATAGTCGTAATGACGTTGAGGGATTGATTATTGACAATCTATCACTCCAACATAAACTGCTGGGAATTCTAACCGCGTGCATACCCCCTCAGACCCCATTTGAGGCAATAGGAAGCTAGGCCTGTGTGATCTAAGTGAAATAAAATAAGGTTAACCGGGTCGCAAGGGATTTCGAAATCCCACATCGTCCCTGCGCGCCTTCGGCGCGCTAAAACCTTTCACTCATTCATGTCTTCGGCGCACTAAAACCTTTCATTCATTCAGAGCTTTGCTCCTTTTGCGGATATGTGAGTAAAACCTTGTCCCACCTTTACTTCGAATGTCAATTCTCAAAAAGTATTTTGCTGTTACTCATATATTTAATATAAAAGTGAATTTAACCTTGACTGTAAACAGAAAAGAATAAAAACTTTTTTGGCGTGGACTTTAATTCTGAGTTTTCGGAAGCTTTAAATACCTGTCTTATTTATTTCAAGAAATACGTTTATGCAGTAAAACAGATTGTGTGCAAAGTCTCTTGCTTTTTGGCGAACATCAAACAGATTGTGTGCCAACGTCTCTTGCTTTTTGTCGAACGTCTTAGGTATCAAAAACATATTGAGTTATACTCAACAAACATCCACAAGACATCCATGGCAAGGGACAGATGGCAGTATATCATACACATAATGTTTTGACAATATTTTGTAAATCAGATCGTTAATTCCAAATCACTTTTTGAAACAGTCTGTTTTTCCTTCTCATTTTTTGTTATTATAAACATAGTGACCGTTGTTCAGTGTGTTATGGTAGATTATCACCCGAAGAAAAAAAATTAAAGCCCGAGACGAACGGTCACTATGTTTTTTATTATACTGAATGACCTTTGAAAGGAATGTTTCTTTCAGAGTTATAAATAAATCAATAACGAATAGACAGACTAAGACACTGATTCAGTTCACATACGTCAAATGTTTCAAATTCAGTTGATTTCCCCTTTGTGCCCAAAAACTCCCTGAACAACTTTACACTTCTGCCAACACTTCGCTTAGTTGATGAACTGTCCTTTGACCTTAAAAGTTCCTCGACATTTTCATCGATAATATTTGCGAAAGCCAAGTTTGTTGTTGTCGTCTGATTTGAGGCGAGAGAAAAACTTCGGAAACAGCGTGTGTTATTTTCTTCCTTTCGGCAATTTTCGGATTTAGCGTGTGATATTACAAAATCACCGAGTCATAGCGTGTGTTATTACAAACAATAACAACCCTCGCGATGGACTGTCACACGTTGTCAAGAATGGGCGGAGTCAACAGGCATGATCACGCAAATTAGCAAATTGTCCAATCAGACGTCGTCTTTTGTCTAGTTTTATTCATGAAGTATAATAATCTTTATTAGAAGGTTTGTGTGTTTTTAATAAAAAAAATCTTTGTTCAAGTTAAACTTGCTATATTCTTAAGTTTTTTAACAGAACGCTCCCTCTGTGACCAATGAAACGAATCTAAAACCAGTGTCGGTATGGCACTAAACACGTTAATTTACTGATTTAGGCGGACCTTATTTCGAAAAGTAGAGGAAACGCCTCTCATTTTCCAAGTTTATCAAGTTTGGCCATAAACGAATATTCTTCTGCCCTGTATGAGTCCACATCAAAAAACTTGTACAGATGTTTTTGGTTTGTTTGTTTTTGGGGTTTTTTTTTTGTTTTGTTCTTTTTTTTAGGCGGGGTGTGGAGGTGTGTGGGTGGGGGGGGGGGGGGTGGGTGTCTATTTTTTGGCGTTTCTTTACATAATTTTACTGCATCCATGTAGACATCTGTCCAATCCCATGATAAAATGCTATCTCATTTGCACACACACAAAAAAACTTTTTCACTTTTTTATTTTGTGCATTTTTCTTACTTTCAGAACGCAAACGACACACGGAGTAGCTGGAGGTTTGGTACTAATTGATGATATATTAGACGTTGTTCCAGCGTTGTCTAAAATGAAAACCCACGAAACACTGGCTGTTGTGAAGGTGGAGATTTAGGACAATTCGGTGAATTGACATTAACAACCAGAACAACATCGAAAATGTACATTTTCGACACATTTAAAATCAGAAAGAAAGTGTTGGGTGATGGTTTGAAAGCGTTATCTGAAGGCAGCACGAAGGATAAACTATTGTCTGACTGTCGCCGTGACGGGGAGAGCCTCTGGTACCAGTATAATGTAAAGCTTTCCGGTGTCAGAGATCTACAACTTCTTGAAGTCATTCGTCGATATTTTATTGAGGTTGTGCCTGTCAATGGTTATCCAAAATGCTTAGAAACATATAAAATAAACAGAGACTTGATATTCACTATGAAAAAGAGGCAAAGAAATGATGGATTTGATCGGTAGAGAATAGGAAGAGAGATCGCTACCTGACGTGTTGCTAAGTTATTGCAAGGCTGATAACTTTGGCGTTGTGTGACATATTAAAGGGAAAAGGCATGCACTTAGCTCGATTTAAAGTTGCATCAAAACGATAAGCAGTTTTTGTCCGAGACAAACCTTTAAGACGTGATGAAATGTACGAGAATAATGGATTCCTACTACTTGACAAAATTCCAAAGAAAGGTACTCTGGAATTTCCAGTCGCCTCAACGAGATGTGCTTCCTGTCAACTTCTGTTTTTCACGGAACACTTCAGTCAAGAACCAACTATGGAAACAGGAGCAGAAATGCAAGGTGTGTGTTCAGTCAAGAACCAACTATGTAAACAAGAACAGAAATGCAAGGTGTGTGTTTAGTCAAGAACCAACTCTGGAAACAAGAGCAGAAATGCAAGGTGTGTGAACGAATCGATTTACAACAATTTTTTTTATTATTTATAAGAATATCACTCTCTACTAAATTTACATCCGACACAAGGCGACCCTGGCTGCCAAAAGTGTCATTTAACCCCCAAAATAAATAAATAAATAAATAAATAAATAAATAAATAAATAAATAAATAAATAAATAAATCAACTACTGGCACATAGAACACATTGAAACTCAGGGGACGAATTGTACGAAAATAGTGTAAAAAGGCTCACTTTAATTACAGCTATATTAACATAAATACAATTTGAAAGTTCGAGACTTCCCGCGGAGCACAGTGGAGGAGTGGTTACAGCATTGGACTTCAAACCGAAAGGTCCACGGTTCTATCACTACTAGAGGTAACTGCGGTGTGTCCTTGGGTGAGGCACTTAATCCCGAATGCTCACATGGGGGCACGATGGCATTGTGTACTAAGGCGTACTGCACGTCGATGGTGTACTTGTCTTCAACCAATGCTAACCCTGCTTGTGGGCAGTGAGTACGTTAGGTTGTCTGATAGTTGCTCGCCGTTGCTCGGTGGTTCTCTGACTCCGTTGTATTTATGTATCACCTGACAATTTAAAAGTATAATCTGGTTTTATCCAAGTCAATGATTGTCAGGATTATGTGAATGTTTTGCCTTTTTCATGCCCATTTATTACAAGACCTGTTCACGTGTCCGGTTGTTGCAATTAAAACGTGTTTGGTGCAGGTATGCTGTCAAATTGTAAACTAGATACATCAAAAACAATGATTCGTTACCGTCCACTGAAATCAGAATAAATGCTGAAACCTAGCAAGGATATATTCATTATAATAATAGCTGAATTAATGAACAATTTAGTATTCACATGCGTTGTTTACACTGGTTCCCCTTCGCGTATTTGATACCGCGTATATCAACCTTTATTTAAAATACTAAAACTTTAACCTGCACAAAAAGTTGAAATCACGGCAATGATATAAGTGCGTAGATTTCGGCGCGTCCTGGTACATTATAATTTAAACAAGCAGGGTGAATTAAATTATAAGAATTGAAGGGAATTATATGTTTTTACAGGATGTGTGTGCGATGTTCCAGTTTAGGTTTTCTATAGTGGCACTGTGTTATGCCCATCCGCATTAATTCTCCTATAAAATGAACATTAACTTGGTTACTTCCATAGTAACCTGTATATCTCCAATACGTTTTTGTATATGAGTCCTTGTTTTAAATTAATGAAACTTTCGCGTGAACAAAAATTGAAATGACTACAATGTTATATGCGACGTAGACTTCGGTACATCGTGGTACATAACAATTTAAACAACCGGGCTAAATTAAAATAAATTATAAGAATTGATGTGAATTATTTTTAGTTTTGTGGTAGGAGTATGTATGTGCGATGTTCCAGTTTAGGTTGTATGGAGTGCAACACCCATCCACATTAATTCTTCTTTACACCGAATGAATTCAGATTGGTCATGATTAGCCATTGTGCAGAGAAAATGAAGTAAGAATACCAGATCAGTTACTTTCATAATAATCTGTATATCTCTAATACCTTTTCGCCACTTCAGATAACCTACCTAGTCTACGATGTAGCGTAGTAATTATTGGACTTTTTCCTAATCCTAATTTAAAGAAAAAAATCTCATTTTTCTTAGCTTTTGTTGACTTAGGGTTTGATGAAAATAAGAAACTGCTGAGATGGTAGAAGCAATTTGATCAAAATAGACGGAAACAGAAAATTGTTGCAGTGAGGGATTTTGTCCTGACCTATTTTTGATTTAATATCTCCACATATTGTGTAGATACTACTGAAGTAAGTCGCGTGCAACGTCTTTGCCAGTTAGGAATGCGCCTAAAATCTAGCTTTCATGTCTTTATTCAGTCCGAAAAATATATCACGAAGCCTGTTTCTGTGGCTAAGCAGGCGTCTCTTTAAGCTCGTAAACAATCCGATTAGAGTGTTGTTTTTGAGTACATTATTGGGCATGTGTATATTGTCTAAGCTATTTTGAGTGGTCGAACAGCCTCGAGAAAACACTGTCGTTTCCATTATTTTAGGATAGCAGCAGGTTTTTCCAATTTATCTGTTGCAACCCTATCTGTATCCCTGTAAAGACAAACATCGATGTTTTGGGGTAGACCTACCCGCATCTAAAGGACACTTTTTCCCATATACTCTATACAGATCCGCCATCTTGTTTCGGGGAATTTTTTAGAGGATTTTTCTATATACTTTATCCAAACTCGCCACCTTTGTCTATTGTTCTCCTGTTGTTTGCCTATTGTATGGGATTTCTATGATACCATTGTCCTGGGCTATAACGCGTGGAGCTGCACATGTTAAAAAACGGTTGAGTCACAGTTGTGACTATTGTCTGAGGATAAATAACATTGTTTTAGAGGCTTGACTCGCCGCACGCCTCTTTTTCCACGACCTTGTCCTACTGTTCTGGGTAATAATGCGCATGTCTGTATTTGTTACAGGAAGGGCGAGGCAAGGTTTGAAATATTGCATCATGTCATCGGTCTGTTGTCTAACAACACGTCTCCATTTACCTTTTTTATTACCCTGGCGGTACTGACTCATCGAAATTCTCCCATCGAGCGGGCTGGAGCATGTTTGTTTGGGCCTGTCCTTGAGACCTAATGCCCCAAATGATAGAGTGTTGGTCTCGTTTAATGATAATTGTGAGTTTATGTCAACTTGTGCTAGCACTAATCTCACGGTGTGAAGGGCCTGGTTCTGGGTCGTTTGTATCGGATTCAAATTTAGTAGAATCTGAATCTGTTTCGGAAATGGTTAGTCTTATGTCAGATTCAGACACATCACATTCCTCTACAGAATATAAGGAAGACGTGCTGGAGTCATTCTCGTCTTTCTTACAACTACTTACCAAATATCCAGAAATAGATGATGTGTCAGCAGTAGGAGTGCGATGAACCGGCCATGATCAGCGGACCAACCCCAGGCTCTATGAAGTGACGTCATAGTCACGTAACCGAGTGACGGCATGTTGTGTTGTCATGGTAACACGCTTGAGTGGCCATGTTGTGATGTCATCCCCATAGTGATACGTGGTGTTAGAGCGCATGCGCAGCGCGTGTTGTTAGGGGACGATACGTGTTTCCGTCGTCCATTTTATATACTGGAGCCCTTCAACTTGGTTTTTATGGTAGCATTATTTATTTATCTAAGTGTTTATTGGTGTTTAAGGTCACATACTTATGCACAATGGCTAGGCGTGACCGTGACAGTTTTACAAGGGGAGGAAGCCGGAGTACCCGAAGACAGCTGTCAGCTCCTCAACATTCTAACTCTGTTCAAGCTCCGCCCAAGAAGGGTGACAGCGGTTGAAGACATGTACATCATCGACGTGCAGTGCGTCTTAGTACACGGCGTCATCGTGCCCCCATGTAGGCAAACGGGATAAAGTGTCTTGCCCAAGGACACAGCGCGGGTCTCCCGAGACGGGGATTGAACTCATGACCTCCAACATAGAAGTCCAACAGTCTACCACTGAGCCACCGCGATCCTTTTAATGGTAGCACGTGGTTGATATGTTATCCAAAAGGACCACAATAGGATAGGTGTATTTTTTTAGGGTATGTTCGATTGAATAAGAGTAAATTCCCGATTCGAAGAATTATCCAAATAAACCCGACAATTCCTCCAAATCCCCTAAAACTACCGGTTTTTGATATGAAACCACCAGATTGGGCATATAATATAAGCACGTAGTGCTTTAGTACCGATAGCGCACCCCATCCCCGATGGTAAGTTCGACTGAACTAGAATAGTTTTCTAGCTCGGATGTTCTCCAAATCCTCGTATATAAAGAATTACCAAAATAAAAAACAACCCGACAATCCCCCCAAAATTGACTTTATTTTGATACAAAATCCATTTTCGGCATATAATAGTGGCACGCAGTGCTATAGTACTGATAGGTGTAGTTTTCTGGCTCGGATTTTCCCTAAATTCTCGGATACTTCGTAGACTTGCCATAAAGAACCCGACACTTGTTTACTTGGTTCTGATTTCCTATTAAATTCTCGGTTTCTACCTATGTATCTGCAAGCTCTGTTATAACTTCCTCCATCTCCTCATAACGAATACCGACGCCCCTAGACTTATTTGTGTTCCATTGTATACATTACATTAGGGTTGATGATTTTTCCAACTTCCTACTTTCCTACTTTCCGACTCGAATCCCATAGAGCAAATGAGCCATCGAGCAATTGTTCGATCGAGTGACTCCACAAACTGTCCGAACTACTCGAATCCCATGATGAATGTGCCGATGTTTCATTATGTGAAAAGTCACGATGTGGCACATTGTGCACCAGAACACGGACACATACGGGAATTTGAGGATACCCATGACCTGGTATTGTCTTATTTGATGATACCTTTCGAGGATATTTTTATATAGGATACTTATCTGAGGATTCTATCACCTGTTTGGCCCGGCCTTCTAGACCACCTCAAGGCATACCTATTCCAAATTCCCCTTATAAACTATCTAGCAATTACTGAAAAGTTATTGCTCGAACGATTCAAATCCCGTCGAGCAAATGAGCTTTAGAGCTATTGCTCGGTCGAGTAACTCGCACATACGACTCTTGGCTTAATTTCGGTATTTAAGTATACCTATGACTCAGCTCCTATACAGCTCCCGTATGGCTCGTAGCTCCTATATGGCTCCTATACAGCTTCTTTTCAGGTTGTCTTTCCTCGAGTGACTCCACATACTGTTCGAACGACTCGAATCCCATCGAGCAAATGATCTTTATAGCAATTCCTCGATTGAGTGACTCGCACATATGACTCTTAGCCTTTCAGTATTTTAGGATGCCTATCACCGGATTCCTATGTAGCTTCTATATGGCTCCTAGCTCCTATATGGCTCCTTTACAGCTCTTATACAAGTAGTCTTACTCGAGTGACTCCACATCCTACTCGAACGACTCGAATAACCTCGAGCAAATGAGCTTTATAGCAATTGCTCGATCGAGTGGCTCACACATGTCACTCTTCGAATAATTTCAGAAACAAGGGATTCCATACCCACAGACGTTTTCTCAAAAGGGATTCTCAAAGAGGGATTCTGTAAGTGGGATTCTTATCTGACTCCTAAAATTGAATTCCGTTATTTGACATAATCATTTGAGGGTATGGGAAGGGACTGATAACACACAATTCAACTCCTATTGTAAGAACCCAAATGAGCAGACGAAACCTGAACGAACATACACTGGTGAGACATAACTGAATTTTGAACAGATCCAACCCAAATAAGATTGAAATGTTCGAATGAAGTCGAAGTGAACGAAGATCCAACACAAGCAAGATAGAATGGAACATAATATAACAAAATGAACGAAGATCGAACTTGTTGGATTGATCGAAAACAACCAAGATCGACGTGAACTAACCCAATGAAATTGTCAAAGTGAATTGGCCATAACAAAGATTGAACTGTCTGCATTGATCGAACACAACCAAGATCGAAGTGAACTGACCCAATGAAATTGTCAAAGTGAATTGGCCATAACAAAGATTGAACTGTCTGCATTGATCGAACACAACGAAGAACGAAGTGAACTGACCCAATGAAATTGTCAAAGTGATTTGGCCATAACAAAGATTGAACTGTCTGCATTGATCGAACACAACCAAGATCAAAGTGAACTGACCCAATGAAATTGTCAAATTGAATTGGCCATAACAAAGATTGAACTGTCTGCAGTGATCGAACACAACCAAGATCGAAGTGAACTGAGCCAAGAAATTGTCAAAGTGAATTGGCCATAACAAAGATTGAACAGTCTGAATTGATCGAACACAACCAAGATCGAAGTAAACTGACCCAATGAAATTGTCAAAGTGAATTGGCTATAACAAAGATTGGACTGTCTGCATTGATCGAACACAACCAAGATCGAAGTGAACTGACCCAATGAAATTGTCAAAGTGAATTGGCCATAACAAAGATTGAACAGTCTGCATTGATTGAACACAACCAAGATCGAAGTGAACTGACCCAATGAAATTGTCAAAGTGAATTGGCCATAACAAAGATTGAACTGTCTGCATTGATCGAACACAACCAAGATCGAAGTGAACTGACCCAATGAAATTGTCAAAGTGAATTGGCCATAACAAAGATTGAACTGTCTGCATTGATCGAACACAACCAAGATCGAAGTGAACTGACCCAATGAAATTGTCAAAGTGAATTGACCATAACAAAGATTGAACTGTCTGCATTGATCGAACACAACCAAGATCTAAGTGAACTGACCCAATGAAATTGTCAAAGTGCATTGACCATAACAAAGATTGAACTGTCTGCATTGATCGAACACAACCAAGATCGAAGTGAACTAACCCAATGAAATTGTCAAAGTGAATTGGCCATAACAAAGATTGAACTGTCTGCATTGATCGAACACAACCCAAGATTGAAGTGAACTGACCCAATAAAATTGTCAAAGTGTATTGGCCATAACAAAGATTGAACCGTCTGCATTGATCGAACACAACCAAGATCGAAGTGAACTGACCCAATGAAATTATCAAAGTGAATTGACCATAACAAAGATCGAACTGCCTGCATTGATCGAACACAACCAAGATCGAAGAGAACTGACCCAATGAAATTGACAAAGTGAATTGGCCATTACAAAATTGAACTGTCTGCATTGATCGAACACACAACCAAGATCGAAGTGAACTGACCCAATGAAATTGTCAAAGTGAATTGACCATAACAAAGATCGAACTGCCCGCATTGATCGAACACAACCAAGATGGAAGAGAACTGACCCAATGAAATTGTCAAAGTGAATTGGGCATAACAAAGATTGAACTGTCTGCATTGATCGAACACAACCAAGATCGAAGGGAACTGACCCAATGAAATTGACAAAGTGAATTGGCCATTACAAAATTGAACTGTCTGCATTGATCGAACACAACCAAGATCGAAGTGAACTGACCCAATGAAATTGTCAAAGTGAATTGACCATAACAAAGATCGAACTGCCCGCATTGATCGAACACAACCAAGATCGAAGAGAACTGACCCAATGAAATTGACAAAGTGAATTGGCCATTACAAAATTGAACTGTCTGCATTGATCGAACACAACCAAGATCGAAGTGAACTGACCCAATGAAATTGTCAAAGTGAATTGACCATAACAAAGATCGAACTGCCTGCATTGATCGAACACAACCAAGATCAAAGTGAACTGACCCAATGAAATTGTCAAAGTGAATTGGCTATAACAAAGATCGAACTGCCTGCATTGATCGAACACAACCAAGATCGAAGAGAACTGACCCTATGAAATTGTCAAAGTGAATTGACCATAACAAAGATCGAACTGCCTGCATTGATCGAACACAACCAAGATCGAAGGGAACTGACCCAATGAAATTGTCAAAGTGAATTGGCCATAACAAAGATTGAACTGTCTGCATTGATCGAACACAACCAAGATCGAAGAGAACTGACCCTATGAAATTGTCAAAGTGAATTGACCATAACAAAGATCGAACTGCCTGCATTGATCGAACACAACCAAGATCGAAGAGAACTGACCCAATAAAATTGTCAAAGTGAATTGACCATAACAAAGATCGACCTATTTGCAGTGGAGATCGAACTGCCTGCAGTGGAAATAATAGAACACGGAGCTGACAAGTGCTTCGGACACAAAGAACACGAAGTTTTGAAGAAAATGTTCTATCGCGTCCTGTTTGTGAAATGCGATTGTTAATGTATTTGTAACATAATTCAGTTCATTTTTGGGAACTTCCTTGCTATGAAGTCATCGGAAAGTCAACAAGTTATTATATACTATTCAAAAACAGTAGGGGATATCCAAACTGAGGTTGATATTTTCGGAAAATGGTACTGGATACATGTGATTGGACCCATCGACATGTTACTAAGTTTAGTGTGGATCACGAATGTCACCGGTCCACGAAAACGTCGTGCGGGTGTTTCGCACGAACGCCTCGTTAATGTCTGTGGGGTACGTTTTGATATTTTCATTTGTACTGTGCGGGCTTTTTCGGAGGTCTCATCTTTCTTTTCTTAGTATGAACTCGTTTATTAATAGTTTCTGGTCGAAGCGTAACTTTTGAGGTATGCGAAGACTGACACTAGACCGCTAGAAGCTGGCAACAGACAGACTGCAATGGCTCAAATTCTCAACTTTACACAATCGGTGATTAGCAGGTTGTGGTCATGTTACCGTCAGACAGGCAATGTTGATGACAGACCTCGGTCAAGCTGTCCAAGAGCGACAACTGCTGAAATTCGTACGCTCAACGACCTCGAATAATTCTACGTTTGACTGAACGTCACATCGCCACAAGGCGTAATTCGTGTCGAGCACGACAGCGCTGGGACAATCGTCGGTGGAGCAATGTCATGTTTTCCGATGAATCGAGGTTCACTCTCGACTTCCACGACAAGCGAAGCAGAGTGTGGTGGCGGCGGCGGAACGAACGGTACCATAACGTAACCGTTAGGCAGCACGGTCGTTTTGGTGGTGGCTCGGTTATGGTGTGGGGAGGCATAACCATGACACGCAGAACAGCATTACATGTCACCCAAGGGCGTGTCACAGGGCAGTAATGCCGTGACAACATGTTAACAGCCCATGTGGTGCTATTTGCGCGACATCACGGCCGTCGATTTATTTCCAAGATGACAATGCAAGAGCACAGAGGGCCCGTCTCGCTACAGATTTCCTCCAGGGGCAGAACATAACTACACTGCCTTGGCCATCACTAGGTCCAGACCTTTCACCAATCGACCACGTTTGTGATATGCTTGCCAGGTGCCTACGACAACGCCAACAGCCCCATTCCAGTGTCCAGGAACTCGCCGCTGCACTGCAGGAAGAATGGAATAACATCAGTCAAGCTGATATTGGACGTTTGGTGAGGAGCATGCCACGTCAGATCCGCGCTTGTCTCGCGCACCGAGGAGGATTTACAAGGTATTTAGGTCTTGTACTGAATGTAGTAAATTCTCTGACTGACCGCCCATGTCTTCTACAGCTTAGTGCGTGGAATATGTGTTTGTCAGACACCCAGCTATCGCCGAAATCATTCATCAGATGTCACAGTGCAGTGCCTCAACTGTCTTTGTGGTGAAAATATAAATATATTTCTTAATATATCTCACTTTTATCAAATATCACATACATTTTTTGATAGTATAATATAATGTTGAGAGGTATGATTCTAGTTTTGTTTGCAATCGTAAACTTTGATCTGACTTCCCTACAGTTAAAACTGGAAGTCATGACATGAAATGCGCACAACTAGCACGTCGATCTGCGCGTTAATCTACGCGTTATGAAACCCGGAGGCCCATTGGCAGAAACATTGCCACATTGCCTGTGTTTGCAATAAGTAACCAGGAAAACCTGTTGTGTTTTGGATGCCATTCGATATGGCAATTGCGCGCAATTCCAACGCGCAATTAAGCCTAGATGAGCGCACAGTTCATGACAGGACTTCTAGTTTTAACTATACTCAGTGGACTCGTATTTACTGTTGATTCCAGATATGAAAGCCCAACACAGAAAGTACCGATTTTTCTATTGTGACTACAAAGAAGAGACTTAGACGGATATTACAGAACACAGTCTACAAAACCACGAGAACAATGTCTTGTAGTATTGATAATTCTGCAGTGGCTGGGAAAGGACACCTCGATCGATCGACTTAGTATCTGGATCGATGAACTTAGTATCTCGATCGATCGACTTATTACACAGAGCTTTGTGGGAGCAGCTTGACATAAATCTTCATGGGAACCGGATCATTTGTCGGAGCAACGTTTTCCTGTGAAAACTTAGGCCCCCTCCATCTAGATCCGCCAAGTGGTATACGTACTGCATTTACAGTATGCCATTGCACGTATAGTAATATAGGTACATACAGGACTATGGGTTTGTAGTACGGGAATGTGATGGAATATTGATAGGGAAGTTTGGTTTTCTTGAAAGTTCCCCTGCGAAACGGTTGACGCTGCTATTGACGTCGTGAGTCGTGACATCATTATTCGTACGCAACGTCATAGACACGTTGACCGCTGTTGTTTGCACTGTACACTCTGATATAACGTTATTCGTGTGAGGGTGTGTTGGCTTTCTCGTACGGGAGTGATCTCGTAGTATAGTATGGGCGTTACATAGCCCTACAGACCCCCTGTCGGCTCTTGGTACTATTAATCCTCATTTTACTTTATAGTATCCTATATCTGATATAGGTAATACGTAATGCTATTCCAGGCAGTATTGTGGGGTGAGTGGTGGGTAATACATAGTTATCTACTGCAGATGCTTGGGTGGTCTGCCTGTTGTGTCCTCATGTGGCGTTTCAGGTTGGATTGCGTGTAAACGCGGGGGCACACTAGTGACGCTTATATCCTTTTTGAGGTTTTCTATGCAAACTTCTTCAGTTATTGGGATATCGAGAAATGCGCCATCAATTGGATGCGTCTCGCCTGTATCGTTTGTACCACGCGTCGTTATTATCTGCGAAAAAACGGAACCTTGAAGTTATTTTTCACTTAATATGAAAGTCATTCAAAGAATATGGGACAATCACACATTAACTGCTCGAGCGTGTATTACTGATGTTATGAGATTCCAGCGGTGCTTTACTCTCTCTCGGATATTCTCTTCTGAAACTGGTAGTTTACTGCTAATGGTGTACATGTACCCTAAATTCCTAGCTGGCTACAAATCATCTGCGGTGGAGCAACTAACGATACAAACCCGATCATCAGTAGCACATTCCCGACGAGTTATCTCTCTGTTTTGGGCTAATGACGGTACTTGTTCTGATATCCGTGTTTCAAGTGTCAGTAATTCAATTTGCTGCGCGGCGCTTTTTTTTATTTTCGAACCCCATGTTCATAAAATGCATGTTATATAGAAATTTTCTGACTGCTGGAAGTTACTTTCTACGTTATTTTACCTGACATTTCGGAAAGCAATGGGCTAATAATACACCTACGGAGTGTTACATTTAACATGTGGCAGGCGTTTATTTTGCACATTTCATCAGAAAGTGGTCAAGTGGGAATTATAATCTCCTCAATTTAACCTTTTAATCTTTAGTGGTATCTTCCATGCCAGTTCAATGGCAGCAATTAGAAGAGTCCATATTCATTATTTGGGGTAAACCAGCCTCGGGGCTGCACGTTGAAAATATTGATTGGTCTACCCCACACATTTACTGAACAGCCATCCTATTTAATGACATTATGACGTATCATGTTGCTGATCGGATAAACGGCCGCTAGGGTTCAAAGTGTTAATAGCCATTGTTCGTGACTGAAATGCTATCACAATATATCTTAGCCAACTGAGTCATAAAGACATTCCTGTAAATTGTTTCTTCTGAATATGTTTTCTTACAAAAAGTGTGATACTCATCCCTGTCTTTCCCGCCCCTTTCTCTGCTCTGCGTTCTTTTTGTCGCTACGGTTCCGAGTATCCGAATACCCGGTGTGAAAAAGTAATGATTGAGTGAAGTATTTTCTGATCGATCCTCGTTGTCCTCTCACAAATAAATAAAAAAATCAATAATAAATCCTCATCTCTGTTGTTGCACATGGTTAGTATATGGCGCCGGAACATCCAGTATGAAGTGGAACTGGGTTTAGAGGGTATGTATTTATATAGCTATTATGGGGGCGAATATAATAAAATCCATCTGAAATATCATCTTACATAGTTCTCGCCTTTGCTCGTGAACCTTAAAACGAGAGAAATTTTCATCGTAAAGTAATTGTTCAAGCCTATCACGTGTGCAATTTGTGCAGGTTAGTTGCACTGCAATACAAAGTTTCGCACAAATTATCATCTGCCATACAGTTAAAACTAGACGTCCTGTCATGAAATGCGCACAAATAGCACGTCAATCTGCGAGTTAATCTATGCGTTTTGACCATAGTAAGGCTATCAAATTCTGAACATATGGTCTGTGCACAAACCCGGAGGTCCATTGGCAGAAACATTGCCTGTGTTTGCTATGAGTAACCAGGAGAATCTGCAGTGCTTCGGATGTCATTCGATATGGAAATTGCGCGCAATTCCAACGCGCAATTAAGCCTAGATAAGCGCACAGTTCGTGACAGGACTTCTAGTTTTAACTGCATGTAGGAAGCATTCCCGTGTAGTTTCGAACATTTCTGATAATCGGAATTGAGAATCGTGTATGTCTTTCTGTCTGTGTTCAGACACATAAGACTTAGAACACTATGTCGCAAGTCGTGACGTGCGCGAGTAATTCCTCTCTATTTTCCAAGAAATATTGGTTGGTTTTCCTGACGAATTCGTCTTCGTGTGATGGGACGATGGTCACGGTACGTTCAACTACGTCTTCCTTTTGAGCATTGTCGTCTTCTTCCTCTCAGATCACCACCACATTCTCGTCGTCATTCGTCGCCTCTTTGCACTGTCGAAATTTATTATTATTATTAGATCTGTCTACCTTTTTATGCTGGCAATCAAGAGTGTCTCGCATTGAGATCTATTCACGACCATATCGTATTCTGGGTGTCTCCAGAGAAAATCGCATTGGCGATTGGCATCCAATCGTTCTCGACAGAAATTCTTAATAAGATTTAATATAATCGTCATCTTCCATCGTCATCTTCTTTATATCGCGTATCGAAACCCTATTTCCGTCAAATTCGCGACGAACATTCTTATCATTGTCTTGATGGTGGTGAGAGTCGGATCTCTGTCACAGTGTGTTCATGAAAATATCTCTATCATCCGCCCAGTATCCGTCGTGTTCAAAGTCCTCTTGGATGTCAGGTTCTTCTCTTCTGAATGTTTGAAGACGTACACGTAACAGACTTCGATCATGTCAGTCGTTCGTATTTGCCGGATTCTTTTTCGTAAAATTAAAAAATTAAGGAAGACCCTGAAATCCAACTCTATCTACCTTGTTCGTCGCAACACACCTATGACGGCGATTTCCAGTCGAATAAACATTTCTGTGATACAGATTTGAATTATCTTGAATCTTGGGAGAATCATATTTTTGTGGCGAATTCCGTTGTTGAAATTTATTGGTATCGTATAGTAATTTCTTTTCGGATTGAACATCATAAAAA
Organism: Pictodentalium vernedei; assembly: GCA_031216915.1. Lineage (NCBI taxonomy): Eukaryota > Metazoa > Mollusca > Scaphopoda > Dentaliida > Dentaliidae > Pictodentalium > Pictodentalium vernedei. Next base: position 11,921,288 of record CM062295.1, on the reverse strand, counting down.
TGAATAAATAAATATATAGAATAGATTGGTGTACCAAATGTTCACCACGAGTGGTGAAGTGGTGTTAAGCGCGAGCCTTTGGTGCACAGAAGATGCTTTTTGACCAGCACCCCAATAACCGCTATGGACACTATAACCGTTATGGAAACTGTAACCCCCATGGTTCCTGAACAGCCTCCACTCCATCCCTAAAAAAAAATGGTCGACCACTTCAAGGGAGGCGAGCGTTGGTCCTGCACCCCGCCTCTACCCCCTTTTTGTAAGCGCCCACATTGCGCATCTTTTGTCCCAACCAAATAGGATTATAATGCAGGCCTGCCCCCGAACCAGGGAAGTTCGGGTCTTTTTTCTGGTGGTTCCCGAAAGGGGTCGTTGTTGTTTTCTTTCTAAGATGTCCTACCACACAAATAAAGACAGCCTGAGGCAGATTATACTTGGCAGTGATGGCCCGCGATTGAAATCATCTTCGAAGTGGCAGACTATACTTGCCCGAAAACTTAAGACTACTGCACCCTCGGGGAGAGGTAGTACCTTTGTGAGAGGACCCAACTTCCCACACTGGTCCTCACCCGAGGGTTCACTCTACATCAGTCAACGAAGCCACACACCCGGAGACACCTGCCGAGTACCAGAACCTCTTCCCCCTTCAACAAGCCTTGACATGAGACAAATTTGATCATATACAGTCACTGGGGGTCGAAAGGGGCTTGTCCCAAACCGTCTCTGCGCGCCTTCGCCGCGCGAAACCATTCCGTCCACGCAGTCTTTGGCGCGCGGTTAACACCACGTCACCACGAGTGGTGAACATTTGGTACACCAAGCTACTTTGGGTATATTTTATTTATACCATGATCGTCAGACTATTAAGAGACGCTATTAATTTTCTCGATTTTACTGAGCACCATAAGTGCGAATCTGTTTTTGTTTACACGTGTATCGGTGGGTGGTACTTCCGCTGTCAATTTTATCGCCGAAAAGAAATGGAAAACGAAACGGGACTTTTTCATTTTAGTAGCATAATAGCATGCCATTTCGAGTTATGGATGCTTTATTAACATGAGACAATACATGTTTGTTAAGTTTTGATGTCTTATGGAATAGACTCATTTAAAAACGAAATAAATAATTGTCACTTTCATTTCACTCTTCGTGAGGCGACGTGCGATAAATTTAGAAAAGTTCGTATTCAGGTCGACGTCACCAAAGGTCAACTTGGATGTAGTTCCACAATAGGTGTAAATTGTAACCAATGACATCCCATTGCTGGTGTATTCACCACGGTTGGCGTGTAAAGCTAAAATTTATGTCATATGCTTTTCATATATTGTAAAATAGGTAATCATGGTATAACAACCGATTCACTAACTAGTAATAATAAATTGATTTTTTATTTCTAATGTTTTATATATATATATTCTTTATTTTTATCACAACAACGATTCAAAGTAAGAATTTCGTTTTCTCTCTCTTTGTAAAAACATCTCTTTCTCTCTTTAATCGACTCGTAAACCTAATATTATATTCAAAAGTTAATTTGTTCTGCGAGTAGTGTTTAAGTTCTGGTCAACAATTAAGATATCTGTATATGATTGTTTCATGTGTAGCTACCTCAAAATGTATTGACGAAGTAGTTGGGTTGTTTTTTCATCGAGAAGATACATCAGGTGACCTAAGAAGGTGTCATAATGCTTTCGCTCACTTCATTTGGATTCTCTCTACAGACCGAAATCGCCTCGGTTTTTTTTCGAGATGACGTTATAATCCCGCTCAGTTTTGCGATGTTTAGACGATTTCTCGACTCGATGGAATCGGATAAAACCCACACCAACTCTAAAACTCTTCAAAATTATTCCTTTGGGTTAATATTGAGCACAACGGCAATAATTGGAAAATCTGACAGATGTCGAAGTCGCAAAAGGCGAAAATGAAAGAAGGCGAATCCACCGTCTCTACAATTCTCCAGACATTTTCTGTTGTAATAACACTGAGCCAAAAGGCGATGGTGGAGGAAAATATTTGAGGGAGGCGATCTCTAACGCCGCCGTTCGCATTTTACAAATTCCAATGGGAAACTTGAATGGCATTTTCAAGAGAGCTATTGATTCGCACGCAGACGGCTCGCCTTAAAAATATTAAGTAGGGCGAAAACTAGCCCTCCTGGTCTTAGAAATAATGATTACCATAACAGTCCATTCCTGAAACACACATCTTTTCAAATCTCTGCTATGTTAAATCTCTCTAAACGACGGCCACAATACTCCTCCTCCCACCCCTCGGATCTTGCCAAGACCCGGAAGTGTGCAAGTCGTCTCACAGAGACTACCTTGTTAGCAGCACCAAATAAAATGCACAAAGCCCACTAGGCAGAGTTCATTAATAGTAAAAGTTCATTTTGCCACTGTTAGCTTTTGTTAGCTTGAGGAAAGCTAATCGCTCACCCAGGCCATGCTTGGGGAACGATTTGAGCCCGCCTGTATTTTTAGGAATACTAGACCTGTATTTTTTAAACTAATCCCCACTGGATTAATCTCTCTCCAAATACCAGACCAGATGAAAATTGGGCTGTTTTTTTAAGCTAGGTTAAAAAATTTTTCTATCTAAATTCACATTGCTTTCGAGCTTAATTTGTTGCTGGATTGGAACTAAATATTTGTTGGTCTGGAGTACCAAAATATACACTAATCACATCAATGATCTGATACAGATATGTTTTATATTTTGTTTGGTTTATTTGAAGGCGTTATCTTTGCATATTTATACTGCATTGATGTAGTCATCTGTCCAATCCCATCGTAAAATGCGATATCATTCACACCAAAAACATTCACTTTCTTATTTCTTGTTCCTTTCTAATTTTCAGCACGCAAATGGCACACGGAGAAGGCGCTGAAGCTGGAGTTTTGGTACAAATTGATGATATAGTGGACGTTGTGCCAGCGTTGTCTGAAATAAAAATCCATGAAACACTGGCTGTTCGTAGTGAAGGTGTAAATTTAAGACGACGATTCGGAGAACTGACAATATTAACAATTGCAACACCATCGAAAGTGTACATTTTTGATACACTTAAAATCGGAAAGGCAGTGTTTGATAATGCTTTGAAAGAGCTACTTGAAGATAGCACGAAGGTTAAACTAATGTTTGACTGTCGACGTGACTCGGAGAGCCTTTGGTACCAGTATAATGTAAAGCTTTCCGGTGTCATAGATCTGCAACTGCTCGAAGTCATGTGTCGATATTTTGCTGAAGTTGTGCCTGTCAATGGTTATCTTAAATGCTTAGAAAAAATATAATTTAAACGGAGAATTGATACGGGACAAGAAGAGACGCAAAGAACTGTTGGATACAACCGGTAGAGAATGGAAGGAGAGACCAATTCTTCTTGAGTTGCTGCGTTATTGCAAGGCTGATGCTTTTGAACTGTTTAAGTTGTATGACACACTAAAGAGAAAATATATGAACCTAACCCGACTTAAAGTTGCATCAGAACGATATGCAGGTTTTTTTCCGAAACAAACCTTCAAGACGTGAAGACATGTACAAGAACAATGGATTCCTGTCACTTGATATAATTCCAAAGGAAGGCACTCTGGAATTTCCAGTCGCATCAACGACCTGTGCTTCCTGTCAACGTTTGTTATCGACTGAACACTTCAGTCAAAACCAACTAGGCAAAGAAAATCAGCAATGCAAGGTGTGTGAACGAGTCACTTTGCAAGCTTCTGCTCGACGAAGGGAAAACTACTTCTGCTAAATTAGATTAAAAGTGACAGTGAAATATGATGACATCATTGAATATGATCAGATTTATTGTTACATCATTGATAATGATTAGATTTATTGTGACATTATTGATAATCATCAGATGTATTGTGACATCATTGATAATGATTGGATTTATTGTGACATTATTGGTAATGATCAGATTTATTGTGGCATCATTGATAATGATCAGATTTATTGTGACATCATTGATAATGATCAGATTTATTGTGACATCATTGATAATGATCAGATTTATTGTGACATCATTGATAATGATTAGGTTTATTGTGACATCATTGATAATGATTAGATTTATTGTGACACCATTGATAATGATTAGATTTATTGTGACATCATTGATAATGATTAGATTTATTGTGACATCATTGATAATGATTAGATTTATTGTGACATCATTGAAATGATTAGATTTATTGTGGCATTATTGGTAATGATTGGATTTATTGTGACATTATTGGTAATGATTGGATTTATTGTGACATTATTGATAATGTTTAGATTTATTGTGACATCATTGATAATGATTGGATTTATTGTGACATCATTGATAATGATTAGATTTATTGTGACATCATTGAAATCATTAGATTTATTGTGACATCATTGAAATCATTAGATTTATTGTGACATTATTGGTAATGATTGGATTTATTGTGACATTATTGATAATGTTTAGATTTATTGTGACATCATTGATAATGATTGGATTTATTGTGACATCATTGATAATGATTAGATTTATTGTGACATCATTGAAATGATTAGATTTATTGTGGCATTATTGGTAATGATTGGATTTATTGTGACATCATTGATAATGATTGGATTTATTGTGACATTATTGATAATGATCAGATTTATTGTGACATCATTGATAATGATTAGATTTATTGTGGCATTATTGGTAATGATTGGATTTATTGTGACATTATTGGTAATGATCAGATTTATTGTGACATCATTGATAATGATCAGATTTATTGTGACATCATTGATAATGATTACATTTATTGTGACATCATTGATAATGATTAGATTTATTGTGATATCATTGATAATGATTAGATTTATTGTGACATTATTGGTAATGATTAGATTTATTGTGACATTATTGGTAATGATTAGATTTATTGTGACATCATTGGTAATGATTAGATTTATTGTGACATCATTGATAATGATTAGATTTATTGTGACATTATTGATAATGATCAGATTTATTGTGACATCATTGGTAATGATTAGATTTATTGTGACATTATTGATAATGATCAGATTTATTGTGACAGTATTGATAATGATCAGATTTATTGTGACAGTATTGATAATGATTAGATTTATTGTGACATCATTGGTAATGATTAGATTTATTGTGACATCATTGATAATGATTAGATTTATTGTGACATTATTGATAATGATCAGATTTATTGTGACATCATTGATAATGATCAGATTTATTGTGACAGTATTGATAATGATCAGATTTATTGTGACAGTATTGATAATGATCAGATTTATTGTGACAGTATTGATAATGATTAGATTTATTGTGACATCATTGATAATGATTAGATTTATTGTGACATTATTGATAATGATCAGATTTATTGTGACATCATTGATAATGATTAGATTTATTGTAGCATTATTGGTAATGATTGGATTTATTGTGACATTATTGGTAATGATTAGATTTATTGTGAAGTCATTGATAATGATTAGATTTATTGTAACATCATTGATAATGATTAGATTTATTGCGACATTATTGGTAATGCTTAAATTTATTGTGACATTATTGATAATGATTAGATTTATTGTGGCATTATTGGTAATAATTGGATTTATTGTGACATTATTGGTAATGATTAGATTTATTGTGACGTCATTGATAATGATTAGATTTATTGTAACATCATTGAGAATGATTAGATTTATTGTGACATCATTGATAATGATCAGATTTATTGTGACGTCATTGATAATGATTAGATTTATTGTGACATTATTGGTAATGCTTAAATTTATTGTGACATTATTGATAATGATTAGATTTATCAATATGTATTTTTATTATTTATAAGAATATCTTAATGTAAATTCATCGAAGTGAAGCTGTTGAATCAAGACTGCTGGCAAGGCGTTTTTTTTCTGTTTAAAAGAAAACATCTAGATGATAGACAACATCTACTCGAAATACAGACCACCCTCGGGACCTGACATAAAAAACAAACCATTCTGTGGACTTTCAGGATGTTTTCTGATGGGATTTAGGTTTGTATTGTATGTTTACTTGGTCATCAACGAGGCCATTATACCCGGGCAAATAACCTCTGACATCATTTTTACTATGCTGTCGAACATCAGCGAGGTGCGAAATATCGTTCGATTTTCTGAATTGGACAATGGATTATTGATTCAGTACTCCAGTGCTGAGCTGAAATCACTCAACAGGACAGTGCATCTGCCGTTAAATCTCAGTGCTTTGTTTCGGTTATCCGACCTCGGATTATCAATAACAAGGAGTCAGCCCCCTCCCCGTGTGACCTGTCATTGTCGACAGGGACGTAGACGACGCCGGGGGAGGAGGGGTGGTACGCGAAAACGACAGTCTATTGAAATTATCATCGGTCACGGCCGGAACAGTTCGGAAAGCAAACCACACCAGAATGTTAATGAAAGTAACGTTATTAGATTGGACTCCCGTTCATCTGACTTCCTTTTCGTCTCTCTTTCCAATTCTCAATCTGCTCGTAATAAAACCGAGATGATTCACAACCTTCCCATCGACGATGATCTGGATTTAACGTTCATCACCGAAACCTGGCTTAGGCCATCCGGAGACGAGGTTCTTATTAAGGAAATGACACCCCCAGGTTACGAGTTTCGGTCTTCCCCTCGCAAATCTGGGGGTGGTGGTGTCATAGCCCTTCTCTACCGTGACACACTCAGAGTGACACAAAAAACTATTACTGATTACAAATCCTTTGAATCGACTGAATTCACTGTTACTTCCTCTGGACGAACGGCTGTTTTCTTGTGCATTTATAAACCACCAACTAGTAAGAAGAACAAACTAACTTTCTCGATGTTCTTTGAAGATCTCTCCGATCTTATCAGTAGATACGTTGCTGACCAACGCAAATTACTAATACTTGGTGATTTCAACATACACTATGAACACAAGGACAGCAAGGATGTCAATAATATCAAAACGCTATTGAATGATTCATCCTTACACCAAGTGATCACCAAACCTACACATCGCTTAGGGGGAATTCTCGACTGGGTTATTGTGCGTGAGGATGTATCACTGGTTAGAGATGCTGATGTTAAATACCGCATATCGGATCACCACCTCATCAAGTTTCGTTTTAAGTTAGACAAGCCCCCACCCAGCATTCGGACTGTAACAACTAGGAATTTGAAAGCAATCGACCACGAACAATTCGCTAACGATATTCTCAACGACATAGATGTATCTTCGATGCATACCGCGGTATCGTGGTATGAAGGACTTAGAGATATACTGAATCACCATGCTCCTTTATCAACGAGAAAAGTCACTAGCCGTCCATCCGTTCCTTGGTTCACTGCTGATATAAAACGGGCTAAAACTGAACGCCGGAAAACAGAACGACAGTGGAGACACACTGGCTTGACAGTTCACCGTCAAATATTCCATGACAAGAACAATAAAGTGAACTTCATGACAAAACGTGCTCGCCAACATCACTGTAGCGAGAGAATATCTAACACCAAATCATCCAAAGTGTTATATTCGCTAGTGAGTGAACTCTACGGGAAAACGAAATCATCCACTCTTCCCACCAACATAGAAATGGACGACCTCCCAAATGCCTTCGCTGATTATTTCCATAACAAGATTGCTACTATTCGGTCACAATTTGACACTAATGAGGGGCAAGCCGAATTTCGACCATTCATTGGCTCGCCGCTTCAGTCACTCCGTCCTGTTTCTAGTGAAGAGGTTAGAAAAGTTATCACTTCAGCTCCTCCTAAATCGTGTACACTGGACCCGATTCCCACAGAACTTTTTATGAAGCATATTGATGCTATCATCGACCCAGTCACTGCTTTGATGAATTTTTCGCTGTCTTCTGGCATTGTCCCGACATGCTTTAAAAGGGCTGTTGGTGTGCCTCTTTTAAAAAAGCTTTCGTTGGACCCTAAAACTCTAAAGAACTACAGGCCAGTGTCCAATCTTCCTTTCCTTTCCAAAATCCTTGAAAAGCTCGTTCTTGCCCAACCCAACTAAAAGAACACCTGGAATATCATTCGTTAATGGAAAAGTGTCAGTCTGCTTACCGCAAACGGCACAGTACTGAAACTGCACTGATCCGAATAACGTCTGACTTTCTGACCGTGGTTGATGAAGGAAAAGTGTCCCTGCTAACGCTCCTCGATTTATCGGCGGCGTTTGATACATTGGACCATACAGTTTTAATTCGTAGACTCGAAACTACTTTTGGCATCCGTGGATCCGCTCTTAAATGGTTTGCCTCATATCTATCCGACCGGTTCCAACAAATTCAAGTTGGAAACTCGCTTTCAGATGAACGTGCGCTGAAATTTGGAGTCCCACAAGGTTCAGTACTCGGCCCTATGCTATATCTCCTGTATACACAACCACTTGGTGACATTATCAGGAGCCACAGAGTTGGGTGCCACATGTACGCAGACGACACACAGTTATATGACCATGATACAGTTAACCGATCCGCCCAGCTTGTTTCAAACGTCGAGGAATGTTTGTCATCGGTGAAGTCTTGGATGTTGGCAAACCAACTCAAACTCAACGATGACAAAACCGAAGCGATGTGGTGTGCGAAACAATCCGTCGCAAATTCCACCACAATTCAGTACATTTCCGTAGGCTAGAACTTGATCCATTTCACCGATAGTGCGAAAAATCTCGGAGTTCATTTGGACACCACTCTTTCAATGTCCTATCAAATATCAAACATATGTAAGTCAGTATATTTTGAAATTAGAAGGCTAGGTCATATCCGAAAATATTTAAGTTTAGACGCCACAAAAAAAGCTAATTTAATCATCCATCTTGAGTCGAATAGATTACTGTAATGCACTGCTTTTCGACGTCCCGGACAACCAGCTCCAACGTTTACAGAGGCTGATCAACGTTGCTGCTAGGATTGCTCTACGGACGAAGAAAATGAAACACATCTCACCCGCCCTTGCCAAGCTGCACTACATCCCAGTTAAAGACCGCATAACATATAAACTAGCAATACTCACCTACCAGAGAAATTCGGCTGACTTCCCAGGCTACCTTAGCGAACTCCTCATACAATACAAGCCGCAGCGATCATTGCGATCCAGCGACGAAGGGCTTTTAACACAGTTCGCGGGGAATTTGAAGACTGTAGTGACAGGGCTTTCAGGATCAGCGCGCCCCGTGTGTGGAACTCGTTGCCCAAAACCTTACGAAATGCACCATCTCTTGAAAGTTTTAAAAAGGGACTAAAGACCTACTTATACCAGAGGAACTTCCCAGGCTATCCCTTCGCTGACACACAAACCGGGTGACTTTATTGATTTTTATCTATCTTATTCGTGCTTTCTTTTGTAAAGCGCTTAGGGCTTTTATTAGGATAGGCGCTATATAAGTGATATATTATTATTATTATTATTATTATTATTATTATTATTATTATTATTATTATTATTATTATTAACTGGAATCAGTTAAAATTACAGCAGGCACCTAGTGACAGATGGGGAGGTGCCCCACCCTCCCTTCCCCAGTAACCATCATAATTTTCAGCAGTTGGAAATTCAAAGAAATCACTTACCTCAATGTTTACAACTTACCAGATTTTTCTGATCAGTCGATTTGAATTTACAACCCGTTATCACAGTTTTGTCGACTGCGTTCGGTTGCGGTTACCTGCTTTAGCCATTTGCTGTGCTCCGACTAAGGATTCCATTATATTTCCTGTTTCCAACATTTTAATTCACTGACGACTAAAGTTCGAGCGATCATACTGAAAGACATTTTCCAGTTTTCGGAGCAAATTCTCCAACTTTTCCATTAAGCTGACAAATTTTCCCAAAATTCCAATTCGAATCTGTCACCGGTACGGGTTTTTCGAATTCGTCGTCCCGTTTCCTTTACAATGACAAGGCTACAAAATGAGTATAGGCTGACAGCTATGCAGCCAATACCTACGCCTTTCAACTGATTACCAGGCCAGTGTAAGGGAAAACCAATGGGCCCACCTGGCAATACATTTTTTCCTATGGATAAAATGACTAGATTTAAGCCAGAGGGAGACCTCAGAATCCATTTCAGGGGATCAAAAATTAAAATGAGAAAATTGTCCCGTGGGAGGCCCACTAATCCCCCTCCCCTACTCATCACCGAGAAGGAGATACCTCCCCACTTCATTTTTCCCCCAAAACGGGCCTATGGCACGTCTTGCTTGGACCCCAGCCTCAGTTACAAATTTAACTGATCCCCATTGAAGAACCTCTATCTACGTCCCTAATTACAGGTGTGATGCATGGTAATTTAATTTTGTTAAACTGTAGAATGTAGAGCGATTTTGAAAAAGATAAGTGCTGTGTAAAATAGCTTATGTCCTCAGCTTGATGGAGAATACAACCAGGGCCCTATGAAGCTGAGGGATGCGATTCGATTTCGAAACTTAAGTTGCTTCTCAGTTAGATTTGAAATCGGTAACCCGATTCGTTTTCTAGAACATAGCTGGGTATCTGTCATCAACGTGGTGTCACAAAATATATAGATCAGATAGAAACTGTACAAAAATAACGCTAAAAATAAAGGCTGATTGAAAATACAGCTCTCTTAACGTAAATCAAATCTCAAAGTTTGCCACTTCCCGTGTTGAGCACGTTGTTCGGTGGATGGGATGACACGGTAAGCGTTTCTAAATGGTCCCGATCTTAGCAGTTTGTTCAAGAATAATTAATCCCCCCCCCCCCCCCCCTCTCTCTCTCTCTCTCTCTTCTCTCTCTCTCTCTCTCTCTCTCTCTCTCTCTCTCTCTCTCTCTCTCTCGCTCGTGAGAATTTCATGTTGTCTCGCGAGTGCAACAGGGCGTCATCTACAATGCATTGCGGTCAGTTCGATTCGATCACATATCTGAGATTCGGACAAAAAATGAATCAAATCGAGAAGGCTCCATGGAAAAAGGATGAGAAACCGTTGTATTTGTGTATCACATGATCGTTTAAAAGTGAAATCGAGAATGCTCCATAAGGAAGGATGAGAAACCGTTGTATTTATGTATCACATCATCGTTTAAAAGTGAAATCGAGAATGCTCCATGAGGAACGATGAGGAACCGTTGTATTCATGTGTCACTTGACAGTTTAAAAATGTAATCGAAAAGGCTCCATGAGGGAGGAGAAACCGTTGTATTTATGTATCACATGATCGTTTAAAAGTGAAATCGAGAATGCTCCATGAGGAAGGATGAGAAACCTTTGTATTCATGTATCACTTGACAGTTTAAAAATGTAATCGAAAAGGCTCCATGAGGGAGGAGAAACCGTTGTATTTATGTATCACTTGACAGTTTAAAAATGTAATCTGGTTTAATTTAATGTAAAGTTGAGGTATACGAAAAACAGTATTATACAGGATTACCATCAACACAGGGATGGATTTACATAGATTAACCGAATTATAATATAATTTTTTTTAATGATATTCTAGTTACTTGCTATAGGTTTTTCATAACTCTGTCAATAATTGTCCGATCGTTTGAATGTTTTGCTTTTTCCACACCCATTCATTACAATAATTGTGGGCGTACCCGGCAGTTGCGATTTACATGTATTTGCTGCAGGTATGCTGTCAAATTGTGATACAAGATACACCAAAACAATGATTTGTGACCGTCCACTGAAATGTGAATACAGTACGTGGAGAGTGGATTTGTCGCCCAAGCTATAACTTTCAAAATTTGTACATATCGACAAAAAACACAAGCAATGTTTCAGCCAATGGACCACCGGGTTTAACCCGGAGGTCCATTGGCTGAAACTTTGCTTGTACTGGTTATGCTTTTCAACAAATTTGTAATAATTGCTTGGGTGGAATCTCCACTCTGTGGGTGATTTAGTGATAATACACTCTCAACGTACTGTAAGTGCTAAAACTTAGTAAGGATATATTGATTATAGTAATAGATGTGTATTAATGTACAATTCAGTATTCACGTGCGTTGTTTAGACTAGTTTCCCCTTCGCGTGTTTGAGACCGCGTATATCAACCTTTATTTAAAATACTAAAACTTTAACCTACACAAAAAGTTAAAATGATTTCAATCATATAAGTGACGTAGACGTCGACGCGGCATGGTACATTATAATTTAAACAACCGGGCTAATTTAAATTATCGGAATTGAGTGAATTACCTGTTGTTTTATAGGAGTATGTGTGTGCGATGTTCCAGTTTAGGTGTTATGAAGTGGCACTACGATATGGACATCCGTATTAATTCTTCTATAAACCGAATGTATTCGGACCATCAACTCAGTTACTTCCATACTAATCTGTATATCTCCAACACCTTATCGCCACTTGACTTCATATAAACTACCTGATCTTTAAGCCCAGGAAGGTCTGCGATGTTACGCCGATGTGGCGTAATTATTGAACTTTTTCCTAATGCCGATTTAAAGTGAAGAGAAAGAGAATTCCTCATTAGCAAATAAAGTATGTCGTATGTTGGCAATTCGTCCCCCGAGTTCCAATGTGTTGTATGTGCCAGTAGGCACATGGAACACATTGGAAATTAGGCGACGATTTGTATACATCTCAGAAATTAGGCATATTATATATAAGGCGCAAAAGAAGAAAACATCCCTCTTCATTATCACCCTCAAATCTACGCCTCACATAAACATGCAACGTATCTCAAGTTTGCTGATAAAATTGACAATAACTCGAGTAAACTATTCTTTTTTATTTGCCTCATCAACTGGGTGGAAAAAAACGATTTCTCATTCCATTCAGCTTTTGTTTTCTGGGGGTTTGGTGAACATGAAACTACTGGATTGATACAAGTAAATTGAATGCTCTTGAGAAAAAAAAGACGGATACAAATAATTATTGCCGTAACGGATTTTGTCCTAAACTCTTTTTGATTTACAATCTGAAAGTATTGTGTAGAGATTGCAAAAGTATATCGTGTACAATGTTTTTTTATTTCAGTTTAGAATGCACCTCAAATCAGGCTTTCATATCTATTCAGTTCTAAAATATATCATGAGGTTTGTTTTTGTGGTCTAATAGGCGTCTCTTTAAGCTCGTAAACGATCAGATTCGAGCGTTGTTTTTTAGTAAATGATTTGGTACGTGAACGTTGTTTAATCAATTTTAGCGGTCGAACAGCATCTAGAAAACACTGTTGTTTCCGTTATTTTAGGATAGCAACAAGTTTTGTGATCTTTGTCTGTTGCAACCCTACCCGTATCCCCGTAAACACAAGCTTCGATGTTTTGATGTAGCACTAGCCGCCTTCTATACAATCCCGCCGTCTTGTTTTGTGGAGGTATTTTTTGAGAGAGTTTCCCTGTATACAAATCCACTCTATTTTCCTGTTGTTCCCCTATTGTTTGCCTATTGTATGGGAATTCTGTGGAGCTTTGATACCATTGTTCTAAGCTATAACACGTGGATCTACAGGTGTTCGAGAAAGAGTGAGTCATAGTTTTCACTATTGTCCGATTATAAATACTAGTGTTTTAGAGGATAGACACGCCGCGTCCCTTATTTCCCACGGCCTTGCCCTACTATTCCAGGTAACGGCACGTGCGTCTGCAGTTGGTCAAGGTAGGGTGAGTCCCGATTCTGACAATTGCACCATGCCATCGGCCATTTATCTAACACCATGTCTGCATTTGGTCTCATTTATCACCCTGGCTATTGTTGCGCACTGACTTTTCGGAATTTTCCATCAAGCGAGCTTGGGCATGTTTGTGTGGGCGTTTCCTGCAGTCAGCTATAAAGTTTCAAAGGGTTGGTAGCTGTGAGTCATTACATGCCATGAATTGCAGGTCCTGGGCGGTCGCCGAGTCAGTGTGTGTGCATTTTATTGTAAAAATTGGACATTTCCTAGCAGGACCAGGAAGAGGGTGAGGGACCCGGGATTATAACTCTGGAGCCAGGGATTTGGGGTGCCAGGAGTCTACGATTCCTGGGTTAGGCCCACTCTCCCTCCAGTCCAAACATTGCTTGAAAGACTGTATTTTGATTGTTTGGTTTGGTAGTCCTTTGAAAGGACGTACCAAACCAAAAATTAAAATACAGGCTTCCAGGTAATATTTGGACTAGCCTTTGGCTCTGACACAAGGTTCTGAGTCCTGTGCCAAGAGTTAAGAAGGTGGCGTATCGTGACTGGAGCAGCTCTACACTTGACCAATGGTTGTAATTTTGGATCTCGTGATTCTTGAAGTAATAACTTTATTAAATCAAGTTGACGTGATATAGTTATCACTCCAAGCAATCAAAAGCTATAACTCCAGGACACTGGATACTCACTGATGAAATTTGAATTTTGAAATATGCTGTTGAAAAAACATCTTTTTAACATTCAAAAAACAAAGTGATATATTTTAATCCCAAAGCCGCCAGACGTCTCCATTTAATAACTGATTTCAAAATTGTCTTAGAGGAGAACTCCCAAACCCTCTTCGTTGCTCGTGCCTTCGGCATTCCCATCAGTATCTCGACTCTTGAAAGGTGGGGGAAGGGGGCATCACAGAATTAACCCTGAGGTCCGAATTTCCACTCCCCGGCCCTCATTCCTATCATATCATAAAGCCTTCGACCCTAGTTTTTATTGCATTAATGGATCTACATCATTCTACTTGTCTAGTTTGCTTATCAATCACAAGTCACGGAGGTCACTTCTGTCATCATATAAATTTAATCTGGTTCAGTCCTCATCTAAATTAAGTTGTGTTGGTGATCGGTCATTTGCTACTGCCTGGGACAAAGCTGTAGAATTCTCTTCCAACCGGTCTAAAAGAAATGGATTCTCTTGAATCATAAAGGTCTGTATAAAAACATACTTTTTCCACAAGGAATTTTGCAATTTTGTACAAGCATAGAGCACTATGTGGGGATATTTAATGCTACAAAAATATTATCATGAGAATCAAACGCCAATATCACACCACATTCCCATACTCTCTGACAACATCGACTCCAGAACAACCACAAAAACACACACATGCAACCACGCCAGAGAGCATACGGATAGGCAATAACGACAAGTTGCATACACTCTGTGCCCCTTCTCCTCAAGGAAAGATGCCAGCATGGTTGCTGGTTACTGCTCGTGTCTTGTCCCAGCCCCTACCCTCCCACAAGAGATTTATAATCGGAGAGCAACAAATTCTGATCTATTTATTGGGGTTTAACTGGGGCGCGGTGGCTCAGTGTGTAGAGTTGCAGGCCTCGGTTCGAACTCCACCTGCGGCAACAGCATTGTGTCCTTGGGCAAGACATTTCACTCCCATTGCCCACTTGGGGTCACGGTGGCGCTGTGTACTAAAGCATACTGCACGTCGATGGTGCACCTGTCTTCAACCAATGCTAGCCCTGCTTGTGTGGAGTTAGTATGCTGGGGGAGCTGACAGTTGCTCGCCGTTGCTCGGTGGTTCTCTCCGGGTATTCCGGCTTCCCCCACCCGTAAAGCTGTCGTGGTGATGATTAGCCATTGTGCAGAAATATGTGACCTTAAGTAAAATTGCATCTGTTGCAACCCTCACGCTCTCTACCTCCGCATAAAGTGCTGCCTAGTGAATGTCACTGAAGTAACCTATCCGTGCGCGAAGAGTTGCGCGTTTTACCCAGTGTGCAGCCAATAGATTACGATAGAAACTACTGGATCTTAACCCCAAATCGAACTTCCATCCCACCCAGGGTTTCTCCATTTCAAATCCGGGCACACAAACACGCTGAAACACCTAACAACAGACGAGGACAACACCTAAACACATGCCAACTATTAAAGCCGAAGCAAGTGGTGGTCCCGATGCGTGTATGTGTGTGGGTGGGGGGAGAGGGTGTTGCGAAATTTAGCATATAGTAGTTTATTGTATGTAGTCAAATTAGGGTCAACAATAGATTTTAATAAAATATACTAGCGGAAAAAAGAAACGCTTTTTTCTTTGGTAAATATTTCAAATGTGTTCTGGATGATTATTTCATAGTTTGGATTTTTATGTCATTTCTACATTACTGATTACATTTTGACGAGTTTTGTTGCCTTAAAACAGGCGTCGTTTACATGGATAACGTTCAAACGTGGGTACCCTACGCCATTCCCTGATCAAAATCATTAGCGGGTGTGCCTACCCTGGGTTTCAGTCGCTGCTCTAATTACCATTGACCCCATCAAGTTGTTTATGGTCATTTGTGGGATGTTATTCCACTCCTGAAGAAGGTCATGGGTGAGCTGAGCGACGTTGTTTGAAACGTTGATGCGCTTTCTAACCCTCCTGCCCAGCTCATCCCACAATTGCTCGCTCGGGAGAAAATCTGGACTGCTGTGTGGCCAATCGAGAACTGGAACATTGTTGTGGTTGCGGAAGTCACGACAAACCTTAGCAAAGCGCGGCCTCGCATTTTCTTGCTGCAACATAAGGTTACGCGCATAGGCAAGTGGACGGAAGAAAGGCATATGGACCTGATCCCGATCTTACGGCTGTAAGATTGCCTTGGATGACCACGAGGGGTGTTTTCTCGCCACGAGAAATCCACCCCAAACCATAACATACCCGCCCTCGAAATTGTCGTTTTCCTTAACGCACGCGTCAGAATATCGCTCACCTCGACGTCGAGAGCCACGTTGTCGTCCATCTGACCTGCAAAGCGTGAACCGGGATTCGTCCGTCAATACCACACGTCTTCAGTGGGCCAAGTGAAACCGATTTGGTGCATGTGCCCGCATCAATTGCATTCGACGTTAGTAGTTAGGGGTGCCACTATAGCTCCAAGCATTTTTAACACTGAGTTTTCCATAGGCCCCATAGGGTTAGTGTTAAATTGTGTAACTTGTAGCCCCAAGAACTTCTAGAGACAAACCTGAATGCACTGGTGGCACAGTGCATTCAGGTTTGTCCCTATAAGTTCTTGGGGCCATACATTCTTGGGGCTATAAGTTCTTGGGGCTATAAGTTACACAATTTAACACTAACCCTATGGGGCCTATGGAAAACTCAGTGTTAAAAATGCTTGGGGCTATAGTGGCACCGCACATGCTTTATGACCAGATCCTATAGTACATTTTTGGCTTATAAGTTTTTTCACTGGAGAATAAGGGAACTGTTTTTTGTCTTTTTTTATAACAAAGACTTGGTTGTGTACATGAGAAGATATCTCTTTCTAATAGTGTGGGTAGCCCTTAGAAGGGCTGTTTTTGTTTTGATGTAGTGTAAGTCACTCAACAGTTAGCAATATTTTTCATGTATCGCCCATGACCATCGAATCGTCCCCGTTTTTTTTTTTAGGTTTAAGAATATCATCAGGTTCTTCCTCACTCTGATTGTCTGGAATAGGTTGTTGAATGACTTCATCTGTTTGTGTGGATGTAGTCACTAACTGTTTTCGTGCTTGACGTCCCCTTTTTCCCATAGGTTGAGGTATCGGTTCTGCCAACTCATATGGTACTGTTAAAGGAAGAGACGACACTTTGAATTCTATAGGAACTGTAATCTTATCAGCTGAGAGAACAATCTTTTTGTGAGATGATTTCATGTCTTGTAGAGTCTCCAGGATTTTCTGAAATAATGTTTCATTTTTTTTCATCTTGTGAAAAAGAAGTATTCACCCTCTCACTTGGTATGGTATCCTTTCGGTTTGGTATTCTCTGCTGTGTCATCAATGAGTTGTCAATACGAATTAAATCGTTAAAATCAGCTAATATATTGTATCCGTCCATGATTGAATGCAGAACAGGCGATTGCTTTTTTATCAAATGAATTGTCTGGAATGTGTGTTAGATTTTATAGACAATGCGAGGATCGAAAATGCACCGAAGAACGCTCACGCGACAATTTTGATCGAGTGCGGGAAAAAATTGTTGATAACAGACGTTTACTATCACAGCTGTCCGATGTCAATAATTTTTCCCGCACTCGATCGAATTGTCGCGTGAGCGTTCTCCAGTGCATTTTCGATCCTCGCATTGTCTATAAAAAGAAGATGAGTTGAGGATTTGGATACATTTCATCATCTGACTCAAGAAATCATATTTGACAGAGAGGAAAAACATGGAGGCAACAAAGATTGATTACAGTTCCGTAGAGAGTTATGAGAGAACCAAGAAACAGAGGGCCGATGAAGAATTCGCCTTGGCTTTGAGAAAGTGGTGGTCAGCAACACTTCCCATGAAGGAACAAGATAAGAAGATTGAAGACCACCCTTTCGTCAAAGCCGCCACACGTCCGTTCGGGGAGATCCAGTATAAGAACAGACCTAAACACTGGTTTGATCTCCTCGGACATTTGCAGGAAGAAGCTTTTGTGGGGCGAAGTTATCCCTGGGAACAAGAATGTTTCACAGAAGCAGAGATGCTAGCAACAAGCATAGATGTGTGGGAAGGTGAATTCTTCACAGAAGAAGAGATGAGTTTACCAAATAGCTCTCTATGGAACTGAAGTTTTTAAAAAACGGCCCTTTTCAGGGCCAACCCACAATATTAGAAAGATATATCTTCTCATGTACACAACCAAGTCTTTGTTATAAAAAGACAAAAAACAGTTCCCTCCCTAGATTGTGACCCGATGTCTATATTAATTTAAATCATTTTATATTAGGGAGTATCCATATGGTTTTGGGTTGTTATCTCTCCACTCTGTGCATACAACTTCTATAAATGGGGAAAATGGCATTTTGTGTGTCTTCTTGTGTTTTGTTGTAAGTATAAGGAAATTATGCTTACAATAAAACACAAGAACACATGCACAAAATAAAAAAAACTTAGGGATTCGCGTTGTGGTCGAACTCTCTGTGATAGTTATTTTCTCTATAGTAAGAATAGTATTCATTGTATGTTTAGCAATCAAAATTTTCTCTACAGTATAAACTGTATATCAGGTTACACTATAAAAGTTTTTGATAAGTATGCATACAATATTAAACCTAGTACTCTCAGTGAAAAAGAGAAGTGACTCTTAACTCTTTTTTACTGCTGGGAGATAATAGGGACACGGTGATAAAAAAGGGATTATAGGACTAACCTAACAAAAATCGACTAAACTATCACAGAGGTTTTAACAAAAATCAAAACTGTATTTAAAGTTGAATCATTATAATGAAATGAAATCTGAACATATATACACCGAGATCTGAGTTTGCCTATCCATGAGAAAACCTATTTACATCAAGATTCTTTTTTATGCTAGTTTTTATTTGACACCCAAGACTTTTTTTTTGAATAACTAAGAAAATCCTCTATAAGGATAAAGATCTGTGTTGGTGGTGATAAGATTGCCATTCAGTGTAACATCAATTTTACTGAACATGCTATGAAAAAAAATTATTGATAGAAGTAATTTGTGTATCTCCACCAAAAACACGCCCATCCTGTTTTGTAATTTTAAATTGAAGTTCAAGTGTAGATGCTGCAAGATCTAACCACTTGGTTGTTTGTCTTGGAATTAAAAATTCTATTGGTGAAGAATTATTTAAAGATGCAATAGGAAATTGTTCAATTTCACCAATATTTTCTATACCACTTGATGTTGGTGATACATTATCTGGATCAAAACTACAATTCAGTTCAATTCAATTCAATCTTTATTTCACAGCATACAGCATACAAATACAAACGAGAGAGAGAGTAAAGTTACAAAATTGTTGAATGATGTATAAATGTATACTGTGGGGAATGACATAGCCTTGCGACTGTCTTCCTGTCATCCCCTAGACAATCAAAATAATAAATAAAATAGAATGGCAAATGGCAAGTGTTAAATTCAAGTTAAATGTAGTCGATCCAGACAGCAGGTAGTTGTTATGTTATATTAACATTCTTTACATTAAAATTGAGTATTGTTTCCACATCATGGATCAAACTCCCAAGAGTTCTGTCTCGGGTTGTTTTAGCCCGTCATCAACTGTGTTTCCGAATCCTAATCGAATCAACAGTATTTCCGAATAAAAAAAAACAAAACAATTTTTATACGCATTCCTTAGTAGGCCAGTACAATTATCGTAGGCTAATGGGGTGATGTAAAAACCGGAATACCGCGGGACAACCTTTTCATCAGCTTGTGGGAAGAGAAGAGATAAAGGTAATAACGACCCCGAGAGTTCCAACTAGGCGAAGCAGTCAGGGCATCTTGGGTTGGAACACCTAACATTGACTTCGTATGCGTTTAAAAATTGATTAAAGTTGTGTTAAATGCCTTTCGGGTGAGGTTTTTTATCGTTGTGTCTAAGTCATTCCACGGTTTGGGAAAATAAAAATATGGAATAGCGGCTGAGAACTGAGTGCGGGGTTTGTGTGTGATTAGGTTTCCACATTGCCTAGTATTCATACCAGATGGGTTAGAGTACACTTGGAATGTATTATCAAAACTGACAGGGAGGTTGTTTATAGACCAGTCGTACATAAATAGAAGTGAATGTAACTTGTACAGATCATTAAATTTCAGGATTTTCAAACGTTTGAAAAGAGGATCGGTGTGTGAGTTGAACTTTTTGTTCGCTATGATACGCACAGCCTTCTTTTGAAGATTCAGAATTTGTTTAGTGGCTGGTGTATTGCCCCAAATTTGTATCCCGTAAATTAAATGGCTTTGAAATACGACCAAAATGTTCGCAAGATCCATGTAACATCATGATTTTTTTCAATCAAATATATCAAGTGGTCTTGATTTTCGTTTTGAATAAGTTTGTCTTTGACGTGTCTTGCCTCTACGAGAACGAACCACAGACTGACGTTTTCGTTCTTGTTTTTGTCTTTTTATACCTAAAGCAGATTCACCAACTGATTTCAAAAGATCTTTTCCATGAGTTAATAAAATGTCTTTAGGTGTTTTACGTTTTTTTATCAATTCATTTGCTATTTCTAAACCATGTTTTAATCCATCTCTCTTTAATGTTTGAAATGCATTTTTTGCAATCGGTTTTATAAATGATGCAGCTGTTCTTATTGCTGTGCGAAAAATAGACCCTAATCCATATCCACATTGCCGTGGTACACCTTGATACACTGGCATCATTTTTACAAATTTAATTTATGTCTCTGTCTAAAATGCAGCTTGACAACTGTCTTGCCACTTGCAAACTGAATAGGTTTACTAGTGTTCCCATTTATATTTATACTAATCTGATCAAAATAAGATTTTGATACTGGTGCGTAATGTACATTATCAAATTCTATATGAGTGTGTAGAGACTCTTTATGTGATTCAAATGGAATTACACGTAAAATATGTGCTTCAATATCACCTAAATATGCATAATCTGCTATGTCAGCATTAAATAAAGATTTGATTGAAATCCACATTTAAGTCCACATTATATTTAAATGCACCTTTTGATGTGTTAGGAAAAATGATAGGATACATAACATCTTTATATCCCAATTTTTGTAATAAACTTTCTGACATTTTAATACCCACTTTCTCAATACTATTTCCTACTATTTTTACACGGCCTTGGAGACTTGAAAATCCAAGATGAAATAATACATCAAATGATTTAAATATGTCTCCAAGTTTTTCTTAAATTTCTGTTTGCATTGCATCTATGACATGAGCGCCATTTGCATACGCACCTGATAAAATATTTAATTCAACAGCAGCAACACCTTTGTGTAATGTATGTTTCAAATTCGTTTTATTAATACGATTTGATATTTTGCTATCTGTCACAAAGATTTTAAAAGCAGTTTCTTCATCTGTAATATTTTTTGCTTCCGAAGGTAAAATTACTTCAACTATTCCCACTTCCCAATGTTCTTTATCAAGATGGATGGGTTTAGATAATTGTGTTTGAAAACAACATTGGTTATTATTTGGAAACATATCCATAGAACTATCACTCAAAAGTGTTACGTAAAATGAATTCATTTTTCTTATCTTGTGGTTGTTTCAAATATTTTAAACCTGGACTTGGAAGAATATATCCTAAAGGACTACTTAATAACACTAACCACAATTCTTTATCAGGGCTTTGTAAACTCAAATGTGCAATGACAGTAATTATTATACCATAAATGATAATAATCTGTGTGAAATAAATGACTTGATTTTTTGCAACACGATTTCCACAAATTTCAAATTGTTGACTTTGTTGACTTTGTACATCAACACTTGTGGTATCATTAGGTAATGAAGTTTCATTCGATGACATATTCTTTTTATACCAACTCTGATTCTGCTATCCAACTATCAAATTTCTTTGGATAACCTTCCCAATGTACTTTAAGTTCTTTAATAATTTTCTTTCCCACACGTCTTGACCGTCCATTAAGAATTGATTCAATTAGATATTTTTTATCATCTTTTATACTTTGAATGTCTTGTGGATAAAATGTCCCTTGTATATTTTCACCACCCATATCTTCAACAAGTTTAATATGAAAATACGTGACACGTAATGGTGCACACCCAATATTGTTAATTTCGGTAAATATTGCAGGCCCTAAGCAAGATTTTTCAGGAAAGAGATGGTATATATCGCAGAAATAGCAGCAATTATGTGAAATATAACAATTTGCCAAAACGTGTTGTACAGCGACATGCAATAAACACAGAACCACACATGTATGTTCATATGTTAATGTGGCGACAAATATGGCAATCGAGAAATTTTGAAAGATTGCGGAAGGATCAAGCTTGAGACAAGCTATAGTAAAACAAACCTTCATTTTTTAAACTGACAAAAGATCATAATTCACTGGCAAATTGGTTCATTAGAGTTTAACAACACTTTCAAAAATCAAGACTATATTATGAACTGGATTGTACGTCAATTTCAATAACTAAGGTTATTATATCACGTTGTTAGTTCCCAAGATCCTTCCCATCCTTCAATACCTAGACGAGCAAAAGAGTCGTACGTGAAGTCACTCGTTCAGGCAATTACTCATTTGTTCGATTCTGGTCGGTCGAGCAATCTGAGATGGTTAGCAAGCCTGTACTAGTGCTAGTAATGGTACAAGGCTGCAAGAGTGGAAGAAGACTACAGGTTTTGGTGACTACTGTAAAAGATAATCAAAGGGCAGACGATGGCAATATTGGGAAAATCAGTAATAGTGGTGTTGGAGATATGAAGATCATGGAGAGGTCTAGAACTGGGCAGATGCTATGAGCTAAATTATCATCAGGTATATATAGTACTACATCATCATGTCATAGGTATCCTCCTATACCCCGATGAGCATTAAGAGTCGTAAAAGAAATTGCTCTTTCGATACTCATTTGCTCAATGGGATTTGAGTCGTTCGAGCAATGACTTTTTCAGTAATTGCTCAAAAGCTTATTCGCTCGATAAGATTCGAGTCGTTCGGATAATACCTATCCCTGCTTGATTGTATTTTGGGTTTGAGGATCATAGAGGACTTCGCTATACACAGGGAAGGCAAAAACTGAGACGTCCAAGACAAAATAGACTGTTGGGATAGGCAGAAATGGGGCCAGTAAAAGGCAAAACGGACCAGGAAATAGAAGGATAAACCACAGAATATATCGGGATAGATGAAATACCGAGACTTTGGTGCACATTCGAAACAATAAAGTTACTCTTATACAAAGGAATGCGTCTATTGTTGGGCAAAAAGAAGAATTCTAGGGGAGAACAGATAGAAACCTAATATTTAGTGGGAAATCCGCACTAGTAAAAGAACTGTTGGATTTATTTGGGTAATTTTACAAAGTATTCGAATAAATACAATTACTCATACCAGGAAACGCACCTTAAAGCACTGCATGCTACTCTTTTAAGTCCAAAATTGAGAAATCCGTGCCAAATAAAGTTGTTTTGATGGTTTAGAGGGTTTGTCTGGATGTTCGTGGTAATTCGATCTATTCGAGTTCACGTAAAATTTATCCACATGAGACCTCTCATCATTCATTTAGCACTACGTGCTACTATTATAAGCCCAAGATGGGGGTTTGGTAGTTTTGGATTATTTAGAGGGATTGTCAGGTTGCTTGTTGTAATTAAATTTACTCCTATTTAATCGAACACACCCTCCGAACACACCCCTTTCCTATTAGGTTTTGGGCCACATAGCAACCATGTGCTATCATAGAAACCAAGATGGCGGTCTCAGATATACAAAATGGACGACATACACTCGTCTCCCCTCAACAAAACGCGTGGTGCATGCACACTAGGACCACGTATCACTATGGGGATGTTGTCACAAGATGGCACTCACGCGGGCTACCATTGACAACCAAAAATGAAGTAACTGGACCATGTCACATGAGATACGGCCAATGTGGGTCGATCGTGTACATGATTTACTACTAACATCAAGCCGAGAGATACACGGTTCGATCCCCAGCAGGGGTAATTGCGTTGTGTCATTGGGCAAGGCACGTAATCACGATTGCCCAAGTGGGGGCACAGTGGCGCAGCCATGGGGGCACATCCCCCTCCCCCCCAAAAAAAAATAATAATTCCGATTGGATTTATTACGTTCAAGGTAAGGTCACTGTCACCTTGACCTTTGACCTAGCGAGTCCAAGATAAATAGGGGTTTTCCACTCACCTAGGCCAACCTACCTATGATGTTTCAAGAATGTGGGTTCAAGTGTAGTCAAGTTATCATCCAGAAACCAATTGTTTACAATTTACTATGTTGAAGGTCACTGTGATCTTGACCTTTCACCTATCGAGTCCGAAATAAATACGGTTCTTCCTCTCACCGATGCCAACCTTCCTATGAAGTTTCATGAATGTGAGTTTAATCATAGACAAGTTATCATTCGGAAACCAATTGTTTACAATTTACTATGTTCATAGTCACTGTGACCTTGACCTTTGACCAAGCAAGTCCAAAATAAATAGGGTTCTTCCACTCACCGATGCCAACCTACCTATGGAGCTCCATGAATGTGGGTCGAACCATTATCAAGTTATCATCCGGAAACCAATTGTTTACGCCCGTCCGCCATTCACCAAACTATATGTCGAGCCTGACTTCGTCACAACTTGACTAAACAGGAGGTCCCAAGGGGCCTTAATCGCCCACCTGCCAACGTGGTTCAAAGAAGTATTTGAGGTCACATTCAGTTATACATGATTCATTAACACTACAAAGGAATGAAGGCATGAAAGGCAAATTTTATGGAAAAACACTAAGGAATCGATTTGAACAAACCTGAACCTATCATGCTCCCCATGCCACCCCCATCCCTGCCCGTAGAGAGCCCAAATAATAAGCCAGGGACACAAATTTAACAAACTTGAACCTGATCCCCCTTGAGATGAAGGAGGTTTTTAAAGAAATGTCCTCACATTGCATTAAGTTAATCTTTGGGCCCCAATAGAGAGCCCAAATACTAACTGAGGCACCCGATTTGTACAAACTTGAATCTGACCCTCTTAGAGATGTTGTGTACCAAATACGGAAGCCTTCATACCAAATATGAAAGATTTTTAAAGAAATTTCCTCATATTTCACTAAGTTAAAATTCGGGCTCCTACTGGGTGCCCGATTATTAACCCATGGACTCGATTTGAACAAACTTGAATCTGACTGACACCCCCCCCCCCCACCCCACCCCTAAAGATGTTATATACCAAATGTCAAAATATTCTAAATGATGGTTCGGGAGTAGAAGATTTTTTTAATTTTTTTTTTAAAAAAAGTATGGGTGCTATCAGAGTAATGCCCCTTGTGGTGCCTCTTGTGAGCGCGGCAAGGTTATTTGTACAAATCTGAATTGACATATAAGGAACATACATACCAAATTTGATTCAATTTGGTCCAGTAGTTTGGGAGGAGAAGTCGATAATGTAAAGTTCACGATGGACGACGACGGACGGCAAGTGATAAGTTAAGCTCCCTTCGGTGAGCTGAAATTCATCCATACGCCCCCCCCCCCCCCCCCCCCCCCACCCCCTCCAATTTGACCCATGTAGGGTACATTAGGCAAGAAATTTTATTATGGAGATATTTATACTTGCAGGATGTATGGGTGGGGGGGGGGGGGGTGCGTAATAGCAGATTTATGTGTGATATCCGACCTATCTCAATTTAATGACACCAATGTTGTCAGTTATTTGTCAAACTCGAGAAAAAAAACGTCGCCGGATTTACGAAATAACCTCGCTGTTATTTGGTAATTTATCCGTTTCTTCTGGTCCGGATTCGCTATTTAAAATTGATGAATCTCTTAGGGCGAAAGGAAAACGAAGGAATCGTTAACAAACGTAAGACGTTAATATTATTTGATACGCAATTGCTGCCAGTTTAAAAAGCATATTTGTTTTTATTTTGTGTGATATCATTAGGCATACTTATTTAATTCTATTCAATTAGTTTCCTATTTTTAGTCGAATTTTTCAACAACAAAAAAACCTTGACTATTGGTATGGCGAGGGCCGGTCGCCGGGCAGGCGGCCTTTTTTGCTAAAAAACTTAGTTATTTCTGGATGGGTTTTGATATTTGGTATGTAGCTTGATATGCACGTGCGACACCCGATGACGTAGTTCAGCGATCCGAACGTAGTGGCTACCCCTCTACGTTCAGATTCTTCCCATTCAATCCTATAGAAAAAGTTCCCATCAAGTTTTTATGGTTACTCAAAACTCGAAATCTGAGATATATATCAAGCTTTCGCCCTTATTACCGGCTGCAATCGATAGTACACGTATTTCCTTACATTTGGGCAGAGTTTATTAATCCACACTAGGTTTTATCCTTTAATTGTCGTCATTTGTGTACTCGTGAGGCGGCAACGGAGATTTCAAATCGGCCATGTTTTTGTTTAAATATAAAACAGTAAAAACAATAACCCGGTAATGGCGCCGAAACGTGGTGTTTTGCTTGAGCAGCAAGTATCCATTAGGGTACTTTCACAACCTTGGATTTAATTCCCGCAAACACCCATTCTGATAAAAAGAGTGAAATTGTGGAAAATATGTCTCCAATGAGGATGAATGAGATATTTGCTAAACAAACTGGGTTTTTGTAGTGTTTAAGTTTAATATACATGTATTTGTGTGTGAATGGGGGGGGGGGGGGGGGGGGGGGTGAAATATAGTCAGCTGCCAGTTATTGAAAATGTACAACCAGGCAAATGAAAACCAAAGAAACACTCTGTCTGATGGACAGACAGACATGCAGTTATACAAATTGAAAGTCTACACAGAAATAAAAACTGACATACAACAGGGGGGGGGGGGGGGGGAGGGGGGGGGGGTCTTCCAAAAAATTCCGGACACAAGACCGGGGTGGGTGGGTGGTCGGATGAGGGCCAAAACACCTTTTTTTTCCTGGAGGTGCAATTTTTTTCCTGGTGGTTTTTTTTTCGAATTATTTTCACATAACAAGGCTATAGATGAGTAGCTGAGCAAAATACTATGCAGCAAAAGAAGATTATTTTAATCCTCTATTTGATGTTCACAAAAATAGTCTAATTCTTACATTATATGCTGTTATATGCAGAAATCAATGCTGACATTTTTTTCGGAGACGGACCAGGACGGACAGTGAGATTTACAATAGTGTTAGGTGACAGATTTTCAGCTTTCCTACGCTGTCTACTATCTTTTGAGTAATGACAATTGGCTGAAACCTCAAGCCTAGACACTTAGCCTGTAGTCAGGTCATTAAAATTAAAACTTCTTCACTAAATTAAAACTGTTTCTTCAGTCTCGGAACTTAAAACATGAATGATAATTATTATGAGAGCATTGAGGCCAGAACTTTCAGTTCAGCATTTGTAATTCATGCACTTCAATAATATGCCAGTATACACTACGCCATAGTAAAAATAAATGCATGTTTGATAACAAAGGAGTTAATAACAATTTTCTTTAGTGAAATCTAAATGCTTCTGTTGATGCTGGTTGATGTGTACATAATTAGTTTAGACAGTAGATTAGGATTCAAATTAAGGCAAGGATTGACAACTGGAAGCTCAGTGCAATAATTTTTCATTACCCACTGTGGTGAAACACTGAAAAAATATAGGTGGTGGGGTGGTTGTCCAAGTGGTCAGAGGAAAAAAATATTTTTTTTGCACGTGGGTGGGTGGGTGGGTGGTGGTCAAAAGGTGGAAAAAATATTTTAGGCCTTGTGTCCGGAATATTTTGGAAGACCCCCCCCCCTGCATACAATGGAAAATTTTGTTAGAAGAGCCACGACAAGATTGTCAAACGGAAAAAAACCTCAATGGACCCTGAGTGCTGCAGTACCAAAGCAAATCATAGGAACCTGAGAGTGTATGAGATTGACTGCACAGTTTTTCCAATTGTTTCTCATCAAATGAGGCTTCAATATGGGTGGGTGGGGGTAGGGACTTGATTCAAGGAGAGAACAATATTTCACAGTTGACACTAGTTTTGTGCTGTAACATGGGAACCGTGACAACATCGCTCGAACTAAACAAAATTTGATCGCATCACTTTAATTTTGGGATTCAAATATCTTTGTCAAGTATAACCCTCAGAGAACTTGTTCCGACCTAAAAACAGAGGGTCGTGCATCAAATAAGAGGAAAAATTTAGTACTAGACTACTTTATTAGTACTAGACTGCTTTATTGGTAGCTGTGCACAAATGACATTCATTCACATTTGCAACCTTACTGTGTTATTTTTTCTACTATACCCCACCCCCAAATTTGTGTTCCAAAATACTCTTTCAATGAAGAAATCATTTTCTAACATTTTTTAACCCTTTACCAAATATAACGGTCAAAAGCTGCTGGTGCAGTTCACAAGTATTGCCAATCCATGTTCATTATTTTCTCGTTTTTTTTGTGTCAAAAAGATAGCTTATGACCCCTCATTGGAATGAGGTCATTCCAATGGTGTAAAAAGTCATGTTTTTGACACAAAAAATTAGTGAGTCAATAAGTTTGTGGGCAAAGGTAATCAGCTTTTCATATTAAGTAAAGGGTTAACATCATAATTCAGACAAACTTCTAAATACCAGTAAATAAAAGTGCTATATGGGCTTTCTGGCTGTGGGTTTGAATGGTAATTTGGAAGGGGGTTGGAAGATTGGAATCCCCCTCTGCCCCTAGTACTATGATGAGGAACCATGGTTTAATTACAGTTATTTATACATGTGTACACGTAGGGTAAAATTGGTTGTTATTTGGCATTTGCTGAAGGCTGTATTGTGCCACTGGAGGCTACACTTGCTCAAGATGTGAATTTGCTTGCAATATATAGCCCTTACTGACAAAAACATATTTTTCAAAACAATAAAAAAAGTACTGTAAGGTGTGTGGTACCCCAATGCATTTTTAAATGTGAAATAATCTCTCAAAATAATAATTAAAGCAGGTTCGGAAGCCAAATTATGTATTTCCCTAATCAACCCCAATCCTATCAAAGATACATTTTACCTCTTTCACGTGACAAAAGAGTCATTTCTGCATGAGAATTCAACGTTTGGCTTCCACTGAGTAAAAAACATAGGAAATTTGTTGTTTTAAAGAAAACTGTCCCAACTGTGTCAAATGGCTTAAAAACTGCTGTTGCCTCCAATACATTTTCCTACTCTGTTACCTAAAGAGCAAGCTGAGAGGTAAGGAATTCATCTACATGTAGCTTTTCTTTGAAAACTAACCTAATCCCAAAATAAAACTAAAATCTGCATCAGCATGCAATACTTTGAGGAAAAATTTGTCTCATTTAACCATATACCAAGACAAAGAGTGGTGTTCCAACCCCACGAAACAATATGGATGTCAATTTTGATTCAAAAATTGGGGTTGCAGCCAATAATTCACCAATATCAATAGACAGTACCATTTTATCCAAACAACTGATGTCAAATTTTCTTCTATATGTACATACTGATGTGGCAAAATATAGCCCTGAAGGTGTCCCCTAGTATGCCCTTTTTTATCAAAAACTAAAATTCATAAATTAATTGATGTTGACGCAAAACAAACCTCTTGTGATATTAAATTTCCCATTTGTGATAGTTTTTAAATCACATTCTGGCTTCTGAGGATATGTCACAATGCATTTGATGAATATTTTGCCACTCTTGTGAAAAAAGCCTCACTTTCTCAGTTAAGGGACCTAGAGTCATTGGAATGGCACTGACAAAACATTAAACACTGATTTTTTCCAACGGTATGGCCAGCTGAGCACTGCTCCTATGGTATCTCATAGCACTATTAAAATGCCTAAAACCATCCAATATTGATTCTGTGGTGATGTGCGTGTCCCGCAAGTACATGTACCCACAAGGGCTCGTTTACACCTTCGATTTAATCCCTACATGCACCCATTCTGATAAAAAGAGTGAAATTATGGAAAATACATGTATGCATAGTACCCAGTGAGGATGCCTCAGATATTTGCTTCAGGAATGTAGTGCTCTTTAATGTTTAATATATCTGTGTATGTGTGTGTATGGGAGGGAGGGGGGGGGGGGGGGGGGCGGGGGGTCAATTGCCAGTTATTGAAAATATAGAACTGTGCAAATGAAAAACAAACCAACACTTTGTGTGATGGACAGACAGACATGCAATCACATATCTTGAAAGTGACAGGCTACATGTACAGAGGAATGGTATGATGGACAGACAGATATGCAATCACATAGTTTGAAAGTGACAGTCTGCATGTACATAGGAATACTGACTGACATACAATGAAAAATATAGTGAGAAGAGCCAGGACAGGGTTGTCAAATAAAAAAAAACTCAGTGGACCCTGAGTGTTGCAGTACTAAAGCAAATCATAGGAAACTGAGAGTGTATGCTGTTAACTTTCTCATCAGCTGAGGGGTTCAGTATGGGTGGTAGAGGGACAATTGTTAATGTAGTTTTGTGCTATAACATGGGGACCCTGACAACACTAGTATCAGACTACTATATTGGCATGTGCACAAAAGCCATTCATTTACATTTGCAACTTTGTTACTTTTCCCAATGTACCCCCACCCCCTTTCCCCAAATTTATGTTCCAAAATACTCTGTGAATGAAGAAACTGGTTTTTAACATTTTTCATTACTCACTCATTGTAATGGCCAAAACAGGCTAGCACCATTCATCAAAACTGCCATTCAATGTTCATTATTTTTGCATCAAAAATACATGTATAGCTTATGACCCCTCATTGGAATGAGCTAGTTCTGCTCATTCCAGTGGAAGGGGTGGGGGGGGGGGGGGGGTCATAGCTATGTTTTTTGATGCGAAAAAAAAAGAAATTAGTTATTCAAAAGTGCTATCTTCTTTTCATGTAAGGTAAAGGGTTAACATCATAATATGGAGAAAGCTTCTATTAATCATTCACTCAATGTAATGGCCAAAACCGGCCAGCACCATTCACCAAAATTGCCATTCAATGTTAATTATTTTTGTATTTTGTGGCATCAAAAACATAGCTTATGACCCCCTCATTGGAATGAGCTTGTTCAGCTCATTCCAGTGAAGGGAGGGGGGGCATAGCTATGCTTTTGACTCAAAAAATGAAAAGAAATTAGTTATTCAAAAGTGGTATCTTCTTTTCATGTACATGCAAGGTAAAGGGTTATCATAATAAGGTTTGTTTGTTGGTGGCAATGGCTAATCGTGACACAACATGGAGATGAAGTCAAGTTTAGTCAATCATTGATCTGCATGTTGCCCATTTTAGAGGACTTTCACCCCAAGCATTGGTGACTGGGTCCTATTTTACTAGTAAAGTGGAACTGGTTTACCACAGTAAACAAGTGCTGCTTACTTCCCGGGGTTCCCACGGGGAATCATAATATGGAGAAAACTTCTATTATACCAGTGAATACAAGTGAAATATGGGTTTTCTGGCTGAGTGTTTGGATGGTGATTTGGGAGATGATTGGAATATAATTGGAATCCCCTCTATAACAAGTACTATGAGGGGAAACCATGGTTTAATTAAATGCGTTAATAGGTAAAATAGGTGGTTACATGTGGTTTTGGTATTTGCCGGAGGTTGTAGTGTGCTACTCAGTTCTGGATGCCACGCTTGCTCAAGATGCATTTAACTGCATTATTTTTGGCAATATATGGCCTTTATTTCTGACTGTGACAAAAATATAACTTTTCAAAAAATAAAACAGTATTATTCGGTCTGTGTTTCTTGAATGAACATTTAAATGTGAAATTCGTGTAATATCCAAAAAATAATAATTAAATCAGTGTTGGAAGCCAAAATACATGTACATTTACATGTATGTATTTCCTATAATTAACCCCAAACCTTCCAAAGGGTAACCTACAAAACTTTTAACTGACAACCTCCTCCCCCCCCCCTCCCCATCACCACCCAATCATTTTTCACACAATGCACAAAAATGCCCCCCCCCCCCCATTCCATGTTTTTTCAGGTGAACAGAAATTCCTCCCTCCATAATTTCTGGTGAACCAAAATCCCCCCCCCCCCACCCGATAATTTGTTAGAAGTATAGTTAAAGCCATACAAAAATGTCCAAAACTTTTTACCACTCGAGGCCGAGCACTTCCTTAAACTGCAATAAAAAAATAAGTAACTGTCCTGATAAATAGTTACTGAGGCATGTTTTCTTGTAAATGAGTGTTTATGTAATTTACAAATTAAATACATAAGTTTTTAATTCCTCTTGGAATGCTTTTTAACCTTTTGGTGTAAAAGGCCGGCGGGGGGGGGGGGGGGGGATTTTTGTACTGCTCTTAAAATAATGTGGGAGATTGTGGTACTACCCTCAAAAACTGTAGGGGGGGGGGGGGGGTTGCTAAGTGTGTAAAAATGATTGGGAGGGATTTTAGCTTCATTCTAATCCTTCCAAAGATACATTTTACCTCTTTCATTTGTTAAAAGAGTCATTTCTGCTTGAGAATTCACTGCTTTCTTTGAAAACTACCCCAATGATCCCAAAATAAACTAAAATCTGCATCAGCAGACAATAGTTTGGGGAAAACTCTGTCTCATTCCACACCACACAAAACAAAATGAATGTCAATTTTGTTTTAAAAGCTGGTGCTGCAGCTATATAAATCACCAATATCAGTAGATAGTGCCATTTTATCCTAACGAATGATGTCAAATTTTCTTCTACATGTACATATTGATGTGGTAAAATATAGCCCTGAATGTGTCCCCTAGACCCCCAGCATACCCACTTTCATCCAAAACTATGATATAATTCATAAATTAATTGATGTTGACACAAAACAAACTTCTTATGATATTAAATTTCTCATTTGCGATAGTTTTTAAATCACATTCTGGCTTCTGAAGATATTTCACAATGTGTTTGATGAATATTTTCCAATTTTTGTAAAAAAGTTTTTTTTGAAAAATCCCTCAGATTTCTTAATTAAGGCACCTAGATCATTGGTATGCCTCTGACAAAACATTACACATTGATTGTTTTCCAACAGCATGACAGTGCAGCTCATGTGGTATCTCATAGCACCACAAAAATGCCTAAAACCATCAAATATTGCTTCTGTAGTGTGGTGCTTATGCTGCAAATACCCATAAAGGCACTTTCACAACCTTGGATTTAATCCCTGCAGACACTCATGACACATTTTGATAAAAAGAGTAAAATTAAGAAAAATACAATATACATGCATGTTTTCCAGAGAGGATGAATCAGATATTCAAAAAGATAGTGCTCTTTAATGTTTAATATATTTGTGTATATGTGTGTGTGTAAGGTGGGGGGGGGGGGGGGGGGGGGTACAGTGTGAAAAATAGTCAGAAGCCAGTTACTGAAAATGTACATGTACAACTGGGTAAATGAAAAGCAAAGAATCGCTGTCTGTGATGGACGGTTCTTGGGACAACTTGCACCCTGGACGATTCATACCACAATTAGGGGGTACGAATTGTCTTGACAATAAGGTACAAATTGTCTAGACAAAAGGTATGAATTGTCCCAGTAAAAGTTATGAATTGTCTCCTTTTTGGTACAAGTTGTCTCAAGTAAGTGTACTAAACTGTCTCATGTATTAACCAAGCCAGAAAATAAGCAGCCTGTCATCTGCAAAATGAGGTCCCCAGAGGGTGAATTTAATGATGGTATCCTGCACAGCAGGGTAGCATCACTAAATTTACCCTCTGTGAACCTCAATATGAATCAGGGTCTCAAAACTAAACAGAAAGAGGCGCCCAGAGGATAAATTGGCCCACTATATGGGATAGCATCATCAAATTCACCCTCTGTGAACCTCATTCTGTGAATGTCAGACTGCTTATTTTCAGGCCTGGTATTAACTATTTAAATGTTTTTGACTCATGTTTTGGCTGAGTGAAATGAAAAGTCGACGGAGTGATAGTAATACAAACATAAACATATGCATGAAACAACCAATCAAAACATGATTTATGCATAGAAATGAAACTTCAATGGGTGAGCCATCGCTTAACAGCATAAGTGAAAAAACGATCTCTAGTATTATCAACTTCGGGTCTGTACGTGGTAAAAGAAAATTTATAGTAGATAGTAATGGATGCAGTTTTACAGTTAAAACACTATTTTTTTTAATGAAGCCACAATAATTCTTTAAATTGGTGAAGATCTAACAATAAACAATTTTATGACGTCCCAAATAATAAGTTAAAGAGCATGTCGCCTTAATAATTTAATTAATTTAATTCTGAGCTCCCTCGACAGAGCATTTCCTCTTTGCCGTCGTGACGATGAATCTTTTAAGTGTCTACTTGCTTTTTACTTTAAGTCATGAAATTTGATATTCTGTGCTTTTTTTTCAAATAATAGAAATGACATCGCCTTTTTTATCCTTTCTCCAAGTTTATAATCCTCTCCCAACCCCATCTCCATGTATATTTTTTTCAGAGGGGTTAATTAAACAGGGTATGAATTTGCAAAAGCGGATACAAATTGTCCAGAGTGAGTACAAACTGTCAGATACTGCCCAGAGGAGGGGTACACATTGTCCTGGGAAAAGGCACGAATTGTCCAGGCATCGGGGGTACGAATTGTCCAGCAAAAGGTACCAATTGCCAGAGGTACGAATCGTCCAGGCTATGAGTTTTTCAACTCACTGATGGATGGATGGACAGACAGAAATGCCGTCACACATTTTGAAATAAATTAAATTTCAGTTTCCTTTTGAATGCGAAAACAAACTAGAATTAGTAGAAATGAAATATTTTCTCTGAAATCAGTGTGCAAAAGTTATTTAGAGGTCGGTTCTGGGGAGGTTGGTATTTAGGCTTTTTAAATGATTTTTGCTATTTTTGGAGAAACCTACATGTACTAATTATCAGAATCCCCACCTCCAGATGTTGGTCAGACGAGAAGGGCGACGACTTTGATTAGTTTGACGATGAATTCAGTTCTATTCTGGTTGCAAAGCCTAAAGCATCCAGGAATTAAAATATTGTTTACCAAAACACAGAGGAAGTGTAATTTAAATGGGAGTTCTGAGTGGTTCTGGTATTTAGCCTTTAGGAGAACACGTCGGATCACAAAATTGGCTGGCCGCTACACTGTAATTCTGACAGTCTTAAACTGACATTGTATTGTATCACTGGTAAAAATAGTTCATAGACAAGAGCCAGTGAATTTGTGAAGAAAAATCTTGGAATAAATGAATATCGCTGTTCGCGTGCATGTCTGTTTCTGTAAAATTTTACAAGACTGCATGCCCGTGTTTTGAAAACAAAGATTTCCCCAGACCGTACGTCAACATAACTTGAATTCATCCGAACTCCAGTTGTTTCTAAGGAAATCGGGCTAAGTTCCCCACAAATGAAAAAGACCCACTAAAAGTGTCAATAAATCACTGGTTTTATTTTTTTATTCGTTGTCAACTTTTCGTGAAGTGTACGTTCTCAATTAAAATTGAAACTGGGCTTTTGAATCTGACGAAACCGGCAACGGACGACATTGGGACTTCGAACTTTCAAACAATACCTAACTCGCCAACAACCACCTAACTTCGAAAATCACTTCATTACTTAATTATTTCTCATAGTTTCCAGCATTCTGCGACAATATATTTTACATAATGCTCTTTGAAAAGCCAAAAACAATTAAATATCCGTTACAATGATTCTGGATTTTTTGCCAGTGGGAGAGCCACGCCGCCAGATGGCACCCCAAACTCTGTTGCATGGTATATAGAAAAATTATAAAATCATGGATACGTACTTGGGTTACCTATGTGCGCCCACGCCACTGCGTGGGTGTGCACTATAAGTGGGTGGGTGTGTATGTATTATATGAGTAATTTTAAATAACTCTTTTGTCCAATTTGGTAAATACCCTTTTTCAAATGTACGTTTGGTTTTATTAATATGTACTATATCACCAACTTTAAATTGAATTTTTTTCTTTTTAGATTTTTTTTTACCATACAAATGTTGAGATACTTCTACTTCATTTTCTAATGACACTGAAGCAGGAGTTCTCTGAATACTTCGATGAAAACTATGATTATATCCATCAAGTAAATTTTCCAACACATCAATGTATCTTAATGTACGTTTGTGTGTAAAATATTTCCATATTCGTGTTTTCAATGTGTGTTGAAAACGTTCAACAATACTAGCTTTGGTTTCAGGATTTTCTGTTGTGAAGAAATGAATGTTTTGTTTCTTTAAAATGTTTTGTACATCTTCATTTTTAAATTCAGAACCTTTATCCGATTGTAATGATAATGGTTTACGTCCAGAAGTTTTCAAAATACTCTGAAAAGATTTTGTTAATGTCTCTCCTGATTTATTGTTAATGGGTATTACCCATACATATTTTGAAAATACATCAATAACACAAACTAAATAACGAAATCGGTCATTGTAAGATTGTAAACTTTGAAAGTCTGCTAAATCAATTTTCCATTGATGATCAATACCACCCACTGTAGTCTTACATCTTGAAAACTTTTTACGGATGGGTTTATGTAAAGTATAAGTTCTTTCTCCTTTCAACCATTTTTTCACTTGATCAAGTGTGATGGAATTATCTTTACTATGAGCTGCTTTGTACAATTTTTGTATACCTCCATAACCAGCAGGATGTTTTGTATTGTAATATAATTCAGTTAATAAATCATTCAATAAGCCTCCCATTTTTCAGATAATCTACATTTTGTCAATTTACGCTTTAGTGCTGACTTTGGTGTGTCTTCACCCCACTGCACTCTATGACCTCGACGAACTTTACGTTTTGGAGGGGGTGATTGAGGAGTTTCAGACCAACTATCTTCTGGAGAACTTTGATATTTACTGGATTTGGGTATACGTTGTCTATTCATCCATAACCAATGTTCATGATTACCAACAAAATCTTGGGGGATATTTATATCTTTTAATCTACGACTAAACATTTCCCATCCACTCAGTTTAAAACCTTTTCGGTGTCTAAGAACATCATTGACTAAATCTTTGATATTTGTACCTTTTATGACTTCTCCATCGTAACTTAATACACCCTGAAGATCCCAACTCATGTGTGGATGAGATGATAAAGCAGATAATAATGAAGTTGCTTAATGTCTCATTGTAACAGGGACACTTTCTATAATACGATCTCGTAAAAATAATGATTTTTCTCCTGACTCAGGCAATGGAACCAGTGTTGGTTGTAATGCTTTCTTGTGTGACATTTGAAATTTTTGTAAAGTTTCCCCATACTTTTGTTCTTTCTCACTTTCAGACAACTCTGAATTTTCTAACACAGATGATAAATTATTTTGAAGTTGTGCTGTATTTGTAATTTGAGGATTTGGGGGTAATCTTGGTCTTTGAGCTTTTTCATTTCTAAATGTTGCATATCTTCTAACATTTGATACGGTACAATAGCCATCTTTTTCATAATTTACTGACTAATGTATTTGCAAGATCTGTTGTAACTCCTATAGCAGGTCCAAATAAACCAAGTAATGGTAAAAAACCACCTTTTTGATTTAAAATTTGTTTTTACTTTTTAAGAGTTATTGATTTACTAGCGAGTGCTCATAGTTGTTGACACTTTGGATGTAATTTTTGTTTCTGACTTTGTGTTAGATGTATGTTGCCTTTTAAAAGATTATGACAGCATTCTGACACACAATTAATTAATTTTTTAGGTGCATTTTTCATAATTTGTTTTTGAAATGCTGGAGGAGTTTGACTTAAACCTATTAACATACCACCATATTTTTTAACTAAAGAAATTTTTTGTTTCTTATTTTGTCTCACCATCTTGCGCTTATAGAATCTAATGATTAAATGAAACAAATAAAAATGTAATGCTATTTATATATACATGTGCAAAGACCAAACTTTATTTTATTTATTTCACTTAAAGTAAGACCTTATCCCTTTAACAAGTTTAGGTGTATTTAAAGCTGTAAAACGTGCCATTGTGGGAATCTTTTCTTTTAATGTTACATGTTCTGTATTTTGTTGAAAATACATTGGTTCATGATTTTTGACACCATCTTTTGTTATTGACACCACACAAGTTAACTTAAGCAGTGATACTTTTCTTTGTTTTTGAAGATTTTTCACAAGTAATGCTTTTGTTTTTGTACGCTTTGTAGATGGAGATAAATGAGGTGCAATTTCAAAATTTGTGTACATATATTTAGGTCCTACCTTTCATTGATTTTTTATCTCTCTAGAACTTGATGAATTATTTGATCTTTTCTTAGGGGATTTTCGTTTCCTTTTAGGTGACTTTTGTTTCTTACTCTTTGTTTTTTTGAATGGTGAATATAATGATCTACTTGTCTTATGACCATCCCATCGAATTAAATTACGAATGATAACACCACCAAAAAATCCACCACCTCCTGGTTTTAAAATAATGTTTTGTTTTGTTGCAAGATCTACTCTCGGATTTGCAAGTTATTCAAGATCTTGTTCATGTTTATCCATATAGGTGAAAGTTTGTTTTGGCAATTTAATTTTCTTATTAAGTATGATTCTACTTGCTAATGTAAACCATTTTAAAGTTTTCTTAAAACCTTTCTTAAGTAATTTTTGTCTTGCAAATGGACTTGCTTCTTGACCAAGTTGTTCCAAAGAATATATGAATGATACCATGATGATGTGTAGTCGTTGACAAACTTTGACTAACTAACAC
The DNA here is from genome assembly GCA_031216915.1 of Pictodentalium vernedei. Classification (NCBI taxonomy): domain Eukaryota; kingdom Metazoa; phylum Mollusca; class Scaphopoda; order Dentaliida; family Dentaliidae; genus Pictodentalium; species Pictodentalium vernedei. The sequence goes on along the minus strand of CM062295.1, from coordinate 11,882,269 downwards.
CAACTCATTAGAACATGGGTAATTTATAGTTGTGTATAAATGATGGGACCACGTTTATTTTGTGTTACCCAAGGATGAAAAATATCAGTTCTAAATCTCAAAGATTCAGGAGTTCTAGGATGAAAATCAATTAATAAGTAACCATGATCAATACTTGTTGCATCTTGATAACATGCATTTAAATGTGGTAATTGAACTTGATTTGCCAATACTTTAATTTGTCCTTTATCTCTGGTATTTTGAAATAAAATCATTTAATGTGCATTTAAACTTATGGTACGACTAGATTTAGATTGTTGAAACATATTTTGTGTAATGTAAAGGACACTTGCATTTGTATGATGTCCTTTTCGTGTAAACCATAATTTAATTTTTTCTTCATCTTTATCTCCTAACATATCATCAAAAACTACAAGATGTGGAATAGTGACATCACTGACAATTTCATATTCATCATCAGGGATACCTTCTATGAATTTAATATCTTCACTTTCTTCAAGTAAAGTATATGTATTTTGCCATTCTTTATAACACCAAATGATTTTTTGTGGGGGAATTTGAAATACGTCATGTTTCATATCAATAAGCTTTTTGACAAATTCTGTTTTTCTGAACCACTAGGTCCCGAAATAAAGATGTAACAAGGGTGTTGAAACAATAAACATTCACTCGATGCCATAATTGTATTTTTGTGAAAAAGTGTTGTCAAATCATTCACTTATATACTTTCTGTTTCCATACTTTCTTCATGTCTTTTAGTAGGTATTCGTTTTAAGGGTGCTTTTAACTCAAATACAGTTTCTGAAGAATCTATTCTTCTATCTATTTGTGGTACACATTGTCTGTACAAGTAATTAATGATTTCTTTATCATAAATTATATTACCCCACACAACTCTTGTCCAAATATTTTCTACCTTATCTTTGTAAAAAGCATTCATGATTTGTAATGCATTACAAAATTCCCCATACATTTCATCTTTTTCCAATTGATTATGAATAAACTCTTTTGTTATTGTTAGATAACCAGGAGTGATCAATTGAAATGCATATAATAATGCCTTACATGTAATCTTGTTGTCTAAGATACGTCTTACTGGTTCCATGGTTGAAATCAAAGTGATGTTTCTTTTGTCTGTTCTAATGTACTTTGTGCATCAGGTACCACATTACACAATGTACTTTGTACATCAGGACAGTCAGGAAAATCATTTTCTATACCATCTATAAACATTTTATCTAACTTAGTTTTGAATTGTCCTGCAGCTTTTCTTGCAATCACATCACTAAATGATGTACTTTGATCATTTAGTACCATGAGTGCAAATAAAGAATTAGAATCTGGAAAATCATCTAGACACTTGTCATATTTTTTCATTGTTGAAAATATTTGATTTAAAGTGAATCCATAATCCATCACTGATAATATTTTATCTGGGGGTGTTTGCATACATGTTGGTGGATTGTATAATTGACAATTTCTTATCAGTTGAATATAAGGACAATTTGGTGACCACTTAATATGTTCTTGTAAAGGAATATCTTTTTCTTCCCAATTCATTAAACCTTGTCCACATACAAAACATTTTACTTTACCATCTCCCACATAGAAAAATCCAGCTTTTGCTAATTCTTCTTTCTTGGATTTTAAAATAGGATTTGTAGTCATACTAAAACTCAAAAGTCTTCTTAACTCTGACAAGTATATAGGATAAGTAGGATTAAGTGGTAGAGACATCTTGCCTGCTCAGTGTTCAAAGTTGAAATGAGAAATCTGAAGGGTATTTTTATACCTTAAACCCATCAGGTCTCGTATCATATTTATCCACTACAAAACTTTTTGTGGACACAGATCTCAATGTTTTGGTTTGTCTTTCACTTGTGACTTGTCTGTTCTTGTTACGTTTAATTCTATGTGTGTATTCAATGTTCAATTTGTAATTGTGTCTGTCTTGTACACATTCCCCCATGGATTCAAAATTGACTTTCTGTGATGTATTGTAATCTAATGTGATTCCTTTAACTTTACATGAAGTGCGTATATGACCATCTTTAATGTTTTTGTAACCATAATTGTTTGGACCTAATCCTACATATTTAATAATTTTTGCATCTGGGTGTTCATCTGTCCATTGACCTAACCTACTGTTTACAATTTGTGGATTCCAAAGTGAGGGGTTATGGATGTAAATACAACTGTCTGTGTCAAAATATAATACTTGTCTACCCAAACGTCCTATTACTTTATATAATTCCATTTGTGCATAAGCTGTGACAAAAGATGAAACTGCAACATTAGCTGATTTGTGAGGTTCATAAACATCTGTAGAGTGTGTGTAATTGACTAAAATACATTTATCATGATCAAACAATTCAACATTTTTAGTAATAATGTCTTTATCTTGTATCAGGTCAAAATATTGTGTTGGGTCTTGTATGTATTCTGTTTTTGTTTTTACATTGTTTTGTGCACTTTTCCCCCATAAACAGTTTAACATGGTTTTAGCAAATGATCTTTGTCCTGGATTTTTTTTCAATATTTTCCAAATGTATGTTTTCAATTTGAGCATAGTCTTTCTTAAATGTGTCTTTGTCTGTTTCTGTTTTCACCCAATCTGGATATCCACTGGCTTCTTGATTCATTTCTAAATATTTGTTTACATAATGTTTGTAAATTTCTGAAGACCATTCTTCCCAATGCCAAATCTGATAAGTGTCAAGTAATGTGTATCCCATCCCCAATGCTTTAAAAAGTTCAACAGATGTCCATGTACCTGTAATACTGCGTTGATCTGGTGTGTGTTCACATTTGTCTAATTCTTGTTCTGCACATGTATTGCAAAGTGTAAAAAACATTTTCTTGTTGCAATGAATTGGTAATACTTGCATGTGTAGAGATTGTGGTGGTAAAACTTTACATTTGATAAGTCCCCTGTACTGTCTTATATTAGTCATGTCTATGTTTTCTTTTGGGAGTATATTTGGATGACCTACTTGATATTCTCTGTGTTTATTGACATAAGGATAGAGTGAACAGATATCTATGTATTTTATTTCATTGTCTGTGTTTTGGTCTACTTTATGATGTAATTTAATGGCATTTGTTCTCTCACCAAATAATGCTTCACGTGGTTTAATAGGATCCATGTTTGGAAAAAATGAATTTAATGTTGATTTTACTTCAGGATTTGATTCGCAAAAATGATCAAGTTCATGTTCCCATGTTATTCTCATGTTATATCCTAATGATTCTAAATGGTGTATGCGTTCCCATGTATTGTTGTATAGAGTTTAGTAACTTAGCAAATTGATTGGATTTTTCTCATATGTATTGTCTTTGAAACATGTTATGCACCCATGCCACATACATCCATAAAATTCAAAGATTGTATTTGTGTCTTTGTGAAACCCATCAACATAATATCCCCCTATTTTAACATCCCCACCATTAAGTGCATGTTGAATATGTATGCTTTCTTCCTGTGCAACTGTCTGTAAAAATCTAATGGCTTTAATGGAGTATTTGACTTTAGCAGGGTATCCTATGTCTGAAATGATTGCCATTGTGTTTTCTGGAAGTGAATTTTTTCTCCAAGCTTTTGTACATGCATCAGTTAAGGTAAATGCTTCTCTCAAGGGTTCTATGCCATCACTATCTATAAATTTTCGTCTGAATTCCCCACACCCCCTACGTAAGATATCTACATCTGATTTACAGTATAGTTCCATTTCTTTTTGAAAATCAAATCTGACATTACTAGTAAATTTTTTGTTGTACCACTTGATAAAATCTTCCCTATCTGATGGAGACATAGAATCTGGCATATACAATGTTGAATATAAATAAGTGCCAATATAATTTCGCTAAGCTTGTGTGTTTGCCAAATGGGGGAAATAACCTTTTGCTAATTCTGTCAAGCCAAATGTTTTAGGAAATTGTGCCAATCTCATTGAAAGAAAATTTAAAGAATCTATAAGTCTAATACCACAAGCTTTCAGTGAAATAATTTTGTTCCCATTCATAATTACATCAGGAGTTGTTGTACCAGTTTCAATGAGGTGTCTTAAACTAAATTGTCCATCAAAACCTCTTAAATTATGAGCAATAGCTGTTGTCCCTTTATGTTCCTTACTGAAAAGCCAATCACAAAAATCTGATAAAGTAGATTCCCCTTTAAAAATTGATTGCCGTTGTCCAAATTTGTCACAGAAAATACATTCTTGATCTATAGATTTGCAAATACATTCCCCATATGCACGATGAGCAACACAGACATTTGGGATATGAACTCCTGAGTCTTGTGTGGTTTCAAAATCAACAAATACAAATGGAATGTTTGGTAAGTTTTCATCCTCGGGTGAAGTGTATTTTGGAATGAAACATTGGTGATCAGAATTAACTACTTGTTGACAATATTTACATTTTTTGAATCCTTCACAAACGTGTTTTCCTTTTGTTGGATATATTAATGAATTGCACTTTTTACATTTTTGAACTATTTGACAAATTATTTTTCTTCTTTCTACTTTGTAGTGATATGGTTATTATAGCATGATGGACTTCTAAATTGTCTATTACAACCATAACAGGTTATGGGATGTTCGGGAATACATTTTGTTGGAGCATAGCAAACACAACCAAAAGGGCACATGTGGCGTTCTCTGTTATTATTCCCTTTACTGCAAAGTTCACAATAGTAATGACATCCTAAAAACTCTGTACTTGTAGTGATGGTATCAAAATGCTGATCATGGTGGTAAATATGAATAACTTTACTATCAGTGGTGGTAACTGGAGGCTTGAATAAAAATTCACTTTTTGCATACTGTGGATGAATTTTGATGACAAACTCTGGGTAAAGCAGGTCTTGTATTTTATAATACACTTCATGTGCACAAGGAATATTATAATCAAGACCTGCTTTGTCCATCAATGCCTTAGCTTCCCGCTCTTGTGTCAGTCTATCAGAATTTCTAATATTTTTCCATTTCTTTTACCAAAGTTCAGAATTATCTCCACTACAATGACACTTTCCCACTACAATGGCCCGTGTGAGACACATTGAATCATTAACATTTTTAATTTCAATAATACTTTTCTTGTTTCCAACCATTTTATCAACAGATGAAAATGAAATTGGTGCGTGTCGCCCAGACCCTTGTGGTAGAGATGTGTGCGTTATTTCTAAAGATAATTGCCCATCATGGATAGTAAAGTTATCATTTGGTTGTACAACTTTTTCTATTTCATCTAATATGGTGTTACCAATGATAGCCGAAGCCTTAGTAAATGGGATAAATATACCTATTTCTAATCTTGGGTGGTTAACTGATATTCTCATTGGATCGTTGTCTTCTACACCACATTCTTCTTTAATATCTTCTACCATACTGTCAAAGACTTGTCCAAGGATGTCAAATGGATTCTTCTGATTAAATTGTTTAAAAGTTATTCTACACACACTGGATTTGGAATGGAATTTTCTTAATGTTTTTTGTAGGAGAGGGTGAATGGTGTATAAGTCTCTTGTTGTTTCTACTCTCTGTTTCTTGTTATCTACTTCACTCTCTGTCTCACTATATTCTTCAATGGCTCTCTTCATCTTTTTTCTTCTATCTTCTTCTAGTTTTGAAAATATGTCTTGTCTTCTTGAAGTCCAAAAACCAAGTGTGAATCAGCATAAGATTCTTCCACTTTTTATACTTTCCTTTAATGATTACCAATTACAGATTCAAACTTACCACTTGATAAAAAATACATTGACAACCACACTTTACAGGGGATGAGCATGGTATCACTACCACCTCCACAAACAAACTTTACAAATAAGAAAGTTGACTTAGCAGAAACTGTGTTACCAGAGTTTGATGATAATGATGATACATTATTATATAATATGGATATACCCAAAGAATCAAAAATGGAAACCGATAATGAGTTAGACGTATTATTTCCAGAGAAAGAGGAGCCACCAAAGAAAGTTACAAGAAAACGAAAAGCTAAAGACAATAATTCTAAAATAGGAAAACTTGCCAAGAAACATTGAAAACAGTTTTTGAAAGTGACATTTTCATAAAAGACATTTACAAATCTGTAAATATTCATGGAATAAAATTTTCTGATTTGAAAAAAGGTAATAATATTTTGTTGTTATTTAAACAGGGGAGATTTTTTTCCAACTCCGGATTTTTATTTATAAAAATAAAAAAAAAATTTTTCATAACATTAATTTGCAAACACAAAAAATATTTTTTTGTGTTTGCAAATTAATGTTATGAAAAAAGTTTTTTTCATAACATTAATTTGCAAACACAAAAAATATTTTTTTTATAAAATAAAAACTTGCAAGGCAGAAAAATAATTTGCAAACACAAAAAATATTTTTATGTTTGCAAATTAATTTTGTTTTTACCTAAATGTTTTTCACACAAAAACATTTAGGTAAAAAACAAAATTAATTTGCAAACACAAAAATATGCCATGACAGGGAAATCTAGTGTGGGAGCTATGAGGTTAACCTCTTTTGAATTGAGTGATGAAATTACAATTGAACAAAAGTTCAATTCATTCCATTGTGGTAGCACTGAAATGTGCCACTCAAGTGTGTAAACGTGATATCTCTTTTTAAAAATATGGTGGCCCTTATAAGGCCGTTTCTACTAAACAGAAAAATGTTTAGTTCACCAACTTTATTCCATTTCTCTTTGCGGCTCTCTTGACATCCTTTTGATTAACGAGATGTTGTGATCCTCTTCCCCTAATTGTTGCATAATGACAGGTATCTCTCATCATTTTTCGAACAAAACAGTGTAAGGCTTTTCCAGCTTCATCAAGTGACAATGGAGAGATATTATCCATCCCAGCTTTTCTAGCCAATCTTCGCAGATTACTCCTTGGAATAGTATTGCGCTCCTCTCTCTCCATCTTCACTTCTTGTGGTGGAATAGTATTGCACTCCCCTCTCTCCTTCTTCACTTCTCGCCCCCCCCCCCCCCCCCCCCCCCACATTCACCTTCTAGTGATGGAATCTTTACCTCGATGGATAGCTCAATTCTCATGATTGATGAGAATTGTGCCACCATTGCATTCAGGTTTGTCCCTATAAGTTCTTGGGGCTATAAGTTCTTGGGGCTATAAGTTCCGGGGGCTATAAGTTACACAATTTAACACTAACCCTATGGGGCCTATGGAAAACTCAGTGTTAAAAATGCTTGGGGCTATAGTGGCACCCCTAACTACTGACGCTGACGTCGTCTGGGTGTAAGTTGTGGATCAAAGTAGGGACGCCTTGGCCTTAAATTGAACTCCAGCAACCGATTCCCATTTGATCTAGGAGACACTTGGCGACCATGAGTGCCTACAACCTTACTCGCCGTCTCCGTCTGAAATGGGTTACGGAGCCTGCCTCTACCTTGACCCGGTGACGTAACTTGCGGACGTCCGCTAATCTTCCAGTGGTTCTGAGACGCACAACTAAACAAGCTATCGTTGACTCGTGAACCTCAAATTGCTAGGCGACGAGATGTTGCTATTGGCCCTGCATAATTAGGGCAATAGCCCTCACCTATCAACTTCGGACATTTGCGGCATTTTGCTTTACAATCGAATTGAAATGAAATGTTGTGCATTCGATGTGTACTGTACAAAACATCGATTTGGTATGGCAAATTAGCCCATAGTACGCGGGAGTGCCCCGGATGCACACTTTCTCGAAAAATCTGTTGAAAGCATGCAGCGCCGCACGTGGTCATGGTTGACCGAATGTTAACCAAAGACTCTTCAGACAGTGCACTGAGGAGGCTGTGTGTTAAATTTTACTACATTTGTTCTACAGATAAAAAAATTATATTGCCAAAACTGAACCTGCGTTTCTCTTTTTTCCGTCAGTATATTAATACTTTAAAGTACTCAGCAGGCAGAATATAATCGAGTAGAACAGAAAAGTATTAAATTAACCTAAGAGAGTAATTTCTGGTGAGACTGTTATTATTACCTAGCAATCAAATTACCAATTGTTCTAAGCAAACGCAAGATGCGTTTTATACAAAACTGTCAAGGTAGCAGTTACGCGTTGACGAAGGTTGACGAAGGTTAGTGAATATTTCTTTCTTACGTCACTCATCCATATTTGTTTTGGTGTACTGTACCAGGCATGTTGTGCATGGGATGGCGGATCGTGAGAAATATAATTGATGAAATATTCTTCAGCGATCAAAGTCGAGATAATGTGTACACCTTCCTATAGCTGTTTAGAGCACTCTATTGTACATAGGAACGTCACCTCTACCCTGTGAGTGGCGTGATAGAATATTCAGTTGATGGAAACTTTACAATTGGCAGATATCTAGCTCCATTGTTCTGTCAAACGTACCTGATTTGCAGTGTCGCGTGATTTTTAGCCGATATCAGCTGGTTCTGACTGGGCAAATCACGCATACTTCTAACAGAAGACATCCTCCAAGCCGACGTCAATTGAAGCTTGGGGAATAATGTTAGAATATTGGGCGACACTATGGGTACCCCATGTCACCTGCGCTACTGACTGACTTTCTCTGGATCACGTGATGCTTAGCAGGTATAATAATAATAATAATAACACTTTGGCCAGCCGTTGATTTGTCGCGGTTCTCGGACGAGAAGGCCTTGGTTACCCCTGTACTCCCAACTGCCTCCCTATTCCCATGCTTCTCCTCTCCTCCCAACACTGGTAGACGAACTGCTTGATGACATCCCTTACCCCATTCTTCCCAATCTCTCCGATTAGCATCTTAACCCTCTCCTATGAGTCTCCCCCTAACCACATGTCCTTCATTCTCCCATCCCACTTCCCTATTATACTCCCAGTGAACCTTATTCTTTTAGACTGGTACTTTGGGCATTCTAGAAGAAAGTGTTCCAGAGTCTCCACCATGCCCAAATTACACATCTGGCACTCCCTTTCACTGTCCTTCCCAATTTTCCCCCTCAGCTCCAGGGATCACGACCTCATCATGAACAGCAGTGACCCCCCCCCCCCCCCAAGGTGCCATCGAAGTACTCTTCAAAGCCTGGCTTCTCTTTATCACGCAGGCCACCCAAAGACCTCTTTGATTTGACCCCCTCTCGCCAATTACGGTTACAATCCTCCATGACCCTTTCTCTGACGATTTTTTTACCCTGGATGGCCCCAACGTCAAGGCCCGAGATCTCAAATGACAGTTCTCTACTAGCTCCCTCACTTGGATCATCCACCCCGTCTATATTTGAGTTGAAAATTCTCAGGAACATTACTTTACACCATCGGCTGTCTGGAAGATTTACCAAACAATTAAGATAACCGAGTTTCAACAGGTCTATCCTGTCCTTGATCCTCATCCACCCAAGCTCACCCCTGATTGCTTCTAGCGCTGTGGCATTACTCGACCTCGTTATCCATCGGCCTTCATCGTTCTGCAGGATTTCCAAGCTCTTTACGGCCGTCTGGTTTAGGGGTACCACTTCCGAACCGTATGTGATACTTGGCAGACCCACCATTTCCCAGATGGTTTTCCCCACGAAAACCTTATTGAAACTGTTTCTCCCTATAAGTTTCATTTGGTTAAGGATTCGCTTCCCCTTCAGAATCAATTTATTTGTGTGGTTTCGGTAGATGCCTCTTCGTGTAATGTTTATATTTACACCCAAATACTCGTAATCACCTGTCTCCCCTACACTGAGAAGTTTGCTGTTACCTTCCGGAATGCAGAACTCATCAACTCTCCACCTGCGAGTGGGGTCCACTTTGCGGCCCATAGGTATAACATTGGTCTTGCTTTCATTAAGTTCGAGTCTCCATTTGCTCCCATATTTCCCAACAATTCCCAGCATTTTAGTTAGCCCCTCTTCGCTTTCTGACACTAGCACCATATCGTCTGCCAAAAATAGCCCTGGGATCTTGAAGTCCCCAACTGCTACCCCCTTCTCGCTATGTAGGAGTTCATCTCCTAAATCTTTGATATACAATGCAAACAGGATTGGCGAAAGGATATACCCCTGTTTTAGGCCTATCTCCATGGGCACACGTTTTGTTTTAATGTTTCCCAGGCTAAGTTCACTCTGTACGTCTTTATATAATGCTTTCGTAATTCCAACAAACTCGCCTCCTAAGCCCAGAGCCTCCAGCTTGCGCCACATACCCTCCCTCCATACTCTGTCGTATGCCTTTTTGACATCCAAAAAGGCCATAAACAGCTTTTTCTTTTTTGCTTTCGCGAATTCTATCATTTGGGATAGCGTGAAAAGATGGTCAGTAACTTGCCTTCCCTTCCTGAAGCCATTCTGGATTTCTCCCAGAAAACCCTTCTCTTCAATCACCTCCTCTAGTCTCCCACACAGGACTTTACAGAAAATTTGTCCAATGTTGCTACTGGCAGAGATCCCTCGATAGTTATCCAAAACGTCTTTTTCCCCCTTTTTGTGAATAAATGTCACTTTGCTTTCTCTCCACTCCTTCGGGACCTCTTGACTTTCTATGGCTAGATTGAATAGGGCAGTTAGGCTTTCCACGAGTTCCTCTCCCCCTTTTTTTGATAAACTCGTTTGGAATTTCATCCACTCCTCCCGCTTTTCCATCCCTTAATTTTGAGATCACATTTCGCATCTCCACCGTTTTAATTTCGCTGCACACGAAGTTCGATAGGTTTTCCTCGACCTGATTCGGACACTCAGGTGGGCTCCCCATGCCCCATCGCTTATCGTTTACCTTTTCCCAGTGCTTGACCAGTTCTGATGCGACTTGATCTTGCTCGTCTGCAACTCTGCCATCTACTTTAATACTCTGTGGGTTACTTCCTTTGTTACGTTTATTCACCCATTTCCAAAATACGTTCGAACTCGACCCCCTGTCGTTCTTATCGTCCTAATAAGACTGCTATTTCGCATTCTCCGATTATCGTCTTTAATCTTATTTACTTTTTTTCGTGCTTGTTGTATTCTTCCTTTGCTACTGTGGCCTCATTGCTTTCCGTCCCCTCAAGTTTTCTACTTCTCCTGTATGCAGCACATTTAGCTTTTCTTCCCTTTATGGCCCTTTTCAGTTTTAACTTTAACTCTGTACCCCTTGGGCTAAGAGGGAGACCATCCCTTCCATATAGGTCCTTTCTGCCCCAAAATGATCCCCAATTGTCTATGAAGGGTATCCCAAGTTCCTTACAATACTCCCCCAATTCCTCATTGGCTCCAATGATCCGCGAATTACGCTCGCTCCCACCACCTAGTACTGGGAGAAGCCCCGACACCACTACCTGTGCATTCTTGGCATTCAGTTGAGTTATTAAGTCATTGTAAGTCTCAATAAGCTGAACTGATTTTCTCTCCCTGATGTTGTTGGTTTCCACGTGTACAACAACCACTGGGTCTGGGCCTGACCACTTTATTAATCCACCCACTCTGTCCCTTAGGTCCTCCACCCTAGCCCCCGGAAAGCACAAATTGGTTCTGTTGACACTGTCGGGCCCACACACCACCCTATCTAACCCCCGCACTATACTACTCCCTGCAACCACCAACTGCCTCTTTCCTGTCCTACTACCCCTGTTACCACCTCTGTTCCCACTGGACCGGCTCGCAGTCTTGCACTCCGCCACACTGGCCCCCAACCCTACCTACACCTCTTTAGGCCCCACCTGCTCCTCAGAATTCTCGAAATTACCTAACACACTGAATCTATTTTGGACACTGCACTTCACTTTTTGTCCACTCCCACTACAAGCCTCCCTGTCCTCCTTTACCACCTTCCTAACCTTCCCTCTGGCTCCTGCCCTGACAGACGCCACATGGGCATCGCTATCTCCCTAGCTATCAGATTCTAAACGATACGCCTTTTGCCCCCCCCCCCCCCCTCGACTCACACTACTAGCCTGGGGATTTGACACTCTAGCCTCTACTTCTCCCCTACCCTCAACCCGACGCACCTTCCTGTTCCCAAAAGACCCACTATTCACGTCAAAAGTCCGCTTCCTACTACCCACCACCTTCCACCCCCCATCGAATGCCACCCTAACTGGAGTAACACCAGACTTTCCTGCCTTCCCCAGTTTCCCCCTCACCTCCTGCACCTCTTCCTCCAACTTTACATAGGCCTCTAACAGCTGCATTAACTCTACGCAGATAGCGCACATCCCCAACTCCCCCAGCTCACGCTCATCCATATACACCATATCACAGTGCTTACACACCACCGACCGCTGGCCGTCCGTTGATAACTCACTACCCCCCCCCCCCCCCCTGTGCTGGCCTCGACCACTGCCCCCACCTGTACACCTATACTAACCGTCTCTACGCTGCTTGTCTGAACCTCCCGCGGCAAGAAACACTTACCGTCCATAGCAACCATAGCCAAAATTACAAAGAGAAACTTAAAATATGAGAAAGTGGTCGAAAACGTAAACAAAACAAAACACCGAAAATGACCCGCGCGAAGATAGGGAACACGCCACTAAAATCCGACAGAGAACTAAACACTAATATAACTGAATGAATTGGCAATTCTGTCGAAGGCGTGAGTATATAACAGCAAGCAGAACACCGGTCACACCACCGAACAGTACGTTGTTAGCGATACATTTTAATATTTAGTTGACAGGAACCCTTGCTTGTCCTCGGAAAACTATCATCACATCAGTATTGGCGAATAAGTGTGTTAGAGTTTGATGCTTTGAGACTATTTTGATATTTTTGATGTAAGAAATTGTATTTGATAAAAATATTGATGATTGGGGAAGGAGCTGCTTGTCCGAGACATATTTTGCTACACGAATCCACGAGAGAGCTCATAGATTAGAGAGCCTGCAAATTATAAGAACCACAACCTCTCTCCCTAAAGACGTTCTGTTAACAACTGAAGTCCGAACTGTTTATTCACACCACAAGGCAAACTTTGAGTTATTAATTCTCACTATACCACAGACGGTTTGCACCATCATGACCTCAACGGCAACTTTTTCTCTGAGGTAAGAACATTAAGCAAAAATACCCATGGGTTCCAAATGCCTTTTGTTGGGAAGCGAAAATTCTTAAAAATAGTAATAATAAACGAACGTTTCCAGCCTGTATCGAGCTCCTAGCTTTAACTTGCCAACCATACAAAGTGAAGCGTTGTCGTGTGTATAAACTAGTACGGCCGCCAGGGCACTGACCCTCAAAGTGGTGTCCAAAGTTTTTAATTCGATGGAATGTGTAAGTTTACTGGGCGTCTGGCAGCCTTGAGAGGTTTGAAATATCCACGTTTGAGGTGACATCGTCATTTCGCGGACTGCAGTGTTTAACTGCGGCTAATAAAACATTCCGGGCGCATACTAGAGGTTGCACCCGAGCCTACAGTTAAAACTAGAAGTCCTGTCATGAAATGCGCACAAATAGCACTTCGACCTGTGCGTTAATCTACGCGTTATGATCGTAGTAAGGCTACCAAATTCTGTATATATGGCCTGTGTACAAGCAATGTTTCAACCAATGGACCTCCGGTAACCGGAGGTCCATTGGCACAAACATTGCCTGCGTTTGCAATAAGTAACCAGGAAAACCTGCCTGCTTTGGATGTCATTCGATATGGCAATTGCGCGCAATTCCTACGCGCAGTTAAGCCTAGATAAGCGCACAGTTCGTGACAGGACATCTAGTTTTAACTGTATATACATTTTAGGGGTGTTGTGGGTGTTTGGTGATTCTATTCATCAGTCATTAGCTTTCCTACGACACCGACGAAACTCATAATCAGATGCATTCCTCCTAAACGGGGAACAAAAGATGGAAAGTGGTCCGGGGACGCTCACAATACCTGAACGGTGATTTTACACAGCTGTTGACCAGCTGAGAACACTGTAAATCTCTGTCCTGCATTCAACGTCAGTCGTTGGGCCTGTTTCATAGCAGTGGCAATAGTTTCGCGATCAGTCAATGGTAGATATTCATCTATAGTAGGACATTTAATGAAAACCCCAGACTCACGAGATATCCGATTGTTATTCCCATTATATTTGGGAGAACATTCTTTTAGAACATCACTGAAGAATGACAAATCGGTTTCTGTGGCCCTTCAAGTTAACAGTGCTGGGTGATTAAGAATTTGTAGCGAGGGGATGCATCTTTTTGCCAGATAATTAGGTATGTCCGGGTGTTTCGGTCAGTGATAACGAACAGCATCCAACTGATAATCAATATTCTGACATTTCAGATTGTTTAAGTCGTGGGAGCCGACTGTGTTCCGACGGGGCTGCGTTATTTACTTGAGTTAACAAAGAATCCCTAGAACGGGTACTAAGTGTTTTATTCTGAGATGCAATGTAAGCATCGATATTATCTACAACTACCTGTATTATGCTATTATCCCACCGTTACAACTAGATATTGGTGTGAAGTCAACATTGCGAGCTGCCGTATTTGCTGCCGATTTCTTGAAACACAATTCATCATAGGTGCATGTTTCTCCAAAGTCATGCACCGTTTTTATGAAGTCTTTAGAACCCCTCATCATAGCAGCAAGACCGATTTGCATTATTGTTGATACCCCAGTGATATTACAATGTTGCTAAACAGCATCACGGTTGGGGTGGGGTCTAATTTTGGAGACAAAGCTACTCAGATAGGCCAACAAAGTTCACCTTTAAAACTCTGATATTTTGTCAAAGTTGAGCTCGATATCATAAGTGTTTCGATCTGCATCCACATCCTTTATTTCGGTGCATATACTTTTCTTCAAAACTGTCATTGCGCTTCTTGTATCACAATCATGTGGATCCTGTAAAATACGTGAAGCGGATCAAGCTCTCGATCAATCTGCTAAAATTTTGGCTTGGGCTGCCACGATTAATCGATTAATCGACTGTCGATCGCTCACGCCAAAATAGATCGGTATTTTTCATTGTCGAAAAATCGGTACATGTTACCCCCGTTTTCGAGGTTTAATAATTAAAAACAATTTGATGAAAAAACTATTGTTTCTGAGGGTAAAAGGTCAAGGACGTCGATGTTAAACCTTCAAGAAGCCATTAGAAGTATTTGTCTTTTAAGTACATTCAAAGCTTTGATGTTCTGAGCTTTTGAACCGTCAGTGTAATAATCAAGACCGGTCAGCAGTTGCGAACTTGCGAAGTTCGTCTTCGTTGTTTACTTGTGGTAGGTCAACTGACTTGACTTGAACTTCATTTTTAACAACTTCAAAGAGAGAGAGAGAGAGAGAGAGAGAGAGAGAGGGGGGGGGGGTCATCTTTGTACGATTAATGGATGATTATCGATTATTTGTGACGATTAATCGATTCCCAAATTAAGAAATCGTGACATTCCTAATCTTAGCTATGCCTGGCGAGGAATGGACTAAAATTACCGTACTTGTTCGCAAGCTTAGCAACAGACACTTGACAGGAAATACAAGTACCCCACCCCCCCCCCCCCCCCCCCACACACACACACAACTCTCACATACAATTTAAACAAGTTGTCCGATTTCCAGGTAAGGGATTGGTCACCTCTCATGAAAGCAATCACCGATTTCAAAGCTTCTTTATGGGAGTTTGAATCTGTTGATGTAGTGTCAATGAACTGCTTTGCCGCAAACCCCACAGATCTTGGTCTTATAAATGTAGCTCTACAGACCGACTGATAACGAGTGTCTGTCGCATACAAATCACTCATGGCTCATAGAACCCTTAACCTACCCCCCCCCCCCTGCCCCCCCCCCCCCCCCCGCCCCATTTATCTTTTCGCTGCCCACAAACCCAGACTATCCCACCCTTTAGCGATGAACTACTCCTGGTTCCAGGATTAACTACTTGACAGAAAATATAAACCTCTATCTACCTTGGCAGGTAGACACAATTTATGCCTGACATTTAGTCCAGGCACATTAGACATAAAAATGAGAAAGTAAGGAAAAAAATCGGAGAAAGCTGATTTTTTTATATGTTTCCGGGACACACATTGCGGATAAAGTGTGAAAAGTCCCTGCGAATCCGAGTTGAGCTTTTTTAGTTATAGCGTTTTTTTGATGAAAAAAAAAAAATTTTAAAAAAATCGACCCAGCTCCATATTTCTCATTCTTATTCGCCTTAGTAGGGTGAGAATCATAAATATCGTGCTGAATTATATTGAGAATACATATCCCCAACAGAAAATGCCAACTTTGTACCAATCCTCACACTCAATGGTGAAATATTCACGAAAATGTACAAAATTACGAAAAAAAAATTATTGTTTTCATACACACAACGGTACACAACGTCCATTAAATCAAATCTACGACTACTTTGGGAGTTAAATTATATATCAAAAATTGCAGAAAAGCAGTGGCTTTATAATGATATATAACAATAGTCATTTATTCCATAATGAACTGGTGAAACGTGTGAAATATTAACCATACCCCCTAAACTCAAATTCAAACGGCATCGACTTTTCTCATTCAAATACCGTATTATAGCATCATTGTTTCAATTTCCATGTTCGATTAAATCACATAATGTGGTGTTTGTCCAGTGACGTTTGACCAACCACTTTATATCAAAGCAGTGGAGATTGTGTCTTCGTCAGATAAGTTGACAAAAGTTTTCGTTAGACTCGGCGGCTTCCATATGATTATGTCATATTTAGGGGCAATTGGTTCGATCATGGCTGGTGGCGG
Organism: Pictodentalium vernedei; assembly: GCA_031216915.1. Taxonomy (NCBI): domain Eukaryota; kingdom Metazoa; phylum Mollusca; class Scaphopoda; order Dentaliida; family Dentaliidae; genus Pictodentalium; species Pictodentalium vernedei. The sequence goes on along the minus strand of CM062295.1, from coordinate 11,865,636 downwards.
CTTGGATGAACTTTCGGGGACTGTTTATGCTGGTGGGTCAATCCATCATTTGATCAGTGGTCATGCATATTCAAGAGCAGTTCGTGCCCATTTGCTAACACAAGTTGCCATTACAAAACTTGTGTTTGAAGAAAGCCGAACACTAGATAACATAGACTGCACAGAAGTGAATGAAATATTCTGTGGACTTGCCAGAGGTGACTGTACAACAGCTGACGCTGTCAATCAAGAAAGTGTCAACCATCTACTGTCAAAATTACACGAACTGCTCCAGAATGCGTCCGTAGGACGCACAGGAAAGCTTTGGGTACAATACTACGAGCAAATAGGTCTTCTCCAGTTGTTCTTGAGAGCAGAGCGCACAGGCGACTGGGAACTCCACACATATTGTGTTCGCAATATGATTCCAGTATTTCACGCAGGTGGTCATTTTGCATACGCAAAAAGTTCTCATCTCTATTTGCAGCAGATGAATGAGCTAACAGAAATAATGCAACAGGATGATTTGAAGTTGTTCACTGAGAAAGGTTACTTTACCATAAGGCGCTCAGATAAATTCTGGGACGGGATATATTCTGATTAGACCATAGAGCAGTGTTTAATGAGAATGTTCAAGCTCCCTAGTGGTCTCACACATGGCAGGGGAATAACCGATAGCACTGTTGCGAAATGGGTACATGGACTACCTCTTTGCCTTCCGATATGTAATGCTCTCGAAAATTTTGTTCATGTTCACACTGGTCATGGCGAACAACATCGGGATCTCCGTCAAAGTTCACAATTGACTGATGCCAATGATATCACCAAATTATTGAACTGGCTCAGAGTGCATTCCCCCTTTCAGAATAGAGATCCACTACAATTAGTCTCTATAGCGACCGGGCTTGTGGCCGACGAAACTGTGAACTGTGACCAAGTTCGCAAAATTGGTGAATGTTGCGATCGAATGTTGTAAGCAAAAAGTTCATCAGCATCAAACTACGACGTGTTGACGCTGTGAAGTCTTTCGCATCGATGGCAAATAGCATCAAAGTCCGTGGAAGTAAGGTAGTGATTGACCCCACAATTCTGTTCAACCGCATCACATGTGTTATTCAGTCACAAGCAGAGATGGAAGAGTATCTCAAATATGAACTCGCCCCGAAACCACCAGCATTGTTTGATTCTGCTGGAATGAGGAAGACACAGAAAAGCACGCTCGGTAAGATCCTCAAAACATACGGTTCCGAGCAAACTAAAATCCCAGAACATTCTCTGTTTGTTGTAGATGGTGGATTTTTACTGAGGGCAGTTGTATGGCCTAAACAGTCGTCATATAAGGACATATGTACATCATATTCCAATTATCTAGTGAGACATTTTGGGGCGAACGTCGTGGTTGTTTTTGATGGTTATGCTTGTACAATGTCGACAAAGGGCATGGAACAAGCCCGTAGATCTAAAGACAGGTATTCCATTGATATCAATATCTTACCCGAGTTACCAGCCACCACACCCCAATCCGATTTCCTTGCAAATGCCAAGAACAAAACCCAACTGATCGATCTTCTAATGCAGGAGCTATCTGCTATCAATATTCAGTCCAAGCAGGCCGAGGCTGATGCTGATGTACTGATAGCCGAAACTGCACTTGACATCGCTCAAGATGACAACAATGTTGTCGTTGTGGGAACAGACACAGACTTGTTAGTCATTCTTACCTCTCGAGTTCAACCGGGATGTAATATTTACATGATGTATTCCATTACCCCAAACTTACTAGTTTCAGTTAGTGAAATAGCAACCAAAATGAGTGACCATAGAAGCAACCTCCTTGTAGCACATTCTATAAGTGGTTGTGACACTACTTCTGCACTCTTTCGAGTTGGTAAGAAGAAAGTATTCAGTACAATTGTCTCCGATGTTACTAGCGACTCACAACAGTATGTCAACACAATTTTGGCGGATGACAGTACACCAAGTGCAGTAGCCGCTGCCGGGGAACAACTTCTCCTGATCTTATACGGGAGTAAAACTGTTTCCTCTCTCGACCAATATAGATATGTCACTTGCAAGCGTTATGTAGCAAAATCTAAACTGAATAAACCCATCGACCTAGCCTCACTCCCACCAAGCAGCGATGCTACACAACAACATGTCTACAGATGTTATCTCCAGGTCCAACAATGGCTGGGCACTTCGCTTCCTCCGACGGATTGGGGGTGGTCGCTAGACAATGGACTTCTTGTACCGACTGCAGCCACAAAGCCATGTGCCCCCGATAACCTACTGAATCTGATCAGTTGTGGTTGCAAGAGTGCTTGTACAAAAAGGTGTGGGTGTAAGAAGGCAGGACTCTCTTGCTCAGGTTTGTGTAATTGCAGTTCGGATTCTTGTAACAACCACAGAAACACTGTCCTGTCGGAAATTTCTGAGTTCGATGAATAATATGTATACAGGTCATGTCATTTCTGTATATAGCGTTGATAATAGTCAATGTAACTTAATCCATGTTGATTGATTTGTACATTCTGTAAATATTATTTATTGATTTTTGTACATTCTGTAAATATTATTTATTGATCTAATGCTGCCAGACACAGACGTGTCTGTTCGGTCCCAAGCCCGAAAATAGTTGAGTTCTCATGCTGACGAATTTTATGCCAAAAGGGGAACTCGGCCAGAAGCAGAGGGGGTCTTCCATAATGTCTATTTTGTAAGCAATGATAAAAGTCTTCAAATGGTGGTGGATTTTTTATCGTCTGTCCAACTAACATCCCGTTCTGTACTACGACCCTTTGGGCAAATCCGTTAGGAAAATCGTCATTTTTTGCGTAAATCCGATACTTTTTTGTGAATTTTCAATAATTTTTCGCAGAAATTGTCACAGAATGCACATTTTCCTCTAGGTAAATGTATATTAGACATTATGTAGCTCGAAATACGCGTAAACAAAAAATACAGTTGGATCAATTCGAGTTTACAAAGTTCGTGCAATTTTTTTTTATTTTTTTCAAACGCGTTTTCGAAAAAAGGCTGTAGAAAAAAAAGCTCAACAAGGATTTTAGGGGACTTTTGTCTAATCGTTCAGTGACATGTACTCGACATTCCCTGAAAAAATCAGCTTTCTCCGATTTTTTTCCCTAGTGAAACCTAATGTTCTTGGGCTAATTGCCTAGATCTTCTCTCGGGTAGTGCATCCGCCTCGGTAGGAATGTCTCTACTTTCCGTAGCGTGCTTGACACTTTTCGGGAGAAAATATTTCTCTAAACAATATTTGTGATTTCTCAAGATAAATTCGCATCCAAATCTATTGGCGATTTAAATCTACATTCAGGCCATCATTATACAGCTTGCTGCTTGTGTTCTCGATTTAAATTTAAATCTACATTCAGGCCATCATTATACAGCTTGCTGCTTGTGTTCTCGATTTAAATATAAATCTACATCCAGGCCATCATTATACAGCTTGCTGCTTGTGTTCTCGATTTAAATTTAAATCTACATCCAGGCCATCATTATACAGCTTGCTGCTTGTGTTCTCGATTTAAATTTAAATCTACATCCAGGCCATCATTATACAGCTTGCTGCTTGTGTTCTCGATTTAAATTTAAATCTACATCCAGGCCATCATTATACAGCTTGCTGCTTGTGTTCTCGATTTAAATTTAAATCTACATCCAGGCCATCATTATACAGCTTGCTGCTTGTGTTCTCGATTTAAATTTAAATCTACATCCAGGCCATCATTATACAGCTTGCTACATGTGTTCTCGATTTAAATTTAAATCTACATCCAGGCCATCATTATACACCTTGCTACATGTGTTCTCGATTTAAATTTAAATCTACATCCAGGCCATCATTATACAGCTTGCTGCTTGTGTTCTCGATTTAACTTTAAATCTACATTCAGGCCATCATTATACAGCTTGCTGCTTGTGTTCTCGATTTAAATTTAAATCTACATTCAGGCCATCATTATACAGCTTGCTGCTTGTGTTCTCGATTTAAATTTAAATCTACATTCAGGCCATCATTATACAGATTGCTGCTTGTGTTCTCGATTTAAATTTAAATCTACATTCAGGCCATCATTATACAGCTTGCCGCTTGTGTTCTCGATTTAAATTTAAATCTACATTCAGGCCATCATTATACAGCTTGCTGCTTGTGTTCTCGATTTAAATTTAAATCTACATTCAGGCCATCATTATACAGCTTGCTGCTTGTGTTCTCGATTTAAATTTAAATCTACATCCAGGCCATCATTATACAGCTTGCTGCTTGTGTTCTCGATTTAAATTTAAATCTACATTTAGGCCATCATTATACAGCTTGCTGCTTGTGTTCTCGATTTAAATTTAAATCTACATTCAGGCCATCATTAAACAGCTTGCTGCTTGTGTTCTCGATTTAAATTTAAATCTACATTCAGGCCATCATTATACAGCTTGCTGCTTGTGTTCTCGATTTAAATTTAAATCTACATTCAGGCCATCATTATACAGCTTGCTGCTTGTGTTCTCGATTTAAATTTAAATCTACATTCAGGCCATCATTATACAGCTTGCTGCTTGTGTTCTCGATTTAAATTTAAATCTACATTCAGCCCATCATTATACAGCTTGCTGCTGGTGTTCTCGATTTAAATTTAAATCTACAATCAGGCCATCATTATACAGCTTGCTGCTTGTGTTCTCGATTTAAATTTAAATCTACATCCAGGCCATCATTATACAGCTTGCTGCTTGTGTTCTAGATTTAAATTTAAATCTACATCCAGGCCATCATTATACAGCTTGCTGCTTGTGTTCTCGATTTAAATTTAAATCTACATTCAGGCCATCATTATACAGCTTGCTGCTTGTGTTCTCGATTTAAATTGAAATCTACATTCAGGCCATCATTATACACATTATACAGCTTGCTGCTTGTGTTCTCGATTTAAATTTAAATGTACACTCAGGCCATCATTATACAGCTTGCTGCTTGTGTTCTCGATCTAAATTCAAATCTACATTCAGGCCATCATTATACAGCTTGCTGCTTGTTTTCTCGATTTAAATTTAAATCTACATTCAGGCCATCATTATACAGCTTGCTGCTTGTGTTCTCGATTTAAATTTAAATCTACATGCAGGCCATCATTATACAGCTTGCTGCTTGTGTTCTCGATTTAAATTTAAATCTACATTCAGACCATCATTATACAGCTTGCTGCTTGTGTTCTCGATTTAAATTTAAATCTACATCCAGGCCATCATTATACAGCTTGCTGCTTGTGTTCTCGATTTAAATTTAAATCTACATCCAGGCCATCATTATACAGCTTGCTGCTTGTGTTCTCGATTTAAATTTAAATCTACATTCAGGCCATCATTATACAGCTTGCTGCTTGTGTTCTCGATTTAAATTTAAATCTACATTCAGGCCATCATTATACAGCTTGCTGCTTCAGTTCTCGATTTAAATTTAAATCTACATTCAGGCCATCATTATACAGCTTGCTGCTTGTGTTCTCGATTTAAATTTAAATCTACATCCAGGCCATCATTATACAGCATGCTGCTTGTGTTCTCGATTTAAATTTAAAACTACATACAGGCCATCATTATACAGCTTGCTACATGTGTTCTCGATTTAAATTTAAATCTACATCCAGGCCATCATTATACACCTTGCTACATGTGTTCTCGATTTAAATTTAAATCTACATCCAGGCCATCATTATACAGCTTGCTGCTTGTGTTCTCGATTTAAATTTAAATCTACATCCAGGCCATCATTATACAGCTTGCTGCTTGTGTTCTCGATTTAAATTTAAATCTACATTCAGGCCATCATTATACAGCTTGCTGCTTGTGTTCTCGATTTAAATTTAAATCTACATTCAGGCCATCATTATACAGCTTGCTACATGTGTTCTCGATTTAAATTTAAATCTACATCCAGGCCATCATTATACACCTTGCTACATGTGTTCTCGATTTAAATTTAAATATACATCCAGGCCATCATTATACAGCTTGCTGCTTGTGTTCTCGATTTAAATTTAAATCTACATCCAGGCCATCATTATACAGCTTGCTGCTTGTGTTCTCGATTTAAATTTAAATCTACATTCAGGCCATCATTATACAGCTTGCTGCTTGTGTTCTCGATTTAAATTTAAATCTACATTCAGGCCATCATTATACAGCTTGCTGCTTGTGTTCTCGATTTAAATTTAAATCTACATCCAGGCCATCATTATACAGCTTGCTGCTTGTGTTCTCGATTTAAATTTAAATCTACATTCAGGCCATCATTATACAGATTGCTGCTTGTGTTCTCGATTTAAATTTAAATCTACATTCAGGCCATCATTATACAGCTTGCTGCTTCTGTTCTCGATTTAAATTTAAATCTACATTCAGGCCATCATTATACAGCTTGCTGCTTGTGTTCTCGATTTAAATTTAAATCTACATCCAGGCCATCGTTATACAGCATGCTGCTTGTGTTCTCGATTTAAATTTAAATCTACATCCAGGCCATCATTATACAGCTTGCTACATGTGTTCTCGATTTAAATTTAAATCTACACCCAGGCCATCATTATACACCTTGCTACAGGTGTTCTCGATTTAAATTTAAATCTACATCCAGGCCATCATTATACAGCTTGCTGCTTGTGTTCTCGATTTAAATTTAAATCTACATCCAGGCCATCATTATACAGCTTGCTGCTTGTGTTCTCGATTTAAAATTAAATCTACATTCAGGCCATCATTATACAGCTTGCTGCTTGTGTTCTCGATTTAAATTTAAATCTACATTCAGGCCATCATTATACAGCTTGCTGCTTGTGTTCTCGATTTAAATTTAAATCTACATTCAGGCCATCATTATACAGATTGCTGCTTGTGTTTTCGATTTAAATTTAAATCTACATTCAGGCCATCATTATACAGCTTGCTGCTTGTGTTCTCGATTTAAATTTAAATCTACATTCAGGCCATCATTATACAGATTGCTGCTTGTGTTCTCGATTTAAATTTAAATCTACATTCAGGCCATCATTATAGAGCTTGCTGCTTGTGTTCTCGATTTAAATTTAAATCTACATTCAGGCCATCATTATACAGCTTGCTGCTTGTGTTCTCGATTTAAATTTAAATCTACATCCAGGCCATCATTATACAGCTTGCTGCTTGTGTTCTCGATTTAAATTTAAATCTACATCCAGGCCATCATTATACGGCTTGCTACATGTGTTCTCGATTTAAATTTAAATCTACATCCAGGCCATCATTATACACCTTGCTACATGTGTTCTCGATTTAAATTTAAATCTACATCCAGGCCATCATTATACAGCTTGCTGCTTGTGTTCTCGATTTAAATTTAAATCTTGCTGCTTGTGTTCTCGATTTAAATTTAAACCTACTTCCAGGCCATCATTATACAGCTTGCTGCTTGTGTTCTCGATTTAAATTTAAATCTACATTCAGGCCATCATTATACAGATTGCTGCTTGTGTTCTCGATTTAAATTTAAATCTACATTCAGGCCATCATTATACAGCTTGCTGCTTGCGTTCTCGATTTAAATTTAAATCTACATTGACGCCATCATTATACAGCTTGCTGCTTGTGTTCTCGATTTAAATTTAAATCTACATTCAGGCCATCATTATACAGCTTGCTGCTTGTGTTCTCGATTTAAATTTAAATCTACATTCAGGCCATCATTATACAGCTTGCTGCTTGTGTTCTCGATTTAAATTTAAATCTACATTCAGGCCATCATTATACAGCTTGCTGCTTGTGTTCTCGATTTAAATTTAAATCTACATCCAGGCCATCATTATACAGCTTGCTGCTTGTGTTCTCGATTTAAATTTAAATCTACATTCAGGCCCTCATTATACAGCTTGCTGCTTGTGTTCTCGATTTAAATTTAAATCTACATTCATGCCACCATTATACAGCTTGCTGCTTGTGTTCTCGATTTAAATTTAAATCAACATCCAGGCCATCATTATACAGCTTGCTGCTTGTGTTCTCCATTTAAATTTAAATCTACATTCAGGCCATCATTATACAGCTTGCTGCTTGTGTTCTCGATTTACATTTAAATCTACATCCAGGCCATCGTTATACAGCTTGCTGCTTGTGTTCTCGATTTAAATTTAAATCTACATTCAGGCCATCATTATACAGCTTGCAGCTTGTGTTCTCGATTTAAATTTAAATCTACATTCAGGCCATCATTATACAGCTTGCTGCTTGTGTTCTCGATTTAAATTTAAATTTACATTCAGGCCATCATTATACAGACTGCTGCTTGTGTTCTCGATTTAAATTTAAATCTACATCCAGGCCATCATTATACAGCTTGCTACATGTGTTCTCGATTTAAATTTAAATCTACATCCAGGCCATCATTATACAGCTTGCTACATGTGTTCTCGATTTAAATTTAAATCTACATCCAGGCCATCATTATACAGCTTGCTGCTTGTGTTCTCGATTTAAATTTAAATCTACATTCAGGCCCTCATTATACAGCTTGCTGCTTGTGTTCTCGATTTAAATTTAAATCTACATTCATGCCACCATTATACAGCTTGCTGCTTGTGTTCTCGATTTAAATTTAAATCAACATCCAGGCCATCATTATACAGCTTGCTGCTTGTGTTCTCCATTTAAATTTAAATCTACATTCAGGCCATCATTATACAGCTTGCTGCTTGTGTTCTCGATTTACATTTAAATCTACATTCAGGCCATCATTATACAGCTTGCTGCTTGTGTTCTCAATTTAAATTTAAATCTACATTCATGCCACCATTATACAGCTTGCTGCTTGTGTTCTCGATTTACATTTAAATCTACATTCAGGCCATCATTATACAGCTTGCTGCTTGTGTTCTCAATTTAAATTTAAATCTACATTCATGCCACCATTATACAGCTTGCTGCTTGTGTTCTCGATTTAAATTTAAATCTACATTCAGGCCATCATTATACAGCTTGCTGCTTGTGTTCTCGATTTAAATTTAAATCTACATTCAGGCCATCATTATACAGCTTGCTGCTTGTGTTCTCGATTTAAATTTAAATCTACATTCAGGCCATCATTATACAGCTTGCTGCTTGTGTTCTCGGTTTTAATTTAAATCTACATTCAGGCCATCATTATACAGCTTGCTGCTTGTGTTCTCGATTTAAATTTAAATCTACATTCAGGCCATCATTATACAGCTTGCTGCTTGTGTTCTCGATTTAAATTTAAATCTACATTCAGGCCATCATTATACAGCTTGCTGCTTGTGTTCTCGATTTAAATTTAAATCTACATCCAGGCCATCATTATTCAGCTTGCTGCTTGTGTTCTCGATTTAAATTTAAATGTACATTCAGCCCATCATTATACAGCTTGCTGCTTGTGTTCTCGATTTAAATTTAAATCTACATTCAGGCCATCATTATACAGCTTGCTGCTTGTGTTCTCGAATTAAATTTAAATCTACATTCAGGCCATCATTATACAGCTTGCTGCTTGTGTTCTCGATTTAAATTTAAATCTACATCCAGGCCATCATTATACAGCTTGCTACATGTGTTCTCGATTTAAATTTAAATCTACATCCAGGCCATCATTATACAGCTTGCTACATGTGTTCTCGATTTAAATTTAAATCTACATCCAGGCCATCATTATACAGCTTGCTGCTTGTGTTCTCGATTTAAATTTAAATCTACATCCAGGCCATCATTATACAGCTTGCTACATGTGTTCTCGATTCAAATTTAAATCTACATCCAGGCCATCATTATACAGCTTGCTGCGTGTGTTCTCGATTTAAATTTAAATCTACATCCAGGCCATCATTATACAGCTTGCTGCTTGTGTTCTCGATTTAAATTTAAATCTACATTCAGGCCATCATTATACAGCTTGCTGCTTGTGTTCTCGATTTAAATTTAAATCTACATTCATGCCACCATTATACAGCGTGCTGCTTGTGTTCTCGATTTAAATTTAAATCAACATTCAGGCCATCGTTATACAGCTTGCTGCTTGTGTTCTCGATTTAAATTTAAATCTACATTCAGGCCATCGTTATACAGCTTGCTGCTTGTGTTCTCGATTTAAATTTAAATCTACATTCAGGCCATCATTATACAGCTTGCTGCTTGTGTTCTCGATTTAAATTTAAATCTACATTCAGGCCATCATTATACAGCTTGCTGCTTGTGTTCTCGATTTAAATTTAAATCTACATTCAGGCCGTCATTATACAGCTTGCTGCTTGTGTTCTCGATTTAAATTTAAATCTACATCCAGGCCATCATTATACAGCTTGCTGCTTGTGTTCTCGATTTAAATTTAAATCTACATTCAGGCCATCATTATACAGCTTGCTGCTTGTGTTCTCGAATTAAATTTAAATCTACATTCAGGCCATCATTATACAGCTTGCTGCTTGTGTTCTCGAATTAAATTTAAATCTACATCCAGGCCATCATTATACAGCTTGCCGCTTGTGTTCTCGATTTAAATTTAAATATACATCCAGGCCATCATTATACAGCTTGCTACATGTGTTCTCGATTTAAATTTAAATCTACATCCAGGCCATCATTATACAGCTTGCTACATGTGTTCTCGATTTAAATTTAAATCTACATCCAGGCCATCATTATACAGCTTGCTGCTTGTGTTCTCGATTTAAATTTAAATCTACATCCAGGCCATCATTATACAGCTTGCTACATGTGTTCTCGATTTAAATTTAAATCTACATCCAGGCCATCATTATACAGCTTGCTGCGTGTGTTCTCGATTTAAATTTAAATCTACATCCAGGCCATCATTATACAGCTTGATGCTTGTGTTCTCGATTTAAATTTAAATCTACATGCAGGCCATCATTATACAGCTTGCTACATGTGTTCTCGATTTAAATTTAAATCTACATCCAGGCCATCATTATACAGCTTGCTGCTTGTGTTCTCGATTTAAATTTAAATCTACATTCAGGCCATCATTATACAGCTTGCTGCTTGTGTTCTCGATTTAAATTTAAATCTACATCCAGGCCATCATTATACAGCTTGCTACATGTGTTCTCGATTTAAATTTAAATCTACATCCAGGCCATCATTATACAGCTTGCTACATGTGTTCTCGATTTAAATTTAAATCTACATCCAGGCCATCATTATACAGCTTGCTGCTTGTGTTCTCGATTTAAATTTAAATCTACATCCAGGCCATCATTAAACAGCTTGCTGCGTGTGTTCTCGATTTAAATTTAAATCTACATCCAGGCCATCATTATACAGCTTGCTGCTTGTGTTCTCGATTTAAATTTAAATCTACATTCAGGCCATCATTATACAGCTTGCTACATGTGTTCTCGATTTAAATTTAAATCTACATCCAGGCCATCATTATACAGCTTGCTGCTTGTGTTCTCGATTTAAATTTAAATCTACATTCAGGCCATCATTATACAGCTTGCTGCTTGTGTTCTCGATTTAAATTTAAATCTACATTCATGCCACCATTATACAGCTTGCTGCTTGTGTTCTCGATTTAAATTTAAATCAACATCCAGGCCATCATTATACAGCTTGCTGCTTGTGTTCTCCATTTAAATTTAAATCTACATTCAGGCCATCATTATACAGCTTGCTGCTTGTGTTCTCGATTTAAATTTAAATCTATATTCAGGCCATCATTATACAGCTTGCTGCTTGTGTTCTCGAATTAAATTTAAATCTACATTCAGGCCATCATTATACAGCTTGCTGCTTGTGTTCTCGTTTTAAATTTAAATCTACATCCAGGCCATCATCATACAGCTTGCTACATGTGTTCTCGATTTAAATTTAAATCTACATCCAGGCCATCATTATACAGTTTGCTACATGTGTTCTCGATTTAAATTTAAATCTACATCCAGGCCATCATTATACAGCTTGCTGCTTGTGTTCTCGATTTAAATTTAAATCTACATCTAGGCCAGCATTATACAGCTTGCTACATGTGTTCTCGATTCAAATTTAAATCTACATCCAGGCCATCATTATACAGCTTGCTGCGTGTGTTCTCGATTTAAATTTAAATCTACATCCAGGCCATCATTATACAGCTTGCTGCTTGTGTTCTCGATTTAAATTTAAATCTACATTCAGGCCATCATTATACAGCCTGCTGCTTGTGTTCTCGATTTAAATTTAAATCTACATTCAGGCCACCATTATACAGCTTGCTGCTTGTGTTCTCGATTTAAATTTAAATCTACATTCAGGCCATCATTATACAGCTTGCTGCTTGTGTTCTCGATTTAAATTTAAATCTACATTCAGGCCATCATTATACAGCTTGCTGCTTGTGTTCTCGATTTAAATTTAAATCTACATTCATGCCACCATTATACAGCGTGCTGCTTGTGTTCTCGATTTAAATTTAAATCAACATTCAGGCCATCGTTATACAGCTTGCTGCTTGTGTTCTCGATTTAAATTTAAATCTACATTCAGGCCATCGTTATACAGCTTGCTGCTTGTGTTCTCGATTTAAATTTAAATCTACATTCAGGCCATCATTATACAGCTTGCTGCTTGTGTTCTCGATTTAAATTTAAATCTACATTCAGGCCATCATTATACAGCTTGCTGCTTGTGTTCTCGATTTAAATTTAAATCTACATCCAGGCCGTCATTATACAGCTTGCTGCTTGTGTTCTCGATTTAAATCTAAATCTACATCCAGGCCATCATTATACAGCTTGCTGCTTGTGTTCTCGATTTAAATTTAAATCTACATTCACGCCATCATTATACAGCTTGCTGCTTGTGTTCTCGAATTAAATTTAAATCTACATTCAGGCCATCATTATACAGCTTGCTGCTTGTGTTCTCGAATTAAATTTAAATCTACATCCAGGCCATCATTATACAGCTTGCTGCTTGTGTTCTCGATTTAAATTTAAATATACATCCAGGCCATCATTATACAGCTTGCTACATGTGTTCTCGATTTAAATTTAAATCTACATCCAGGCCATCATTATACAGCTTGCTACATGTGTTCTCGATTTAAATTTAAATCTACATCCAGGCCATCATTATACAGCTTGCTGCTTGTGTTCTCGATTTAAATTAAAATCTACATCCAGGCCATCATTATACAGCTTGCTACATGTGTTCTCGATTTAAATTTAAATCTACATCCAGGCCATCATTATACAGCTTGCTGCGTGTGTTCTCGATTTAAATTTAAATCTACATCCAGGCCATCATTATACAGCTTGCTGCTTGTGTTCTCGATTTAAATTTAAATCTACATTCAGGCCATCATTATACAGCTTGCTACATGTGTTCTCGATTTAAATTTAAATCTACATCCAGGCCATCATTATACAGCTTGCTGCTTGTGTTCTCGATTTAAATTTAAATCTACATTCAGGCCATCATTATACAGCTTGCTACATGTGTTCTCGATTTAAATTTAAATCTACATCCAGGTCATCATTATACAGCTTGCTGCTTGTGTTCTCGATATAAATTTAAATCTACATTCAGGCCATCATTATATAGCTTGCTGCTTGTGTTCTCGATCTAAATTTAAATCTACATTCAGGCCATCATTATACAGCTTGCTTCTTGTGGTCTCGATTTAAATTTAAATCTACATTCAGGCCATCATTATACAGCTTGCTGCTTGTGTTCTCGATTTAAATTTAAATCTACATCCAGGCCATCATTATACAGCTTGCTGCTTGTGTTCTCGATTTAAATTAAAATCTACATCCAGGCCATCATTATACAGCTTGCTACATGTGTTCTCGATTTAAATTTAAATCTACATCCAGGCCATCATTATACAGCTTGCTGCGTGTGTTCTCGATTTAAATTTAAATCTACATCCAGGCCATCATTATACAGCTTGCTGCTTGTGTTCTCGATTTAAATTTAAATCTACATCCAGGCCATCATTATACAGCTTGCTGCGTGTGTTCTCGATTTAAATTTAAATCTACATCCAGGCCACCATTATACAGCTTGATGCTTGTGTTCTCGATTTAAATTTAAATCTACATTCAGGCCATCATTATACAGCTTGCTACATGTGTTCTCGATTTAAATTTAAATCTACATCCAGGCCATCATTATACAGCTTGCTGCTTGTGTTCTCGATTTAAATTTAAATCTACATTCAGGCCATCATTATACAGCTTGCTGCTTGTGTTCTCGATTTAAATTTAAATCTACATCCAGGCCATCATTATACAGCTTGCTACATGTGTTCTCGATTTAAATTTAAATCTACATCCAGGCCATCATTATACAGCTTGCTACATGTGTTCTCGATTTAAATTTAAATCTACATCCAGGCCATCATTATACAGCTTGCTGCTTGTGTTCTCGATTTAAATTTAAATCTACATCCAGGCCATCATTAAACAGCTTGCTGCGTGTGTTCTCGATTTAAATTTAAATCTACATCCAGGCCATCATTATACAGGTTGCTGCTTGTGTTCTCGATTTAAATTTAAATCTACATTCAGGCCATCATTATACAGCTTGCTACATGTGTTCTCGATTTAAATTTAAATCTACATCCAGGCCATCATTATACAGCTTGCTGCTTGTGTTCTCGATTTAAATTTAAATCTACATTCAGGTCATCATTATACAGCTTGCTGCTTGTGTTCTCGATTTAAATTTAAATCTACATTCATGCCACCATTATACTGCTTGCTGCTTGTGTTCTCGATTTAAATTTAAATCAACATCCAGGCCATCATTATACAGCTTGCTGCTTGTGTTCTCCATTTAAATTTAAATCTACATTCAGGCCATCATTATACAGCTTGCTGCTTGTGTTCTCGATTTACATTTAAATCTACATTCAGGCCATCATTATACAGCTTGCTGCTTGTGTTCTCGATGTAAATTTAAATCTACATTCATGCCACCATTATACAGCCTGCTGCTTGTGTTCTCGATTTAAATTTAAATCTACATTCAGGCCATCATTATACAGCTTGCTGCTTGTGTTCTCGATTTAAATTTAAATCTACATTCAGGCCATCATTATACAGCTTGCTGCTTGTGTTCTCGATTTAAATTTAAATCTACATTCAGGCCATCATTATACAGCTTGCTGCTTGTGTTCTCGGTTCAAATTTAAATCTACATTCAGGCCATCATTATACAGCTTGCTGCTTGTGTTCTCGATTTAAATTTAAATCTACATTCAGGCCATCATTATACAGCTTGCTGCTTGTGTTCTCGATTTAAATTTAAATCTACATCCAGGCCATCATTATACAGCTTGATGCTTGTGTTCTCGATTTAAATTTAAATCTACATTCAGGCCATCATTATACAGCTTGCTACATGTGTTCTCGATTTAAATTTAAATCTACATCCAGGCCATCATTATACAGCTTGCTGCTTGTGTTCTCGATTTAAATTTAAATCTACATTCAGGCCATCATTATACAGCTTGCTACATGTGTTCTCGATTTAAATTTAAATCTACATCCAGGTCATCATTATACAGCTTGCTGCTTGTGTTCTCGATATAAATTTAAATCTACATTCAGGCCATCATTATACAGCTTGCTGCTTGTGTTCTCGATTTAAATTTAAATCTACATTCATGCCACCATTATACAGCTTGCTGCTTGTGTTCTCGATTTAAATTTAAATCAACATCCAGGCCATCATTATACAGCTTGCTGCTTGTGTTCTCCATTTAAATTTAAATCTACATTCAGGCCATCATTATACAGCTTGCTGCTTGTGTTCTCGATTTAAATTTAAATCTATATTCAGGCCATCATTATACAGCTTGCTGCTTGTGTTCTCGAATTAAATTTAAATCTACATTCAGGCCATCATTATACAGCTTGCTGCTTGTGTTCTCGTTTTAAATTTAAATCTACATCCAGGCCATCATTATACAGTTTGCTACATGTGTTCTCGATTTAAATTTAAATCTACATCCAGGCCATCATTATACAGCTTGCTGCTTGTGTTCTCGATTTAAATTTAAATCTACATCTAGGCCAGCATTATACAGCTTGCTACATGTGTTCTCGATTCAAATTTAAATCTACATCCAGGCCATCATTATACAGCTTGCTGCGTGTGTTCTCGATTTAAATTTAAATCTACATCCAGGCCATCATTATACAGCTTGCTGCTTGTGTTCTCGATTTAAATTTAAATCTACAT
The DNA here is from genome assembly GCA_031216915.1 of Pictodentalium vernedei. Classification (NCBI taxonomy): domain Eukaryota; kingdom Metazoa; phylum Mollusca; class Scaphopoda; order Dentaliida; family Dentaliidae; genus Pictodentalium; species Pictodentalium vernedei. The sequence continues at coordinate 11,849,406 of CM062295.1, read as the reverse complement.
TCAGGCCATCATTATACAGCCTGCTGCTTGTGTTCTCGATTTAAATTTAAATCTACATTCAGGCCACCATTATACAGCTTGCTGCTTGTGTTCTCGATTTAAATTTAAATCTACATTCAGGCCATCATTATACAGCTTGCTGCTTGTGTTCTCGATTTAAATTTAAATCTACATTCAGGCCATCATTATACAGCTTGCTGCTTGTGTTCTCGATTTAAATTTAAATCTACATTCATGCCACCATTATACAGCGTGCTGCTTGTGTTCTCGATTTAAATTTAAATCAACATTCAGGCCATCGTTATACAGCTTGCTGCTTGTGTTCTCGATTTAAATTTAAATCTACATTCAGGCCATCGTTATACAGCTTGCTGCTTGTGTTCTCGATTTAAATTTAAATCTACATTCAGGCCATCATTATACAGCTTGCTGCTTGTGTTCTCGATTTAAATTTAAATCTACATTCAGGCCATCATTATACAGCTTGCTGCTTGTGTTCTCGATTTAAATTTAAATCTACATCCAGGCCGTCATTATACAGCTTGCTGCTTGTGTTCTCGATTTAAATCTAAATCTACATCCAGGCCATCATTATACAGCTTGCTGCTTGTGTTCTCGATTTAAATTTAAATCTACATTCAGGCCATCATTATACAGCTTGCTGCTTGTGTTCTCGAATTAAATTTAAATCTACATTCAGGCCATCATTATACAGCTTGCTGCTTGTGTTCTCGAATTAAATTTAAATCTACATCCAGGCCATCATTATACAGCTTGCTGCTTGTGTTCTCGATTTAAATTTAAATATACATCCAGGCCATCATTATACAGCTTGCTACATGTGTTCTCGATTTAAATTTAAATCTACATCCAGGCCATCATTATACAGCTTGCTACATGTGTTCTCGATTTAAATTTAAATCTACATCCAGGCCATCATTATACAGCTTGCTGCTTGTGTTCTCGATTTAAATTAAAATCTACATCCAGGCCATCATTATACAGCTTGCTACATGTGTTCTCGATTTAAATTTAAATCTACATCCAGGCCATCATTATACAGCTTGCTGCGTGTGTTCTCGATTTAAATTTAAATCTACATCCAGGCCATCATTATACAGCTTGCTGCTTGTGTTCTCGATTTAAATTTAAATCTACATTCAGGCCATCATTATACAGCTTGCTACATGTGTTCTCGATTTAAATTTAAATCTACATCCAGGCCATCATTATACAGCTTGCTGCTTGTGTTCTCGATTTAAATTTAAATCTACATTCAGGCCATCATTATACAGCTTGCTACATGTGTTCTCGATTTAAATTTAAATCTACATCCAGGTCATCATTATACAGCTTGCTGCTTGTGTTCTCGATATAAATTTAAATCTACATTCAGGCCATCATTATATAGCTTGCTGCTTGTGTTCTCGATCTAAATTTAAATCTACATTCAGGCCATCATTATACAGCTTGCTTCTTGTGGTCTCGATTTAAATTTAAATCTACATTCAGGCCATCATTATACAGCTTGCTGCTTGTGTTCTCGATTTAAATTTAAATCTACATTCAGGCCATCATTATACAGCTTGCTGCTTGTGTTCTCGATTTAAATTTAAATCTACATTCAGGCCGTCATTATACAGCTTGCTGCTTGTGTTCTCGATTTAAATTTAAATCTACATCCAGGCCATCATTATACAGCTTGCTGCTTGTGTTCTCGATTTAAATTTAAATCTACATTCAGGCCATCATTATACAGCTTGCTGCTTGTGTTCTCGAATTAAATTTAAATCTACATTCAGGCCATCATTATACAGCTTGCTGCTTGTTTTCTCGAATTAAATTTAAATCTACATCCAGGCCATCATTATACAGCTTGCTGCTTGTGTTCTCGATTTAAATTTAAATATACATCCAGGCCATCATTATACAGCTTGCTACATGTGTTCTCGATTTAAATTTAAATCTACATCCAGGCCATCATTATACAGCTTGCTACATGTGTTCTCGATTTAAATTTAAATCTACATCCAGGCCATCATTATACAGCTTGCTGCTTGTGTTCTCGATTTAAATTTAAATCTACATCCAGGCCATCATTATACAGCTTGCAACATGTGTTCTCGATCTAAATTTAAATCTACATCCAGGCCATCATTATACAGCTTGCTGCGTGTGTTCTCGATTTAAATTTAAATCTACATCCAGGCCACCATTATACAGCTTGATGCTTGTGTTCTCGATTTAAATTTAAATCTACATTCAGGCCATCATTATACAGCTTGCTACATGTGTTCTCGATTTAAATTTAAATCTACATCCAGGCCATCATTATACAGCTTGCTGCTTGTGTTCTCGATTTAAATTTAAATCTACATTCAGGCCATCATTATACAGCTTGCTGCTTGTGTTCTCGATTTAAATTTAAATCTACATCCAGGCCATCATTATACAGCTTGCTACATGTGTTCTCGATTTAAATTTAAATCTACATCCAGGCCATCATTATACAGCTTGCTACATGTGTTCTCGATTTAAATTTAAATCTACATCCAGGCCATCATTATACAGCTTGCTGCTTGTGTTCTCGATTTAAATTTAAATCTACATCCAGGCCATCATTAAACAGCTTGCTGCGTGTGTTCTCGATTTAAATTTAAATCTACATCCAGGCCATCATTATACAGGTTGCTGCTTGTGTTCTCGATTTAAATTTAAATCTACATTCAGGCCATCATTATACAGCTTGCTACATGTGTTCTCGATTTAAATTTAAATCTACATCCAGGCCATCATTATACAGCTTGCTGCTTGTGTTCTCGATTTAAATTTAAATCTACATTCAGGTCATCATTATACAGCTTGCTGCTTGTGTTCTCGATTTAAATTTAAATCTACATTCATGCCACCATTATACAGCTTGCTGCTTGTGTTCTCGATTTAAATTTAAATCAACATCCAGGCCATCATTATACAGCTTGCTGCTTGTGTTCTCCATTTAAATTTAAATCTACATTCAGGCCATCATTATACAGCTTGCTGCTTGTGTTCTCGATTTACATTTAAATCTACATTCAGGCCATCATTATACAGCTTGCTGCTTGTGTTCTCGATGTAAATTTAAATCTACATTCATGCCACCATTATACAGCCTGCTGCTTGTGTTCTCGATTTAAATTTAAATCTACATTCAGGCCATCATTATACAGCTTGCTGCTTGTGTTCTCGATTTAAATTTAAATCTACATTCAGGCCATCATTATACAGCTTGCTGCTTGTGTTCTCGATTTAAATTTAAATCTACATTCAGGCCATCATTATACAGCTTGCTGCTTGTGTTCTCGGTTCAAATTTAAATCTACATTCAGGCCATCATTATACAGCTTGCTGCTTGTGTTCTCGATTTAAATTTAAATCTACATTCAGGCCATCATTATACAGCTTGCTGCTTGTGTTCTCGATTTAAATTTAAATCTACATCCAGGCCATCATTATACAGCTTGATGCTTGTGTTCTCGATTTAAATTTAAATCTACATTCAGGCCATCATTATACAGCTTGCTACATGTGTTCTCGATTTAAATTTAAATCTACATCCAGGCCATCATTATACAGCTTGCTGCTTGTGTTCTCGATTTAAATTTAAATCTACATTCAGGCCATCATTATACAGCTTGCTACATGTGTTCTCGATTTAAATTTAAATCTACATCCAGGTCATCATTATACAGCTTGCTGCTTGTGTTCTCGATATAAATTTAAATCTACATTCAGGCCATCATTATACAGCTTGCTGCTTGTGTTCTCGATCTAAATTTAAATCTACATTCAGGCCATCATTATACAGCTTGCTTCTTGTGGTCTCGATTTAAATTTAAATCTACATTCAGGCCATCATTATACACCTTGCTGCTTGTGGTCTCGATTTAAATTTAAATCTACATCCAGGCCATCATTATACAGCTTGCTGCTTGTGGTCTCGATTTAAATTTAAATCTACCTTCAGGCCATCATTATACAGCTTGCTACTTGTGTTCTCGATTTAAATTTAAATCTACATTCAGGCCATCATTATACAGCTTGCTGCTTGTTTTCTCGATTTAAATATAAATCTACATTCAGGCCATCATTATACAGCTTGCTGCTTGTGTTCTCGATTTAAATTTAAATCTACATTCATGCCACCATTATACAGCGTGCTGCTTGTGTTCTCGATTTAAATTTAAATCAACATTCAGGCCATCGTTATACAGCTTGCTGCTTGTGTTCTCGATTTAAATTTAAATCTACATTCAGGCCATCGTTATACAGCTTGCTGCTTGTGTTCTCGATTTAAATTTAAATCTACATTCAGGCCATCATTATACAGCTTGCTGCTTGTGTTCTCGATTTAAATTTAAATCTACATTCAGGCCATCATTATACAGCTTGCTGCTTGTGTTCTCGATTTAAATTTAAATCTACATCCAGGCCGTCATTATACAGCTTGCTGCTTGTGTTCTCGATTTAAATTTAAATCTACATCCAGGCCATCATTATACAGCTTGCTGCTTGTGTTCTCGATTTAAATTTAAATCTACATTCAGGCCATCATTATACAGCTTGCTGCTTGTGTTCTCGAATTAAATTTAAATCTACATTCAGGCCATCATTATACAGCTTGCTGCTTGTGTTCTCGAATTAAATTTAAATCTACATCCAGGCCATCATTATACAGCTTGCTGCTTGTGTTCTCGATTTAAATTTAAATATACATCCAGGCCATCATTATACAGCTTGCTACATGTGTTCTCGATTTAAATTTAAATCTACATCCAGGCCATCATTATACAGCTTGCTACATGTGTTCTCGATTTAAATTTAAATCTACATCCAGGCCATCATTATACAGCTTGCTGCTTGTGTTCTCGATTTAAATTAAAATCTACATCCAGGCCATCATTATACAGCTTGCTACATGTGTTCTCGATTTAAATTTAAATCTACATCCAGGCCATCATTATACAGCTTGCTGCGTGTGTTCTCGATTTAAATTTAAATCTACATCCAGGCCATCATTATACAGCTTGATGCTTGTGTTCTCGATTTAAATTTAAATCTACATTCAGGCCATCATTATACAGCTTGCTACATGTGTTCTCGATTTAAATTTAAATCTACATCCAGGCCATCATTATACAGCTTGCTGCTTGTGTTCTCGATTTAAATTTAAATCTACATTCAGGCCATCATTATACAGCTTGCTACATGTGTTCTCGATTTAAATTTAAATCTACATCCAGGTCATCATTATACAGCTTGCTGCTTGTGTTCTCGATATAAATTTAAATCTACATTCAGGCCATCATTATATAGCTTGCTGCTTGTGTTCTCGATCTAAATTTAAATCTACATTCAGGCCATCATTATACAGCTTGCTTCTTGTGGTCTCGATTTAAATTTAAATCTACATTCAGGCCATCATTATACAGCTTGCTGCTTGTGTTCTCGATTTAAATTTAAATCTACATTCAGGCCATCATTATACAGCTTGCTGCTTGTGTTCTCGATTTAAATTTAAATCTACATTCAGGCCGTCATTATACAGCTTGCTGCTTGTGTTCTCGATTTAAATTTAAATCTACATCCAGGCCATCATTATACAGCTTGCTGCTTGTGTTCTCGATTTAAATTTAATTCTACATTCAGGCCATCATTATACAGCTTGCTGCTTGTGTTCTCGAATTAAATTTAAATCTACATTCAGGCCATCATTATACAGCTTGCTGCTTGTTTTCTCGAATTAAATTTAAATCTACATCCAGGCCATCATTATACAGCTTGCTGCTTGTGTTCTCGATTTAAATTTAAATATACATCCAGGCCATCATTATACAGCTTGCTACATGTGTTCTCGATTTAAATTTAAATCTACATCCAGGCCATCATTATACAGCTTGCTACATGTGTTCTCGATTTAAATTTAAATCTACATCCAGGCCATCATTATACAGCTTGCTGCTTGTGTTCTCGATTTAAATTTAAATCTACATCCAGGCCATCATTATACAGCTTGCTACATGTGTTCTCGATTTAAATTTAAATCTACATCCAGGCCATCATTATACAGCTTGCTGCGTGTGTTCTCGATTTAAATTTAAATCTACATCCAGGCCACCATTATACAGCTTGATGCTTGTGTTCTCGATTTAAATTTAAATCTACATTCAGGCCATCATTATACAGCTTGCTACATGTGTTCTCGATTTAAATTTAAATCTACATTCAGGCCATCATTATACAGCTTGCTACATGTGTTCTCGATTTAAATTTAAATCTACATCCAGGCCATCATTATACAGCTTGCTGCTTGTGTTCTCGATTTAAATTTAAATCTACATTCAGGCCATCATTATACAGCTTGCTGCTTGTGTTCTCGATTTAAATTTAAATCTACATTCATGCCACCATTATACAGCTTGCTGCTTGTGTTCTCGATTTAAATTTAAATCAACATCCAGGCCATCATTATACAGCTTGCTGCTTGTGTTCTCCATTTAAATTTAAATCTACATTCAGGCCATCATTATACAGCTTGCTGCTTGTGTTCTCGATTTACATTTAAATCTACATTCAGGCCATCATTATACAGCTTGCTGCTTGTGTTCTCGATTTAAATTTAAATCTACATTCATGCCACCATTATACAGCCTGCTGCTTGTGTTCTCGATTTAAATTTAAATCTACATTCAGGCCATCATTATACAGCTTGCTGCTTGTGTTCTCGATTTAAATTTAAATCTACATTCAGGCCATCATTATACAGCTTGCTGCTTGTGTTCTCGATTTAAATTTAAATCTACATTCAGGCCATCATTATACAGCTTGCTGCTTGTGTTCTCGGTTCAAATTTAAATCTACATTCAGGCCATCATTATACAGCTTGCTGCTTGTGTTCTCGATTTAAATTTAAATCTACATTCAGGCCATCATTATACAGCTTGCTGCTTGTGTTCTCGATTTAAATTTAAATCTACATCCAGGCCATCATTATACAGCTTGATGCTTGTGTTCTCGATTTAAATTTAAATCTACATTCAGGCCATCATTATACAGCTTGCTACATGTGTTCTCGATCTAAATTTAAATCTACATCCAGGCCATCATTATACAGCTTGCTGCGTGTGTTCTCGATTTAAATTTAAATCTACATCCAGGCCACCATTATACAGCTTGATGCTTGTGTTCTCGATTTAAATTTAAATCTACATTCAGGCCATCATTATACAGCTTGCTACATGTGTTCTCGATTTAAATTTAAATCTACATCCAGGCCATCATTATACAGCTTGCTGCTTGTGTTCTCGATTTAAATTTAAATCTACATTCAGGCCATCATTATACAGCTTGCTGCTTGTGTTCTCGATTTAAATTTAAATCTACATCCAGGCCATCATTATACAGCTTGCTACATGTGTTCTCGATTTAAATTTAAATCTACATCCAGGCCATCATTATACAGCTTGCTACATGTGTTCTCGATTTAAATTTAAATCTACATCCAGGCCATCATTATACAGCTTGCTGCTTGTGTTCTCGATTTAAATTTAAATCTACATCCAGGCCATCATTAAACAGCTTGCTGCGTGTGTTCTCGATTTAAATTTAAATCTACATCCAGGCCATCATTATACAGGGTGCTGCTTGTGTTCTCGATTTAAATTTAAATCTACATTCAGGCCATCATTATACAGCTTGCTACATGTGTTCTCGATTTAAATTTAAATCTACATCCAGGCCATCATTATACAGCTTGCTGCTTGTGTTCTCGATTTAAATTTAAATCTACATTCAGGTCATCATTATACAGCTTGCTGCTTGTGTTCTCGATTTAAATTTAAATCTACATTCATGCCACCATTATACAGCTTGCTGCTTGTGTTCTCGATTTAAATTTAAATCAACATCCAGGCCATCATTATACAGCTTGCTGCTTGTGTTCTCCATTTAAATTTAAATCTACATTCAGGCCATCATTATACAGCTTGCTGCTTGTGTTCTCGATTTACATTTAAATCTACATTCAGGCCATCATTATACAGCTTGCTGCTTGTGTTCTCGATGTAAATTTAAATCTACATTCATGCCACCATTATACAGCCTGCTGCTTGTGTTCTCGATTTAAATTTAAATCTACATTCAGGCCATCATTATACAGCTTGCTGCTTGTGTTCTCGATTTAAATTTAAATCTACATTCAGGCCATCATTATACAGCTTGCTGCTTGTGTTCTCGATTTAAATTTAAATCTACATTCAGGCCATCATTATACAGCTTGCTGCTTGTGTTCTCGGTTCAAATTTAAATCTACATTCAGGCCATCATTATACAGCTTGCTGCTTGTGTTCTCGATTTAAATTTAAATCTACATTCAGGCCATCATTATACAGCTTGCTGCTTGTGTTCTCGATTTAAATTTAAATCTACATCCAGGCCATCATTATACAGCTTGATGCTTGTGTTCTCGATTTAAATTTAAATCTACATTCAGGCCATCATTATACAGCTTGCTACATGTGTTCTCGATTTAAATTTAAATCTACATCCAGGCCATCATTATACAGCTTGCTGCTTGTGTTCTCGATTTAAATTTAAATCTACATTCAGGCCATCATTATACAGCTTGCTACATGTGTTCTCGATTTAAATTTAAATCTACATCCAGGTCATCATTATACAGCTTGCTGCTTGTGTTCTCGATATAAATTTAAATCTACATTCAGGCCATCATTATACAGCTTGCTGCTTGTGTTCTCGATCTAAATTTAAATCTACATTCAGGCCATCATTATACAGCTTGCTTCTTGTGGTCTCGATTTAAATTTAAATCTACATTCAGGCCATCATTATACACCTTGCTGCTTGTGGTCTCGATTTAAATTTAAATCTACATCCAGGCCATCATTATACAGCTTGCTGCTTGTGGTCTCGATTTAAATTTAAATCTACCTTCAGGCCATCATTATACAGCTTGCTGCTTGTGTTCTCGATTTAAATTTAAATCTACATTCAGGCCATCATTATACAGCTTGCTGCTTGTTTTCTCGATTTAAATATAAATCTACATTCAGGCCATCATTATACAGCTTGCTGCTTGTGTTCTCGATTTAAATTTAAATCTACATTCATGCCACCATTATACAGCGTGCTGCTTGTGTTCTCGATTTAAATTTAAATCAACATTCAGGCCATCGTTATACAGCTTGCTGCTTGTGTTCTCGATTTAAATTTAAATCTACATTCAGGCCATCGTTATACAGCTTGCTGCTTGTGTTCTCGATTTAAATTTAAATCTACATTCAGGCCATCATTATACAGCTTGCTGCTTGTGTTCTCGATTTAAATTTAAATCTACATTCAGGCCATCATTATACAGCTTGCTGCTTGTGTTCTCGATTTAAATTTAAATCTACATCCAGGCCGTCATTATACAGCTTGCTGCTTGTGTTCTCGATTTAAATTTAAATCTACATCCAGGCCATCATTATACAGCTTGCTGCTTGTGTTCTCGATTTAAATTTAAATCTACATTCAGGCCATCATTATACAGCTTGCTGCTTGTGTTCTCGAATTAAATTTAAATCTACATTCAGGCTATCATTATACAGCTTGCTGCTTGTGTTCTCGAATTAAATTTAAATCTACATCCAGGCCATCATTATACAGCTTGCTGCTTGTGTTCTCGATTTAAATTTAAATATACATCCAGGCCATCATTATACAGCTTGCTACATGTGTTCTCGATTTAAATTTAAATCTACATCCAGGCCATCATTATACAGCTTGCTACATGTGTTCTCGATTTAAATTTAAATCTACATCCAGGCCATCATTATACAGCTTGCTGCTTGTGTTCTCGATTTAAATTAAAATCTACATCCAGGCCATCATTATACAGCTTGCTACATGTGTTCTCGATTTAAATTTAAATCTACATCCAGGCCATCATTATACAGCTTGCTGCGTGTGTTCTCGATTTAAATTTAAATCTACATCCAGGCCATCATTATACAGCTTGATGCTTGTGTTCTCGATTTAAATTTAAATCTACATTCAGGCCATCATTATACAGCTTGCTACATGTGTTCTCGATTTAAATTTAAATCTACATCCAGGCCATCATTATACAGCTTGCTGCTTGTGTTCTCGATTTAAATTTAAATCTACATTCAGGCCATCATTATACAGCTTGCTACATGTGTTCTCGATTTAAATTTAAATCTACATCCAGGTCATCATTATACAGCTTGCTGCTTGTGTTCTCGATATAAATTTAAATCTACATTCAGGCCATCATTATATAGCTTGCTGCTTGTGTTCTCGATCTAAATTTAAATCTACATTCAGGCCATCATTATACAGCTTGCTTCTTGTGGTCTCGATTTAAATTTAAATCTACATTCAGGCCATCATTATACAGCTTGCTGCTTGTGTTCTCGATTTAAATTTAAATCTACATTCAGGCCATCATTATACAGCTTGCTGCTTGTGTTCTCGATTTAAATTTAAATCTACATTCAGGCCGTCATTATACAGCTTGCTGCTTGTGTTCTCGATTTAAATTTAAATCTACATCCAGGCCATCATTATACAGCTTGCTGCTTGTGTTCTCGATTTAAATTTAATTCTACATTCAGGCCATCATTATACAGCTTGCTGCTTGTGTTCTCGAATTAAATTTAAATCTACATTCAGGCCATCATTATACAGCTTGCTGCTTGTTTTCTCGAATTAAATTTAAATCTACATCCAGGCCATCATTATACAGCTTGCTGCTTGTGTTCTCGATTTAAATTTAAATATACATCCAGGCCATCATTATACAGCTTGCTACATGTGTTCTCGATTTAAATTTAAATCTACATCCAGGCCATCATTATACAGCTTGCTACATGTGTTCTCGATTTAAATTTAAATCTACATCCAGGCCATCATTATACAGCTTGCTGCTTGTGTTCTCGATTTAAATTTAAATCTACATCCAGGCCATCATTATACAGCTTGCTACATGTGTTCTCGATTTAAATCTAAATCTACATCCAGGCCATCATTATACAGCTTGCTGCGTGTGTTCTCGATTTAAATTTAAATCTACATCCAGGCCACCATTATACAGCTTGATGCTTGTGTTCTCGATTTAAATTTAAATCTACATTCAGGCCATCATTATACAGCTTGCTACATGTGTTCTCGATTTAAATTTAAATCTACATTCAGGCCATCATTATACAGCTTGCTACATGTGTTCTCGATTTAAATTTAAATCTACATCCAGGCCATCATTATACAGCTTGCTGCTTGTGTTCTCGATTTAAATTTAAATCTACATTCAGGCCATCATTATACAGCTTGCTGCTTGTGTTCTCGATTTAAATTTAAATCTACATTCATGCCACCATTATACAGCTTGCTGCTTGTGTTCTCGATTTAAATTTAAATCAACATCCAGGCCATCATTATACAGCTTGCTGCTTGTGTTCTCCATTTAAATTTAAATCTACATTCAGGCCATCATTATACAGCTTGCTGCTTGTGTTCTCGATTTACATTTAAATCTACATTCAGGCCATCATTATACAGCTTGCTGCTTGTGTTCTCGATTTAAATTTAAATCTACATTCATGCCACCATTATACAGCCTGCTGCTTGTGTTCTCGATTTAAATTTAAATCTACATTCAGGCCATCATTATACAGCTTGCTGCTTGTGTTCTCGATTTAAATTTAAATCTACATTCAGGCCATCATTATACAGCTTGCTGCTTGTGTTCTCGATTTAAATTTAAATCTACATTCAGGCCATCATTATACAGCTTGCTGCTTGTGTTCTCGGTTCAAATTTAAATCTACATTCAGGCCATCATTATACAGCTTGCTGCTTGTGTTCTCGATTTAAATTTAAATCTACATTCAGGCCATCATTATACAGCTTGCTGCTTGTGTTCTCGATTTAAATTTAAATATACATCCAGGCCATCATTATACAGCTTGCTACATGTGTTCTCGATTTAAATTTAAATCTACATCCAGGCCATCATTATACAGCTTGCTACATGTGTTCTCGATTTAAATTTAAATCTACATCCAGGCCATCATTATACAGCTTGCTGCTTGTGTTCTCGATTTAAATTTAAATCTACATCCAGGCCATCATTATACAGCTTGCTACATGTGTTCTCGATTTAAATTTAAATCTACATCCAGGCCATCATTATACAGCTTGCTGCGTGTGTTCTCGATTTAAATTTAAATCTACATCCAGGCCACCATTATACAGCTTGATGCTTGTGTTCTCGATTTAAATTTAAATCTACATTCAGGCCATCATTATACAGCTTGCTACATGTGTTCTCGATTTAAATTTAAATCTACATTCAGGCCATCATTATACAGCTTGCTACATGTGTTCTCGATTTAAATTTAAATCTACATCCAGGCCATCATTATACAGCTTGCTGCTTGTGTTCTCGATTTAAATTTAAATCTACATTCAGGCCATCATTATACAGCTTGCTGCTTGTGTTCTCGATTTAAATTTAAATCTACATTCATGCCACCATTATACAGCTTGCTGCTTGTGTTCTCGATTTAAATTTAAATCAACATCCAGGCCATCATTATACAGCTTGCTGCTTGTGTTCTCCATTTAAATTTAAATCTACATTCAGGCCATCATTATACAGCTTGCTGCTTGTGTTCTCGATTTACATTTAAATCTACATTCAGGCCATCATTATACAGCTTGCTGCTTGTGTTCTCGATTTAAATTTAAATCTACATTCATGCCACCATTATACAGCCTGCTGCTTGTGTTCTCGATTTAAATTTAAATCTACATTCAGGCCATCATTATACAGCTTGCTGCTTGTGTTCTCGATTTAAATTTAAATCTACATTCAGGCCATCATTATACAGCTTGCTGCTTGTGTTCTCGATTTAAATTTAAATCTACATTCAGGCCATCATTATACAGCTTGCTGCTTGTGTTCTCGGTTCAAATTTAAATCTACATTCAGGCCATCATTATACAGCTTGCTGCTTGTGTTCTCGATTTAAATTTAAATCTACATTCAGGCCATCATTATACAGCTTGCTGCTTGTGTTCTCGATTTAAATTTAAATCTACATCCAGGCCATCATTATACAGCTTGATGCTTGTGTTCTCGATTTAAATTTAAATCTACATTCAGGCCATCATTATACAGCTTGCTACATGTGTTCTCGATTTAAATTTAAATCTACATCCAGGCCATCATTATACAGCTTGCTGCTTGTGTTCTCGATTTAAATTTAAATCTACATTCAGGCCATCATTATACAGCTTGCTACATGTGTTCTCGATTTAAATTTAAATCTACATCCAGGTCATCATTATACAGCTTGCTGCTTGTGTTCTCGATATAAATTTAAATCTACATTCAGGCCATCATTATACAGCTTGCTGCTTGTGTTCTCGATCTAAATTTAAATCTACATTCAGGCCATCATTATACAGCTTGCTTCTTGTGGTCTCGATTTAAATTTAAATCTACATTCAGGCCATCATTATACACCTTGCTGCTTGTGGTCTCGATTTAAATTTAAATCTACATCCAGGCCATCATTATACAGCTTGCTGCTTGTGGTCTCGATTTAAATTTAAATCTACATCCAGGCCATCATTATACAGCTTGTTGCCTGTGGTCTCGATTTAAATTTAAATCTACATCCAGGCCATCATTATACAGCTTGCTGCTTGTGATCTCGATTTAAATTTAAATCTACATTCAGGCCATCATTATACAGCTTGCTGCTTGTGTTCTCGATTTAAATTTAAATCTACATTCAGGCCATCATTATACAGCTTGCTACTTGTGTTCTCGATTTAAATTTAAATCTACATTCAGGCCATCATTATACAGCTTGCTGCTTGTGTTCTCGATTTAAATTTAAATCTACATTCAGGCCATCATTATACAGCTTGCTGCTTGTGTTCTCGATTTAAAATTAAATATACATCCAGGCCATCATTATACAGCTTGCTACATGTGTTCTCGATTTAAATTTAAATCTACATCCAGGCCATCATTATACAGCTTGCTACATGTGTTCTCGATTTAAATTTAAATCTACATCCAGGCCATCATTATACAGCTTGCTGCTTGTGTTCTCGATTTAAATTTAAATCTACATCCAGGCCATCATTATACAGCTTGCTACATGTGTTCTCGATTTAAATTTAAATCTACATCCAGGCCATCATTATACAGCTTGCTGCGTGTGTTCTCGATTTAAATTTAAATCTACATCCAGGCCATCATTATATAGCTTGATGCTTGTGTTCTCGATTTAAATTTAAATCTACATTCAGGCCATCATTATACAGCTTGCTACATGTGTTCTCGATTTAAATTTAAATCTACATTCAGGCCATCATTATACAGCTTGCTGCTTGTGTTCTCGATTTAAATTTAAATCTACATTCAGGCCATCATTATACAGCTTGCTGCTTGTGTTCTCGATTTAAATTTAAATCTACATCCAGGCCATCATTATACAGCTTGCTACATGTGTTCTCGATTTAAATTTAAATCTACATCCAGGCCATCATTATACAGCTTGCTACATGTGTTCTCGATTTAAATTTAAATCTACATCCAGGCCATCATTATACAGCTTGCTGCTTGGGTTCTCGATTTAAATTTAAATCTACATCCAGGCCATCATTAAACAGCTTGCTGCGTGTGTTCTCGATTTAAATTTAAATCTACATCCAGGCCATCATTATACAGCTTGCTGCTTGTGTTCACGATTTAAATTTAAATCTACATTCAGGCCATCATTATACAGCTTGCTACATGTGTTCTCGATTTAAATTTAAATCTACATTCAGGCCATCATTATACAGCTTGCTGCTTGTGTTCTCGATTTAAATTTAAATCTACATTCAGGCCATCATTATACAGCTTGCTGCTTGTGTTCTCGATTTAAATTTAAATCTACATTCATGCCACCATTATACAGCGTGCTGCTTGTGTTCTCGATTTAAATTTAAATCAACATTCAGGCCATCGTTATACAGCTTGCTGCTTGTGTTCTCGATTTAAATTTAAATCTACATTCAGGCCATCATTATACAGCTTGCTGCTTGTGTTCTCGATTTAAATTTAAATCTACATTCAGGCCATCATTATACAGCTTGCTGCTTGTGTTCTCGATTTAAATTTAAATCTACATTCATGCCACCATTATACAGCGTGCTGCTTGTGTTCTCGATTTAAATTTAAATCAACATTCAGGCCATCGTTATACAGCTTGCTGCTTGTGTTCTCGATTTAAATTTAAATCTACATTCAGGCCATCGTTATACAGCTTGCTGCTTGTGTTCTCGATTTAAATTTAAATCTACATTCAGGCCATCATTATACAGCTTGCTGCTTGTGTTCTCGATTTAAATTTAAATCTACATTCAGGCCATCATTATACAGCTTGCTGCTTGTGTTCTCGATTTAAATTTAAATCTACATCCAGGCCATCATTATACAGTTTGCTACATGTGTTCTCGATTTAAATTTAAATCTACATCCAGGCCATCATTATACAGCTTGCTGCTTGTGTTCTCGATTTAAATTAAAATCTACATCCAGGCCATCATTATACAGCTTGCTACATGTGTTCTCGATTTAAATTTAAATCTACATCCAGGCCATCATTATACAGCTTGCTGCGTGTGTTCTCGATTTAAATTTAAATCTACATCCAGGCCATCATTATACAGCTTGATGCTTGTGTTCTCGATTTAAATTTAAATCTACATCCAGGCCACCATTATACAGCTTGCTGCTTGTGTTCTCGATTTAAATTTAAATCTACATCCAGGCCATCATTAAACAGCTTGCTGCGTGTGTTCTCGATTTAAATTTAAATCTACATCCAGGCCATCATTATACAGGTTGCTGCTTGTGTTCTCGATTTAAATTTAAATCTACATTCAGGCCATCATTATACAGCTTGCTACATGTGTTCTCGATTTAAATTTAAATCTACATCCAGGCCATCATTATACAGCTTGCTGCTTGTGTTCTCGATTTAAATTTAAATCTACATTCAGGCCATCATTATACAGCTTGCTGCTTGTGTTCTCGATTTAAATTTAAATCTACATTCATGCCACCATTATACAGCTTGCTGCTTGTGTTCTCGATTTAAATTTAAATCAACATCCAGGCCATCATTATACAGCTTGCTGCTTGTGTTCTCCATTTAAATTTAAATCTACATTCAGGCCATCATTATACAGCTTGCTGCTTGTGTTCTCGATTTACATTTAAATCTACATTCAGGCCATCATTATACAGCTTGCTGCTTGTGTTCTCGATTTAAATTTAAATCTACATTCATGCCACCATTATACAGCCTGCTGCTTGTGTTCTCGATTTAAATTTAAATCTACATTCAGGCCATCATTATACAGCTTGCTGCTTGTGTTCTCGATTTAAATTTAAATCAACATTCAGGCCATCATTATACAGCTTGCTGCTTGTGTTCTCGATTTAAATTTAAATCTACATTCAGGCCATCATTATACAGCTTGCTGCTTGTGTTCTCGGTTCAAATTTAAATCTACATTCAGGCCATCATTATACAGCTTGCTGCTTGTGTTCTCGATTTAAATTTAAATCTACATTCAGGCCATCATTATACAGCTTGCTGCTTGTGTTCTCGATTTAAATTTAAATCTACATCCAGGCCATCATTATACAGCTTGATGCTTGTGTTCTCGATTTAAATTTAAATCTACATTCAGGCCATCATTATACAGCTTGCTACATGTGTTCTCGATTTAAATTTAAATCTACATCCAGGCCATAATTATACAGCTTGCTGCTTGTGTTCTCGATTTAAATTTAAATCTACATTCAGGCCATCATTATACAGCTTGCTACATGTGTTCTCGATTTAAATTTAAATCTACATCCAGGTCATCATTATACAGCTTGCTGCTTGTGTTCTCGATATAAATTTAAATCTACATTCAGGCCATCATTATACAGCTTGCTGCTTGTGTTCTCGATCTAAATTTAAATCTACATTCAGGCCATCATTATACAGCTTGCTTCTTGTGGTCTCGATTTAAATTTAAATCTACATTCAGGCCATCATTATACACCTTGCTGCTTGTGGTCTCGATTTAAATTTAAATCTACATCCAGGCCATCATTATACAGCTTGCTGCTTGTGGTCTCGATTTAAATTTAAATCTACATCCAGGCCATCATTATACAGCTTGTTGCTTGTGGTCTCGATTTAAATTTAAATCTACATCCAGGCCATCATTATACAGCTTGCTGCTTGTGATCTCGATTTAAATTTAAATCTACATTCAGGCCATCATTATACAGCTTGCTGCTTGTGTTCTCGATTTAAATTTAAATCTACATTCAGGCCATCATTATACAGCTTGCTACTTGTGTTCTCGATTTAAATTTAAATCTACATTCAGGCCATCATTATACAGCTTGCTGCTTGTGTTCTCGATTTAAATTTAAATCTACATTCAGGCCATCATTATACAGCTTGCTGCTTGTGTTCTCGATTTAAATTTAAATATACATCCAGGCCATCATTATACAGCTTGCTACATGTGTTCTCGATTTAAATTTAAATCTACATCCAGGCCATCATTATACAGCTTGCTACATGTGTTCTCGATTTAAATTTAAATCTACATCCAGGCCATCATTATACAGCTTGCTGCTTGTGTTCTCGATTTAAATTTAGATCTACATCCAGGCCATCATTATACAGCTTGCTACATGTGTTCTCGATTTAAATTTAAATCTACATCCAGGCCATCATTATACAGCTTGCTGCGTGTGTTCTCGATTTAAATTTAAATCTACATCCAGGCCATCATTATACAGCTTGATGCTTGTGTTCTCGATTTAAATTTAAATCAACATTCAGGCCATCATTATACAGCTTGCTACATGTGTTCTCGATTTAAATTTAAATCTACATCCAGGCCATCATTATACAGCTTGCTGCTTGTGTTCTCGATTTAAATTTAAATCTACATTCAGGCCATCATTATACAGCTTGCTACATGTGTTCTCGATTTAAATTTAAATCTACATCCAGGTCATCATTATACAGCTTGCTGCTTGTGTTCTCGATATAAATTTAAATCTACATTCAGGCCATCATTATATAGCTTGCTGCTTGTGTTCTCGATCTAAATTTAAATCTACATTCAGGCCATCATTATACAGCTTGCTTCTTGTGGTCTCGATTTAAATTTAAATCTACATTCAGGCCATCATTATACAGCTTGCTGCTTGTGTTCTCGATTTAAATTTAAATCTACATTCAGGCCATCATTATACAGCTTGCTGCTTGTGTTCTCGATTTAAATTTAAATCTACATTCAGGCCGTCATTATACAGCTTGCTGCTTGTGTTCTCGATTTAAATTTAAATCTACATCCAGGCCATCATTATACAGCTTGCTGCTTGTGTTCTCGATTTAAATTTAAATCTACATTCAGGCCATCATTATACAGCTTGCTGCTTGTGTTCTCGAATTAAATTTAAATCTACATTCAGGCCATCATTATACAGCTTGCTGCTTGTGTTCTCGAATTAAATTTAAATCTACATCCAGGCCATCATTATACAGCTTGCTGCTTGTGTTCTCGATTTAAATTTAAATATACATCCAGGCCATCATTATACAGCTTGCTACATGTGTTCTCGATTTAAATTTAAATCTACATCCAGGCCATCATTATACAGCTTGCTACATGTGTTCTCGATTTAAATTTAAATCTACATCCAGGCCATCATTATACAGCTTGCTGCTTGTGTTCTCGATTTAAATTTAAATCTACATCCAGGCCATCATTATACAGCTTGCTACATGTGTTCTCGATTTAAATTTAAATCTACATCCAGGCCATCATTATACAGCTTGCTGCGTGTGTTCTCGATTTAAATTTAAATCCACATCCAGGCCACCATTATACAGCTTGATGCTTGTGTTCTCGATTTAAATTTAAATCTACATTCAGGCCATCATTATACAGCTTGCTACATGTGTTCTCGATTTAAATTTAAATCTACATCCAGGCCATCATTATACAGCTTGCTGCTTGTGTTCTCGATTTAAATTTAAATCTACATTCAGGCCATCATTATACAGCTTGCTGCTTGTGTTCTCGATCTAAATTTAAATCTACATTCAGGCCATCATTATACAGCTTGCTTCTTGTGGTCTCGATTTAAATTTAAATCTACATTCAGGCCATCATTATACACCTTGCTGCTTGTGGTCTCGATTTAAATTTAAATCTACATCCAGGCCATCATTATACAGCTTGCTGCTTGTGGTCTCGATTTAAATTTAAATCTACATCCAGGCCATCATTATACAGCTTGTTGCTTGTGGTCTCGATTTAAATTTAAATCTACATCCAGGCCATCATTATACAGCTTGCTGCTTGTGATCTCGATTTAAATTTAAATCTACATTCAGTCCATCATTATACAGCTTGCTGCTTGTGTTCTCGATTTAAATTTAAATCTACATTCAGGCCATCATTATACAGCTTGCTACTTGTGTTCTCGATTTAAATTTAAATCTACATTCAGGCCATCATTATACAGCTTGCTGCTTGTGTTCTCGATTTAAATTTAAATCTACATTCAGGCCATCATTATACAGCTTGCTGCTTGTGTTCTCGATTTAAATTTAAATATACATCCAGGCCATCATTATACAGCTTGCTACATGTGTTCTCGATTTAAATTTAAATCTACATCCAGGCCATCATTATACAGCTTGCTACATGTGTTCTCGATTTAAATTTAAATCTACATCCAGGCCATCATTATACAGCTTGCTGCTTGTGTTCTCGATTTAAATTTAGATCTACATCCAGGCCATCATTATACAGCTTGCTACATGTGTTCTCGATTTAAATTTAAATCTACATCCAGGCCATCATTATACAGCTTGCTGCGTGTGTTCTCGATTTAAATTTAAATCTACATCCAGGCCATCATTATACAGCTTGATGCTTGTGTTCTCGAGTTAAATTTAAATCAACATTCAGGCCATCATTATACAGCTTGCTACATGTGTTCTCGATTTAAATTTAAATCTACATCCAGGCCATCATTATACAGCTTGCTGCTTGTGTTCTCGATTTAAATTTAAATCTACATTCAGGCCATCATTATACAGCTTGCTACATGTGTTCTCGATTTAAATTTAAATCTACATCCAGGTCATCATTATACAGCTTGCTACTTGTGTTCTCGATATAAATTTAAATCTACATTCAGGCCATCATTATATAGCTTGCTGCTTGTGTTCTCGATCTAAATTTAAATCTACATTCAGGCCATCATTATACAGCTTGCTTCTTGTGGTCTCGATTTAAATTTAAATCTACATTCAGGCCATCATTATACAGCTTGCTGCTTGTGTTCTCGATTTAAATTTAAATCTACATTCAGGCCATCATTATACAGCTTGCTGCTTGTGTTCTCGATTTAAATTTAAATCTACATTCAGGCCGTCATTATACAGCTTGCTGCTTGTGTTCTCGATTTAAATTTAAATCTACATCCAGGCCATCATTATACAGCTTGCTGCTTGTGTTCTCGATTTAAATTTAAATCTACATTCAGGCCATCATTATACAGCTTGCTGCTTGTGTTCTCGAATTAAATTTAAATCTACATTCAGGCCATCATTATACAGCTTGCTGCTTGTGTTCTCGAATTAAATTTAAATCTACATCCAGGCCATCATTATACAGCTTGCTGCTTGTGTTCTCGATTTAAATTTAAATATACATCCAGGCCATCATTATACAGCTTGCTACATGTGTTCTCGATTTAAATTTAAATCTACATCCAGGCCATCATTATACAGCTTGCTACATGTGTTCTCGATTTAAATTTAAATCTACATCCAGGCCATCATTATACAGCTTGCTGCTTGTGTTCTCGATTTAAATTTAAATCTACATCCAGGCCATCATTATACAGCTTGCTACATGTGTTCTCGATTTAAATTTAAATCTACATCCAGGCCATCATTATACAGCTTGCTGCGTGTGTTCTCGATTTAAATTTAAATCTACATCCAGGCCACCATTATACAGCTTGATGCTTGTGTTCTCGATTTAAATTTAAATCTACATTCAGGCCATCATTATACAGCTTGCTACATGTGTTCTCGATTTAAATTTAAATCTACATCCAGGCCATCATTATACAGCTTGCTGCTTGTGTTCTCGATTTAAATTTAAATCTACATTCAGGCCATCATTATACAGCTTGCTGCTTGTGTTCTCGATTTAAATTTAAATCTACATCCAGGCCATCATTATACAGCTTGCTACATGTGTTCTCGATTTAAATTTAAATCTACATCCAGGCCATCATTATACAGCTTGCTACATGTGTTCTCGATTTAAATTTAAATCTACATCCAGGCCATCATTATACAGCTTGCTGCTTGTGTTCTCGATTTAAAATTAAATCTACATCCAGGCCATCATTAAACAGCTTGCTGCGTGTGTTCTCGATTTAAATTTAAATCTACATCCAGGCCATCATTATACAGCTTGCTGCTTGTGTTCTCGATTTAAATTTAAATCTACATTCAGGCCATCATTATACAGCTTGCTACATGTGTTCTCGATTTAAATTTAAATCTACATCCAGGCCATCATTATACAGCTTGCTGCTTGTGTTCTCGATTTAAATTTAAATCTACATTCTGGCCATCATTATACAGCTTGCTGCTTGTGTTCTCGATTTAAATTAAATCTACATTCATGCCACCATTATACAGCTTGCTGCTTGTGTTCTCGATTTAAATTTAAATCAACATCCAGGCCATCATTATACAGCTTGCTGCTTGTGTTCTCCATTTAAATTTAAATCTACATTCAGGCCATCATTATACAGCTTGCTGCTTGTGTTCTCGATTTACATTTAAATCTACATTCAGGCCATCATTATACAGCTTGCTGCTTGTGTTCTCGATTTAAATTTAAATCTACATTCATGCCACCATTATACAGCCTGCTGCTTGTGTTCTCGATTTAAATTTAAATCTACATTCAGGCCATCATTATACAGCTTGCTGCTTGTGTTCTCGATTTAAATTTAAATCTACATTCAGGCCATCATTATACAGCTTGCTGCTTGTGTTCTCGATTTAAATTTAAATCTACATTCAGGCCATCATTATACAGCTTGCTGCTTGTGTTCTCGGTTCAGATTTAAATCTACATTCAGGCCATCATTATACAGCTTGCTGCTTGTGTTCTCGATTTAAATTTAAATCTACATTCAGGCCATCATTATACAGCTTGCTGCTTGTGTTCTCGATTTAAATTTAAATCTACATTCATGCCACCATTATACAGCTTGCTGCTTGTGTTCTCGATTTAAATTTAAATCAACATCCAGGCCATCATTATACAGCTTGCTGCTTGTGTTCTCCATTTAAATTTAAATCTACATTCAGGCCATCATTATACAGCTTGCTGCTTGTGTTCTCGATTTAAATTTAAATCTATATTCAGGCCATCATTATACAGCTTGCTGCTTGTGTTCTCGAATTAAATTTAAATCTACATTCAGGCCATCATTATACAGCTTGCTGCTTGTGTTCTCGTTTTAAATTTAAATCTACATCCAGGCCATCATTATACAGCTTGCTACATGTGTTCTCGATTTAAATTTAAATCTACATCCAGGCCATCATTATACAGTTTGCTACATGTGTTCTCGATTTAAATTTAAATCTACATCCAGGCCATCATTATACAGCTTGCTGCTTGTGTTCTCGATTTAAATTTAAATCTACATCTAGGCCAGCATTATACAGCTTGCTACATGTGTTCTCGATTCAAATTTAAATCTACATCCAGGCCATCATTATACAGCTTGCTGCGTGTGTTCTCGATTTAAATTTAAATCTACATCCAGGCCATCATTATACAGCTTGCTGCTTGTGTTCTCGATTTAAATTTAAATCTACATTCAGGCCATCATTATACAGCCTGCTGCTTGTGTTCTCGATTTAAATTTAAATCTACATTCAGGCCACCATTATACAGCTTGCTGCTTGTGTTCTCGATTTAAATTTAAATCTACATTCAGGCCATCATTATACAGCTTGCTGCTTGTGTTCTCGATTTAAATTTAAATCTACATTCAGGCCATCATTATACAGCTTGCTGCTTGTGTTCTCGATTTAAATTTAAATCTACATTCATGCCACCATTATACAGCGTGCTGCTTGTGTTCTCGATTTAAATTTAAATCAACATTCAGGCCATCGTTATACAGCTTGCTGCTTGTGTTCTCGATTTAAATTTAAATCTACATTCAGGCCATCGTTATACAGCTTGCTGCTTGTGTTCTCGATTTAAATTTAAATCTACATTCAGGCCATCATTATACAGCTTGCTGCTTGTGTTCTCGATTTAAATTTAAATCTACATTCAGGCCATCATTATACAGCTTGCTGCTTGTGTTCTCGATTTAAATTTAAATCTACATCCAGGCCGTCATTATACAGCTTGCTGCTTGTGTTCTCGATTTAAATCTAAATCTACATCCAGGCCATCATTATACAGCTTGCTGCTTGTGTTCTCGATTTAAATTTAAATCTACATTCAGGCCATCATTATACAGCTTGCTGCTTGTGTTCTCGAATTAAATTTAAATCTACATTCAGGCCATCATTATACAGCTTGCTGCTTGTGTTCTCGAATTAAATTTAAATCTACATCCAGGCCATCATTATACAGCTTGCTGCTTGTGTTCTCGATTTAAATTTAAATATACATCCAGGCCATCATTATACAGCTTGCTACATGTGTTCTCGATTTAAATTTAAATCTACATCCAGGCCATCATTATACAGCTTGCTACATGTGTTCTCGATTTAAATTTAAATCTACATCCAGGCCATCATTATACAGCTTGCTGCTTGTGTTCTCGATTTAAATTAAAATCTACATCCAGGCCATCATTATACAGCTTGCTACATGTGTTCTCGATTTAAATTTAAATCTACATCCAGGCCATCATTATACAGCTTGCTGCGTGTGTTCTCGATTTAAATTTAAATCTACATCCAGGCCATCATTATACAGCTTGCTGCTTGTGTTCTCGATTTAAATTTAAATCTACATTCAGGCCATCATTATACAGCTTGCTACATGTGTTCTCGATTTAAATTTAAATCTACATCCAGGCCATCATTATACAGCTTGCTGCTTGTGTTCTCGATTTAAATTTAAATCTACATTCAGGCCATCATTATACAGCTTGCTACATGTGTTCTCGATTTAAATTTAAATCTACATCCAGGTCATCATTATACAGCTTGCTGCTTGTGTTCTCGATATAAATTTAAATCTACATTCAGGCCATCATTATATAGCTTGCTGCTTGTGTTCTCGATCTAAATTTAAATCTACATTCAGGCCATCATTATACAGCTTGCTTCTTGTGGTCTCGATTTAAATTTAAATCTACATTCAGGCCATCATTATACAGCTTGCTGCTTGTGTTCTCGATTTAAATTTAAATCTACATTCAGGCCATCATTATACAGCTTGCTGCTTGTGTTCTCGATTTAAATTTAAATCTACATTCAGGCCGTCATTATACAGCTTGCTGCTTGTGTTCTCGATTTAAATTTAAATCTACATCCAGGCCATCATTATACAGCTTGCTGCTTGTGTTCTCGATTTAAATTTAAATCTACATTCAGGCCATCATTATACAGCTTGCTGCTTGTGTTCTCGAATTAAATTTAAATCTACATTCAGGCCATCATTATACAGCTTGCTGCTTGTTTTCTCGAATTAAATTTAAATCTACATCCAGGCCATCATTATACAGCTTGCTGCTTGTGTTCTCGATTTAAATTTAAATATACATCCAGGCCATCATTATACAGCTTGCTACATGTGTTCTCGATTTAAATTTAAATCTACATCCAGGCCATCATTATACAGCTTGCTACATGTGTTCTCGATTTAAATTTAAATCTACATCCAGGCCATCATTATACAGCTTGCTGCTTGTGTTCTCGATTTAAATTTAAATCTACATCCAGGCCATCATTATACAGCTTGCAACATGTGTTCTCGATCTAAATTTAAATCTACATCCAGGCCATCATTATACAGCTTGCTGCGTGTGTTCTCGATTTAAATTTAAATCTACATCCAGGCCACCATTATACAGCTTGATGCTTGTGTTCTCGATTTAAATTTAAATCTACATTCAGGCCATCATTATACAGCTTGCTACATGTGTTCTCGATTTAAATTTAAATCTACATCCAGGCCATCATTATACAGCTTGCTGCTTGTGTTCTCGATTTAAATTTAAATCTACATTCAGGCCATCATTATACAGCTTGCTGCTTGTGTTCTCGATTTAAATTTAAATCTACTTCCAGGCCATCATTATACAGCTTGCTACATGTGTTCTCGATTTAAATTTAAATCTACATCCAGGCCATCATTATACAGCTTGCTACATGTGTTCTCGATTTAAATTTAAATCTACATCCAGGCCATCATTATACAGCTTGCTGCTTGTGTTCTCGATTTAAATTTAAATCTACATCCAGGCCATCATTAAACAGCTTGCTGCGTGTGTTCTCGATTTAAATTTAAATCTACATCCAGGCCATCATTATACAGGTTGCTGCTTGTGTTCTCGATTTAAATTTAAATCTACATTCAGGCCATCATTATACAGCTTGCTACATGTGTTCTCGATTTAAATTTAAATCTACATCCAGGCCATCATTATACAGCTTGCTGCTTGTGTTCTCGATTTAAATTTAAATCTACATTCAGGTCATCATTATACAGCTTGCTGCTTGTGTTCTCGATTTAAATTTAAATCTACATTCATGCCACCATTATACAGCTTGCTGCTTGTGTTCTCGATTTAAATTTAAATCAACATCCAGGCCATCATTATACAGCTTGCTGCTTGTGTTCTCCATTTAAATTTAAATCTACATTCAGGCCATCATTATACAGCTTGCTGCTTGTGTTCTCGATTTACATTTAAATCTACATTCAGGCCATCATTATACAGCTTGCTGCTTGTGTTCTCGATGTAAATTTAAATCTACATTCATGCCACCATTATACAGCCTGCTGCTTGTGTTCTCGATTTAAATTTAAATCTACATTCAGGCCATCATTATACAGCTTGCTGCTTGTGTTCTCGATTTAAATTTAAATCTACATTCAGGCCATCATTATACAGCTTGCTGCTTGTGTTCTCGATTTAAATTTAAATCTACATTCAGGCCATCATTATACAGCTTGCTGCTTGTGTTCTCGGTTCAAATTTAAATCTACATTCAGGCCATCATTATACAGCTTGCTGCTTGTGTTCTCGATTTAAATTTAAATCTACATTCAGGCCATCATTATACAGCTTGCTGCTTGTGTTCTCGATTTAAATTTAAATCTACATCCAGGCCATCATTATACAGCTTGATGCTTGTGTTCTCGATTTAAATTTAAATCTACATTCAGGCCATCATTATACAGCTTGCTACATGTGTTCTCGATTTAAATTTAAATCTACATCCAGGCCATCATTATACAGCTTGCTGCTTGTGTTCTCGATTTAAATTTAAATCTACATTCAGGCCATCATTATACAGCTTGCTACATGTGTTCTCGATTTAAATTTAAATCTACATCCAGGTCATCATTATACAGCTTGCTGCTTGTGTTCTCGATATAAATTTAAATCTACATTCAGGCCATCATTATACAGCTTGCTGCTTGTGTTCTCGATCTAAATTTAAATCTACATTCAGGCCATCATTATACAGCTTGCTTCTTGTGGTCTCGATTTAAATTTAAATCTACATTCAGGCCATCATTATACACCTTGCTGCTTGTGGTCTCGATTTAAATTTAAATCTACATCCAGGCCATCATTATACAGCTTGCTGCTTGTGGTCTCGATTTAAATTTAAATCTACCTTCAGGCCATCATTATACAGCTTGCTGCTTGTGTTCTCGATTTAAATTTAAATCTACATTCAGGCCATCATTATACAGCTTGCTGCTTGTTTTCTCGATTTAAATATAAATCTACATTCAGGCCATCATTATACAGCTTGCTGCTTGTGTTCTCGATTTAAATTTAAATCTACATTCATGCCACCATTATACAGCGTGCTGCTTGTGTTCTCGATTTAAATTTAAATCAACATTCAGGCCATCGTTATACAGCTTGCTGCTTGTGTTCTCGATTTAAATTTAAATCTACATTCAGGCCATCGTTATACAGCTTGCTGCTTGTGTTCTCGATTTAAATTTAAATCTACATTCAGGCCATCATTATACAGCTTGCTGCTTGTGTTCTCGATTTAAATTTAAATCTACATTCAGGCCATCATTATACAGCTTGCTGCTTGTGTTCTCGATTTAAATTTAAATCTACATCCAGGCCGTCATTATACAGCTTGCTGCTTGTGTTCTCGATTTAAATTTAAATCTACATCCAGGCCATCATTATACAGCTTGCTGCTTGTGTTCTCGATTTAAATTTAAATCTACATTCAGGCCATCATTATACAGCTTGCTGCTTGTGTTCTCGAATTAAATTTAAATCTACATTCAGGCCATCATTATACAGCTTGCTGCTTGTGTTCTCGAATTAAATTTAAATCTACATCCAGGCCATCATTATACAGCTTGCTGCTTGTGTTCTCGATTTAAATTTAAATATACATCCAGGCCATCATTATACAGCTTGCTACATGTGTTCTCGATTTAAATTTAAATCTACATCCAGGCCATCATTATACAGCTTGCTACATGTGTTCTCGATTTAAATTTAAATCTACATCCAGGCCATCATTATACAGCTTGCTGCTTGTGTTCTCGATTTAAATTAAAATCTACATCCAGGCCATCATTATACAGCTTGCTACATGTGTTCTCGATTTAAATTTAAATCTACATCCAGGCCATCATTATACAGCTTGCTGCGTGTGTTCTCGATTTAAATTTAAATCTACATCCAGGCCATCATTATACAGCTTGATGCTTGTGTTCTCGATTTAAATTTAAATCTACATTCAGGCCATCATTATACAGCTTGCTACATGTGTTCTCGATTTAAATTTAAATCTACATCCAGGCCATCATTATACAGCTTGCTGCTTGTGTTCTCGATTTAAATTTAAATCTACATTCAGGCCATCATTATACAGCTTGTTACATGTGTTCTCGATTTAAATTTAAATCTACATCCAGGTCATCATTATACAGCTTGCTGCTTGTGTTCTCGATATAAATTTAAATCTACATTCAGGCCATCATTATATAGCTTGCTGCTTGTGTTCTCGATCTAAATTTAAATCTACATTCAGGCCATCATTATACAGCTTGCTTCTTGTGGTCTCGATTTAAATTTAAATCTACATTCAGGCCATCATTATACAGCTTTCTGCTTGTGTTCTCGATTTAAATTTAAATCTACATTCAGGCCATCATTATACAGCTTGCTGCTTGTGTTCTCGATTTAAATTTAAATCTACATTCAGGCCGTCATTATACAGCTTGCTGCTTGTGTTCTCGATTTAAATTTAAATCTACATCCAGGCCATCATTATACAGCTTGCTGCTTGTGTTCTCGATTTAAATTTAATTCTACATTCAGGCCATCATTATACAGCTTGCTGCTTGTGTTCTCGAATTAAATTTAAATCTACATTCAGGCCATCATTATACAGCTTGCTGCTTGTTTTCTCGAATTAAATTTAAATCTACATCCAGGCCATCATTATACAGCTTGCTGCTTGTGTTCTCGATTTAAATTTAAATATACATCCAGGCCATCATTATACAGCTTGCTACATGTGTTCTCGATTTAAATTTAAATCTACATCCAGGCCATCATTATACAGCTTGCTACATGTGTTCTCGATTTAAATTTAAATCTACATCCAGGCCATCATTATACAGCTTGCTGCTTGTGTTCTCGATTTAAATTTAAATCTACATCCAGGCCATCATTATACAGCTTGCTACATGTGTTCTCGATTTAAATTTAAATCTACATCCAGGCCATCATTATACAGCTTGCTGCGTGTGTTCTCGATTTAAATTTAAATCTACATCCAGGCCACCATTATACAGCTTGATGCTTGTGTTCTCGATTTAAATTTAAATCTACATTCAGGCCATCATTATACAGCTTGCTACATGTGTTCTCGATTTAAATTTAAATCTACATTCAGGCCATCATTATACAGCTTGCTACATGTGTTCTCGATTTAAATTTAAATCTACATCCAGGCCATCATTATACAGCTTGCTGCTTGTGTTCTCGATTTAAATTTAAATCTACATTCAGGCCATCATTATACAGCTTGCTGCTTGTGTTCTCGATTTAAATTTAAATCTACATTCATGCCACCATTATACAGCTTGCTGCTTGTGTTCTCGATTTAAATTTAAATCAACATCCAGGCCATCATTATACAGCTTGCTGCTTGTGTTCTCCATTTAAATTTAAATCTACATTCAGGCCATCATTATACAGCTTGCTGCTTGTGTTCTCGATTTACATTTAAATCTACATTCAGGCCATCATTATACAGCTTGCTGCTTGTGTTCTCGATTTAAATTTAAATCTACATTCATGCCACCATTATACAGCCTGCTGCTTGTGTTCTCGATTTAAATTTAAATCTACATTCAGGCCATCATTATACAGCTTGCTGCTTGTGTTCTCGATTTAAATTTAAATCTACATTCAGGCCATCATTATACAGCTTGCTGCTTGTGTTCTCGATTTAAATTTAAATCTACATTCAGGCCATCATTATACAGCTTGCTGCTTGTGTTCTCGGTTCAAATTTAAATCTACATTCAGGCCATCATTATACAGCTTGCTGCTTGTGTTCTCGATTTAAATTTAAATCTACATTCAGGCCATCATTATACAGCTTGCTGCTTGTGTTCTCGATTTAAATTTAAATCTACATCCAGGCCATCATTATACAGCTTGATGCTTGTGTTCTCGATTTAAATTTAAATCTACATTCAGGCCATCATTATACAGCTTGCTACATGTGTTCTCGATCTAAATTTAAATCTACATCCAGGCCATCATTATACAGCTTGCTGCGTGTGTTCTCGATTTAAATTTAAATCTACATCCAGGCCACCATTATACAGCTTGATGCTTGTGTTCTCGATTTAAATTTAAATCTACATTCAGGCCATCATTATACAGCTTGCTACATGTGTTCTCGATTTAAATTTAAATCTACATCCAGGCCATCATTATACAGCTTGCTGCTTGTGTTCTCGATTTAAATTTAAATCTACATTCAGGCCATCATTATACAGCTTGCTGCTTGTGTTCTCGATTTAAATTTAAATCTACATCCAGGCCATCATTATACAGCTTGCTACATGTGTTCTCGATTTAAATTTAAATCTACATCCAGGCCATCATTATACAGCTTGCTACATGTGTTCTCGATTTAAATTTAAATCTACATCCAGGCCATCATTATACAGCTTGCTGCTTGTGTTCTCGATTTAAATTTAAATCTACATCCAGGCCATCATTAAACAGCTTGCTGCGTGTGTTCTCGATTTAAATTTAAATCTACATCCAGGCCATCATTATACAGGGTGCTGCTTGTGTTCTCGATTTAAATTTAAATCTACATTCAGGCCATCATTATACAGCTTGCTACATGTGTTCTCGATTTAAATTTAAATCTACATCCAGGCCATCATTATACAGCTTGCTGCTTGTGTTCTCGATTTAAATTTAAATCTACATTCAGGTCATCATTATACAGCTTGCTGCTTGTGTTCTCGATTTAAATTTAAATCTACATTCATGCCACCATTATACAGCTTGCTGCTTGTGTTCTCGATTTAAATTTAAATCAACATCCAGGCCATCATTATACAGCTTGCTGCTTGTGTTCTCCATTTAAATTTAAATCTACATTCAGGCCATCATTATACAGCTTGCTGCTTGTGTTCTCGATTTACATTTAAATCTACATTCAGGCCATCATTATACAGCTTGCTGCTTGTGTTCTCGATGTAAATTTAAATCTACATTCATGCCACCATTATACAGCCTGCTGCTTGTGTTCTCGATTTAAATTTAAATCTACATTCAGGCCATCATTATACAGCTTGCTGCTTGTGTTCTCGATTTAAATTTAAATCTACATTCAGGCCATCATTATACAGCTTGCTGCTTGTGTTCTCGATTTAAATTTAAATCTACATTCAGGCCATCATTATACAGCTTGCTGCTTGTGTTCTCGGTTCAAATTTAAATCTACATTCAGGCCATCATTATACAGCTTGCTGCTTGTGTTCTCGATTTAAATTTAAATCTACATTCAGGCCATCATTATACAGCTTGCTGCTTGTGTTCTCGATTTAAATTTAAATCTACATCCAGGCCATCATTATACAGCTTGATGCTTGTGTTCTCGATTTAAATTTAAATCTACATTCAGGCCATCATTATACAGCTTGCTACATGTGTTCTCGATTTAAATTTAAATCTACATCCAGGCCATCATTATACAGCTTGCTGCTTGTGTTCTCGATTTAAATTTAAATCTACATTCAGGCCATCATTATACAGCTTGCTACATGTGTTCTCGATTTAAATTTAAATCTACATCCAGGTCATCATTATACAGCTTGCTGCTTGTGTTCTCGATATAAATTTAAATCTACATTCAGGCCATCATTATACAGCTTGCTGCTTGTGTTCTCGATCTAAATTTAAATCTACATTCAGGCCATCATTATACAGCTTGCTTCTTGTGGTCTCGATTTAAATTTAAATCTACATTCAGGCCATCATTATACACCTTGCTGCTTGTGGTCTCGATTTAAATTTAAATCTACATCCAGGCCATCATTATACAGCTTGCTGCTTGTGGTCTCGATTTAAATTTAAATCTACCTTCAGGCCATCATTATACAGCTTGCTGCTTGTGTTCTCGATTTAAATTTAAATCTACATTCAGGCCATCATTATACAGCTTGCTGCTTGTTTTCTCGATTTAAATATAAATCTACATTCAGGCCATCATTATACAGCTTGCTGCTTGTGTTCTCGATTTAAATTTAAATCTACATTCATGCCACCATTATACAGCGTGCTGCTTGTGTTCTCGATTTAAATTTAAATCAACATTCAGGCCATCGTTATACAGCTTGCTGCTTGTGTTCTCGATTTAAATTTAAATCTACATTCAGGCCATCGTTATACAGCTTGCTGCTTGTGTTCTCGATTTAAATTTAAATCTACATTCAGGCCATCATTATACAGCTTGCTGCTTGTGTTCTCGATTTAAATTTAAATCTACATTCAGGCCATCATTATACAGCTTGCTGCTTGTGTTCTCGATTTAAATTTAAATCTACATCCAGGCCGTCATTATACAGCTTGCTGCTTGTGTTCTCGATTTAAATTTAAATCTACATCCAGGCCATCATTATACAGCTTGCTGCTTGTGTTCTCGATTTAAATTTAAATCTACATTCAGGCCATCATTATACAGCTTGCTGCTTGTGTTCTCGAATTAAATTTAAATCTACATTCAGGCTATCATTATACAGCTTGCTGCTTGTGTTCTCGAATTAAATTTAAATCTACATCCAGGCCATCATTATACAGCTTGCTGCTTGTGTTCTCGATTTAAATTTAAATATACATCCAGGCCATCATTATACAGCTTGCTACATGTGTTCTCGATTTAAATTTAAATCTACATCCAGGCCATCATTATACAGCTTGCTACATGTGTTCTCGATTTAAATTTAAATCTACATCCAGGCCATCATTATACAGCTTGCTGCTTGTGTTCTCGATTTAAATTAAAATCTACATCCAGGCCATCATTATACAGCTTGCTACATGTGTTCTCGATTTAAATTTAAATCTACATCCAGGCCATCATTATACAGCTTGCTGCGTGTGTTCTCGATTTAAATTTAAATCTACATCCAGGCCATCATTATACAGCTTGATGCTTGTGTTCTCGATTTAAATTTAAATCTACATTCAGGCCATCATTATACAGCTTGCTACATGTGTTCTCGATTTAAATTTAAATCTACATCCAGGCCATCATTATACAGCTTGCTGCTTGTGTTCTCGATTTAAATTTAAATCTACATTCAGGCCATCATTATACAGCTTGCTACATGTGTTCTCGATTTAAATTTAAATCTACATCCAGGTCATCATTATACAGCTTGCTGCTTGTGTTCTCGATATAAATTTAAATCTACATTCAGGCCATCATTATATAGCTTGCTGCTTGTGTTCTCGATCTAAATTTAAATCTACATTCAGGCCATCATTATACAGCTTGCTTCTTGTGGTCTCGATTTAAATTTAAATCTACATTCAGGCCATCATTATACAGCTTGCTGCTTGTGTTCTCGATTTAAATTTAAATCTACATTCAGGCCATCATTATACAGCTTGCTGCTTGTGTTCTCGATTTAAATTTAAATCTACATTCAGGCCGTCATTATACAGCTTGCTGCTTGTGTTCTCGATTTAAATTTAAATCTACATCCAGGCCATCATTATACAGCTTGCTGCTTGTGTTCTCGATTTAAATTTAATTCTACATTCAGGCCATCATTATACAGCTTGCTGCTTGTGTTCTCGAATTAAATTTAAATCTACATTCAGGCCATCATTATACAGCTTGCTGCTTGTTTTCTCGAATTAAATTTAAATCTACATCCAGGCCATCATTATACAGCTTGCTGCTTGTGTTCTCGATTTAAATTTAAATATACATCCAGGCCATCATTATACAGCTTGCTACATGTGTTCTCGATTTAAATTTAAATCTACATCCAGGCCATCATTATACAGCTTGCTACATGTGTTCTCGATTTAAATTTAAATCTACATCCAGGCCATCATTATACAGCTTGCTGCTTGTGTTCTCGATTTAAATTTAAATCTACATCCAGGCCATCATTATACAGCTTGCTACATGTGTTCTCGATTTAAATCTAAATCTACATCCAGGCCATCATTATACAGCTTGCTGCGTGTGTTCTCGATTTAAATTTAAATCTACATCCAGGCCACCATTATACAGCTTGATGCTTGTGTTCTCGATTTAAATTTAAATCTACATTCAGGCCATCATTATACAGCTTGCTACATGTGTTCTCGATTTAAATTTAAATCTACATTCAGGCCATCATTATACAGCTTGCTACATGTGTTCTCGATTTAAATTTAAATCTACATCCAGGCCATCATTATACAGCTTGCTGCTTGTGTTCTCGATTTAAATTTAAATCTACATTCAGGCCATCATTATACAGCTTGCTGCTTGTGTTCTCGATTTAAATTTAAATCTACATTCATGCCACCATTATACAGCTTGCTGCTTGTGTTCTCGATTTAAATTTAAATCAACATCCAGGCCATCATTATACAGCTTGCTGCTTGTGTTCTCCATTTAAATTTAAATCTACATTCAGGCCATCATTATACAGCTTGCTGCTTGTGTTCTCGATTTACATTTAAATCTACATTCAGGCCATCATTATACAGCTTGCTGCTTGTGTTCTCGATTTAAATTTAAATCTACATTCATGCCACCATTATACAGCCTGCTGCTTGTGTTCTCGATTTAAATTTAAATCTACATTCAGGCCATCATTATACAGCTTGCTGCTTGTGTTCTCGATTTAAATTTAAATCTACATTCAGGCCATCATTATACAGCTTGCTGCTTGTGTTCTCGATTTAAATTTAAATCTACATTCAGGCCATCATTATACAGCTTGCTGCTTGTGTTCTCGGTTCAAATTTAAATCTACATTCAGGCCATCATTATACAGCTTGCTGCTTGTGTTCTCGATTTAAATTTAAATCTACATTCAGGCCATCATTATACAGCTTGCTGCTTGTGTTCTCGATTTAAATTTAAATATACATCCAGGCCATCATTATACAGCTTGCTACATGTGTTCTCGATTTAAATTTAAATCTACATCCAGGCCATCATTATACAGCTTGCTACATGTGTTCTCGATTTAAATTTAAATCTACATCCAGGCCATCATTATACAGCTTGCTGCTTGTGTTCTCGATTTAAATTTAAATCTACATCCAGGCCATCATTATACAGCTTGCTACATGTGTTCTCGATTTAAATTTAAATCTACATCCAGGCCATCATTATACAGCTTGCTGCGTGTGTTCTCGATTTAAATTTAAATCTACATCCAGGCCACCATTATACAGCTTGATGCTTGTGTTCTCGATTTAAATTTAAATCTACATTCAGGCCATCATTATACAGCTTGCTACATGTGTTCTCGATTTAAATTTAAATCTACATTCAGGCCATCATTATACAGCTTGCTACATGTGTTCTCGATTTAAATTTAAATCTACATCCAGGCCATCATTATACAGCTTGCTGCTTGTGTTCTCGATTTAAATTTAAATCTACATTCAGGC
Source organism: Pictodentalium vernedei (assembly GCA_031216915.1). Taxonomy (NCBI): domain Eukaryota; kingdom Metazoa; phylum Mollusca; class Scaphopoda; order Dentaliida; family Dentaliidae; genus Pictodentalium; species Pictodentalium vernedei. The sequence continues at coordinate 11,813,789 of CM062295.1, read as the reverse complement.
CATCATTATACAGCTTGCTGCTTGTGTTCTCGATTTAAATTTAAATCTACATTCATGCCACCATTATACAGCTTGCTGCTTGTGTTCTCGATTTAAATTTAAATCAACATCCAGGCCATCATTATACAGCTTGCTGCTTGTGTTCTCCATTTAAATTTAAATCTACATTCAGGCCATCATTATACAGCTTGCTGCTTGTGTTCTCGATTTACATTTAAATCTACATTCAGGCCATCATTATACAGCTTGCTGCTTGTGTTCTCGATTTAAATTTAAATCTACATTCATGCCACCATTATACAGCCTGCTGCTTGTGTTCTCGATTTAAATTTAAATCTACATTCAGGCCATCATTATACAGCTTGCTGCTTGTGTTCTCGATTTAAATTTAAATCTACATTCAGGCCATCATTATACAGCTTGCTGCTTGTGTTCTCGATTTAAATTTAAATCTACATTCAGGCCATCATTATACAGCTTGCTGCTTGTGTTCTCGGTTCAAATTTAAATCTACATTCAGGCCATCATTATACAGCTTGCTGCTTGTGTTCTCGATTTAAATTTAAATCTACATTCAGGCCATCATTATACAGCTTGCTGCTTGTGTTCTCGATTTAAATTTAAATCTACATCCAGGCCATCATTATACAGCTTGATGCTTGTGTTCTCGATTTAAATTTAAATCTACATTCAGGCCATCATTATACAGCTTGCTACATGTGTTCTCGATTTAAATTTAAATCTACATCCAGGCCATCATTATACAGCTTGCTGCTTGTGTTCTCGATTTAAATTTAAATCTACATTCAGGCCATCATTATACAGCTTGCTACATGTGTTCTCGATTTAAATTTAAATCTACATCCAGGTCATCATTATACAGCTTGCTGCTTGTGTTCTCGATATAAATTTAAATCTACATTCAGGCCATCATTATACAGCTTGCTGCTTGTGTTCTCGATCTAAATTTAAATCTACATTCAGGCCATCATTATACAGCTTGCTTCTTGTGGTCTCGATTTAAATTTAAATCTACATTCAGGCCATCATTATACACCTTGCTGCTTGTGGTCTCGATTTAAATTTAAATCTACATCCAGGCCATCATTATACAGCTTGCTGCTTGTGGTCTCGATTTAAATTTAAATCTACATCCAGGCCATCATTATACAGCTTGTTGCCTGTGGTCTCGATTTAAATTTAAATCTACATCCAGGCCATCATTATACAGCTTGCTGCTTGTGATCTCGATTTAAATTTAAATCTACATTCAGGCCATCATTATACAGCTTGCTGCTTGTGTTCTCGATTTAAATTTAAATCTACATTCAGGCCATCATTATACAGCTTGCTACTTGTGTTCTCGATTTAAATTTAAATCTACATTCAGGCCATCATTATACAGCTTGCTGCTTGTGTTCTCGATTTAAATTTAAATCTACATTCAGGCCATCATTATACAGCTTGCTGCTTGTGTTCTCGATTTAAAATTAAATATACATCCAGGCCATCATTATACAGCTTGCTACATGTGTTCTCGATTTAAATTTAAATCTACATCCAGGCCATCATTATACAGCTTGCTACATGTGTTCTCGATTTAAATTTAAATCTACATCCAGGCCATCATTATACAGCTTGCTGCTTGTGTTCTCGATTTAAATTTAAATCTACATCCAGGCCATCATTATACAGCTTGCTACATGTGTTCTCGATTTAAATTTAAATCTACATCCAGGCCATCATTATACAGCTTGCTGCGTGTGTTCTCGATTTAAATTTAAATCTACATCCAGGCCATCATTATATAGCTTGATGCTTGTGTTCTCGATTTAAATTTAAATCTACATTCAGGCCATCATTATACAGCTTGCTACATGTGTTCTCGATTTAAATTTAAATCTACATCCAGGCCATCATTATACAGCTTGCTGCTTGTGTTCTCGATTTAAATTTAAATCTACATTCAGGCCATCATTATACAGCTTGCTGCTTGTGTTCTCGATTTAAATTTAAATCTACATCCAGGCCATCATTATACAGCTTGCTACATGTGTTCTCGATTTAAATTTAAATCTACATCCAGGCCATCATTATACAGCTTGCTACATGTGTTCTCGATTTAAATTTAAATCTACATCCAGGCCATCATTATACAGCTTGCTGCTTGGGTTCTCGATTTAAATTTAAATCTACATCCAGGCCATCATTAAACAGCTTGCTGCGTGTGTTCTCGATTTAAATTTAAATCTACATCCAGGCCATCATTATACAGCTTGCTGCTTGTGTTCACGATTTAAATTTAAATCTACATTCAGGCCATCATTATACAGCTTGCTACATGTGTTCTCGATTTAAATTTAAATCTACATTCAGGCCATCATTATACAGCTTGCTGCTTGTGTTCTCGATTTAAATTTAAATCTACATTCAGGCCATCATTATACAGCTTGCTGCTTGTGTTCTCGATTTAAATTTAAATCTACATTCATGCCACCATTATACAGCGTGCTGCTTGTGTTCTCGATTTAAATTTAAATCAACATTCAGGCCATCGTTATACAGCTTGCTGCTTGTGTTCTCGATTTAAATTTAAATCTACATTCAGGCCATCATTATACAGCTTGCTGCTTGTGTTCTCGATTTAAATTTAAATCTACATTCAGGCCATCATTATACAGCTTGCTGCTTGTGTTCTCGATTTAAATTTAAATCTACATTCATGCCACCATTATACAGCGTGCTGCTTGTGTTCTCGATTTAAATTTAAATCAACATTCAGGCCATCGTTATACAGCTTGCTGCTTGTGTTCTCGATTTAAATTTAAATCTACATTCAGGCCATCGTTATACAGCTTGCTGCTTGTGTTCTCGATTTAAATTTAAATCTACATTCAGGCCATCATTATACAGCTTGCTGCTTGTGTTCTCGATTTAAATTTAAATCTACATTCAGGCCATCATTATACAGCTTGCTGCTTGTGTTCTCGATTTAAATTTAAATCTACATCCAGGCCATCATTATACAGTTTGCTACATGTGTTCTCGATTTAAATTTAAATCTACATCCAGGCCATCATTATACAGCTTGCTGCTTGTGTTCTCGATTTAAATTAAAATATACATCCAGGCCATCATTATACAGCTTGCTACATGTGTTCTCGATTTAAATTTAAATCTACATCCAGGCCATCATTATACAGCTTGCTGCGTGTGTTCTCGATTTAAATTTAAATCTACATCCAGGCCATCATTATACAGCTTGATGCTTGTGTTCTCGATTTAAATTTAAATCTACATCCAGGCCACCATTATACAGCTTGATGCTTGTGTTCTCGATTTAAATTTAAATCTACATTCAGGCCATCATTATACAGCTTGCTACATGTGTTCTCGATTTAAATTTAAATCTACATCCAGGCCATCATTATACAGCTTGCTGCTTGTGTTCTCGATTTAAATTTAAATCTACATTCAGGCCATCATTATACAGCTTGCTGCTTGTGTTCTCGATTTAAATTTAAATCTACATCCAGGCCATCATTATACAGCTTGCTACATGTGTTCTCGATTTAAATTTAAATCTACATCCAGGCCATCATTATACAGCTTGCTACATGTGTTCTCGATTTAAATTTAAATCTACATCCAGGCCATCATTATACAGCTTGCTGCTTGTGTTCTCGATTTAAATTTAAATCTACATCCAGGCCATCATTAAACAGCTTGCTGCGTGTGTTCTCGATTTAAATTTAAATCTACATCCAGGCCATCATTATACAGGTTGCTGCTTGTGTTCTCGATTTAAATTTAAATCTACATTCAGGCCATCATTATACAGCTTGCTACATGTGTTCTCGATTTAAATTTAAATCTACATCCAGGCCATCATTATACAGCTTGCTGCTTGTGTTCTCGATTTAAATTTAAATCTACATTCAGGCCATCATTATACAGCTTGCTGCTTGTGTTCTCGATTTAAATTTAAATCTACATTCATGCCACCATTATACAGCTTGCTGCTTGTGTTCTCGATTTAAATTTAAATCAACATCCAGGCCATCATTATACAGCTTGCTGCTTGTGTTCTCCATTTAAATTTAAATCTACATTCAGGCCATCATTATACAGCTTGCTGCTTGTGTTCTCGATTTACATTTAAATCTACATTCAGGCCATCATTATACAGCTTGCTGCTTGTGTTCTCGATTTAAATTTAAATCTACATTCATGCCACCATTATACAGCCTGCTGCTTGTGTTCTCGATTTAAATTTAAATCTACATTCAGGCCATCATTATACAGCTTGCTGCTTGTGTTCTCGATTTAAATTTAAATCAACATTCAGGCCATCATTATACAGCTTGCTGCTTGTGTTCTCGATTTAAATTTAAATCTACATTCAGGCCATCATTATACAGCTTGCTGCTTGTGTTCTCGGTTCAAATTTAAATCTACATTCAGGCCATCATTATACAGCTTGCTGCTTGTGTTCTCGATTTAAATTTAAATCTACATTCAGGCCATCATTATACAGCTTGCTGCTTGTGTTCTCGATTTAAATTTAAATCTACATCCAGGCCATCATTATACAGCTTGATGCTTGTGTTCTCGATTTAAATTTAAATCTACATTCAGGCCATCATTATACAGCTTGCTACATGTGTTCTCGATTTAAATTTAAATCTACATCCAGGCCATCATTATACAGCTTGCTACATGTGTTCTCGATTTAAATTTAAATCTACATCCAGGCCATTATTATACAGCTTGCTGCTTGTGTTCTCGATTTAAATTTAGATCTACATCCAGGCCATCATTATACAGCTTGCTACATGTGTTCTCGATTTAAATTTAAATCTACATCCAGGCCATCATTATACAGCTTGCTGCGTGTGTTCTCGATTTAAATTTAAATCTACATCCAGGCCATCATTATACAGCTTGATGCTTGTGTTCTCGATTTAAATTTAAATCAACATTCAGGCCATCATTATACAGCTTGCTACATGTGTTCTCGATTTAAATTTAAATCTACATCCAGGCCATCATTATACAGCTTGCTGCTTGTGTTCTCGATTTAAATTTAAATCTACATTCAGGCCATCATTATACAGCTTGCTACATGTGTTCTCGATTTAAATTTAAATCTACATCCAGGTCATCATTATACAGCTTGCTGCTTGTGTTCTCGATATAAATTTAAATCTACATTCAGGCCATCATTATATAGCTTGCTGCTTGTGTTCTCGATCTAAATTTAAATCTACATTCAGGCCATCATTATACAGCTTGCTTCTTGTGGTCTCGATTTAAATTTAAATCTACATTCAGGCCATCATTATACAGCTTGCTGCTTGTGTTCTCGATTTAAATTTAAATCTACATTCAGGCCATCATTATACAGCTTGCTGCTTGTGTTCTCGATTTAAATTTAAATCTACATTCAGGCCGTCATTATACAGCTTGCTGCTTGTGTTCTCGATTTAAATTTAAATCTACATCCAGGCCATCATTATACAGCTTGCTGCTTGTGTTCTCGATTTAAATTTAAATCTACATTCAGGCCATCATTATACAGCTTGCTGCTTGTGTTCTCGAATTAAATTTAAATCTACATTCAGGCCATCATTATACAGCTTGCTGCTTGTGTTCTCGAATTAAATTTAAATCTACATCCAGGCCATCATTATACAGCTTGCTGCTTGTGTTCTCGATTTAAATTTAAATATACATCCAGGCCATCATTATACAGCTTGCTACATGTGTTCTCGATTTAAATTTAAATCTACATCCAGGCCATCATTATACAGCTTGCTACATGTGTTCTCGATTTAAATTTAAATCTACATCCAGGCCATCATTATACAGCTTGCTGCTTGTGTTCTCGATTTAAATTTAAATCTACATCCAGGCCATCATTATACAGCTTGCTACATGTGTTCTCGATTTAAATTTAAATCTACATCCAGGCCATCATTATACAGCTTGCTGCGTGTGTTCTCGATTTAAATTTAAATCCACATCCAGGCCACCATTATACAGCTTGATGCTTGTGTTCTCGATTTAAATTTAAATCTACATTCAGGCCATCATTATACAGCTTGCTACATGTGTTCTCGATTTAAATTTAAATCTACATCCAGGCCATCATTATACAGCTTGCTGCTTGTGTTCTCGATTTAAATTTAAATCTACATTCAGGCCATCATTATACAGCTTGCTGCTTGTGTTCTCGATCTAAATTTAAATCTACATTCAGGCCATCATTATACAGCTTGCTTCTTGTGGTCTCGATTTAAATTTAAATCTACATTCAGGCCATCATTATACACCTTGCTGCTTGTGGTCTCGATTTAAATTTAAATCTACATCCAGGCCATCATTATACAGCTTGCTGCTTGTGGTCTCGATTTAAATTTAAATCTACATCCAGGCCATCATTATACAGCTTGTTGCTTGTGGTCTCGATTTAAATTTAAATCTACATCCAGGCCATCATTATACAGCTTGCTGCTTGTGATCTCGATTTAAATTTAAATCTACATTCAGTCCATCATTATACAGCTTGCTGCTTGTGTTCTCGATTTAAATTTAAATCTACATTCAGGCCATCATTATACAGCTTGCTACTTGTGTTCTCGATTTAAATTTAAATCTACATTCAGGCCATCATTATACAGCTTGCTGCTTGTGTTCTCGATTTAAATTTAAATCTACATTCAGGCCATCATTATACAGCTTGCTGCTTGTGTTCTCGATTTAAATTTAAATATACATCCAGGCCATCATTATACAGCTTGCTACATGTGTTCTCGATTTAAATTTAAATCTACATCCAGGCCATCATTATACAGCTTGCTACATGTGTTCTCGATTTAAATTTAAATCTACATCCAGGCCATCATTATACAGCTTGCTGCTTGTGTTCTCGATTTAAATTTAGATCTACATCCAGGCCATCATTATACAGCTTGCTACATGTGTTCTCGATTTAAATTTAAATCTACATCCAGGCCATCATTATACAGCTTGCTGCGTGTGTTCTCGATTTAAATTTAAATCTACATCCAGGCCATCATTATACAGCTTGATGCTTGTGTTCTCGAGTTAAATTTAAATCAACATTCAGGCCATCATTATACAGCTTGCTACATGTGTTCTCGATTTAAATTTAAATCTACATCCAGGCCATCATTATACAGCTTGCTGCTTGTGTTCTCGATTTAAATTTAAATCTACATTCAGGCCATCATTATACAGCTTGCTACATGTGTTCTCGATTTAAATTTAAATCTACATCCAGGTCATCATTATACAGCTTGCTGCTTGTGTTCTCGATATAAATTTAAATCTACATTCAGGCCATCATTATATAGCTTGCTGCTTGTGTTCTCGATCTAAATTTAAATCTACATTCAGGCCATCATTATACAGCTTGCTTCTTGTGGTCTCGATTTAAATTTAAATCTACATTCAGGCCATCATTATACAGCTTGCTGCTTGTGTTCTCGATTTAAATTTAAATCTACATTCAGGCCATCATTATACAGCTTGCTGCTTGTGTTCTCGATTTAAATTTAAATCTACATTCAGGCCGTCATTATACAGCTTGCTGCTAGTGTTCTCGATTTAAATTTAAATCTACATCCAGGCCATCATTATACAGCTTGCTGCTTGTGTTCTCGATTTAAATTTAAATCTACATTCAGGCCATCATTATACAGCTTGCTGCTTGTGTTCTCGAATTAAATTTAAATCTACATTCAGGCCATCATTATACAGCTTGCTGCTTGTGTTCTCGAATTAAATTTAAATCTACATCCAGGCCATCATTATACAGCTTGCTGCTTGTGTTCTCGATTTAAATTTAAATATACATCCAGGCCATCATTATACAGCTTGCTACATGTGTTCTCGATTTAAATTTAAATCTACATCCAGGCCATCATTATACAGCTTGCTACATGTGTTCTCGATTTAAATTTAAATCTACATCCAGGCCATCATTATACAGCTTGCTGCTTGTGTTCTCGATTTAAATTTAAATCTACATCCAGGCCATCATTATACAGCTTGCTACATGTGTTCTCGATTTAAATTTAAATCTACATCCAGGCCATCATTATACAGCTTGCTGCGTGTGTTCTCGATTTAAATTTAAATCTACATCCAGGCCACCATTATACAGCTTGATGCTTGTGTTCTCGATTTAAATTTAAATCTACATTCAGGCCATCATTATACAGCTTGCTACATGTGTTCTCGATTTAAATTTAAATCTACATCCAGGCCATCATTATACAGCTTGCTGCTTGTGTTCTCGATTTAAATTTAAATCTACATTCAGGCCATCATTATACAGCTTGCTGCTTGTGTTCTCGATTTAAATTTAAATCTACATCCAGGCCATCATTATACAGCTTGCTACATGTGTTCTCGATTTAAATTTAAATCTACATCCAGGCCATCATTATACAGCTTGCTACATGTGTTCTCGATTTAAATTTAAATCTACATCCAGGCCATCATTATACAGCTTGCTGCTTGTGTTCTCGATTTAAAATTAAATCTACATCCAGGCCATCATTAAACAGCTTGCTGCGTGTGTTCTCGATTTAAATTTAAATCTACATCCAGGCCATCATTATACAGCTTGCTGCTTGTGTTCTCGATTTAAATTTAAATCTACATTCAGGCCATCATTATACAGCTTGCTACATGTGTTCTCGATTTAAATTTAAATCTACATCCAGGCCATCATTATACAGCTTGCTGCTTGTGTTCTCGATTTAAATTTAAATCTACATTCTGGCCATCATTATACAGCTTGCTGCTTGTGTTCTCGATTTAAATTAAATCTACATTCATGCCACCATTATACAGCTTGCTGCTTGTGTTCTCGATTTAAATTTAAATCAACATCCAGGCCATCATTATACAGCTTGCTGCTTGTGTTCTCCATTTAAATTTAAATCTACATTCAGGCCATCATTATACAGCTTGCTGCTTGTGTTCTCGATTTACATTTAAATCTACATTCAGGCCATCATTATACAGCTTGCTGCTTGTGTTCTCGATTTAAATTTAAATCTACATTCATGCCACCATTATACAGCCTGCTGCTTGTGTTCTCGATTTAAATTTAAATCTACATTCAGGCCATCATTATACAGCTTGCTGCTTGTGTTCTCGATTTAAATTTAAATCTACATTCAGGCCATCATTATACAGCTTGCTGCTTGTGTTCTCGATTTAAATTTAAATCTACATTCAGGCCATCATTATACAGCTTGCTGCTTGTGTTCTCGGTTCAGATTTAAATCTACATTCAGGCCATCATTATACAGCTTGCTGCTTGTGTTCTCGATTTAAATTTAAATCTACATTCAGGCCATCATTATACAGCTTGCTGCTTGTGTTCTCGATTTAAATTTAAATCTACATTCAGGCCATCATTATACAGCTTGCTGCTTGTGTTCTCGATTTAAATTTAAATCTACATCCAGGCCATCATTATACAGCTTGCTGCTTGTGTTCTCGATTTAAATTTAAATCTACATTCAGGCCATCATTATACAGCTTGCTGCTTGTGTTCTCGATTTAAATTTAAATCTATATTCAGGCCATCATTATACAGCTTGCTGCTTGTGTTCTCGAATTAAATTTAAATCTACATTCAGGCCATCATTATACAGCTTGCTGCTTGTGTTCTCGATTTAAATTTAAATCTACATCCAGGCCATCATTATACAGCTTGCTACATGTGTTCTCGATTTAAATTTAAATCTACATCCAGGCCATCATTATACAGCTTGCTACATGTGTTCTCGATTTAAATTTAAATCTACATCCAGGCCATCATTATACAGCTTGCTGCTTGTGTTCTCGATTTAAATTTAAATCTACATCCAGGCCATCATTATACAGCTTGCTACATGTGTTCTCGATTCAAATTTAAATCTACATCCAGGCCATCATTATACAGCTTGCTGCGTGTGTTCTCGATTTAAATTTAAATCTACATCCAGGCCATCATTATACAGCTTGCTGCTTGTGTTCTCGATTTAAATTTAAATCTACATTCAGGCCATCATTATACAGCTTGCTGCTTGTGTTCTCGATTTAAATTTAAATCTACATTCAGGCCACCATTATACAGCTTGCTGCTTGTGTTCTCGATTTAAATTTAAATCTACATTCAGGCCATCATTATACAGCTTGCTGCTTGTGTTCTCGATTTAAATTTAAATCTACATTCAGGCCATCATTATACAGCTTGCTGCTTGTGTTCTCGATTTAAATTTAAATCTACATTCATGCCACCATTATACAGCGTGCTGCTTGTGTTCCCGATTTAAATTTAAATCAACATTCAGGCCATCGTTATACAGCTTGCTGCTTGTGTTCTCGATTTAAATTTAAATCTACATTCAGGCCATCGTTATACAGCTTGCTGCTTGTGTTCTCGATTTAAATTTAAATCTACATTCAGGCCATCATTATACAGCTTGCTGCTTGTGTTCTCGATTTAAATTTAAATCTACATTCAGGCCATCATTATACAGCTTGGTGCTTGTGTTCTCGATTTAAATTTAAATCTACATTCAGGCTGTCATTATACAGCTTGCTGCTTGTGTTCTCGATTTAAATTTAAATCTACATCCAGGCCATCATTATACAGCTTGCTGCTTGTGTTCTCGATTTAAATTTAAATCTACATTCAGGCCATCATTATACAGCTTGCTGCTTGTGTTCTCGAATTAAATTTAAATCTACATTCAGGCCATCATTATACAGCTTGCTGCTTGTGTTCTCGAATTAAATTTAAATCTACATCCAGGCCATCATTATACAGCTTGCTGCTTGTGTTCTCGATTTAAATTTAAATATACATCCAGGCCATCATTATACAGCTTGCTACATGTGTTCTCGATTTAAATTTAAATCTACATCCAGGCCATCATTATACAGCTTGCTACATGTGTTCTCGATTTAAATTTAAATCTACATCCAGGCCATCATTATACAGCTTGCTGCTTGTGTTCTCGATTTAAATTTAAATCTACATTCAGGCCATCATTATACAGCTTGCTACATGTGTTCTCGATTTAAATTTAAATCTACATCCAGGTCATCATTATACAGCTTGCTGCTTGTGTTCTCGATATAAATTTAAATCTACATTCAGGCCATCATTATACAGCTTGCTGCTTGTGTTCTCGATCTAAATTTAAATCTACATTCAGGCCATCATTATACAGCTTGCTTCTTGTGGTCTCGATTTAAATTTAAATCTACATTCAGGCCATCATTATACACCTTGCTGCTTGTGGTCTCGATTTAAATTTAAATCTACATCCAGGCCATCATTATACAGCTTGCTGCTTGTGGTCTCGATTTAAATTTAAATCTACATCCAGGCCATCATTATACAGCTTGTTGCTTGTGGTCTCGATTTAAATTTAAATCTACATCCAGGCCATCATTATACAGCTTGCTGCTTGTGATCTCGATTTAAATTTAAATCTACATTCAGGCCATCATTATACAGCTTGCTGCTTGTGTTCTCGATTTAAATTTAAATCTACATTCAGGCCATCATTATACAGCTTGCTACTTGTGTTCTCGATTTAAATTTAAATCTACATTCAGGCCATCATTATACAGCTTGCTGCTTGTGTTCTCGATTTAAATTTAAATCTACATTCAGGCCATCATTATACAGCTTGCTGCTTGTGTTCTCGAATTAAATTTAAATCTACATTCAGGCCATCATTATACAGCTTGCTGCTTGTGTTCTCGACTTAAATTTAAATCTACATTCAGGCCATCATTATACAGCTTGCTGCTTGTGTTCTCGATTTAAATTTAAATCTACATTCACGCCATCATTATACAGCTTGCTGCTTGTGTTCTCGATTTAAATTTAAATCTACATTCAGGCCATCATTATACAGCTTGCTGCTTGTGTTCTCGATTTAAATTTAAATCTACATTCAGGCCATCATTATACAGCTTGCTGCTTGTGTTCTCGATTTAAATTTAAATCTACATGCAGGCCATCATTATACAGCCTGCTGCTTGTGTTCTCGATTTAAATTTAAATCTACATTCAGGCCATCATTATACAGCTTGCTGCTTGTGTTCTCGATTTAAATTTAAATCTACATCCAGGCCATCATTATACAGCCTGCTGCTTGTGTTCTCGATTTAAATTTAAATCTACATCCAGGCCATCATTATACAGCTTGCTGCTTGTGTTCTCGATTTAAATTTAAATCTACATTCAGGCCATCCTTATACAGCTTGCTGCTTGTGTTCTCGATTTAAATTTAAATCTACATCCAGGCCATCATTATACAGCTTGCTGCTTGTGTTCTCGATTTAAATTTAAATCTACATTCAGGCCATCATTATACAGCTTGCTGCGTGTGTTCTCGATTTAAATTTAAATCTACATCCAGGCCATCATTATTCAGCTTGCTGCTTGTGTTCTCGATTAAAATTTAAATCTACATTCAGGCCATCATTATACAGCTTGCTACATGTGTTCTCGATTTAAATTTAAATCTACATCCAGGCCATCATTATACAGCTTGCTGCTTGTGTTCTCGATTTAAATTTAAATCTACATTCAGGCCATCATTATACAGGTTGCTGCTTGTGTTCTCGATTTAAATTTAAATCTACATCCAGGCCATCATTATACAGCTTGCTGCTTGTGTTCTCGATTTAAATTTAAATCTACATTCAGGCCATCATTATACAGCTTGCTCCTTGTGTTCTCGATTTAAATTTAAATCTACATTCAGGCCATCATTATACAGCTTGCAGCTTGTGTTCTCGATTTAAATTTAAATCTACATCCAGGCCATCATTATACAGCTTGCTGCTTGTGTTCTCGATTTAAATTTAAATCTACATTCAGGCCATCATTATACAGCTTGCTGCTTGTGTTCTCGATTTAAATTTAAATCTACATTCAGGCCATCATTATACAGCTTGCTGCTTGTGTTCTCGATTTAAATTTAAATCTACATTCAGGCCATCATTATACAGCTTGCTGCTTGTGTTCTCGATTTAAATTTAAATCTACATTCAGGCCATCATTATACAGCTTGCTGCTTGTGTTCTCGATTTAAATTTAAATCTACATTCAGGCCATCATTATACAGGTTGCTGCTTGTGTTCTCGATTTAAATTTAAATCTACATTCAGGCCATCATTATACAGCTTGCTGCTTGTGTTCTCGATTTAAATTTAAATCTACATCCAGGCCATCATTATACAGCTTGCTGCTTGTGTTCTCGATTTAAATTTAAATCTACATTCAGGCCATCATTATACAGCTTGCTGCTTGTGTTCTCGTTTAAATTTAAATCTACATTCAGGCCATCATTATACAGCTTGCGGCTTGTGTTCTCGATTTAAATTTAAATCTACATTCAGGCCATCATTATACAGCTTGCTGCTTGTGGTCTCGATTTAAATTTAAATCTACATTCAGGCCATCATTATACAGCTTGCTGCTTGTGTTCTCGATTTAAATTTAAATCTACATTCAGGCTATCATTATGCAGCTTGCTGCTTGTGTTCTCGATTTAAATTTAAATCTACATTCAGGCCATCATTATGCAGCTTGCTGCTTGTGGTCTCGATTTAAATTTAAATCTACATTCAGGTCATCATTATACAGCTTGCTACATGTGTTCTCGATTCGCTTCGATGCCACGTTTATCAAACGATTACTTGCCCTAACAACTTCGCATCCATGTTTCCGTGAGAAAAGTAACGATCGGCCATGTCAGATTCTGCACATAAACCGACAGAAAAATTCAAAAAATGCCGGACTGAAGAACAATGAAATGACAAAAGATCAATGTAGGTTTTATCGTCAAACGCACATCTATTGTTAATAGAAAGTTAATTAATTCATTTCAAATCAAAATAAATCGGTACAAAGAAGTTATGATCAGTTATATACAGTATGTGGAGAGTGGATTGTAACTAAATCACCCGCAGAGTGGAGTTATCACCCAAGCTATAACTTTCAAATTTTGTGCATATCGACAAAAAACACAAGCAATATTTCAGCCAATGGCTGAAACTTTGCTTGTGCTGGTTTGGCTTTGCAACAAATTTGCAATTATTGCTTGGGTGGAATCTCCACTCTGTGGGTGATTTAGTGATAATACACTCTCCACGTTCTGTACTATTCAAAAAAGCAGGGGATATCCAGCTGGTGTTGATATTTTCGGACAATGGTATTGGATACGCGTGATTGGACACATCAATATGTTACCAAGTTTTGTGTGGGTCATGAATGTCACCAGCCCACGAACAATTCATGCAGGTTTTTCGCTCGAGCGCCGCTTTAATGTCTGTGGGGTACGTTTTGAAATTTTCATTTGTACTGGACGGGCTTTTTCGGAGGTCTCGTCGTTCTTTTCTTGGTATAAGCTCGTTCATCAATAATTTCTGGTCGAAACGTAACTTTTGAGGTATGCGAACACTGACACGTGACGAGCGTTTACGTGCCGTTGGCATGTTGGACGCTGGCAATCAGACAGACTGCAGTGGCTCCAATTCTCAACGTTACTCAATCGGTGATTAGCAGGTTGTGGTCACGCTACCGTCAGACAGGCAATGCTGTCGACTGCTAACCAGGATCGTTTCATCCGAACCACAGCATTACGTAACCGCCATCAAAGTCCCTCAGAACTTGGACAGCAGCTGCACCGAGCGACAGATGTGCGAGTCAGTGGTCCGACTATCCGAAATCTCCCACACAGCTGGAATTCATCTCGATTCTCGAACAATTCCACGTTTGATTGAATGTCACATTGCAGCAAGGCGTAATTGGTCTGGAGCACGGCAACGCTAGGACAATCATCGGTGAAGCAACGTCATGTTTTTCCAATGAATCGAAGTTCACTCTCGACGTCCACGACAGGCAAAACAGAGGGTGGTGACGGCGGCGGAATGGTCGATACCATGACGTAACCGTTAGGAAGCACGATGGTTTTGGTGGTGGATGGGTTATGGTGTGGGGAGGCATAACCATGACAAGCAGAACAGCATTACATGTCATCCAACGGCTTGTCACAGGGCAGTACTACCGTGGCAACATATTAGCAGGTTCATGTGGTGCCGTCGATTCATTTCTAAGATGACAATGCATGAGCACACAGGGCACAGAACATCACTTCACTGTCTTGCCAGCACTAAATGGAGACCTTTCAGCAATCGAGCACGCCTGGGATATGCTTGGCAGGCGCCTACGACAACGCCAACAACCCCCTATCGCGAACCGTATTGAGGTCTTGGACTGAATGTGGTAAATTCTCTGACTGAGCGTCCATGTCTTCTACAGCCCTGCGCGTGGAATGTGTGCTTGCCAGACACCCAACTATCGCTGAAATCATTCACCAGACGTCACAGTGCAATGCCTCAACTGTCTTTTTGATGAAAATATAAATCTATTTTTTTATATATTTCACGTTTATCAAATATCCCCTACTTTTGTTGAATAGTATATATATCGGCCTCGCAACTGAAGGAAGGAGACGACAAGATAAAGAGTACGTTTTATCAATGCATTATGACGTCACTGATCCGAAGGAATGCCCCTATAAGTTCCAATTTGACGTTTTCTTTATTATTTAATGCTCTTTATTAATTTATAAATGATGTTCATAAAACGCTTGTTTTCAAAAGAAAATAACAGTTTTTGACGAACATGCACTTATTGTGTACCTCCTTTCCGCGACGAATATCTCAAACTGCTAAATGCGTAGGACGTCCAGTAAAGGTTTTGTTTCTGAATCAGATGTCCCACAATCAGAAACCAACGATAAATAAACTTTGGACGCGATTTTGAAGTTGGGCAGAAAGTTGGCATTTGGCGGCTGGACGAAACAACAAAATTAGTGCGCACCATCGTTATTTGTGATACACATACAATTGTGACGAAGAGGTCAAAATCTCGAGATAAAAAGTCGACATTTAGAGATAAAAACGTAATTTCTATATTTGTTTCTCAATTTCAAGGTTTTATCTCGAAATTTTAATTTTTAACTGATAACTAAATTAGGTATGTTTATTTTATTACATCACTGATAGTTTTCGTTTTTTCTGTCATAAAAAGACGAAACTAAAAGTACCAGTGATGCATTTTTCTCCGAAGAAGAGACGGACATTTCAGTTTTCTTTTCGGTCAAGAGATACATAATTATAAACGGCACAAAACGAGCAACAGGACAGCTGAATATCTCTCTCGTTTGTGGCATCAAACTCCTATACTGAAAGTAAGCAATGAATTATTTTTCTTGGCAAGCGGTTCTCAGTTCCTTCGACAAGTAACCATTCAAGTCTAATAAGTGTGTGATTTGCATCGCCAGTTAAATTCTAAAATGGTGTTGAAATACTGTGCCCTGTATTAGGCGAAATTCAACAGAAATATTTCCCGCCGCTGGAATAAGCACAAGGACGCAAGAACCTGGGTCGGGGCTTAGTGGGCATGTGCTTGAGGGGTGTGGCTAGTGGGTCCTGAGTGGGGCTAAAGAGGGTTAAATTTCTGAGTGGGGTGGGTGAAATACAAAATAGCGCGCTGGACCATGAAAATTCCCCATTTTTAGACAAGGGGCAGACACATAGTGCGACCCCATATGAGAAAATTGTAATTTCCAGAATTGAAAAGACACCCAACCCTTGCATCTGAGGCATTTCTTGATGTTCCGAATTTTGAGTTTTATGAGAGAATTCCAATGGTATGGAACCAATGAGGAGGCGGACCTTGGTTTGGTCCTCGAGGAAGAAGGATTTTTTGCCCCCCCCCCCCCCCTCAAAAGGAAACTCGGGTAGTGGAACAGTGCTCTGGTAGTGGAGTAGTGCTCGGGTAGTGGAACAGTGCTTGTTTACTGCAGTAAACAAGTTTCACTTTTTTGCAAAATAAGACCCGGATCCAACGCCCCCCCCCCCCCCCCTGGTGGGAGCCCTTTAAAGTGAGTACTATAGGTATAAACGATTGGCTAAACATGACGTCATACTTATGTTGCGGTCATAATATGGCAAACGATGCTGAAAGTGATCTACAATACCAATAAATAAATAATTAAAAAAATAAATAAAAAAATAAACAAATAATTTGCCTGACCGAAGAGACGAAAATTGCCCACATCTGGGGCATTTGTCGATACCCCTTGTAGTGTGTAGTAATGGAAAAACTGTATGGGTGCCATAGGAGGATATTCTGATCTTTGGGACAGAAAAGAGACAAAATCCTTGCATCTGAAATAATATCAACTCCCAATTCTTGCATATAAGACATTATTCGGTGCCATGTGTTATGTTTCATGACGTGAATTTCAATGGCGACGAACCCACCAGACTGACCATGGTGTAGCCCTTAAGAGAAAAAAAAACGATTTTCGAGACCGAAAAAAATGTAAATTTCTTGCATCTAGGGCATTTGCCGACATACTGAGTAGTGGGTTATAATAGGAGACTCCCAATGGGTGTTATATTGGGAACCCCAGAGCCTATAAAAACAGGGGGGCGGTGGCACCAAGGAATTTCCAAACGGTTTATACGACCATCCACCTTTTGCATAAAATAAGAAAATCATTTTCAGGCATCCCGGTGAAGTGAAATAAATAAGGCATTGTTTTCTCTTAAGTTTTAACACTGCACATTTGGCAACACTGCACATCTATTTTATACACTATTATGGAGTGGTGGTTTTCCTCTCCCAGTGACTTGTTTCCGTATGGTAGTAGTTCATAGGGTTACATCAGTTGATTTATGACTTATATAATTCGTTAACTCTTAAACCACTGAGTATTTTTAAGATATTTTTCATCAAACTTAGTCATGGTTGCTGTGAAGCAGCCATGACTAGATTTGATAAAAAAATTCTTGTAAATTTAACTGAGAAATCATTAGTGGAAAAATCCATTCAATTTACAGGGTAGATATCGGGTTAAATGTGCCCGAATTATACATATTTGAATGTCAGGATAAATCTTGTCATGACAGGAATATCTGCCAGCAGCATGTAAGGAGTTAAACCAGAGCAGAGTGCTTATTTTTGTATAGTTTATATAATACAGCTAGAAGTCGACTCTGGTTTCAGTTGGTTTTATTCGGAGTAGAAAACTTGATTAATAAAAGTAGTGTATCACCTGAAAAACTACAATTAAATTATTCAGTTAGAAATACTATCTGCACCTTTGTTCAGAGCTAAATTTGCAGTGCTTGTTGACTTCTTTCCAACTGCACAATAATTATACCTATTGTCTGTTTCATAACACCCCCATGGGTAAATCAAAACGAGCAGTGGTGTAGGGGATGGGCCCGCAGGGCCCGCATTGCGGGGGGCGGCTAGAAGGGGTGCCACCGTCTTGAAGGACGTACCAACGTTGGAGAAAAGAGGGAGAGAGAGAGAGCGAGACTGTGTACCAAATACACATAATTTCAAACTCTCACTTCCACACGACGTACTCTTTGTAGTTTATGTATTATTCTTTTAACCCTTTACCTAACGTAACGGTCAAAACCGGCCAGCGCTATTCTCAAAAATCGCCAATTAATTTTCATTATTTTTTCATTTTTTGTCTCAAAAACATAGGTTATGACCCCTCGTTGGAACGAGCTCATTATTTTTTTCATTTTTTGTCTCAAAAACATAGGTTATGACCCCTCGTTGGAACGAGCTCCTTATTTTTTTCATTTTTTGTCTCAAAAACATAGGTTATGACCCCTCGTTGGAACGAGCGCGTCGAGCTCGTTCCAACGAGGGTCATAACCTATGTTTTTGAGACAAAAATGAAAAAAATTAGTTATTCAAAAATTATTTTTGCTAGTGTCGTCTGCTTTTCGGGTTAGGTAAAGGGTTAAGTGAAAGCTACATCATTGTAACTGATAGGGGTGAGAAATGAACAATATACATGCATGGTGCCTCTCAAGTCACACATGTGGGGCGTGCATATGTGTATCGATGGACGGTGGGGGTGAAACTTAAAACATGTAATGAAAAAATCTACAAGTAGTATGTCATGTACCCGGACAGGTATAGGTTGGATGACCCCGTGGATGACCCCGGAAGTGACGTCATGCCACGTGACGTAGTGGCGCCATGTTGTGTTGTCATGGCAACCCGCGTGAGCGGCCATGTTGTGACGTCATCTCCATAGTGATACGTGGTGTCAGTGCGCATGCGCAGCGCGTGTTGTTAGGGTGATACGTGTTTCCGTCGTCCATTTTGTATACAAGAGGCCGCCATCTTGGTTTCTATGGTAGCACGTGATTGCTATGTTACCTAAGGCCCACAACAGGACAGGGGTATGTTCGATTGAATCGGAGTATTTTCTGGAACGACTTCCCTGGATAATTACCACAAACAACCCAACAACTTGTATTATTTCGAATTCTTTCAGAATGCTCTGCTTCTGTCTATATATGCAATAGTTATCGTTTATCTGGCCATGTTCCTTTATTCTAGAGTATACTCCAGTAGCGTAGAAGAGCCTATCAACTGGAACAGTTTACCTTATTATTGCAATTTCTGGTCTATTCTTGTTAGTTCTGACCCTATTCCAAGTACTCTTGTTGTTTCATTTATCTAGATTATAACTAACCAATCAGATTGCTTGATTTTCCATAATCTGTATGCAGGGTTATCTCCCTTCTGTATAACAAAGACTATATCCAATGACCATATCCCATGGAGTCCCATTTTTGCAAAACACCTGTGGCTATGGAATCCCTTTTTGTCGTATGAGGCCATGAGGGCTATGAAGAGGCCCTCAATGAGTCCTCATTTATTAAAAATCTCTCAATGAGGTATAATTTACTACGACTCTTATCCTCATTTCAGTATTTAACAGGTATATCCTATGGAATCCCATTTTGGAAAACGCCTGTGACTGTGGAATCCCTTTTTGTCGTATGAGGCCATGAGGGCTATGTAAAAACCCTCAATGAGTCCTCATTTATTATCCCTCATAGCCTCATTGAATTTTGAGGTTATGAGGACCATTAAAAATCCCTCAATGAGGTATAAAGAATCCCTTTTTTGTCACATTAGGTTATGTAAAAGCCCTCAATGGGTCTAATGTTGTCCTACAAACCGCTTCCATCTTGTCGCCAAAGCTCCAAGGCCATTACAGGTCTATGGCCTATCTGTCCTATCATTAGCTTCTACAACAGTCTTGTTCCATTGCGGCCTCTTACCAGTACTATGGCTTCTGTTATTCTGCCCCATATCTCATCCATTACTTCCTAGCTATACCTATCTCAGTCTCGACTATAACATTGATCAAGGTTGAATCAGATTTCCCCTGTATACATATAAGGCATTCTGTAATTGAGATTCCTAGCCGAGTCCGTAAAATTTGGATTCCGTGGAGGCTGTGATTGTTTGTGTGACATGGGTACAGGCGAAAACAGCACCATGTGAAAACGATACCAGCTGGCGAAAACGGCACCAAATTTGCGTCTGGCGAAAACGGAATCCAACCAAACAAAACTTAGCGAAAGAAGAACAACCACCATGTAACATGATCAAATATTCAGTTTTCCTCAGATCGTCGTTTTGATTTGTCTCCCTTTTACAAATTTTTGTTCATCTTTTCTCGCATATATACAATACAATCGAATATGAACAAAATACAGTACGTGTAGAGTGGATTGTAACTAAATCACCCGCGGGGTGGAGTTATCACCCAAACTATCACTTTCAAATTTTGTACATATCGACAAAAAACACAAGCAATGTTTCAGCCAATGGACCTCCGGGTTTAACCCGGAGGTCCATTGGCTGAAACTTTGCTGGTGCTGGTTATGCTTTGCAACAAATTTGAAATTATTGCTTGGGTGGAATCTCCACTCTGTGGGTGATTTAGTGATAATACACTCTCCACGTACTGTATATGGAAGATATTACACATTTCGCCACGAGTTATATCTAGTTAATATAATAAATAACTACAACATTTACACATTTTTTTATATAGAGTCGGCGCAAGCCTGATGAAAGTACGTGTGGAGGGAGCAACTGGTTAAGAGTAACCCCCATCCGTTACTTTGGGTTTGGTCCAGGAGTCCCGATTTCTTGGTTGGGGCTGCCCCCGCCCAAACATGGCCTAAAAGATCGTTTTTTCAACTTTTTGCCTTGGCACGTCCTTTGAATTCAGCCCCTCCCCCCCCCCCCCCCCCCCACCATCACCAAGATCTGGTTTCTGCGTGAATCCGGGTTGGATAGCTTCCAGGGGACGAAGAGAGGGTTGGGGCCTGGATTGGGAGGGGTGTTCTTGCTTTTAATGTTTAGAAGTTACTGCTAAACAACAAGAAATCCATTTAAGAAAGTTGGGAGGGGAGATATATCCTCCCATCTTTAACTGCTCAGTTTTCAACATATTAGAGAATCCGCAAGCTTAGGCAAAATACTCGTTTCAAAACAAAAACACAGAAAAAGGCAGAATGAAATGAATTAAAATACTGATGCCGTTTTCGCCAACCCATGGTGCCGTTTTTGCTAGCGTAATTGGTTCTCGCCACCAGCAGTTGGTGCGGTTTTTACTCACTTGGTGCCTTTTACTCCAGGTGCTGTTTTCGCTATAACCGACACAACGAGTATCAAAGTATCAAATCTACTTTTAAGAAAGTATATAACTAATAGCAGGAGAGAATTGATAGCTTTGAACCAAAGCCTGACGAATGTATAATCTCTAGGACGTTTATCGAAAATTTGTAGAGTGGGGGGGGGGGGGGGGGGGGGGGGGGGGGGGGGGGGGGGGGGGGGGGGGCGAAACAATCCCTCGGCAAAGTTGGTCAGAGAATTTATATAATATTAATCATATTTCGAATTATCTGATTATGCCCAACATTGGCGTAAACCAACGGGCCAAATTTTTACAGGAGAAGGGGAAGATTTTGCCCGAAAAATGATGCCACGGGCATCAGCTAGGTGCGCAGCCTTGAGGTGGGGTGTGTTTTGGAAAGCCTGACCTCTCCTATACTGGTAAGGTCTTAGGGGCACCCTCCCCGGAAAATATTTTAAAAATCTGATGCTCTGGGAGTGATTCTAGGGCAACAGGCTACCTTTCAAACCTTGTAATTGAAAGAAAGTCGATCCATTTTGTAAAGGTGCCTGGTCGAATTTATAAGAACAATCGCGCCTGCATAGAATGTGGAATGAACAAAGTGCTTGAAGACACGAGTGGCGGCGCCATGGAGGGGTATTTGGGGGGTACTTACCCCTCCACTCGCCAAGCGCAGTAAAACAATACTATCATTTTAATTTTTGTTGTATTGAACGTTGCGGTGTAATGGTCGGTATGCTTAATCCCATATTCCCAAGTGCACTACATCAGAGAAGTTTTGAAATTATGCCCCCCCCCCCCCCGTCCCCCCACACACACGCTAGCTGCAAACAACAAACAAGAGTCGAGGGTCCAAATTGCAACAAGGCATGCCGCGTTTAAACGGACTGAAACAGAGTGCTTAAGACTATTCGACGAATGCTAGAATCGAGAGCGTGCAAGGCATCCGTTTGGAATTCAGCCTATAGCAATTTTAAAAAATAAATAAAATTTAATATTTTAGAAAAAATTCTCAAAGGTATAACTCAATGAAATCATGCAAATATGAATATCATTGGAGGCGGCTTGTTCAGCGGGCTCCAATGATATCCATATTCGCATGATTTGTTGCAAAACAGTTGTAAAAATTTTCTCAACTTATGGAGAGGAGAAAACTCCACCCCCAGCTTGGCGCTGCACAATCCCCAACTGTACCCCGTCACTTTTGTAACTCTGGCGCCGCCACTGGAAGACACCCCATATCATATTTTACCAGTCTCCTTGATAAGCATACTAACCACCTCCTAGGTGTCGCTCACTAACCATATGTCCTTCATTCTCCCTTTCCTCCCCCAAATTATACGCCGAATGAATTCTATTACTATTGAGGTCAGTGGTTACGGTATTGAACTTTAAACCCTTTACCTAACATGAAAAGCAGACGACACTTGCAAAAATAATTCTTGAATAACTAATTTTTTTCATTTTTTGTCTCAAAAACATAGGTTATGACCCCTCGTTGGAACGAGCTCCACGAGCTCGTTCCAACGAGGGGTCATAACCTATGTTTTTGAGACAAAAAATGAAAAAAATAATGAAAATTAATTGGCGATTTTTGAGATAGCGCTGGCCGGTTTTGGCCGTTACGTTAGGTAAAGGGTTAAACTTAAGAAGTCCCGTGACGGTTCGTTCCCCGCCAAATGTAACTGAGTTGTGTCCATGGGCGGTGCATTTAATCCCGATTGCCCACGTGGGGCTCGGTGACTCTGTACTTATAAAGGCGTACTGCACGTTAATGGTGTACATGTTTTCAATGAATGCTTGTGTTGAGTTTAGTTGGGTCGGGTGTCTGGCGGTTGATCACCATTGCTTGGCGGTTCACTCCGGATTCTATTGCCTCTTGCACCCGTAAAACTGTCCAAAACGAAGTGACCATGGCTGTCGAAGTGTAGTTAAACTCCAATATATAAATACCTAGCGGGTGATGCCCTGCGTTGCACGGGAGAAGATAGTTTCACCAATTTCAAGGTCAAGGTCACCCCGCACGTGCATCCCGATAAAGTCAAAATAATGGGACGGTCAGTATACCCGCACATATGAAATTTTAGCCCGATCGACCCAGCCGTTTTCGAAATAAAAGGTCAAGGTCACCAATTCCAAGGTCAAGGTCACCCCGCACGGGCACCACGATAGAGTCAAAATGATCGATGGGGTCATTATACCCGCACATATTAAATTTTAGCCCGTTTGGCCTAACCGTTTTCGAATAAAAGGACAAGGTCATCAATTTCAAGGTCAAGGTCACCCCGCACGGGCACGGCACCCATCCCATGTTACTCGCAGGGACGAATTACTCCCCGTGTACAAAATTTGAGATCGATCGGTCGAGAAACGGAGGAGTTCACCTGGAACAAAGCTAGAGAGATAAAGAGATAAATAGAGAGATAGATACAGACATTCGCATTTATATATCAGATGAATCTTATTCCGTTTAGACTGGGATTGTGGATATTCTAATAGAAAATGTTCTGGGTACTTCAATGCGCCCAAGTTACACATTCCCAATTTTCCCCTAATCTCCAGCGACTGCCGCCTCAGCTTGAGCAACAGTGAGCCCCCCCCCCCCCCCCCCCACACACACCCGTAGGTGCCATCAAGGTACTCTTCAAAACGCAGTTCCTCTTTTATCACGCAATGCCACGCACATAACCTCTTTCATTTCCCCACCCCCTACCCCCGCCATTTAATGTTACAATCTTTGACTCTTTGACGATTTCTTTCTTTTTTTGCCCTTGTTTGGCGAGAGATTGCTAAATTGTCAAGATAACAGCGTTCATTAAGTTTATCTCGTTCTTGATCATCATCCAAACAAGCTCGCCGCTTATTACCCCCCAGCTGCTGTGGCATTATCATTCGTTCTCGTGTTTTCTGTGCTCGTTGAAGGCGTTTGGTTTAGACGAATACCTTTAGTACCATATGTTATATCTGGTACAACTCCGTTGTTGCACCCACGGAAACCTTACTAAAGTGGTTTCTTCCTATAGGTTTCATTTGATTATGGATTCGTTTCCTCTTCAGAGTTAGTTTACTCGTTCGGATTCGGTAGATAGATGCCTCTCCGCGTAATGTTTACATACTGCTCAACGTTTGTTAAGCACCAAGTACATTCAGCTACCTGTTTTACGTTTTAGTTGAACTATTGTAATGAAAAGTGTATATATTTCTTATGTAATTATATCTTTAATGATTTAAGTACAGAAATTAAGATTTTATTTGTGTTTGACGTTATTTTTTAGCTTTTGAATACGATAACCATGGAAAATGGATATTATTGGTAAAAGAGGAAATTTTTCAATATGCCAAAAATTTGACGGAGCGAACTGGTATGAGTATGAGACCCATTACTGTTAATTACAGCTCGACAACGCCTCCTCATGCTCCCAACCAGGTTCCTGGTGGTCTTTTCTGGGATGTTGTTCCATTCTTGGACCAGCATGGCACCAAGCTCCTGTACACTTCTTGGCTGAACTGGAAGGGCTGAATTGCAAGCTGCAACTCATTCCAGACATGTTCGATTGGAGTGAGGTCAGGGGATCTTGCTGGCCAGTCCATACGCTCAATCCCCTCCCTCTGTCGGTACTCCCCGACAGCATGGGCAACATGAGGACGGCCATTATCGTCCATCAAAATGAATCTATCACCCACTGCATCTGCATACAATCTGACGTAGACATCTACGATCTCATCAATATTCCGTTGTGCTGTCAATGTACCACGTTCAAGGACACAGAGTTATGTACGTCCATCCCAGCTGATTCCGCCCCAGACCATGATTGAGCCGCCACCATAGCGGTCATGCTCAGCAATATTGCCTGCATGCTCTCCCGGTCCTCCTCCATACCATAGAACGCCTTGCCCGGGTAGTCTGGGTTGAAACATTTACCTCGGATGCATTCTGAAGGTCACTACGAAGCTGGGTTGCAGTGGCAAAGCGGTTCCTACGGGCCTGAATGATCAAAAATCGTTTCTCAGCTGCAGATGTGGCCCTGTCTCTGCCATCACCTGCCGTCTTACTGGTGTGCCATATTGCTGAAATCTTGCCCGGGCTCTGGTGATCACCGTATGGTGCACACCAAGGGCTTCACCAACTTGACGATGGGTAGTCCCTTGCTCCACCATCCCTACAGCCCGCCATATTTCTGCTTCTTTTGGATTTGCCATATTCAATCGTTAAATCACAAGGGTTTGTGTTGAAATGAAGATTGAATACCCTACACATGTCATGTACATGTAGACAGTACACGAAAACATCAAGAAAATCAAGGGGTACATGCTTTCTATGATTGTCACGAAAAGTCTGCCTGTCAAGAGAGCTAATGTAAATACTGGGGACCATCTCAATTACCTTCCTCAATCACTCAATACTTTCCTCAATCATGTCCACCAAAAATATCGCAAATATAACACAAGCAAATTTCACAATGATGTGTCAAATATTTGGTGCTTAGCAAAGTTTGAGTAGTATATTTACTCCCCCCCTCCCCCCCTCCCACCCAAATACTCCTTGTCACATTTCACCCACTGTAAAACGTCTGCTGCTACCTTCTCAGTTACTGAATTCCCCTACTGTCCACTGTCGAGTAGGTTTTCTACCTTATGACCCAAGGTGTGTGTATGGGGGGGGGGGGGGGGGGGGGGGTAACTTTGCTTTTGCTTTAATTTTGCTTTCATTGAGTACGTTTCTTCATTTGGTTCATTTAGCATTTTGTTTCGATATCTCCCATCAACTGCCAGCATTTTCGCTAGCTCCACCACCCCCCCCCACCCCCCCCCCCCCCCCCCCCCATCCCGCTCTCTGAAACTAGTAAACGCCGTTGGTGAAAAATAGCCTCGCCATCTACACATTTCCAACTGCTAACCCTCGTCGGTCGTCATGCAGGAATTCGTCTAAATCTTTAAAGTGTAATGAAAAAGGAATTGTCGACAGGATACAACCATGTTTTATTGTTATGTTACCCAGGCTAAGTTTGCTTTGTATATCTTTAAGGCTTCAGAACAGCAAACAAACTCCCCTCCAACCAAAGGCCACAAACTTTCTCCACATCCCCTCCCAACTTGAATGTTTTATGCCCCAAGCTGTTTGTTTTTTAAGAACTAATTTTGTGTTTTTTTGGTGAGCATTCATCCTAGAGATCACTATAATTACAGGGTGGTATGCAGACCCATTTCAGCATACTTCATCTCCTCGTTGAACCCCCATTTGTAAACAAGCTATATTTTAAAAGTAAAATAGGAATCGCCTTCAATGCCTGCTTGGGGTGGAAGGCTCTAAAATGGACAGCCTCCCAAGTTGTAACGGGGTCACGTGATTAGAACGTCACATGAGACCCACCGATGAGGTTCACCTGATATGGGTCGTGCCTCGTCAGGTTATGGCACGCTCCAAAACATTTTTTTTCCGGAATATGGGACTTCCCCTACCACAAGATGTAATTTTTATATTGCCGTTCGAGAAGTATTTCGCGAAACCAGCCAAAGGGGTGAAGTGTCCTGCTGTTAGTAATTCGAATCTTGTAATTTCTAATGGTTGTTTTTTTCTTGGGGGGTGGGGTGGCGTGGCGGGGGGTAGGGGTCTCGTGTAGTGCTCCAGGAGCTCTCCACCTCATCCACAACTCTTTTCTTAATGATGGCTTGTCGGGAAATACCCACCACCATTCCAAGAGTACAGCCCACCCCCACCCCCCTCCCCCAGTTGAAGAATTTCAGGCATCGTCAAACCAACGCGCACGCCATCGAGGAATTTTCGCGAAACCAACCAAAGGGGTGAAGTTTCCTGCTGTTAGTGATTCGAGTCTTGAATTTCTAATGGTTGATTTTTTCTTGGGGGGGGGGGGGGGCTAGGGGGTCTCTTGTAATGCTCCAGGAGCTCTCCACCTCATCCACAACTCTTTTCTTAATGATGGCTTGTCAGGAAATACTTTGCCCACCACTATTCCAAGAGTACAGCCCACCCCACCCTCCCCCAGTCGAAGAATACCAGTCATCGTCACGGTCTCCCTCGCATATCCCATTGAAACGTCCTTCTTATTTGTGTAAAGGAAAAAAAAACATACGCGTACGTCATCGGGGAATTTGATTTTTCTACGACATAACATGACGTCAGTATGTACTTAATCTAATTTCAGCTATACTTTGATAACAGTACTGATTTCCCTTTACCCTCGTCTCACACGCCCACGTTTCTCGGAATAAATTCAAACTTCCGTCAGTTAATCAATACAATGTTAGTTATCCGCTCCTCTGGCTTGTGACTTTGGTTTTGTTTTATTTATTTCTGCTTCATTTTCAAAGATTTTGTTTACACAGTTCAAAATTTGGGTTTTTCTTCACTTCTTCAGTTGAGACGTTGAAACCCTTTTAGCTTTACTCTTAGGCATGTGGAAGATGCATAATATAGACCGTCTGAAAACAGTACTTACAGTACGTGGAGAGTGTATTATCACTAAATCACCCGCAGAGTGGAGATTCCACCGGAGCAATAATTGCAAAATTACTGCAAAGCACGTACCCATGTTGGCAAACCCACATGGGTTTGCACATATGGGTCCGATGTGGGTGTACCCATATGGGCTTGCCCAGAAACAGCCCATATGGGTCCCATTTTATCATGTTTGCTGGAACCCAGCACCAGCAAAGTTTCAACCAATGGACCTCCGGGTTAAACCCGGAGGACCATTGGCTGAAAAATTGCTTGTAGTTTTTGTCGATATGTAGAAAATTTCAATCCACTCTCCACGTACTGTACAGTAAAATTTGCGAGGGTGAACTGAATCTACCCTTGCGAAGCATGTTAGATTTTTTGCAAACGTTGGGGGGGGGGGGGGGTGTTTAAAACACGACTCATCTTGAACAAAGGTATTCGGCTCAATCTGAGAAGTCGAAAACAATGATGTCTGATAGCACTTTCAGATCGATGCTGTCGTGTCCCCATAATGGAATATAAATATTAACAAGGTTCACGAGTTGCTTTTCGAAAACGATAGTACTCGTATTCATCATACCTCCCTCCCTCAAATTTGATTCACCTAACGTATCCAGCTGTACCCGGTTAAGTGGAAAGACTAAGATTTCCAATGGTGTATTCGACCATTGGTCGTTCTTTCTTCTTCATAATAACTGGGAGAAGTCGCAGAAACGGGAGAAAAACACATCGTCGGAAAACTTGATGTTTCGTGGAAAGGAGGTTACGAGCGCGACAATTCTCCGGTTTATTATAAAAATTCGCGGCCCCATTGTCTATGGGGGCAGATTCAAATATTATCCTATGCCTTTATCAATTTTTAATCTTGGATTGACATTTATTCTTTTCTGGTGACCACATTTACCGTTTTTAGCCTACATTTTTATCCGAACGAAAACTGGGGCGAAACGACCCGGTACCTCGCCGACAGTTTGATGAGGGTAAACATTTATTTAGAAAGCATCTACAGTTATTTTCCGTCGTATTTATTCATTTTACTCACAGGAATGGTCATCACTTTGTGTTCGTAAATTTTAGTTGAGACCGATTTTCGAAACATCTACACAGATGTCTTGTACGGTTCAGATTTATTTTTGATCTGTATCCGAATCCATCAAAACACAATTCCTCGCAACAACCTCCAAACCCTCCGGTGAAAATAGAGTATGCTATCCGTTACGTCATTGGTGAACAAACATGTCGGCTGCTGGTGTTAAATGACGACAACGGTGTGCTTTTGAGTGAAATGAAGGAACATGAAGACCCACTGATAAGGCTGTAATGAGAAAATTGACTCGTTAATCTTATCATCAATTTGAGTGGTTGCTTATAATTGAATAATAATAAATAGAACGGGAGATACGTGACATAGTCTGAAGCCACGACCATATGAAACAGACAATAATAGCATGCCTGGTAGAGCTGTAGGTTTTTAAATTTCTCGTTCGATTTCGGTTTTGGTTTTTCAGGTGGAGTAAAACCTCGGCTCGGTTCGGTTTTCGGTTTGTTCTTGAGGCCAAGTAAAATTCAATAAAACTCATTCTTATGTCCGGAGTCATAACTGAATGGTAGTGAAATTGAGTGAAACTCAATGATTATGAATGCCCGAAATAAGCTATAATACATGAAGAATCAGGAAGGCCAATATAATAATTACCTAAATATACAGAACTTTTATTGTGCTTGGCCATTTTTCGAGGTCTGACACCTAAACGCAACTTGAGGAAAGCTGCAAACACAACTAAGCTGAAATGTCGGAAATCCACAGAATGTAGCCTTCAACATTCTATTACTACTGCTAAACTCTACGTTTACTACGGCCATGCCCAATCACTACAGATATATTCTGATTTTAGCAATGCGTTGCCTGAGTGCTAGAAAGTCCTATGTCCCATAGGGGACATAGAACATTCTAGCACTCAGGAGACGAATGCTATGGCCACACTATCTTGATGTGCCATTGTCTCATATTAAGTGCACTACTGTTTATTAGGGTTTAACGACACATTAACAGTCAGGGCCATATCATGTCGATGACAGTTTTACGGGTGGAGAGAAACGACGAGCAGCTGTCAGCTATCCAACATCGTAACTCTGAACTCTGCACCGCAACACAGGCAGGGTTAGATTAGGTGAAGACATGCGCACCATCGACGTGCAGTACGCCATAGCACATAGCGTCATCGTGCCACCATGTAGGCAATCGGGTGAAGTGCCTTGCGCAAGGACGCAACGCGTGAGCTCGAATCAGTCGCTGAAATGGTCACCCATCCAACTACAGTTAAAACTAGAAGTCCTGTCCTGAAATGTGCACAAATAGCACGTCGATTTGCGCGTTAGTCTACGCGTTATGACGATGGAAAGGCTATCAAATTCTGCACATACGGCCTGTGCACAAGGCTGAAACTTTGCTTGTGTTTGCTATGGGTAACAAGGAGAACCTACCATGCTTTTGGTGTCATTCGATATAGCAATTGCGCGCAATTCCTACGCGCAATTAAGTCTAGATAAGCGCACAGTTCGTGACAGGACTTCTAGTTTTAACTGTACTAACCGCGCTTGACGTTGCTTAACTTCGGTGATCTGACGAGAACCGGTTAGCACGACGCCACCGCGTCCCAAGGTGCACTACTATCGGCTACCACTGCATATCCCTGTGTGTATCACTGTCGGTGGTGGCAGGCCTGAAGCTAGTTGTGTCACTAGCGCTCTGTGAGGAGGGTTAAGGGTAGCAAGTGCCTCGGAATTTTGGGTGTTTTAAAACAATGTTTTAAAAATATCGCCTATCGATATGTTTGGGCTGAAAGTCTGAAAGTGGTGGGAAAGCTTTTGGTACTGGTCCTCGACGCTGGTGCAGGTGACAAGGGTATGTAGTTGCATTACTGACCAGGTGTCATTGTCCCAGTCGTGCTTTTCACCGGTCTCTCCTGCATTGTGGTGACCACTATTATCTTTGGAGAAAAAATGCACCATGCAAACCGAAATACTTTAATAAATGTAAGGAAATAATTGACTAGATATTGTCAAGGAAATGCTGGAGGTAGCTTCTAGCACTATTTTAAAACAATTTTCTGGGGGAGACCCCCCCCCCCCCCCCCCCCACAAGATCTCCCCCACACTTATCGCTTCGCGTTTTTTTTGCGCTTGTAGGGTCCGTAACTTCATTTCTACGCATTGCCCCGGGGCCCATCCTCGCTCTCGGGGCTTTGAGTTGACGTGGGATCCCCCCGCCCCACGTCTTTACTAAGTCTGTCGTAAAAATTTGTTGTCGGTCTGAAAAGTCACTTGCTGTTCGAAACCAGCATTTTCTCTCATAGAATCATGAATTAATTATGTAGATAGGGTTCGATGTTAAATGAATTGTGCAGCTGAGGACTGATAGCGATCAGAGTATGTAGATTTTAAATAGACATGTGAATAAATTTACATAAAACTTGTGTAGGCCATATACAGTACAGTCGCCGTTGACTGGTCGTAATCCACGCGTGGGCAATGATGTCCACGTATGTGTTTACCAGGTAATAAAAATAATCACCAACAAAATTGTAATTAATGATGCACCGGATACAACCCGGTGCTTCATTAATTAAATGTTTGATGATTATTCCCATAATTAGTGTTTGGAACCTAATATTGGTGCGTCCGTGGAAATATTCCCCACCTGTGTAAAGTGTCGAGTCCACGGCGGCCCTACTGTACCTACCAATAACAAAATGTTATTGATGAGAACTGTCCATGGTTTTCTTCGTTTGTTGCGCCCACTTTTCTAATAATTTGCTCTTTTGTAAGAGATCCCCACTTTTGTAAGAATTCTTTAGCCCTTTTGTAAGAGGTCACCACTTTTGTAAGAATTTTTTAGGCCCTTTGTAAGAGGTCACCACTTTTGTAAGAAATTTTTAGCCCCTTTGTAAGAGGTCCCCACTTTTGTAAAAAATTTTTTGCCCTTTTGTAAGAGGTCACCACTTTTGTAAGAATTTGTTAGCCCTTTTGTAAGAGGTCCCCACTTTTGTAATAATTTTTTAGCCCTTTGGAAATAATTTCTTCTTCTGACCGGGAAACATGATTTTAATGAGTTTCAAAGTGATTTTCATAACATTTGATACCTGTGCAGAGATTTCGAGTTGAACAAACAGAATTTTGATCAGAAAATTGAACTTGGTCAAAATTGGCGGAAAATTTCGATGTTTTTCCGCGTCATTGACTTGTTTTTAACCCGATTCGCGCTCCCTATTAGGAATTATAACCGAAATCGCACGTTTTCTCGATTGTTCAACTATGTAAAATGACCCACTTTTGTAAGAATTTTCTGGCCCTTTTGTAAGAGGTCCCCACTTTTGTAACATTTTTTGAGCCCTTTTGTAAGAGGTCACCACTTTTGCAAGAATTTTTTAGCCCTTTCGTAACAGATTCCCACTTTTGTAATAATTTTTTAGCCCTTTTGTTATAATTTCTTCTGATCGGTAAACATGATTTTAATGAGTTTTGAAGCTTTTTTCATAACATATGATACCTCACCAGAGGGTTCGAGTTGGACACAGAGAATTTTCATCAGAAAATCGCACTTGGTCAAAACTGGCGGAAAATTTCGATGTCTGTTTTGCGTGCTCCCTTTTAGGAATTAGAACGGAAATCGCGCGTTTACTCAATGTAAAATGTCCCACTTTTGTAATAATTTTTTATCGCTTTTGTAAGATGTCGCCAGTTTTGTAGGACTATTTTGACCCTTTTGTAAGAGGTCTTCACTTTTTTTTAGACTTTTTGTAGGCGGCCTTGTTTTTGACGAGGTTTGCACTCCCCATTAGGAATTAGAAAGAAAATCGTGCGTTTTCTCGATTTTTCATCCAAGTAAAATTTAAAATTTGGAATTTTTGTAATAGGTTTTGTGCCCTTGTGTAAAAGGTCTTCACTTTTGTATTAGCTTTTTGGTCGTTTTGTAATAATTAGTTCCTTACTGACCTGAAAAATATGCTTTGGGTAAGTTTCGATTTTTTTCATAGCATGTGGCTTCTTTTCCAATGGTTTCTAGTTCTTAATACCGACCCCTGCTGGAATTTGGATATTTCGCCCTTACGTCAAATGGGAGTGCTTCAAATGGAAATTTGTGTCGAAATGGTCGATATTATACAAAATTGCCAGGTATGTTGCTTTTGAGGTTAAGGGTGCGTTTACACACACTGCAAGAAAATTGCAGCGGCGATTAAATTGTTTCTGAATTATTCATAAAAAAGATCAGGTTCTGGTAATAAAATACCCAGGCGGGGACACCTGCCGAATACTGACGAGAATTAACCCTTTACCTAACATGAAAAGCAGACGACACTGCGAAAAAAAATTCTTTAATAACTAATATTTTTCATTTTTTTGTCTCAAAAACATAGGTTATGACCCCTCGTTGGAACGAGCTCAACGAGCTCGTTCCAACGAGGGGTCATAACTTTTGTTTTTGAGACAAAAAATGAAAAGAGAATGAAAATTAATTGGCGATTTTTGAGAATAGCACAGGTCGGTTTTGGCCGTTACGTTGGGTAAAGGGTTAAGTCACTCGTTTTCGTCACTGGCTCAAACATTTACATTATCGTAAGGCTGTGAACAACTGATCGGCTTGGTTCCCAGTGATATTGTCTGTTCTCATCCTTTATCTTGAAAGTATCACGGAAAGATATCGTCTCTATAGAAAGAAGCGACGCTTTCACGATATGTTCGCTACATACGTATTTTTCAACTATATGTGATCACGAGCATACACGTTCAAAAATCTTGATGACTCGTTCCGCAGAAATGGTTCACGTCGGTGGTGTAGTTGTGCCCTTCCATCTGTTTTAAGGGGCTGATACGGAACCATACATTTAGGTTAATATCACAGAAGAGAGGTGTTACACATGGCTGCGGAGAGGTGTGTAACTGACCTGACGGACGAACGACGGAAGGACGATCCGGACGGCGACATGATTGTTTCCATACTCAAGTAA
This sequence comes from Pictodentalium vernedei, assembly GCA_031216915.1. Classification (NCBI taxonomy): domain Eukaryota; kingdom Metazoa; phylum Mollusca; class Scaphopoda; order Dentaliida; family Dentaliidae; genus Pictodentalium; species Pictodentalium vernedei. Next base: position 11,779,716 of record CM062295.1, on the reverse strand, counting down.
TGATTATATATGAAAATCGTGATAAGTCTATATTTTTGCACCTTGTGCATGTTCTGTATTTTCAACACCGACTATAAATTGTTTTGTGAAATGTATTCCATGAAGTGATAAGGGGACGTTCAATTCAGTTCAATTACTGTCAAACAAATCTACTCTCGCACTAACGAGCGTAATCCTTCTAACAATTCTTTGCAGGTTGAAGAGACTGCAGCCATTAATTGCTTGCATTTTCTAGCAGAGTATGTAGACGCACCCTTAATCGCGAATACTTCAATATGCGGTGCTCCCCGTCGTGAGTGAAGTCTGCCTTAGCGCCTCTCATGCGGTGCTGTAATTTTTCTTTTCTTTGTTTCATTAACGGTGCTGGGGGTTGTGAGGATTCACTTTCTCGAATAAAAAAGATGGTTGACTTTGAATGGGGCTTATGTTGAACAGACAAATAGGCGGATTTTAGGCCTAAAGGAAATAAAACTCTGTTTCTCAAGCCCTCCCGCATGGACCTTTTGGCTGCCGCATGCTCTCTTTTTATAACCAATGTAAACTTGAAAAAAATAAAAATTAAATGGTTTATGTCTGATATTTTACCCAAGTTAAAAACATTGATAAATTTGTCCCTTGAGTGCAAGAAGGCTTTGCAATGCTTTAGCATTGCAAAGCCTTTTTGCTCTCAAGGGACAAAATACACCACCACCCATGCTATTCTGTAGATTATGAGGCCTGAAACATAAACCAAGAACATAAACTTTTGATGGCAAAGAAATAATTACAGATATAAAAAATAAAATAAAAACCGCTCGCCCGCATGCAATTTTACAAATAATGGCCTGAGAAACAGAAGATCTACTTTGTGTGGCCTTATCGATGATCGTTTTGCAGTCTCAGTGGTGACTTCTTACAAAAGGGCTAAAAAATTCTTACAAAAGTGGTGACTTCTTTCAAAACAATTCTTACAATAGTGGTGACTTCTTACAAAAGGGCTAAAAAATTCTTAGAAAAGTGGGGACCTCTTACAAAGGGGCAAAAAAATTCTTACAAAAGTGGTGACTTCTTACAAAGTTGAAAAATGGAGAAAACGTGCGATTTCGGTTATAATTCCTAATGGGGAGCGCGAATCGGGTTGAAAACAAGCGAATGACGCGGAAAAAACAGACATCGAAATTTTCCGCCAGTTTTGGCCAATTTCGATTTTAGGATGAATCTTCTCTATGTCCAACTCGAACCCTCTGGTCAGGTATGAAATGTTATGAAAAAAAACTTCGAAACTCATTAAAATGATGTTTCCCGGTCATCAGAAGAAATTATTACAAAAGGGCTAAAAAATTCTTACAAAAGTGGTGTCCTCTTACAAAAGGGCTAAAAATTCGTACAAAAATGGGGACCTCTTACAAAAGAGCAAATTATTACAAAAGTGGGCGCAACATTCGTTTAAATTGTCACCTGTGTCGACGAACACAATGTCGTTAAAGAGTGGTGCGAAATATAGTACAGAATAGCTAATAGATTGCACGAGAGAAGGAAATAAGACAGGAAAAACTCGTTCTGTCATTTGTAACCCTCATGACATGGAAAGCGGTCAAGATTCTACAAACGAAATGTTGAACACAGAAAATATTCATACTTGGAAACAGACATACAGCCAGCACGTGGCAGGTATCATGATGATGAGGTTTGTTATTCTCATCTCTCTGTTGGCCGCTACCTTTGGGTGACAACCATTACAAGACTGTCATACAGTACGTGGAGAGTGGATTGTAACTAAAACACCCGCGGAGTGGAGTTATCACCCGAGCTATAACTTTCAAATTTTGTACATATCGACGAACAACACAAGCAATGTTTCAGCCAATGGACCTCCGGGTTGAACCCGGAGGTCCATTGGCTGAAACTTTGCTTGTGCTGGTTATGTTTTGCAACAAATCTGGAATTATTGCTTGGGTGGAATCTCCACTCTGCGGGTGATTTAGTGACAATACACTCTCCACGTACTGTATATGTGATAGAAACAAACAAAATGTTTCGCTTGAAACGAGAAAATGTGCGTTTTCGATTTAATACTAATAAAGATAGCAAAAAATAGCATACTTTCAACTCCCAATTTAACTGACAGAATAAAATAATATTATTTTTTTCTTCAAATGAATACCGCAATGAAGCTTTTCCCATAAGTGAAGTTCAGATTCGTCATCATGTTTGTTTGTTTTTTTTTGTTGTTGACGAGTTACAAAATGGCACAGAGATCACTAAAACGACACAAATTCAAACTCTGTGTATCCAAACAACCAATCAATACAAATATTTTCAAGCATAACACTCAGATGGCCTAGCTGGAAGAGTTTGGGGAGGGGGCGTGGTCCCTAAAAGGTGAAAATTGTCTGCTAGTAGCAGTGTCGTGTGTTGAAATAATATTTTGTCCATATACAGTACATGTCAAAATGAGTTGAAGAATAGCCACTACCGGTCTAAACTATAGATGTAGTGTTTCCTAAACTAATAATACAAGAATCGGACATGCTTTTTGTGAATCTCTAACAGAAAATGATGTAGGCTTCTTGTATTATCATTGTAGAAGCAGGAACAAGAGGTTTGTTAATTTATTGTAGTTATGTTACAACCCATTATTTACTCTCTGAGTGTAATGTACAAGTATTCTGCAACTATTTTTTCATGTTTTGGGTTTATACACAACACCTAAGAGAGTTAATTGCATCGCAATTCCTATTGCATTAAATTTTCCGATGCATAGAAATTCAAAATGTAATTTATAATGACCACGAAAGAATATTACTTCAGAAAAACTAATTTTTTGATTGACGAAGCTTTTACAGTACGTGGAGAGTGTATTATCACTAAATCACCCGCAGAGTGGAGATTCCACCTGAGCAATAATTTCAAATTTGTTGCAGAGCATAACCAGTACAAGCAAAGTTTCTGCCAATGGACCTCCGGGTTAAACCCGGAGGTCCATTGGCTGAAACATTGCTTGCATTTTTTGTCGATACGTACAAAATTTGAAAGTTATAGCTTGGGTGATAACTCCACTCCGCGGGTGATTTAGTTACACTCCACTCTCCACGTACTGTATATGACAAAAAATCCCGACAAGTGAGTGGTGAGAATTTACCCTTCTGGTTCTCTTAATCTTTTTCTTTCAAACATTAGAAAATGGATTGATAAGAATCTCCATAATCCACATACCTCATTACCTAACCCTTTACCTGACAAATTGACTGAAACTACACACATAATTCATGAATTTAGCAGGTAAAAATGTTTTATAAAAACGTTTTATACAAACCACATAATGTGATCTATCCGATGATCGGAACTATCATGATCCCCGATGAGTCTGGAGGTGGGATGGGGAAATCTCACCCGAAGGGCAAGATATTTGAACAAGACCCCACCATGCAGCGATTACGTTATTAAAATTTCATCCATGTCTGGAGATTTGGCACGTAGATCTTATCCATGTTAGTGTAAAATGGGTACTTCCTTAAGTGCAGTGTAAACGACACTGGTTTTGTAAGAAATGAGGCTGGTACATTTTTTGTGGACATTAATATGGAATTCTATGAAACTACATTCTAGTAGTTTCACGGATGAAATGAGCTGATCAATAAACTGTAGCCCCATTATATCTAACTCTCTACCAAGAAGCGTAATCCCATTGCGTGTGTGGTGTGCCAAGGCATCCAATAGAGCTAAACTACAATTGTCAATACTGAACAGACCATCTAAGTCCAATGCGCTTTGTAATCCTCGATGGAACGTTTTGAAAGGTATCTATGTTTCCGCTTGGTCATAAAAGGGTGATGCATGCAGTAATACTACGAAACATTTTAGGGTTAACAGTTAGTTCTCTTACCTCCACAACTAGCTCCAGAGACAGACACTGGCGATGGAACAACTTCTCGGGCTTTATAATTTATCGGTTTGTTGCAGCACACCGTTTAGTTTCATTCTGTATCTTAAAAGGGGAACTACTCAGCCCTCAGACCATGTCAAGGTAAGTGTGCCATTAAACGGGCCATGGTGGTTTGAGCCCTCGGACCATGTCAAGGTAGGAGTTCAATTAAGAGGGTCATGATGGTTCGTGCCCTCAGACCACGTCAAGGTAAGGCTGCCATTCAGAGGGTCATGGTTGGTGGTTTGTGCCCTCAGACCACGACAAGGTAGGGCTACTATTCAGAGGGTCATGGTGACTTGTGCCCTCAAACCACGTCAAGGTAAGAGTGCAGTTAAGAGAGTCATGATGATTTGTGCCCTCAGACCACGTCATGGTAAGAGTGTCATTCATAGGGTCATGGTGATTTGTGCCCTCCGAAAACGTCAAGGTCAGGGTGCCATTAAGAGTGTCGTGGTGATTTGTGCCCTCAGACCACGTCAAGGTAAGAGTGCCGTTAAGAGGGTCGTGGTGGTTTGTGCCCCCAGGCCACGTCAAGGTAAGGCTGCCATTCACAGGGTCATGGTGATTTGTGCCCTCGTACCACGTCAAGGTACGAGTGCCGTTAAGAGAGTCATGATGGTTTGTGCCCTCAGACCACGTCAAGATAAGAGTGCCATTCAGAGGGTTATGGGGATTTGTTCCCTCAGAACACTTCAAGGTAAGAGTGCCATTAAGAGTGTCGAATGATACCCCCAGAGAGTGATTGTGCTGATGCTATCCTATAGAGTGGACGAATTTATCCTCTGGGTACCTCTTTCTGTTTAGACTTGAGACCATGAAATCAGACTGAGGTTCTCAGAGGGTAAATTGAGTATGTTTATGAAAGTCAATGGCGTTCTCCAACACAAAAGTAAATTCTATGAAAATAGCTTGACTGGTGGCGTTTTATTAGAGGGTTTGGGGTCACATAGCATCCACGTGCTTGCACATAAACCAAGATGGCGGCTTCCAAGATACAACATAGACGGCGGAAACACGTACACCCTAACAACACGCGCTGCACAGGCGCATTGACACCACGTATCACTATAGGGATGACGGCACAAGATGGCCGCTTACGCAGTTTACCATGGCAACACAACATAACGTGACATGACGACACTTCCGAGGCCCCCAATAAAGGTTCCTCCAATCTTTAACAATAATTTTGTTAAAGAATCTAAAATCAATTTTAAAGTATTTAAATTTATTTATAAAAACTTCTCTAAATTTCTTGAAAAACAAAATGGCACGTCAGTTTGTGAGAAAATCTTCCAGTTATGAAATGCTTCGATAAAGCAACATTGGGAAGTGTCAGAGCACGTAATTGGGGGACCTATTGTGTTTTTTAACAATGGGACACCTACACCCCCCCCCCCCCCCCACCCCCCTTTGCTTTGATATATTTAAACATCAGTGAAATTTAAACGGCGGAGGCATGTTTTTTGGTTTCTCATTCATTATGGTCTGTCGTTTATCAAGACAGCCTCAGGTGTCTAACAGTTAATTGTGTTAAACGAGTTCCACTGCCTTTGTCGAATAGAAATTGACAAAATCAAGTAAAAATGATGTGCAGCCGCCATTTTTTCTCTAAGATGATGACAATAATTGTTCTCAATTGTTAAACTCAAGTAAAAAAGAAAGGTTCTAAAATATTGTGGTGATAACGTCATTCAATTGTTTATCGATGAAAGAGTATTATAAATAACATCCAAGATAAAGTATTAACTAACCAATAGAATGCCACGCCTCTTTCTGATTAGCACTCTGTATCCTCAACCAATCAGAGTGCAAGAAATGGTCACGTGCACCAGTCAAATTGCATTCAGTGTTTCCAATCAAGACTGAAAGTAAATATGAAGAGAATTTCATGTTTGTGACAAGACCTTTTTAGCAGTCTGTGCGCATTTACATATTAAATGAAACCTATAATTAATTTTAAAGCATTTGATAAAAGGTCGATCAAAAAGCCTATTAGAAAACATGCAAGACGTCATCATCCTATCATAAAAGTTTTGATACAAATCCCACCTCAGTCCAGAAAAATCTCACAAGAGTCGGAAGCGAGTATCAGTAATGTTATTTGGTTCGAGTGTGTGGTGGGGAGTGGGTTCAGGACCTCGGGCTGAAAAGGGACTAGACAAGAGTCGGAAGCGAGTATCAGTAATGTTATTTGGTTCGAGTGTGTGGTGGGGCAGTGGGTTCAGGACCTCGAGCTGGAAGGGGACTAGACAAGAGTCGGAAGCGAGTATCAGTAATGTTATTTGGTTCGAGTGTGTGGTGGGGCAGTGGGTACAGGACCTCGAGCTGGAAGGGGACTAGATAAGAGTCGGAAGCGAGTATCAGTAATGTTATTTGGTTCAAGTGTGCGGTAGGGCAGTGGGTTCAGGACCTCGAGCTGGAAGGGGACTAGATAAGAGTCGGAGGCGAGTATCAGTAATGTTATTTGGTTCGAGTGTGCGGTAGGGCAGTGGGTTCAGGACCTCGAGCTGGAAGGGCACTAGACAAGAGTCGGAGGCGAGTATCAGTAATGTTATTTGGTTCGAGTGTGTGGTGGGGAGTGGGTTCAGGACCTCGAGCTGGAAGGGGACTAGACAAGAGTCGGAGGCGAGTATCAGTAATGTTATTTGGTTCGAATGTGTGGTGGGGCAGTGGGTACAGGACCTCGAGCTGGAAGGGCACTAGACAAGAGTCGGAGGCGAGTATCAGTAATGTTATTTGGTTCGAGTGTGTGGTGAGGAGTGGGTTCAGGACCTCGAGCTGGAAGGGCACTAGACAAGAGTCGGAAGCGAGTATCAGTAATGTTATTTGGTTCGAGTGTGTGGTGGGGAGTGGGTTCAGGACCTCGAGCTGGAAGGGCACTAGACAAGAGTCGGAGGTGAGTATCAGTAATGTTATTTGGTTCGAGTGTGAGGTGGGGCAGTGGGTACAGGACCTCGAGCTGGAAGGGCACTAGACAAGAGTCGGAGGCGAGTATCAGTAATGTTATTTGGTTCGAGTGTGTGGTGGGGCAGTAGGTTCAGGACTTCGAGCTGGAAGGGCACTAGACAAGAGTCGGAAGCGAGTATCAGTAATGTTATTTGGTTCGAGTGTGTGGTGGGGAGTGGGTTCAGGACCTCGGGCTGGAAAGGGACTAGACAAGAGTCGGAAGCGAGTATCAGTAATGTTATTGGGTTCGAGTGTGTGGTGGGGAGTGGGTTCAGGACCTCGGGCTGGAGAGGAACTAGACAAGAGTCGGAAGCGAGTATCAGTAATGTTATTTGGTTCGAGTGTGTGGTGGGGAGTGGGTTCAGGACCTCGGGCTGGAAAGGGACTAGACAAGAGTCGGAAGCGAGTATCAGTAATGTTATTTGGTTCGAGTGTGTGGTGGGGAGTGGGTTCAGGACCTCGGGCTGGAGAGGGACTAGACAAGAGTCGGAAGCGAGTATCAGTAATGTTATTTGGTTCGAATGTGCGGTAGGGCAGTGGGTACAGGACCTCGAGCTGGAAGGGGACTAGACAAGAGTCGGAGGCGAGTATCAGTAATGTTATTTGGTTCGAGTGTGTGGTGGGGCAGTAGGTTCAGTACCTCGAGCTGGAAGGGCACTAGACAAGAGTCGGAAGCGAGTATCAGTAATGTTATTTGGTTCGAGTGTGTGGTGGGGAGTGGGTTCAGGACCTCGGGCTGGAGTGGCACTAGACAAGAGTCGGAAGCGAGTATCAGTAATGTTATTTGGTTCGAGTGTGTGGTAGGGCAGTGAGTTCAGGACCTCGAGCTGGAAGGGCACTAGACAAGAGCCAGAAGCGAGTATCAGTAATCTTATTTGGTTCGAGTGTGTGGTGGTGCAGTGGGTTCGGGACCTCGGGCTGGAAGGGGACTAGACAAGAGTCGGAAACGAGTGTCAGTAATGTTATTTGGTTCGAGTGTGCGATGGGGCAGTGGGTTCAGGACCTCGAGCTGGAAGGGGACTAGACAAGAGTCGGAAGCTAGTGTCAGTAATGTTATTTGGTTCAAGTGTGCGGTGGGGCAGTGGGTTCAGGACCTCGAGCTGGAAGGGAACTATAAATTGCGTGTAACTACAAAACTTCTGTGTTTTATTTTAAAAAGTGGGCATATTTATAGTAGTGCCGAAATCGCAATATGATGGTTATTTTAGGAATACTCGTCGCTCGCAAACAATGAGGCTCCCTCCCCTCACAAACAATGAGTACACCCCCCCCCTCCCCCCTCACAAACAATGAGGGGTGGGAAATGAGGTAAATTAACCTCTCTCAAAACTATCTCTTAATACATCATTCCCTCATAACGCTTTTTCTACAGCTAAGAAACATTTTCTGTCCCACAATACCTTTAAGGCTACTTGGAACATACCTACGGGTCAGGGAGAGTGGCCCACGCTTTGCGTCGACCTAGAACATACCTACGGGTCAGAGAGAGTGGCCCACGCTTTGCGTAGACCTAGTTGATTAAAGCATATGCCCTTGTTACGAAATTGATAATGCCCCTAGTGCGTGTTTAATCCTCCAATAAGAAGATTATAAACAAGAAACGAAATATTTTCAATGATATGAGTTTTATTTCAGCTATAAAAATATTACATGTTTTTTTTATATTTTTAATTCGACAACAAACTAGTGCAGTCCTTTTTACAATACCACAATATAAGAATTATTTTCTGGGGCTTTCTCTAATCGTCATCTGTTTCTATCGACACATCTAAAATCGTATATTGTCTTAATAAAGGATCAAAAAAATATTTTCGTTTCACAATTGCGAATTTTTCGGCTTCGCTCATTCCGAAACCCTCATCGCGCTGAAGTTGCTGAGCAGGTTATTTTATTTTCTATAGATCGGATGTCACCTGAACATCCGTACTTGATTCACACCCCTGAAAAACCTCATACAGACGGAATCTCTCACACTGTCTTTCAGAGATTCTCTGGCCTCTTCGCTGAAATCGTCTTTGGGCAAGCCACTGTCTATATACGACGCTTTCAACTCCTGAAATTCTTCCGCATTATCCTCATATGCTCTTCGAATAAAATCGTCTACAGGACTGTTTTCGTCGGCTTCATCTTCTGGGTATTCCCTTCCAGTAGTTGTGTCGGTATCTTCTACCCCTGAATTTGCATTCTCCTCAGAATCCAACAAGATGTCACCTTCTTTCGATTCATTGCCTTCACCTCCCATTATTATTAGGGAACATTACTCTCTATGATGTCTCGATAAGTTATCTGATCGAGAAAAGAACTTTCCACAAGACTCACACACTGGTATATCCCAACAGCGTACATGTAAACTAACAACTGATGCAAGCCACTGACAACATTGTATGTAAAAGCGTGATGATGAAATAATGGATTAAGAGACAGCTATGAGAGAGTGGCTAGTTTACTTCATCCCCACCCCAGTCCATTAAAAAGACTGTGTTTGAAGTATCGGAGTTTCTTCTATGAGGATGGGTGGAGTCATTTTTGAGGGACTTCTTACTGTTTGTGAGGGAGTCCTCATTGTCTATGAGGGATTCCTCGCTGTAAGTAAGTAAGTAAAGTTTATTCAACAGAATATTATTGTACAATAATTGTGAAAATCTGAAAATGTAGGTAATTAATGGTATTCTGTTGGGAGAAAGCATGGCCAGATTGGCCGTCTACCTGCTGTCTCCAGTAACATAACGTGTTGCAAATGTGTCAGAGGAATCGATCTGGTTCTATAGAAAATAATTATAATAACAATGTTGAACTCTAAACAGATCCTTATATGTAACGGGATGATGGAATAAGAATAATGGGATAGAAGAATAAATGGGTAAATGAGATACAAATAGATCAATAAATAAGTCATGGAAGATACCTAACCTTATCATTGATCCAACCTTCATTGGCGTCTGCAATCGTTACAGTAGGGATTATTGCCTGTTACGCTTGACGAAAATGAATTTAAAATTGTCATGAAAAGTTTCTTCTTGAATGATCCTCTAGTGGGAGTTTCTCTTAAAGTTCTATCGAGCTCATTCCATATTTTCGGAAAAGCGTACTTTGGTAACTGAGCCGAAAAATTGGTCCTTGGTTTACCATACTGCAACAGGCCTACTTGCCTTGTTGCCATTCCCGTTGGATATATATTAATATTAAAGAAGTTTTCATACGTTTTTTGGTAAATTAGAGTGGTGCCAGTCAAACATAGATAAGGAAACATTTATCTTGTAGATGTCTTTCAGTTTTAATATTCTACACTTTTTAAACAGCGGATCAGTGTGGCAATTATATTTTTTATTATTAACCTGGCGGATTGGTCGCTTTTGAAGTGCGAATAATCTGGGAACGGCATTGCTATGACCCCATATTTCGATTCCGTATTGCAGTTGACAGTTTGTTAGTGAAAAGTACAGAGTTTTAAGGGCAGAGTATGGTAATATGTGTTTTACCTTGTTCATTACATAAAGTGCTCTCGATACTTTGGTATATATATTAGAGACGTGAAACTTATATTTAAGGTTTTTGTCCAGATATATGCCAAGAAACTTTATCACGGACTCGCCATTTGTTTCCGCCAACGAGATTTCCTGGTTGTAGACTCTCAAACGTTTATCGTTTGTATTGTATATTTTATTTGGTGGGCTGAGCAGCATATGCCTAGTTTTTTTGAGGCATTCAAAACAAGGTGGTTTGCAGCGCACCAATCTGTTAACTTAGAAATCTCGCGGTTCGCAGCACTGAAAAGCGATTCAAGACAATAGTGAGAAGTACGAACTGTAGTGTCATCAGCAAAGGACAAGAGATCTAGCTGTGTGGCAGCACTAAAATCGTTTACATAAATTAAAAAAAAGAAAAGGGCCTAAGATCGATCCTTGCTGAAACCACATTCAGTGTTCGCGAATCTAAAACTGCTTCCGTCATAAGTGACGTATTGCACTCGTCGATCTAAATAACTCTGAAACCAGTTGTTGGTAAGGCCCATAACACCATAATACTCTAGTTTTGTCAATAAAATGGTGTGGCTAATAGTATCAAATGCCTTTGATAAGTCTAGGAATATCGATAGGGTGCAATCTTTCGTCGCCTTGTCATTATTGTTTGCAATACTCTGGAGAAGTTGTAGTACGGGGTGTATAGTTGAATGGTTTTTCCTAAAGCCATACTGGTGCTGGTACAGCATATCGTACTTAGTTAGGAAGCTTGTTAATCTTTCTAGAATAGTTCTCTCTAGCAGTTTTGAGAACGTGGGCAATATGCTAATAGGCCTGTAATTCTTGACGTTCTGAGGGTCTCCTGATTGAAAGATTGGCACAATTTTGGCAATTTTCATTTTCTCTGGGACGACTCCGCTGGATAGCGATAGATTTATAACATGGGCCAAAACTTCTGCAATTTCATGAATCGAATTTTTTAAAAGTTTGGTAGATAAGCCATCACAATCGGCACTCGTTTTGGGTTTCATTAAATTCGTTAGTGAAATTAATTTAGCAGGTGATGTTGGTGCCACGAATACGCTACTTGGATTTGGCCTCGTCATGCAATCTGTGTACTCTACATGTACGTCGGTATTGGGGATTTGCTCAGAAGGTTTTTGGCCGATTTTTGAAAAATAATCATTGAAATGGTTCACGATGTCGTTAGGGTCACTGATCTCATCGTTATTCACCAGGAAGTTCGTGGGAGCTAGCAATTGATTGGGAGATTTATGAATTGCACTCCTTAGAATTTCCCAGGTTTTTTTCATGTCATTATTGTTGATAAATAGGATGCTTTCATAATACATAGCTTTACTCTTCCGCTTTACTTTGATGAATATGTCACAAAACATCTTGTATTTCTTTTTATTTTGTTCAGTCGGGGTTTTTAGGTTTTTTCAGAATAGTTTTTCTTTATTTAGGTTAGATTGTAAAAGATCTTTTGTCATCCAGGGTTACTACTTTATATATTTATTGTTTTGGGCTACTTTTTTAATGGAAATGGCGTGTTGAATGCAATAAGGTATAAGTCGATAAAAATATTGTATGCTTCATTTACACAAGTCGAGTCCAGTACCGATGAGAAATCAGTTTCGGTCAGTAGGTGTTTAAATGTTCTCGAATTACAGCTATTGAAAATTCATTTCATATTGTGTGTTTTTGCCTTCTTTCTTCGTCTTATTTGATTGGCAATAAAATGTACCAAAATGGTCGGCCAGATCTGTAATAAGTACCTCAAGTTCTGTAATTAGTTGATAGACTGTTGGTTAAGATATGGTCTATTAAGGTAGCAGAGTGTCCTGTCACAAGAGTTGGTTTTGTGATGAGCAGAAGAAAGCCTTGGCTGATTATGGTGTCTATATATTCAGTTGTTTTAGGATGGGTTTGAAATTTTAACAAATCAATGTTCATGTCTCCCTTAATATAAGACGTTCTATGTTCCTGGTTTATTTTATCAATAATCTGGATTAGTGAGGAAATATACCTACCGAGATCAGCTTTGGGAGGGGTATTTGGTCTATATATCACACCAACCACAAATGATCGATGATTATTTAATATCTCCACAAAGAGAGACTCAAAAACATGAGGTATGAATGCAGTGAGATCGTTGCGTATTTTGTACATTAAAGTGCTTTTTTATGAACAAGCCAACACCCCCTCTACCATCATTAGGGCTGGGACGCGTTTTGATCAAAAGTGGATGGTAACCATTAAGGGGACATCCAACCTAACTTTGGTCAAATTTCATGCAATTTTCTTTCAAGTCTAAAAAAAGACCCAACATGAATAACCCCAATAAATTATATACCAAAATGCTTGGAATGAAACATAGAACATATGGGAACTGGAATTTGCCATGGAACTGCTGCCAGGTGTAAAAAGGACCACCTAAAAGTCTGCATTTGCATAAGTAAGAGAACAAAATTTTTACAATAAAATACCTCAAAATAAAATAACAGCTGCAGTCTATAAACATTGAAGTACACACCCGAAGAAATCTTTTCCTAATTCATGAAAGTTAAAAAGATTGAGACCAAATGTTATAAGTGGAGTGCTCACTGATTGAAGGCAGACATTTTCTTTTGTTTATGTTTTGATTTGGGAAGTTCAACAAAGGTCAACTTGAAGGAGTCCACGAGAAGAAGTATGGAAGGACAAAAGAGGGTCTCCCAATATAAAGATGTATGTGTCACTGTGGTGGTTTGAAAAGAAAGTATGATATTCTGCTATGTAGGATACACTGCAAATTCATACATTGTAGCAGAATAAATATGTTTACAACCCCCTTTATCCCATGCATCAATTTGATAGTGATTAAACTGTTAAATATGTCTGGTTTATCAATAAGTATCATAGCTTTGTTTACTCTTGGACACCAATACACTCATGATATCTGTTGGAGAGGAAATAAGGCTAACTGTAACCTGTCACTGCAATAAACCATCTAATGTACTTAAAAGTACATTGTTATTCAAAACACATCAAATCAACCTTACATAACCATTATTGCATGTACTTTCCCCAAGGAGGTTTATTGGCATATTGAGATCAGAAGGGCACATCCAGAGGGTCTAACATATTTTTTTCAAGAACGCAGTACACAAAGCAATCCTCAAAAGGTGACAAGTGAGCTCCATTTTACAAAAAATTTCCCGGGGCGGGGGGGGGGGGCCTCTCTTCCTTGTATGATGACTCTACCTGCGGCACTCAAGGCATATGCCTTTTTTTAACTTTTTCTTTCTTTTTGAAGATCCTGGCCACACATGTTCCAAACACTATCAGACAGGTAACCCTCCAAATAAGTGTATCTGCAAAAATCATGTTACATTGCAAAACATTTTTTTTTAGACTTTAAGTTCTGGACCTTGCATGCTTCTTACTTCCAACTATAACACTTAATTTATCGATTAATGGATGAATAGAAAAGTCCTGCCATAATCAACATTTTGAGTTCCAAAAGCCTCCATGACACCTCCTATAAAAGTGACAAACATCAGATTGGTGTTTTTATACAGAATATTCATTAGCTTGTTGCTTGATAAGTAACAGGAACAAAATATTCACCAAAAATATTTTGTAGCAATAAATTTCAAGGTGTCAGCAGGCACTTTCCAACAAATTGTAACAAATCAACTATTTATAAACAAAAATTTCTAACTCGAAAAAAGTACCATAACTCTGGAAAAAATGTGGGAAGAAACAGATGCTACAGCACCTAGACAGGCATTGTTTCCCCATGATGCTCGATCACAACACCAAAGATCCTTCAAATTGGAGTAGCAGTGGTTGAGATACAAGGGAGAATGTTGGTACAGGTAATGATGTATGGGTTAGAGGACAGAGGTCACCACGGCACGGCCCTGGGCTAGATGCACCTTTGATTTTCCAACTTCCAGGTCTGGGGGCATAATAATGGCAACACACCCACCTTATCAATTCATAATTTCAGTAAAATAAAAGGAATTTTCAATTTTCATTAATTTATGGATGATGGGAAAATATTTGGCTTCTTTCGCCTTCTCGTACTATTTATTACCACAAACAATATCAGTTTGATGCCGACAAACGAAACGAACGCATGTGGTCTGGTAAAAAAGTAACTCGGCATGGATAATGAAGAAATTGCGAATATTTCGTGTATTTCATTTGTGTAAATGCCAATTGCGGCTAATTTTGACCGTGGATTCGATAGTTCGTTTGGATTTTGACCACACGGTCACGCTGACAGCGGTTATGTTTATTATGATATGCAAATTGGGAGATAGTTTCCGGTGAAGGAGATTTGTCACATTTGTCAGTGTAAAACGACGACAAAAGACACTGATCGACGCTTGTGTTAGTATAGTTGGTTGCAAGAAAAAACTAAATTCAGGGCATCGTCCAAACGCACCTTATCTAAAAGCGCGAATGCATTATTTTCAACCCATCTTCAATCAGTCCTTTGTAGACATCAACACACGGCCGCGACAAATTCCATGGCTACTAGGAAGTAAATAACTTATCAACATCGGGGGAAATCAACATGCTCAATATAGTTCCAGGTCGCTTGGAATATATTTCGAGAAAAAAGTGATTTCTGAAGCATTCTGCTTACTTTGTTATGAATATTGCCTTATTTCATGTGTATTGTCCCGATTTTATACACTCGGTTATTTTTTTACAAGTGGTTCATGTTGTCTTTTTAGTGCACAAATTTTTTGTCAACAAAAAAGTTCAGACGGCCTGTAAACATGAGAGGGAATTTCGAACCATATTTTGCAGTTATGACATTAACGGCTCAAGTATTTGCTGTAACCTGTTTGCAAATCCGCTCATACATTGTCTGGGGCAAATAAACGGCGTGATCACGTCCTTTCATTCTGACGATCGCCAAAAATGAGTATTTCTGCAAGAACCACATTGTAATCATATGACCAGAATAAAAATCAGTGTAACATGGCCACATCCGGAACATCCAAAATTTGTGTTGGTTGTATTGCATTTCGACATCAAAACACACCAGAGTGTGTGTCATAAAAATGCTTTCTCCGAGTCTGCAGTATGTTATCATTACATTGAAGACAAGGCTTTCGAATTTTGTGGTTTTACCGGCTCGTTACTTCTGCCATTGGCAAATTAATGTTCATGAAAATCATAAAATTCACTTTTTTCCTGAAAAAAATTATATGTACCTTTTCTATGCACTTTACTCATTATTTAGATATACAATTTGCCTTTCCTTACTTCTCTGTTTCTGAAGCATTGGGAAAAATGTCAACAAATTTACAAAAGTTACGTATTTCGAAGGTTCCCCAGCAGACTGACTAGGGAGTCCCAGTGCGCACGTATACCCTGACAATTGATATTGAAAAGCGATAATGGATTTTGTATCTCGGCCACAAGGCTTCTGTACTGTTCCGGGGAATAATATTTACAATCATCAATTTAAGATAAAAGGTTATCTAAATCACCTTCATCATCAGTGGCGTAGCGGAAAATCTTGTGCCCCCCCCCCCCCCCCCCCCCCGCGAGATAGAGACGGGGGCCCTTTCATAATGGTGGTTGCCTTTAAAACGGGAGCAAATTTAGTGTTGTTATCGTGCACAGCATACAGGATTTCACGTAGAACATACGCCATAAATTAAATGAAGGTATAGCCTATAGGATCGATTCTAAAAGTACGACTCTGTAGATTTTTTCATTACATGTTTTAAGTTTCACCTCCACCATCCAACGATACACATTGGATGGTACATAAACATTGGATGGTACATGTGTGACTTGAGAGGCACCATGTATGTATATTGTTCATTTTTCACCCCTATCAGCTACAATGATGTAGCGTTCATTTAACCCTTTACCTAAACTGAAAAGCAGACGACACTTGCAAAAATAATTCTTGAATAACTAATGTTTTTCATTTTTTGTCTCAAAAACATAGGTTATGACCCCTCGTTGGAATGAGCTCGACGGGCTCGTTCCAACGAGGGGTCATAACCTATGTTTTTGAGACAAGAAATGAAGAAAATAATGAAAATTAATTGGCGATTTTTGAGAATTGCGCTGGCCGGTTTTGGCCGTTACGTAAGGTAAAGGGTTAAAAGAATAATACATAGACTACAAAGAGTACGTCGTGTGGAAGTGAGATTTTCAAATTATGTGTATTTGGTATACAATCTCGCTCTCTCTCTCTCTTTCCCTCTTTCCTCCAAAGTTGGGACGTCCTTCAAGACGGGGGCCCCCCTTCTAGCCGCCCCCCCCCCCCCCCGCAATGCGGGCCCTGCGGGCCCATCCCCTACGCCACTGTTCATCATTATTTTGGTTTCGAACACTAACCACAACATGTCAGATAACTAGAGATTTTGGTGATCTACATATAACATTTATTAGCACACCATGCTCTGTATTTTGGCAAGATAACCCGGCCAGTACTCTTTTTCTTACCATGATTAATGTGTATCACGGAGAGTAGTAGGAGATGTCGGTTTCATGTTCGTTTTGGGGACCCCGGCGGGGGACCTCCGGCACCCAAAACGCCCAGGCCTTTTTAGGCTCCCCTCACCCCTCCGCGTGTTCAAACCCGTTAGGCCCTCTTTACTCTCCCCGTACCCAAAGCCCATTGGGCACCCTCCTTGCGCCCAAAGTTGTTAGGTCTTACCCCTCCCTGATCCCCTTTACACCATACGCACCCTCTTTGTGCCCAAGATAGCGGATGACAAGATGGCGTCCTCCTCAATGATATCTGTGACATGGCTACCATTATAAACTAAGTGGGAGGGCTCTCCCCTCACCCCTCCCCGTGCCCAAAGCCCATTTAGGCCATACACACCCTCTTTGTGCCCAAGATGGCGGCTTCCCCATGATATCTGTGACGGGGCTAACATAATACACAAAGTGGGAGGCTCCCCCCCCCTCCCTGTACCCAAAGCCCATTGGGGCCCAAGAAGGCTGCCCAAGATGGCGGGTGACAAGATGGTGATTTGAATAAAAAATTAAAATTAAAAAAAAAAATTCAAATTCAAAAATGTCGACGTTGTTAATGCGCATGACGTCAACAAGATGGCTGTGCCCTTTTTGGGCATGCGCAATAACACTTTTCAAGATGGTGGTGCCCATGATATGTACGACATCAACAAGATGGCTGCGTCTTCTTCAAAGTAAGTGATGTTTAAACATTTTCGAGAGTACCAATCTTTATGCAGCCAGGGCAGGCATTGGGTTAAACTTTATAAGATGGCTTACAACACCAAATACTCCCAACAGGTTATGAGGCAAATTGATATGAAATATATTTTCGTGTTTTCCATTTCGAACACTGACCACAATTGGCCAATTTTGCGAAAAATAACCATTGTTTGACAGTACTACTATTCAAGTTGCAATGTAGACCTGGGGTTAAACTTTTAATTATATCATCTCCCTTTCTGAGTGACGATTGTCACTCCAAAAATGCCGCTCTTGAAATTCCGAAATCATTTTCTAATCTCTCTGGACTAAAGATAAACTTTACCCACAGCGCCAGTAAAGATTTATAATATGTGAAAACTTCTTGGGATACCCTAAAATCACGACGGGAGAAACATAAACTGATACAGTACTTCAAAATGTTTCACAGTTTGCTTCCCACCTATTTATCGAACATCAATCAATGAAACCAACGAACTCCATAGAGCAAACAATCGTCGATTATCTTCGAACCAAAATCTACCACAAATCGTTCATTTCCCCCAAAACAAAACATTGAAACTAGCTAGCTTCACACATCAGAGACAATTCTTCTTTAGTAGAGTAGTCAAAACGCTTGTTTTACCGATTTTGATACACTGCCTGTCGGTTTTACCCGATCCATCTAAGTTATTTTTTGTAAAATACAAACTAAATTCTTATGTTTCCTATGGTCAGGGAAAAATGATAAGATAAAACAACCTACTGTCGTTATGACGTATCGTGTTCCTGGTGGGGAAATCGGCCCCTCGAGTTCAAAGGGTTAATTGACAAATAGAAGATTTTTTTGAGGATGGTGTACATAGTTATGGACTTTTATGGTGGTAAATATGATGTGATAAGAACCTAAAAAAAATTATATTGACCTCGGCTAACGCCTCGGTCAAAATACATTTTTAAGATTCATATCACATCATATTCGGGGGCGCAGTGACGTTGTGATAACTGGTTCTCGTCGGATCACCGAAGTTAAGCAACGTCGAGCCAGGTTAATCATTGGATGGGTGACCCTCTGAGCGATCGATTCGGACTTCCGCGTTGTGTCCATGGGCAAGGCACATAACCCCCGACTGTCCACATGGGGGCACGATGACGCCGTGTACTAAGGCGTAATGCACGTCTATGGTGCGCATGTCTTCAACCAATCTAGCCCTGCCTTTGCTGCGGTGCGGAGTTACGGCGTTAGGGAGCTGGTAGCTGCTCGTCGTTGCTCGGTGGTTCTCTCCAGGTACTCCAGCTTCCTCCACCCGTAAAGCTGTCACCGACACGATATTACCTTGTCTGTTAAAGTGTCGTTAAACCTTAATAAATAAATAAATCACATCATATTCTCCACCACAAAAGTCCATAAGTATGATATATGTATTTTTATCTATAACAAGTCATTTATTCCTGCAAAATGAGAAAGAGCTCCCCGGCATTTACAGACTCTATTCGACAATTGAAAGAGTACAAAAATATAGAATTAATGTCCATTGGTATATACCTATTTAAAAAGACATTGGAGCTGAAGGCAAGGTGGGGCGGATTGTCAACTATCATATCGAGGCTCCCACGCAGAACGGTACTAAATGGAATGTCCCTTTCTGTGTTATTCTAATCTATATCTTAGTGAACGTCTTAAATTAAATACATTGCATATCTCAGAATACCTTGGACATTCTGCATGTACTTTTGATTTAGATAACGTTTTAACAACCCCGTGCACCTTAGCTGGAGAACTTTATTACAAAAGAAATCTGGGTGTTTACAATTTATCATTTTTCTCGATGTGGGATAAACAGGGCATATGTTACTTATGGGATGAAATACACGGAGAGAGGGGTTTATGCGAAATAGGTTCCTATTTACTCATGCACATAAACTCTCTTACAATGTCAAACAAGGTATTTCTGAAATTTTCTATTACTCAGACATACGTGGACGTCAGAATCGGAACAAGTTTGCAACCGTCGCCCTACTTTATGCTGTCATTAACAATTAACAATTAGCCGATCTTAACCCTTTACCTAACGTGAAAAGCAGACGACACTTGCAAAAAAAAATCTTGAACAACTATTTTTTTTTCATTTTTTGTCTCAAAAACATAGGTTATGACCCCTCATTGGAACGAGCTCGACGAGCTCGTTCCAATGAGGGGTCATAACCTATATTTTTGAGACAAAAAATGAAAAAATAAGGAAAATTCACTGACGATTTTTGAGAATAGCGCTGGCCGGTTTTGGCCGTTACGTTAGGTAAAGGGTTAAATCATCAGTCCTAAACTTTTTGAACGAGGCCGTTCCAAAATGGAAGCTGAATCTATTCATGCAGTTATTGATACAAAGAAGAAATGTATGGAAGTCGATATTCCGTCCCAATGGGACAGAGTTATTCGAATGGCGAGAACAAAGAACCCATATATTGTTATATCCATCAGATATGATGATGTGTTGGATCTGAAAGCACTACAGAAAGACTTGTGTAATAACATGACTGTGGAAAATGTGGTGACAGCGTTAACTGTCTTAAAATCAAGTGAATACAACAAAGAAAAGAAAAACATTTTCATCAACTCTTGGTACAACCCAATTGTGTGAGCCGTCACAGTTCTAGAGGTAGCCCTGCACAAGGTACTTTAGATGGTCTATATAATGTATAATTTCCAATGTCAGTGGTGAAGACGTTATATTTAGCTTTGTAAAAGTAGCCTAATACACACAGACAACTGTGCTTTTTACGAATCTTTATCCACAAAATGAAGGAATAAAGAATTACTTGCCAGAACCCAATTAGGATTGAAAGGAACTTGAGAAAGACAGTAATTAATTGACAACACAATTTTTTTTTATAACACATTTGAACTGTTAGCAGGTGAAGTGTGCAAACGATTCTTCACAATTATACTTATAATTTGGATTTAAGCTTCTTTTTTTGGACAATATATTAATTTTAGAGACAAAATGGATTATAACGCATTTGGTATGTATTGGCATAATTAGAACTGTTGTGTGTAAAAGCTTAGGAACAAAAATCACCTTGTAATGGATTATAACACAAACGGCGACTTTTCTACATTATTAAAATAACCATGTTTGAATTGCAAATTTCAAAGAAATACATCACTTTACCAGTTAAGTTAAATTGAATGAAAAGGGTTAATAGTGCATTTCTCTTTATGAAGGGATCAATGGTCTTGTAAACAATGACTTATTTTTGCATTACATACAAAAAAAAACAGAAAAGCAATTATAAAATGTCACCTAACTACACAGGAATATTGTCCATATGCGATTATGTAAAAAGGTACCATCTTTTAAATTGTTAAGTAATTGTTACTTCTAATTAATTGTGCGTTTGAGAAAATTTAGATTTATGAACTATTACCCTACTTGACACCAAGATTTAAGAGTTTAGGCTATAATGTACATTTGAACATCGTTTTTGCTGTTTACTCAAACAGTTAAAAAACGGAGATAGTAACTTTCTACAAGGGAGCCTCGATATAACTGTTGACAGTTTGGGCCAACTTGGTTTCAGTGCTAGTGTGTCTAGCTCAGGCGCATTAACCCTTTACCTAACGTAACGGCCAAAACCGGCCAGCGCTATTCTCAAAAATCGCCAATTAATTTTCATTATTTTTTTCATTTTTTGTCTCAAAAACATAGGTTATGACCCCTCATTGGAACGAGCTCGTCGAGCTCGTTCCAATGAGGGGTCATAACCTATGTTTTTGAGACAAAAGATGAAAACAATTAGTTATTCAAGAATTTTTTTTGCATGTGTCGTCTGCTTTTCATGTTAGGTAAAGGGTTAAACGTCGGGGAGTTTTTACCATGGTTGAAGAGAGCCACAGGCGTTACGGATGAGATCCTAACTCCATGAGGCGCGACACTTTGTGCTTTACTATTGCTTCATGAGTTTTCACACCAGCTTCTGCAACACTCGTTTATCCGATATTGTTGAAGAGGAACAGTAAATATTCATATGCTTGGATGTCAAATCGCAAAAATACAGTCAGGCTCAAGATGAACGTGTTTGATCTCGTGGTCCAAACAACGAGAAGCAAACGTTTCAGAAAATAATCTGGCCAGTTTTTGCATTTCTCGTTCAAAAGACTATGGTCTCTTGATCAGGCCTGAGTATTTTATGCGAGATTTCCATTCGCCTCATGGTGTGTATTTCCTCTTTCCTCTTTTAAGGTCACATACTTATGCACAATGGCTAATCGTGACCGTGACAGTTTTACGGGTGGAGGAAGCCGGAGTACCCGGAGAGAACCACCTAGCGTCGATGAGCAACTGTCAGCTCCTCAACATTCTAACTCTGTTCAAGCTCAGCTCAAGCAGGGTTACGGCGGTTGAAGTCATGTGTACCATCGACATGCAGTACGTCTTAGTACACGTCGCCATCGTGCCCCCCCCCCCCCCCCCCCCCCCCCCCCATGTAGGCAACCGGGATAAAGTGCCTTGCCCAAGGACACAACGCGGGTCGTCTCCAACGGGTATCGAACTCGGAACCTCTAGCATAGAAGTCCAACAGTCCACCACTGAGCCACCGCGCTCCCGCGTGGGAGATTAACAAGTCGTGTAAATCATAACAGGAGAAAGCATTTATCCGTTCTATTACAAGCTATTGTTCACATTTCCAGAAAGTGCATGATACTCTAAAATTACTCAATTTGATCCCACATGTAGCTCTTTCAACAGGAGCGGCCGCTTTTTCGTCCAGGAACATGATGCGCCATCACGTCACTAAATAAGATAGCTGTTCAGTAAATGTGTGCGATTCACGAATTAATATGTTAGACGTTCAGCCCCGAGGCTGCACGTTGAAAATATTGACTGGAATACCCCAAAATAATGACTATGGTCTCTTCTAATTACTGCCAGGGAACTGGCATGGAAGATACCATTAGAGTTCAAATGGTAAGGATGATTATTTATTAGAATTGATTCACTTTCTCAGAATTACCCATTATCAAACTCAGCAGAAATAGCTAAGACGTCGGCTGATATGATACCGACCTCGCTGATATGAACCAAGCTAGAGTACTTTTCCTTGATGCGTTACCAGACAAAACCGCTCTCTTTCCAACGAAATCGTTCACATTTATTCGTTGAACACAATCAGGTAGGATGGGGTTACCAGGCATTAGGGATTAGTTTTGAGTTTGGGATTTAAATGGTAGGGAATTAGTGGAGCCAATAAGACTGTATTAGGTGGATGACGAAGAGAACGAAGAAACGCAAACTGAGATTAAGAGTTGAAAGCGGATACACGTTGAGGTGAGAGATGAGGAAACATTCGACTTTGTGAAAAGAGTGAGAAACCTGTCAGAACTGTTAAAAACCTGAAACAGATCTGAGAACATTTTGTAAATATCTATGCCGTCGTAATAAATAGAGGTTATTAATTAGTTATATATCGGCCAAAATATCAGATCTCTGTAACTTGATATTCAGGCTGGGGGCGTGGTGGCCTGTAGGTAGAAGATCTCTGTAACTTCACATAAGGCTGGGGGCGTGGTAGCCTGTAGGTAGAAGATCTCTGTAACTTGACATCAGGCTGGGGGCGCGGTGACATGTAGGTAGAAGATCTCTGTAACTTGACATCAGGCTGGGGGGCGCGGTGGCCTGTAGGTAGAAGATCTCTAACTTTACATCAGGCTGGGGGCGCGGTGGCCTGTAGGTAGAAGATCGCTGTAAGTTGACATCAGGCTGGGGCGAGGTGGCCAGTAGGTAGAAGATCTCTGTAACTTCACATCAGGCTGGGAGCGTGATGGCCTGTAGGTAGAAGATCTCTGTAACTTGACATCAGGCTGGGGCGTGGTGGCCTGCAGGTAGAATATCTCTGTAACTTGACATCAGGCTGGGGGCGTGGTGGCCTGTAGGTAGAAGATCTTTGTAACTTGACATCAGGCTGGGGGCGTGGTGGCCTGTAGGTAGAAGATATCTGTAACTTGACATCAGGCTGGGGGCGTGGTGGCCTGCAGGTATAAGATTTCTGTAACTTGACATCAGGCTGGGGGCACGGTAGCCTGTAGGTAGAAGATCTCTGCAACCTGACATCAGGCTGGGGGCGCGGTGGCCTGTAGGTAGAAGATATCTGTAACTTGACATCAGGCTGAGGGCGCGGTGGCCTGCAGGTAGAAGATCTTTGTAACTTGACATCAGGCTGGGGGCGCGGTGGCCTGTAGGTAGAAGATCTCTAACTTGACATCAGGCTGGGGCGTGGTGGCCTGTAGGCAAAAGATCTTTGTAACTTGACATCAAGCTGGGGGCGTGGTGGCCTGCAGGTAGAAGATATCTGTAACTTAACATCAGGCTGGGGGCGTGGTGGCCTGTAGGTAGAAGATCCTCGGTAACCTGACATCAGGCTGGGCGCGTGGTGACCTGTAGGTAGAAAATCTATGTAACTTGACATCAGGCTGGGGGCGTGGTGGCCTGTAGGTAGAAGATATCTGTAACTTGACATCAGGCTGGGGGCGCGGTGGCCTGTAGGTAGAAGATCTCTGTAACTTGACATCAGGCTGGGGGCGCGGTGGCCTGCAGGTAGAAGATCTCAGTAACTTGAAATCAGGCTGGGGGCATGGTGCCCTGTAGGTAGACGATCTCTGTAACTTGAAATCAGGCTGGGGGCGTGGTGACCTATAGGTAGAAGATCTTTGTAACTTGACATCAGACTGGGGGCGTGGTGGCCTGTAGGTAGAAGATCTCGGTAACTTGACATCAGGCTGGGGGCGTGGTGGCCTGCAGGTAGAAGATCTCTGTAACTTGACATCAGGCTGGGGGCGTGGTGGCCTGTAGGTAGAAGATATCTGTAACTCGACATCAGGCAGGGGGCGTGGTGGACTGTAGGTAGAAGATCTCTATAACTTGACATCAGGCTGGGGGCGTTGTGGCCCGTAGGTAGAAGATCTTTGTAACTTGACATCATGCTGGGTGCCTGGTGACCTGCAGTTAGAAGATCTCTGTAACTTGACATTGGGCTGGGGGCGTGGTGGCCTGTAGGTAGAAGATCTCTGTAACTTGACATCAGGCTCGGGCGTGGTGGCCTGTAGGTAGAATATCTCCGTAACTTGACATCAGGCTGGGGGCGTGGTGGCCTACAGGTAGAAGATCTTTGTAACTTGACATCAGGCTGGGGGCGTGGTGGCCTGAAGGTAGAAGATATCTGTAACTTGAAATCAGGCTGGGGCAGGGGGCCTATAGGTAGAAGATCGCTGTAACTTGACATCAGGCTGTGGGTGTGGTGGCCTGCAGGTAGAAGATCTCTGTAACTTGACATCAGGCTGGGGGTGGTGGCCTGTAGGTAGAAGATATCTGTAACTTGACATCAGGCTGGGGGCGTGGTGGCCTGTAGGTAGAAGATATCTGAAACTTGACATCAGGCTGGTGGGCATGGTGGCCTGTAGGTAGAATATATCTGTAACTTGACATCTGGCCGGGGGCGTGGTGGCCTGTACGTAGAAGATCTCTGTAATTTGACATCAGGCTGGGGGCATGGTGGCCTGCAGATAGAAGATCTCTGTAACTTGACATCAGGCTGGGGCGTGGTGGCCTGTAGGTAGAAGATCTCTGTAACTTGACATCAGACTGGGGGTGTGGTGGCCTGTAGGTAGAAGATATCTGTAACTTGACATCAGGCTGGGGGCCGGGGTCCTGTAGGTAGAAGATCTCTGTAACTTGACATCAGGCTGGGGGCGTGGTGGCCTGTAGGTAGAAGATCTCTGTAACTTGACATCAGGCTGGGGGCCTGGTGGCCTGTAGGTAGAAGATATCTGTAACTTGACATCAGGCTGGGGGCGTGGTGGCCTGCAGGTATAAGATCTCTGTAACCTGACATCAGGCTGGGTGCGTGGTGACCTGTAGGTAGAAGATCTCTGTAACTTGACATCAGGCTGGGGGCGTGGTGGCCTGTAGGTAGAAGATATCTGTAACTTGACATCAGGCTGGGGGCACGGTGGCCTGTAGGTAGAAGATCTCTGTAACTTGACATCAGGCTGGGGGCGTGGTGGCCTGCAGGGAGAAGATCTCAGTAACTTGAAATCAGGCTGGGGGCGTGGTGCCCTGTAGGTAGACGATCTCTGTAACTTGAAATCAGGCTGGGGGCGTGGTGACCTATAGGTAGAAGATCTTTGTAACTTGACATCAGACTGGGGCGTGGTTGCCTGTAGGTAGAAGATCTCGGTAACTTGACATCAGGCTGGGGGCGTGGTGGCCTGCAGGTAGAAGATCTCTGTAACTTGACATCAGGCTAGGGGCCTGTAGGTAGAAGATATCTGTAACTCGACATCAGGCAGGGGGCGTGGTGGCCTGTTGGTAGAAGATCTCTATAACTTGACATCAGGCTGGGGGTGTGGTCTGTAGGTAGAAGATCCCTGTATCTTGACATCAGGCTGGGGGCGTGGTGGCCTGCAGATAGAAGCTCTCTGTAACTTGACATCAGGCTGGGGGCGTTGTGGCCTGTAGGTAGAAGATCTTTGTAACTTGACATCAGGCTGGGTGCCTGGTGACCTGCAGTTAGAAGATCTCTGTAACTTGACATTGGGCTGGGGGCGTGGTGGCCTGTAGGTAGAAGATCTCTGTAACTTGACATCAGGCTCGGGCGTGGTGGCCTGTAGGTAGAATATCTCCGTAACTTGACATCAGGCTGGGGGCGTGGTGGCCTACAGGTAGAAGATCTTTGTAACTTGACATCAGGCTGGGGGCGTGGTGGCCTGAAGGTAGAAGATATCTGTAACTTGAAATCAGGCTGGGGGCAGGGGGCCTGTAGGTAGAAGATCTCTGTAACTTGACATCAGGCTGGGGGTGTGGTGGCCTGCAGGTAGAAGATCTCTGTAACTTGACATCAGGCTGGGGGTGGTGGCCTGTAGGTAGAAGATATCTGTAACTAGACATCAGGCTGGGGGCGTGGTGGCCTGTAGGTAGAAGATATCTGAAACTTGACATCAGGCTGGTGGGCGTGGTGGCCTGTAGGTAGAAGATATCTGTAACTTGACATCAGGCTGGGGGCGTGGTGGCCAGCAGGTAGAAGATCTCTGTAATTTGACATCAGGCTGGGGGCATGGTGGCCTGCAGGTAGAAGATCTCTGTAACTTGACATCAGGCTGGGGCGTGGTGGCCTGTAGGTAGAAGATCTCTGTAACTTGACATCAGACTGGGGGCGTGGTGGCCTGTAGGTAGAAGATATCTGTAACTTGACATCAGGCTGGGGGCCGGGGTCCTGTAGGTAGAAGATCTCTGTAACTTGACATCAGGCTGGGGGCGTGGTGGCCTGTAGGTAGAAGATCTCTGCAACTTGACATCAGGCTGCGAGATGGTGGCCTGTAGGTAGAAGATCTCTGTAACTTGACCTCAGGCTGGGGGCGTGGTGGCCTGTAGGTAGAAGATGTCTTTAACTTGACATCAGGCTGGGGGTGTGGTGGTCTGTAGGTAGAATATATCTGTAACTTGACACCAGGCTAGGGGCGTGGTGGCCTGTAGGTAGAAGATCTCTGTAACTTGAAATCAGGCTGGAAGCGTGGTGGCCTGTAAGTAGACGATCTCTGTAACTTGACATCAGGGTGGTGACGTGGTGGCCTGTAGGTAGAAGATCTCTGTAACTTGACCTCAGGCTGGGGGCGTGGTATCCTGTAGGTAGAAGATCTCTGTAACAAGGCATCAGGCTGGGGGCGTGGTGGCCTGTAGGTAGAAGATCTCTATAACTGGACATCAGGCTGGGGGCGTGGTGGCCTGTAGGCAGAAGATATCTGTAACTTGACATCAGGCTGGGGGTGCGGTAGCCTGTAGTTAGAAGATCTCTGTAACATGGCCTCAGGCTGGGGGTGTGGTGGCCTGTAGGTAGAAGATATCTGTAACTTGACATCAGGCAGGGGACGTGGTGACCTGTAGGTAGAAGATCTCTGTAACTTGACATCAGGCTGGGGGCGTGGTATCCTGTAGGTAGAAGACATCTGTAACTTGGCATCAGGCTGGGAGCGTGGTGGCCTGTAGGTAGAAAATCTTTGTAACTTGACATCAGGCTGGGGGCGTGGTATCCTGTAGGTAGAAGATCTCTGTAACTTGACATCAGGCTGGGGGCGTTGTGGCCTGTAGGTAGAAAATTTTTGTAACTTGACATCAGGCTGGGGAGGTGGTGGCCTGTAGGTAGAAGATCGCTGTAACTTGACATCACGCTGGGGGCGTGGCGGCCTGCAGGTAAAAGGTCTCTGTAACTTGACATCAGGCTGGGGGCGTGGTGGCCTGCAGGTAAAAGGTCTCTGTAACTTGACATCAGGCTGGGGGCGTGGTGGCCTGCAGGTAGAAGATCTCTGTAACTTGACATCAGTCTGGGGGCGTGGTATCCTGTAGGTAGAAGATATCTGTAACTTGACATCAGGCTGGGAGCGTGGTGGCCTGTAGGTAGAATATCACTGTAACATGACATCAGGCTGGGGACGTGGTGGGCTGTAGGTAGAAGATCTCTGTAACTTGACATCAGGCTGGGGGCGTGGTATCCTGTAGGTAGAAGATCTCAAACATGGCATCAGGCTGGGGGCGTGGTGTCCTGTAGGTAGAAGATATCTGTAACTTGACATCAGGCTGGGAGCTTGGTGGCCTGTAGGTAGAAGATCTCGGTAACTTGACATCAGGCTGGGGGCGTGGTAGCCTACAGATAGAAGATCTCTGTAACTTGACATCAGGCTGGGGGCGTGGTATCCTGTAGGTAGAAGGTCTCTGTAACTTGACATCAGGCTGGGAGCATGGTGGCCTATAGGTAGAAGATATCTGTAACTTGACATCAGGCTGGGGCGTGGTGGCCTGTAAGTAGAAGATCTCTGTAACTTGACATCAGGCTGGGGGCGTGGTGGCCTGTAGGTAGAAGACATCTGTAACTTGAAATCAGGCTGGGGCGGGGTGGTGCTGTAGGTAGAAGATCTCTGTAACTTGACATCAGGCTGGGGGCGTGGTGGCCTGTAGGTAAAAGATATCTGTAACTTGACATCAGGCTGGGGGCGCGGGGGGCTGTAGGTAGAAGATCTCGGTAACTTGACATCAGGCTGGGGGCGTGGTGGCCTGTAGGTAGAAGTTCTTGGTAACTTGACATCAGGCTGGGGCGTGGTGGCCTGTAGGTAGAAGATATCTGTAACGTGTAATCAGGCTGGGGGCGGGGGGGCTGTAGGTAGAAGATATCTGTAACTTGACATCAGGCTGGGGGTGCGGTAGCCTGTAGGTGGAAGATCTCTGTAACTTGACATCAGGCTGGGGGCGTGCTGGCCTGTAGGTATAAGATCTCTGTAACTAGACATCAGACTGGGGACGTGGTGGCCTGTAGGTAGTAGATCTCTGTAACTTGACATCAGGCTTGGGGCGCGGTGACTTGTAGATAGAAGATCTCTGTAACAAGACATCAGGCTGGGGGCACAGTGACCTGTAGGTAGAAGATCCCTGTAACCTGACATCAGACTGAGAGCGTGGTGACCTGTAGGTAGAAGATCTCTGTAACCTGGCATCATGCTGGGTGCGTGGTGACCTGCAGTTAGAAGATCTCTGTAACTTGACATCGGGCTGGGGCGTGGTGGCCTGTAGGTAGAAGATCTCTGGAACTTGACATCAGTCTGTGGGCACTGTGGTCTGTAGGTAGAATATCTCTGTAACTTGACATCAGGCTGGGGCACGTTGGCCTGTAGGTAGAAGATCTCTGTAACATGACAACAGACTGGGGCGTGGAGGCCTGTAGGTAGAAGATCTCTGTAACTTGACAACAGACTGGGGGCGTGGTGTCCTGTAGGTAGAAGATCACTGTAACTTGACATCAGGTTGGGGCGTGGGGAACTATAGGTAGAAGATCTCTGTAACTTGACATCAGACTGGGGGCGTGGTGGCCTGTAGGTGGAAGATCTCTGTAACTTGACATCAGACTGAGAGCGTTGTGGCCTGTAGGTAGAAGATATCTGTAACCTGACATCAGGCTGGGGCGTGGTGGCCTGTAGGTAGAAGATCTCTGGAACTTGACATCAGGCTGTGGGCGCTGTGGTCTGTAGGTAGAATATCTCTGTAACTTGACATCAGGCTGGGGCACGGTGGCCTGTAGGTAGAAGATCTCTATAACTTGACAACAGACTGGGGTGCGGTGGACTGTAGGTAGAAGATCTCTGTAACATGACAACAGACTGGGGCGTGGTGGCCTGTAGGTAGAAAATCTCTGTAACTTGACATCAGGCCGGAGGCGCGGTGGCCTGTGGGTAGAAGATCTCTGCAACTTGACATCAGGCTGGAGGCGTGGTGGCCTGTAGGTAGAAGATCTCAGTAACTTGACATCAGGCTGACGACGCGGTGGCCTGTAGGTAGAAGATCTCAGTAACTTGAAATCAGCCTGGGCGCGGTGGCCTGTAGGTAGAAGCTCTCTGTAACTTGACATCAGGCTGGGGGCGCAGAGGCCTGCAGGTAGAAGATCTCTGTAACTTGACATCAGGCTGGTGGCGCGGGGACTGTAGGTAGAAGATCTCTGTTGCTTGACATCAGGCTGGGTGCGTGGTGGCCTGTAGGTTGAAGATCTCTGTAATTTGACATCAAGCTGGGGGCGTGGTGGCCTGTAGGTAGAAGATCTCTGTAACTTGACATCAGGCTGGGGCGTGGTGGCCTGTAGGTAGAAGATATCTGTAACTTGACATCAGGGTGGGGGCGCGGAGGCCTCTAAGTAAAAGATATCTGTTAATTGACATCAGGCTGGGGGCGCGGTGCCCTGTAGGTAGGAGATCTCAGTAACTTGACATCAGGCTGGGGCGTGGTGGTCTGTAGGTAGATGATCTCTGTAACTTGACATCAGGCTGGGGGCGCGGTAGCCTGTTGATAGAAGATCTCTGTAACTTGACATCAGGCTGGGGCGCGCTGGCCTGTAGGTGGAAGATCTCTGTAACATGGCATCAGGCTGGGGATGTGGTGGCCTGTAGGTTGAAGATCTCTGTAACTAGACATCAGACTGGGGCGTGGTGGCCTGTAGGTTGAAGATCTCTGTAACTTGACATCAGGCTGGGGGCGTGGTGACCTGTAGGTAGAAGATCTCTGTAACCTGACTTCAGACTGAGGGCATGGTGACCTGTAGGTAGAAAATCTCTGTAACATGACATCATGCTGGGTGCGTGGTGACCTGTAGTTAGAAGATCTCTGTAACTTGACATCGGGCTGTGGGCGTGGTGGCCTGTAGGTAGAAGATCTCTGTAACTTGACATCAGACTGGGGGGCGTGGTGGCCTGTAGGTAGAAGATCACTGTAATTTGACATCAGGCTGGGGGCGTGGTGGCCTGTAGGTAGAAGATCTCTGTAGCTTGACATCAGGCTGGGGGCGTGGTGGCCTGTAGGTAGAAGATCTCTGTAACTTGACATCAGGCTGGGGGCGTGGACGCCTGTAGGTAGAAGATCTCTGTGACTTGACAACAGGCTGGGGCGCGGTGACTTGTAGGTGGAAGATCTCTGTAACTTGACATCAGCCTGGGGGCTCGGTGGCCTGTACGTAAAAGATCTCTGTAACTTGACATCAGGATGGGGCGCGGTGGCCTGTAGGTAGAATATCTCTGTAACTTGACATCAGGCTGGGGCGCGGGGCCTGTAGGCAGAAGATCTCTGTAACTTGACATCAGGCTGGGGGCGTGGTGACCTGTAGGTAGAAGATCTCTGTAACTTCACATCAGGCTGGGAGCGTGGTGGCCTGTAGGTTGAAGATCTCTGTAACTTGACATCAGGCTGGGGGCGTGGTAGCCTGTAGGTAGAAGATCTTTGTAACTTGACATCAGGCTGGGGGCGCGGTGGCCTGTAAGTAAAAGATATCTGTTACTTGACATCAGGCTGCGGGCGTGGTGGCCTGTAGGTAGAATATCTCTGTAACTTGACATCAGGCTAGGGGCGTGGTGGCCTGTAGGTAGAAGATCTCTGTAACTTCACATCAGGCTGGGGCGTGGTGGCCTGTAGGTAGAATATCTCTGTAAATTGACATCAGGCTGGGACACGGGGGCCTGTAGATAGAAGATATCTGTAACTTCACATCAGGCTGGGGGCTTGGTGGCCTGTAGGTAGAAGATCTCTGTCACTTTACATCAGGCAGGGAGCGTTGTGGCCTGTAGGTAGAGGATGTCTATAACTTGACATCAGGCTGGGGGCGTGGTGGCCTGTAGGTAGGAGATCTCGGTAACTTGACATCAGGCTGGCGGCGTGGTCGCCTGTAGGTAGAATATCCTTGTAACTTGACATCAGGGTGCGGGCGTGGTGGCCTGTAGGTAAAAGATATCTGTTACTTAACATCAGGCCGGGGGCGTGGTGGCCTGTAGGTAGAAGATCTCTGTAACTTCCCATCAGGCAGGGAGCGTGGTGGCCTGTAGGTAGAGGATCGCTATAACTTGACTTCAGGCTGGGGGCGTGGTGGCCTGTAGGTAGAAGATCTCCGTAAATTGACATCAGGCTGGGGACGTGGTGGCCTGTAGGTAGAAAATCCTTGTAACTTGACATCAGGCTGGGGGAGCGGTGGCCTGTAGGTAGAAGATCTCTGTAACTTGACATCAGGCTGGGGGCGTGCAGGCCAGTAGGTAGAAGATCTCTGCAACATGACATCAGGCTGGGGGCGTGGTGGCCTGTACGTAGAAGATCTCTGTAACTTGACATCAGACTGGGGGCGCAGTGGCCTGTACTTAGGAGATCTCTATAACATGACATCAGGCTGGGGGCTTGGTGGCCTGTAAGTAGAAGATCTCTGTAACTTGACATCAGGCTGGGGACGCGGTGGCCTGTAGGTAGAAACTCTCTTTAACTGGACATCACGCTGGGGGCGCGGTGTCCAGTAGGTAGAAGATCTCTGTAACTTGACAGCAGGCTGGTGGAGCGGTGACCTGTAGGTAGAAGATCTCTGTAACCTGACATGAGACTGGGGGCATGGTGTCCTGTAGGTAGAAGATCTCTGTAACCTGACATCAAGCTGGCGGGCGTGGTGACCTGTAGGTAGAAGATCTCTGTAACTTGACATCATGCTGTGGGCGTGGTGGCCTGTAGTTAGAAGATCTCTGTAACTTGACATCAGACTGCGGGCGTGGTCGCCTGTAGGTTGAAGATCTCTGTAACTTGACATCAGGCTGGGGGCGTCGTGGCCTGTAGGTAGAAGATCTCTGTAACTTGACATCAGCCTGTAGTCGCGGTAGCCTGTGAGTAGAAGATCTTGTAACTTGACATCAGGCTGGGAGCGTGGTGGCCTGTAGGTAGAATATCTCCGTAACTTGGCATCAGGCTGGGGGCACGGTGGCCTGTAGGTAGAAGATCTCTGTAACTTGACATCAGGCTGGGGGTACGGTAGTCTGTAGATAGAATAGCTCTGTAACTTGACATGAGACTGGGGGCGTGGTCGCCTGTAGATAGACAATATCTGTAACTTGACATCAGGCTGGGGGCATGGTGGCCTGTAGGTAGAAGATCTCTGCAACTTGACATCAGGCTGGGGGCGCGGTGGCCTGTAGGTTGAAGATCTCTGTAACTTGACATCAGGCTGGGAGCGTGGTGGCCTGTAGGTAGAAAATCTCTCTAACTTGACATCAGGCTGGTGGCGTGGTGGCCTGTAGGTAGATCTATGTAACTTGACATCAGGCTGGGTGCTCGGTGGCCTGTAGGTAGAAGATCTCTGTAACATGTCGTCATCCTGGAGGCGTGGTGGCCTGTAGGTAGAAGATCTCGGTGACTTGACATCAGGCTGGGGGCGCGGAGGCCTCTAGGGAGAAGATCTCTGTAACTTCACATCAGGCTGGGGGCGTGGTGGCCTGTAGGTAGAATATCTCTGTAGCTTGACATCAGGCTGGGGCACGGGGGCCTGTAGGTAGAGGATCTCTATAACTTGACATCAGGCTGGGGGCGCGGTGGCCTGTAGGTGAAAGATATCTGTTACTTGACATCAGGCCGGGGGCGTGGTGGCCTGTAGGTAGAAAATCTCTGTAACTTGACATCAGGCTGGGAGCGTGGAGGCCTGTAGGTAGAAGATCTCTGTAACTTGACATCAGGCTGGCGGCGTGGTGGCCTGTAGGCATAGGGTCTCTTTAACTTGACATCAGACTGGTGGCGTGGTGGCCTGTAGGTAGAGATGTAGGCAACAGGCTGAGAGGTCCTAGGTTCGAGTCCCACCTGCGGCAACCGCGTTGTGTCCTTGGGC
This sequence comes from Pictodentalium vernedei, assembly GCA_031216915.1. Taxonomy (NCBI): domain Eukaryota; kingdom Metazoa; phylum Mollusca; class Scaphopoda; order Dentaliida; family Dentaliidae; genus Pictodentalium; species Pictodentalium vernedei. The sequence continues at coordinate 11,746,008 of CM062295.1, read as the reverse complement.
AAGACATTTCACCCCAATTGCCCACGTGGGGGCACGGTGGCGTTGTGTACTAAGGCGTACTGCGCGTCGATGGTGCACTTATTTCCAACCAATGTGTGGAGTTAGTATGTTGGGGAGCTGACATTTGCTCGCCGTTGCTCGATGGTTTCCTCCACCCGTAAAACTGTCGCGATCTTGATTAGCCATTGTGCAGAAATATGTGACCTTTAACACAAATAAATAAATTATATCACATCAGGCTGATAAGAAGTAAGTTAGTACTAAAGGAGGGCACTTCGGCGTAAAAATTTAACACTCAAATCTCTATAGACATGGGTTCGGCAGAGCAAATTTTCGTCTAGAAGGAAACGGGTGTAAAAATGTAACACTCAAAATTCCCATAGACATTTTGTTCACCAGTCTGGCGAAACGAATGTCTGGGTGAATTTTTGTGTGTTACATTTTCCGCCCCTTTCCTTTTACGCCAATTTTGATGCCAAATTCAAAACCCTATGGGAATTTTCAGTGAAGTTGCCTCAACCTAAAAAGTCGTCCGATATGCAACTAAATGACGGCCTATAACTATATGATGCGCATATTTCTGTGCTGGTGGCAACTTCGCATCTGTAAACTAGCACTTTTCAGTTTTAGTATGATTTTTTTATGCGTTATGCTGCTGTGATGAAACAGATGTCTGTCCAATTCCATTATAAAATGCAATCCTTTTTATTATTTACACACATACACGTTTCGCTTTTCTTAATGTTACGTTTCTTTACTACTTTCAGTGTACAAATGGCACACGGAACGCCGAGAGGGTTGGTACTAATTGATGATATAACAGACGTTGCTTCAGCAGTGTCTGAAATAAAAAGCCATAATATGTTGGCTGTCGACAGTGAAGGTGTTAGTTTAGGAAGATACGGTGAACTAACAGTTTTAACAATTGCTACCCCATCGATAGTGTATATTTTTGATACACTTAAAATAGGCAAAGCAGTGTTTGATAATGGTTTGAAAGAACTACTTGAAGACAGCACGAAGGAGAAACTAGTATTAGATTGTCGGTGTGACTCAGATAGCCTCTGGCATCAGTACAATATAAAGCTTTCTGGCGTCATAGATCTCCAACTTCTTGAAGTCATGACTCGAGTGGATCGATATGACCGTGAGGTTGTATATGTGAATAGTTATCTCAAATGCTTGGAATTATATAGCAGAAACAGAGAATTAATACGCAGTAAGAAGAGAGGAAAAGACATTCTTATTAAGAACAATACAGTGTGGAAAGAGAGGCCTATTCCAGATGAGCTGCTGAGCTACTGCAAGGCTGACACTTTTGGATTTTTTGAGTTGTATGACAGATTAAAGGGAAAAGGCGAGAACTTATCACGACTTAGAGTTGCATCAGCACGATATGCAGATTTGTTTCGAAGTAAACCTTCAAGACATGATGATCAGTACGAGAATAATGCATTTCTGCCACTTTACATAATTCCAGAGAAAGGCACCACGAGTTTTCCTGTTGCATCAATGGAATGTGTTTCGTGTCAACGTTTGTTTCCTATTGAAATTTCGAATCTGAAAGGGAAGCAGCAATGCAGAGTGTGTAACAAAGTCGATTTACAAGCATTTACTCGAAGAATGAAAACATTTTTCCACTAAATTATATTAACAACGACTCTGGTCCATTGTATCAACATTGATAAAGATAAGATCGAATCAATAACAGTTCGAATGTTTTATCACGTGACAATCAACAAAATGTTACATTTGAATTAATAGAAAATCAAAACTTGTCAAAGATCAATAATTGAAATTCACTAATTACATGTGTGGTATACAGTACGTGGAGAGTGGATTGTAACGAAATCACCCGCGAAGTGGAGTTATCACCCAGCTATAACTTTCAAATTTTGTACGGATCGTCAAAAACAGGAGCAATGTTTCAGCCAATGGACCTCCGGGTTTAACCCGGAGGTCCATTGGCTGAAACTTTGCTGTTGCTGGTTGTGCTTTGCAACAAATTTGCAATTATTGCTCGGGTGGAATATCCACTCTGCGGGTGATTTAGTGATAATACACTCTCCACGTACTGTACATTACTTTCAGTTTGTAAAAATGTGCATCATAGAGCTTTGTCCATGGATTGGACAGACTAAGCGCTGTATAAAATTGTCTTAAGATTATTTAATTCCCTTAGCTTGCTAAACAACATTCCTGTCTGACGGGGCACCGAACATCAACCATAGCTCTAGATATTTGGGCCATGTGCTAAGGTTATTTAATTCCCTTAGCTTGCTAAACAACATTCCTGTCTGACGGAGCACCGAACATCTACTACAGCTCTAGATATTTGGGCCATGTGCTAAGGTTATTTAATTCCCTTAGCTTGCTAAACAACATTCCTGTCTGACGACACCGAACATCTACTTTAGCTCTAGATATTTGGGCCATGTGCTAAGATTATTTAATTCCCTTAGCTTGCTAAACAACATTCCTGTCTGACGGAGCACCGAACATCTACTACAGCTCTGGATATTTGGGCCATGTGCTAAGGTTATTTAATTCCCTTAGCTTGCTAAACAACATTCCTGTCTGACGGAGCACCGAACATCGACTACAGCTCTAGATATTTGGGCCATGTGCTAAGGGTATTTAATTCCCTCTGCTTGCTAAACAACATGTCTGTCTGACGGCACTGAACATCAACTATAGCTCTAAATATTTGGTCCATATACAAGTGTTAATGGATATAAACGTTCTCTAAAATATTACACTCTAAAATGAATTGTATTAAAAATCAACTGGGTTTAAGTGAATATGAAGCCAATTAGTTTCATATTTACTCAACCCAGTTGATTCGGGTAAATTTCTAGACCAACTGATTTTAGAGTGTACGTAATTCAGTATTTGCCTTTTGCTTGTCGTCCATTGGTTAACATAGGCCATAAGTACCACTAGACCAGTGTCAGCTCTTTATTCGAGATCCATTACTCCGAAGGACCGATATTGTGAAGGTCAAATAATTCGACGATCAGGTATCGCGATGACTCAGTGCTCCAAAGATTAAATATTCCAAGGGCTAATGCTGTGTAGATATTTCGGCGGCCCAGTACTTTGAATGTGGGATATTCTGACGGCCCAACAATGGTCCAATACTCCGAATCTTGCACGTATTTGCTGTGGTCTAATACTCGGAAAGTCCGATATGTTGACGATCTGCCAGACCTTTGGAGCAGTGAACCAACGGATAATCCGATCTCTTCAGTGGATTGGGCACTCGGGCTGGTGGGTTTTCGTGGTATTAGGCCTTCAGACAATAGGACCAAAAGATTACCGAACCTTCACAGTATTGGACATTCGGGCTCTTCCAAGTGTTCTTCTACCCTATTTGGGAAAGGGTCTTGAGTCCATGCAATTGAGAAAACTCATGTAATGAAGGCTCCAATTGGAAATTTGCTTCGATGAAGAAACACACAAAGAATAAGAACTGTTACCTTCATTTTGAGCCGAGAACGTTAATACAGAAGCTACTGCATGTATAGTACAGTAACGTTTTATAACAAACAGTCACGTGAATAATCATCAGTCTTTGTCATCTCTATTATAAATTATTGTATTTGCTACACTTGGACAGTGTCTACATTCTGTGGCTTAGCAGTTGAGTCCAGGCAAGTCTTGGCTGCCTATATAGGCAGCCAAGACTTGCCTGGAGACAACCGACAAGGTTCTTGGTACATAAATTGCAAATGTTGCATCGGAAAGTGGTTAAAGCCTAAATAAGGCCTTCAAGAGTTAAAAGAATGAAATTTTCATTTGAATGAGGACTGGTAATTTTTTGGTTTGAATTCGGAAAAATAATGCCAAAATGGGAAAGGGTCCCATATTCGGACCATGTAGACACCCATAATGACCCCTGTAGTGGTCCTTGTCTATAGGTTCCCCGAAGTATTGACCTTCCAAATATCAAACTTTAGTAGTATTGAGCCCTTTCGAATAAAGGTAGGTTGCCGTTTGTGCAAGATAGAGAATACCGGATCTTTATTTTGAATCTACGCAAAAAGCACATTCAACTTAGGAGTATGTTTGCTATGCTATTCTGTGTGGATCTGCACCTCTAATGATGAGAAAATGACGTGCGTCATGATTGGTCCTTAGGGGTATTCGGCCTTCAAAATATTGGTTTTTCGGTGTATTGGCTCTTTCGAATATAGGGAGGTTGCTGCTTGTGCAATATTGAAAATGCACGATCTTCACTTTGAATCAATGCATGTAGCACATTCAACTGCGGAGTATGTTTGCTATTCTGTGTGGAACTGCACTGCTAATAATGAGAACATGGCGTGCGTCGTGGTTGGGGGATTAAAACCAACAGTCTGCTGGTAGTGTGGAGATAGACATAAAAACATTCGTTACTTATGTAACATTTGATATTTTATATAATCTGGTGTTATTTAAAAGGCGTTCAGAACAGGAAGTAAAACGTATTATTTCCAAATGAAACGAAATACTGCATTTTGATTGGCTGAGAGGTATGGTGTAACTTGCAATCCACAGTGGCATTTTTTACACCGTGTTTCACCACAGTGTAAAAACAAGAATATACAAGAGCAAGCTATATGTCTAAAAAAGTACCCATTTTTAACTATTAATTCATTCATTCTGCTCAATTATGTTAGAACAAAAATAAAAATATAGGAAATTTAATATTTTTGTGCAATAACATATTACAGATATGGATGTCTTTGGAAATGGCTCATTGAGCCAGTTCCAATGACAACCATATTTGTCTGGTTTTATTTAACAAACTTGCAAAGTTCAAATTTTCTGACAGTTTTCGCCCACAATGTAGGTTAAAGTATTAATACACTAACATTTTTGGATATAAATACGTTATCCTTGTGTTTTCCAGGGTGTATGGGAACTTACACCGGTTTGGGAACTCGTACACCCTTCGGCTTCGCCTCAGGGTGTATGAGTTCCCAAGCCAGTGTAAATTCCCATACACCCTGGAAAACTCAAGGATAACTAATATTATTTCCAGTTGGAATAAAATATTGCTTTTTGATTGGCTGAGATGTTCGTTGTAATTTTAGTTTACAGTATCTTTTAATATTTACACAGTGGTTAACTGTGGTGTAAAACAGGAATACACAAAAACTGGTAAAAAGGCTGAAAAAAGTCACGTTTATTTATATTACTAATTATATTTACTTACTAAATCATTTATATGTTTGAAAAATACATATTTTGATGTAAATTATTACACAAAAATTTTAATCAAAATAAAAATAAACATGTATCATGTAGGGATTATTTATTTACGGTGCTATTTTTGGAAAGAGTGTGATGCGTTTTGGTTTGGTGTCTGCTTAATTAAAAATGTCTCAACTTAATTTTAAAAAACGCTCAGTGAGTCATACTAAAACTGAAATGTTTAGAAAAGAGAACAAAAGTAATACCAGTAAATACAGCTAAGTGCAACAAAAACTGTGTCAATTTACTTAAAACATATTTATTGAAAAAAAGAACAAATATTGATTTTGAAAGCTATATTAGATGTGGTGTTAACAGTACGAAGGGATTTGGAAATAAATCCGTAATCCTTCTTTTTCGGGGGTGTTCAAGAAATTACACCAATCTGGGAACTCATACACCCTTCGGCTGTACCTCAGGATGAATGAGTCCCCAGACTGGTGTAAATTCCCATACACCCCGGAAGACACATGAATAACTAATATTATATTGGATTACCATCATCACAATACAGGGTAGATTTATTATTTACATAATTTTGGGCCATCCATTAACGTCCATGGTTTCTTCAATATGGTCACCGGTTAACAAAACAACATTCTTTGCTCTAGCCGTAAATTAACTATGCGAGGTGTTCCTTGATAAATATTCTTAGAGAACTATGTATCTAAACTACTATTTAAAAGAACTACCAGTACACGCGACTAACGATAAAATTATCTCCCCTGAAAATTATTAGACACTATAGCATGTAATTGCTGAGAAACCATCTATGACATCACCAGAAAATGAAGCTAAGTATCGTGTTGTTACTTTTAATAAACGATAATAACAGTCTGTTCTCGGAGCTGTCTTTTGTTTTCGTTTACTAAAAGTTACAAAAGGAAACTTGGATTTTTGTGGCAAACTAATTAGAAGCAATAGAGTTAAGTAATTGTCTACTTTCTTTAGCGAATATGTTTTTACAGTGAATTGATGTTTTTATTCTTTACAAGAACACAATTAGCAAATGTCATCTCCTAGACTGTTGTTTTCGTTTACTAAAAGGTACAAAAGGAAACTTGGCTTTTTGTGGCAAACTAATTAGAAGCAATAGAGTTAAGTAACTGTCTACTTTCTTTAGCAAATATGTTTTTACAGTAAATTGATGTTTTTATTCTTTACAAGAAAAAAATTAACAAATCTCATCTCCTAGACTTTGATATTGAAGGAGAAGATAGTGTCTATATTATATGTCACGATGGATACATTTGGACAGTCTATATTTATTATGAACAGAAAGAAGAGTTACAAAACATTAAAAGATGATGGAAGCGCCATTTTCTTGTTTTTAAATGTGTTAAGCAGAGAATAATTCGTCCCCTGAGTTCCAATGTGTTCTATGTGCCAGTAGGCACATAGAACACATTGGAACTCAGGGGACGAATTGTCAAACTGATTGGGGAAACATGAAGGGGAGCTAACTTCCCTGTAAATCAATTGCATTATTGCAAGGACGACAATTAGCAGCCATGGTGAACTAAAGGTCACATGTGCTGCATGCTGCATGAAATGTTTACGCATAGTGCAGTTATCCTCGCACATCTGGGAAAATCGTAGCAACATGTCAGGTATAAATATGGAAACAAATAGCTTGATGGTTGGGGAACGCGAACACCCGTTACTTATTCCCAGTTCCTTATTTGACATTCGTTATCAACCGAATAAGGAACTGGGAATAAGTAACGATTGTCACATCAGCGAGGATTGGAAAAGTCGCTTGTACAGTATGTATTGTATACAAGGACACAAACGTTCTGCGTGTGCTGCATGTGTTGCATTTGCTATGCACATAGCACACAGACACTTCCCATAGATTTATCACCTCCACTTGGGCAAGGGATTTTGTAAGGCGATACAAGCTAAAGTGAATGACGCGGTCTGATTGAATTTTTGGTAGTAATCAGAGGTGAAGACAGGACCATACAAAGCTAGAAGCAGAATGGCAAAGCCAGAAATAGGGTTTGGCATTGTCAGAAAGCGATGGAATCCTGAGAGTCCGAGTCACATAGATAAGCTTGTGGATCCATGTGGGTAGAATTTCTTAATTGTCGCGTTGTTTCCGTTAATTCAACATACTACCATTCAATTAAAGGACACCTGTAATGGGACTCTCGGTAGTCCGACAACATACCCCCACTATATTAGATGCATTTGGGATCCATAGAAAATATACAAACATTCATGGTGCCACTTGGTAAACAAAATGGACGACAGAAACACGTGCAAAAGTCACAACACGCAAGTAGTATAGTAGGAGGTTTTCGTGCCGTGTTACCCGGACTTTGGAGGTGGCAGCTAGTGCTAAATTCCCTTAGGGACCGGACTATTGCCGGAGCAACTTTTTCCTGTGCAAAACGTCGGCCCCGTCAATCTAGATCCGTTAAGTTGTGTACGTACTGCATATATAGTATGTTATGGTATGTATAATATTATCTGCAAACACAGGGCTATGGGTATATGGGATGGATATGTGATGGAGAATTGACAGGAAAGGTAAGATTTTTCTTGAACCTTTTCCCCGCGAAACGATTGACGTCGTGATGTCATGGTGTACGCGCGACGTCACAGGCACGTTGACCGCTGCAGTTGTCCACTGTTAATTCTGACATAGCGTTGTTCGGTTCGGGGGGGGGGGGTCGCGTGCGGGAGTGGGGGGATATCGTAGTATAGTACGGGTGGTATATACCCATGTAGATATACTGTTAACCCTTCGTACTACTATTCAATCTTCATATGATCCTATGACTGGTATAGGTGACATATAATGCTAGTCCAGGCTGAATTGTGGGGTGGGTGGGGGTAATGCATGATCGTCTAGTGCGGTATTGCGAGGTATTCCTTGGGGGTTTAGATTGGTAGTATATTATGGGCGCTGTGTACCACCATACGTCCCATCTTAATCCTTGTTATATTAACCTACCGATTGCTTTGTGCTATCCTATGACTGGTATAGGTAGTATATAATGCTGAGCCAGGCGGTATTGTGGGATGGTGGGGAAATGTATGGTCGCTTAGTGAAGCGTATAGGATGTACGCTCTGTATACCTGCAGGGCCCATGTTAGCCATTAGTACTATTAGTACTTAGTACTATTAATCCACCTAATGATTCACATTATTCTATGGCTGGTATATGTAGTACGTTATGCTAGGCAATGCGGTATTGAGGGGGTTGGGGTAATGCCTGGAAGTTTAGAACGGTAGTATAGTATAGGCGGTATAACATACCCCGGTAGGCCTCTTGTTATACCTTGGTACTACTAATCCACCTAATGCTTTATATATCATACGACTGGTATAAGTAGTACGTAATTCTGGGTCAAGCGGTGTTGTTGGTAGGGTTAATGCCTGGTAGTTTGGAACACTTGTATAGTATGGCCTTTATATATCCCTGCAGGGTCCACCTTAACCCCTGGTACTATTAACCCACCGATTGCTTTGTATTATTATATGACTGATATAGGTAGTACATTATGGTGGACTGGGCGGTATTGTGGGATGTGGGTAATGCCTAGTAGTTTAGAACAGTAGTATTGTATGGGCTGTATATACCTCTGCAGGACTCTTGTTAATCCACCTAATGCTTCGTATTATCTTATGACTGGTCTAGTTAGTACGTAATGCTAGGTCAAGCAGTATTGCGGGATGAGTTTACGCCTGGAAGTTTAGAACGGCAGTGCAGTATGGCCGCTCTATACCAAAGAAGATCCCATATTAACCCTTGGTAGTACTAACTTACCAAATGTTTTGTTTTATCCTAATATTGGTAATGGTTGTGCGTAATGCTAGGCCAAACAGTATTGTGGGGTGGGGGTAATGTATGGTTGTCTAGTGTGGTAGTATAGGGTATACGGTTTGTACCCCTGCAAGTCCAATGTTAGCCCTTGGTACCACTATTCGTCTAAGGGGCGTGCTATGGGTGGTACGTACAGTACAGCCGTCGTGGACTGGCCACTTTCCACGGGTGAGCACTATTTCCAAGATCGCAGTAATATTAGATTCAAAACAGGAATAATCATCAAAAAGTTAATTAATGAAGCATCGGGTACAACCCGCTGCTTCATTAATTAAAATTTTGCTGATAATGATTTTAATTACCTGGTAAACGCATGCGTGCACAGCACTGCCCACGTGTTGATTACGACCAATCCACGGCGACTGTATTGTAATGCTAGGTCACGCAGTATTGCGGGGAGGGAATGCATGGTTGTCTAGTGCGGCGGTATGGGGTATACGGTCTGTACCCCATAGGTCATACTGTTACTCCTTAGTACTAGCAAACCACATAATGTTTTTTTCTATCCCGTGGGTAGTTCGGCATGCTGGGAAGCTGTATATGAGTTGTATAAAAGATTGGAATCCATTCTCGTGTTACTATGGACAAGTGATGGTCTTGGAGCTATGAAGGTGATGGATGGTCGAGAAGCTGTATATGAGCTGTATAAAAGATTGGAATCCTTCTCGTGTTACTATGGACAAATGGTGGTCTTGGAGCTATAAAGGTGATGGATGGTCTAGAAGCTGTATATGAGCTGTATAAAAGATTGGAATCCTTCTCGTGGTACTATGGACAAGTGATGGTCTTGGAGCTATGAAGGTGACGGATGGTCTAGAAGTTGAATATGAGCTGTATAAAAGATTGGATTCCATTCTCGTTGTACGTGTCTATGCCTATAGATCCCCTTTTTATCGTATGAGGGCCATGAGAAAATCCCTCAATGAAATCTAATTTACAATCCCTCTTAGTCTCATCTCGGTACTTAACCATGGAATCGCTTTTTGAGAATCCCTTTTTGGAAAATGTCAGGACATCGGCCCCCCATTTTATCGTATGAGGGTCATGAGACTATCACTCAATGAGGTCTAATTTACCAAACCTATTATCCCCATCCGGGTAATTAACGGCCACGTCCCGTGTCAGCCCACTTCCAGCACCCAAAATGACAAACAACTGTCAATTTTTCTGGTCAGTTCCGTATCGTAATCAATTATTATATTTCATTGATTCAAGCCGCAGTCTTGTTTTGTGATTGGGTGTGGTCATAAAGATGATTCAATCAGCTTCCCGCGTTTGTAATTTTTCTGCGGGGATATTTTATAAAAGAGTAAAGTATTCGCTGATATTCCTAGCCCATTCCCGCGGCATTGAAGCTTTGATTTAGCTGGCTGCATGCAAACAATGCAACGTAGGTTAGTAGGCTGGGGTTCTTTGCCCGTAAAAGGGCACGCTATCTCCCCAATAATGGGCAGTGCTAGGTTCTAGAGTAGAATCAGTAGACCCGTTCATTTGCTACTTTAAAACGAGAGCGCAGAGAACCATCCGAGGGACATGATGTAATAACATCACTTGTCTCCATATGTGACGACTTCCTGTCTTGCTTTACATATTTTTCTTAAGGCCAATGCCAACAGGATTAAAAGCTGAGCGAGTAAAATGCAGAACATTGGTCGAGGCTATAGGAACCGTGATTGACTGTAGAGAATAGGAATATCTGGTTTTCTTATTTTGTTCAGTTGTATTATCTTATGTTGCTGATTCGATTTTTTCCTTTGTTTTCTTGTTATAATAAACAACGTTAAACTTAGTTAAGTCTTATCATCTGTTCAAAGTCGACCACAGATCCTTTCGAATCAACAAGTATTCTGTTATGTGTGGTGTCTCTTTAGGGGACTGACCCTGTCGACCGGTTACAAAAGGTTCTTACCGCCAGGGCGGTTCCCGAGATGGTTTTATTGAAGTTGAGATCTGGCCTCTGGTCTCACATTGGTGAGTCCGACAGGACGAGTCGATAAGTTACCCAGCGGCAAGGTCGAAGATCATGACGCCATGGTATTGCGCTATGCATGACGTAATCCCCATTCATTGTTCTGTAACCACTGTGGGTTATTGTAGTGTTTCGGTGGTGTGTTTCTTTGTTTTATTTTTCCAGGCTTAACGCATCTCTGTAATATATAATTATAGCAACAAATGGTCAAACCTTGCGCAAGTACTCGATGCAGGTAAGAAAACATGTTCTGTCTGAAACGAGTGATCTCACGTGCGGCTGCTACCCTCAATACAGATTCTTTTTTATGTCCGGTCAGTTTTACTTTTTTGGGGGTAAATACGTTTCTGTTGTAAGATAAACACTGGTATTCATGTTTTGGAGCATTCTATGTGTTTCACTGGTATACAATGTTTAGAAGCATATCGTCGCCTGAGTGCTAGAATGTTCTATGTCCCCTATGGGACGATATATTATTTCCCCTATGGGACATACAGTACGTGGAGAGCGGATTGTAAGTAAATCACCCGCGGAGTGGGGTTATCACCCAAGCTATAACTTTCAAATTTTGTTCATATCGACAAAAAACACAAGCAATGTTTCAGCCAATGGACCTCCGGGTTTAACCCGGAGGTCCATTGGCTGAAACATTGCTGGTGCTGGTTGTGCTTTGCAACAAATTCGCAAATATTGCTTGGGTGGAATCTCCACTCTTCGGGTGATTTAGTGATAATACACTCTCCACGTACTGTAGAACAATCTTGCACTCAGGCGACACTATGAAGTTAACACATAAACTTTAAAACTAGACAGTTGTGACACTGTAGAATCACAAAATTACTATAACTAGTAAAATGAGCTGGAATTGCGAGTTTTTACTTCGTAATTGCAAGTTATTAAGTTGTAATTACAAGTTATTAACTGAAATCTAATTAGAGATTCTTAGCTGCCGAATTTGTATGCATTTTCTCCAGTTCTCGGGCAACCAGTCTAATTCGGTCGAAAATCAACTCTGTTATGAGCTGTTTGTTTGCACACTTTTTGTGAAAACTTGCGCTCAGATGACCTTTGATGTAATGTGATGTTAAGAGATATTCGAATGAATAAATAAGTAACAACATCGAGATATTAACGTAATTTGTGGAACAACCCGACTCATTCATCAAACTACGGCTGTTTTGAATCTTCATTTCGGATTGTAATGCCACCAGGGTGTGCGAAGTGTTTAAATTAAGTGTAATGGACATCCTAGAACATTTCATTTTAAAATGCCCCAAATATTTGCCTAGTATACCAATACTCCTTGGTAAACTAAAGGAAACATGGCGAAGTGTTTAAATTAGGCATAATGGACACCCTTGAACATTTAATTTTAGAATGCCCCAAATATTTGCCTAGTAGAACAATACTCCTTGGGAAACTGAAGGAAACATGGGATGGAAACATGAAGGATAATTGGATGAGGATTGACATGAGGAAAAGGGTCAAATTTAAATTCGAGGGGATCGAGAAGGCGCTAATGGAGGAATTATGAAACAGTTTTTGACTGAATGCTGGGGTATACGGAGGGAGAGTGAGGTAGGAACACCCCGGCGAGACACTGGGTTAACGTAGGCCTCCTCGTTAGAGGAATGGGATAAATCATTATTATTACCAGGATATCGATCCAAACAATTCACGATTCAACAACATTTCTATCTTTGATTCACAGAAAATGAATTTTTATGGAATTTTATACATTCAATCGGAACGCGGAATATATCAGATGGTCGGAAACGCGAACCGTACTAAAATATTCCAGACGAGTCAATTTAAACATAAAGGCGATGACACATTTGAGGGCAAGACTTCCGGAACATAACAGCATCGAATTTCTTACATAAATAGACTAGTGGCCCGAAAGCATGGTATTTTCCTTGTTATAATTTATGAAAGTGCACCCATCCACGCCCTTCTAAATCGTAACAAGGCAAAGACATGTGAACAAACTTTGACAACCAAACCACCTTTATCGAAAAATAAATACCGTACTATTTGTGTTCTCAGAAGACTATATACTAAACCAAATATAAAAAATGTGGAATGTATTTTATTCATGCTTCATTGTAAACACGTGGAAATAAATTTATTATTAATTCAAAAAATTCTATCTTTAAACAAGTGCAACGCCGATCGGCAGCGATCAGACAGTCGTCCCCCACAGTAGGTGGATTACTGTGAAATATATTGATATTTCCTCAATAAAACCCAAACAAATATAGATATCAAAGGAACAACTGTAATTTTACTGGAAGCATCCAAATACCTATAAAAATGTTAAGTAAGGCTAACTTGCATAATTTATGCACAAGGAAAAGACACTGTATAATATGTTAACTTATGTCTCTTCCCTTCAAATCTGAAAATTGAAAACAAAAGCATGAAAGCATCTCTGAGGTACAGGTGGTAACAGTACACAACAAAATACACACAAAAATATTACCCGAGAAAAGGGTTAAGTAAGGCTAATTTACATAATTTATTCACGAGAAAAAAAAACCCGTATATGTTATTTATCTTATGCTGCTAGACCTCCATACCAAAAATTATTGAAATCGGAAATGTTGTTCAGAAGTTCTGAGAGTATAATGAATTACATGCAATTTCCAACAAAAATACTGCCAGTTGGACATCTTGAATTGTTTCTGAAAAAATTGACGTGCATCAATTTTTCCTAATGCCCCATCAAATCTGAAAATTTTAAACAAAAGTTTCAAAGCATCTCTGAGATACAGGTGGTAACAATACACAACATAATACGTACAAAAATATTACACGAAAAAAAGGTTAAGTAAGGCTAATTTGTATAATTTATCCACGAGAAAAAAAACCGTAAGATGTGTTATTTATCTTATGCTGCTGTACCTCCATACCAAATATTATTGAAATCGGAAATGTCGTTCAGAAGTTCTGAGGGTATAACGAATTACACGCAATTTCCAACAAAAATTGCCGTAAGTCGGCCATCTTGAATTTTATTTCGGAACAAAATTGACGTGCATCAATTTTTCTTAATGCTCCATTAAATCTGAAAATTTGAAACAAAAGAATGAAAGCATCTCTGAAATACAGGTGGTAAAAAATAATACTCGCAAAAAAGTTAAGTCAGGCTAATTTGCAAAATGCACGAGAAAAAAACCCGTATGATATGTTATTTATCTTATGCTGCTAGACCTCCATATCAAAAATTATTGAAATCGGAAATGCGTTCAGAAGTTCTGAGCGTATAACGAATTACACGCAATTTCCAACAAAATGGCCGCCAGTCGGCCATCCTGATTTTTTTCAGAAAAAAATTGACGTGCATCAATTTGTCCTAATGCCCCATCAAATCTGAAAATTTGAAATAAAAGAGCTCTGAGATTCAGGTGGTAGCAGGACAGAAGGGCGGTCAGACAGACAGACAGACAGACAGACAGACAGACGGGGTGCAAACCAATTGTCCCATTCACGGTGAAACCGTGGGGGACTAAAAACACTGAAAGTCAATAGAAGTGTCCAACGAGGGCGTACACTTTCAGTGAGGAATTGACGGGGAACCAAAACCTTTTTCTTGTTTGTTTTGGTCTTAGCCGATTACCTAAGCGTCACACAAGACCGCGGCTAGTCAGGGTGTCCTTGGCATCTTGAACATATCATTATATAAACCACATGCATTGTTTTGTAATTCATGTTGTCGTTTGAACAAACTTCTCTTTTGTTCTTCAGAATAAGGTTTGGCCATGTGTGAATGTATATACATGTACCACATCTCCTATCACAACATTTGGAAACAGTGAATTGTCGTGCTCCACTCGAGTCATATTTCGCTCGTGTTAGAATTTTCTTCATGTTCCATGGTTGTCTCTTACTTTGTAAGATGCTTCCTTTTGGTATAATGTTTGCATTTTCGCACTTTTGTGCAGTATAGGAAGAAGTGATTTGAATGTGGTTTATATAAAAACTTGTTCAGGATGCCAAGAACATTACATAGGAGAGACTGGTGATGAATTGTTCTCGAGAATGCGAGTACATAGACGTCATATCCGGCAGCCATGTCACCACATGTTCCCCGTAAGTGAACACTTAGATGTATGTGGGAAGGGTACGTTTTTACTTTCCACAAGTTACCCGCAGGCACCGGTCGGTTTAAACGCCTACTATGTGAGAAAGCACAAATAGAAGAAATCTGACCAAACCTGAACGCTCTGGGGAATTCCCATCGAGAACAACGTCAGAATGAACTCGGAAACGCGACGACGTCACAATAGAACAATTAACGTTATTAGTTACCAATTATTAACTACGTTTGTAACCTGAAGAGTCGCATTTGAAAGCGATGAAAGACCTTGTTACTAGGACAAACAAGTAAAGGCCTTGTTACTTGGACATAAAAAAGTTTTTTTTCGACAAGCATGCACGCATGTTCTATTTATTCTCTTTATATAAATCTGTACACATGGAAAACTTAAGAACATAAAAATATATATTCTCTCTCATTTAAAGGGCGGTAAATAAAGTAGAATAAAAGGGAGTTTCCTGTACCTGTACCCAAGTATCAGATGCGTGTTCATTCCAACAGGTAAAACAGTTATGCTGTGCTTCCGCATTTTCACAAAAAACATGTAAGGTAGACCGGTCAATGTCTCCAGCTCACATCATGAAAGTTGCTGTCTAGAAACATTGGCCAGTCGACATTACTGTTCATGTGTTAATTTCTAAGCGGGGTGATGGGGGAGGGGCTAAGAAAATATGCATGTCACTTCCATACCAAGCGTAAAAATCCCAAACAGCGCCCATCAGACGAGAATTTTATATATCCGGCCTGTCACGTGGGGGGTATGAATCACCCAAGGTAGAAAAAAGATCGGCAGGTACAGTAAGTTGATTATTTTCGGGTCACCCTGTTGATTTCTTCAATAAATATACCCAGTCTCAGATTGGGCATCTCAACATGGCAAAGCTTCTCTGAATTAAAAAAAAAACGAAGCTCGGTTTTCTGTAAAGTATATCGTGAACATATTTCAATGAAATTGCGTTAGGGAATTACAGTAAAAGACATAACGATACTCATCAACAACTTCCTGAAAGTCACATAAGTTTCTTACACGTTTCTTGCGCGATTACCGCGCCCATCTGCCAGTTGGCAGGTGATATTTGAACTTCTAAACCTCATCATTTTCATTGCATCTAGTCTATTTAAATTTGAAATATAATTTTCCACAAGACAGGAGTATTTGGGTTAAAATGTAGAATCTGTATTGGGCGAGAACATTTACCAGAGAGCCAGTATTCCTGGAAATTATCTTGCTTTATAAAGTACAGAGTGTAGTATTTTTATTTGGTGCTAATCTGGGAAAACATTATTAATAGTGTTTTAACCCTTTACCCAACGCAGACGATATCAAAATTTATTATTTTAAATATAATTTTTTAAAATTTTTCAAAAAATTTCAACAAAACCATATCATGTGACCCCTCGTTGGAACGAGCTCAATGAGCTCGTTCCTACGAGGGGTCACATGATATGGTTTTGTTGAAATTTTTTGAAAACTAATATTTTTTCAACTGCTGAATTTGCATATTACGCGGGCGGATGCGGGCGATTCGTTGGGTAAAGGGTTAACCCTTTACCTGACATGAAAAGCAGACGACACTTGCAGAAAAAATCCTTGAATAACTAATTCATTGTTTGTCTCAAAAACATAGGTTATGACCCCTCATTGGAACGAGCCCGATGAACTCGTTCCAACGAGAGGTCATAACCTATGCTTTTGAGACAAAAATTGAAAAAAATAATGAAAATTAATTGCCGATTTTTGAGAATAGTGCTGGCCGGTTTTGGCCGTTACGTTGGGTAAAGGGTTAAATCAGCAGATAGGACATACATTCTTCAGTTGACTTTTCAGACTTATTACAATATAAGCCCTCTTCAACCTACTTTTCATGACAGAATTGTTTTTAGGTACGGTTTTCAACTATTGGATCGACATTTTGCTCTTGGGGGCGATTATAAAATACATCAAACCTGCAATGTACAAACAACGTAGTGCCGTTGTACCATTAACAAAATTCCGGGCATCCTGACAGTACGGATGCCGCGGACTGGTCACTTTCCACGGGTAGATAATATTTCCACGGACGCAATAATATTATATTCCAAACACTAATTATTGGAATAATCATTAAAAATTTAATTAATGAAGCACCGGGTACTGCCCGGTGCTTAATTAACTATAATTTAGCTGATGATGGTTTTTATTACCTGGTAAACGCATGCGTTGACATAACAGCCAAAGCGTGGATTACGACCACGGTGGGTGTACTGTATTTGGTGGCGCACACTAATCATATATTAACTTATATGCATTCGAGCCCGTTGTTCTATTTTATTACTTTTGCTTGGAAACACAATAATGGTTTTCGATATCTTCCTGCAATGCAGATTGCGTTGCCGCTTTGATGGTACATGTAACTCGCTGGCATAACTAACGGAAGCTGCTACCAAACCCAGTGAAAATACCGATTAAACATTCAGTGCATACCAGAATGGGACAACGTAGATAAGAAAGAATTGTGAATTTTAATCCCCCTCTGAACACAAATAGTCGGGGGCACGCTGTGAAAAACTAATAACCGTTTGTCTTCAAAAAGTAGCCAAAACCCCTCACTGGAATCAGCTCTAAAAAGGGCCATAAACTATGATTCAGGACAAAAAAAATGCATATAAATCAAATAGCGATTATCCTTCCAGGTAGGCCAGTTTTGTCAAAAGCTCGACTCATTCTCCGTATATCAAAAAACAATAAATTAAAATCGTTATTTATCTGGGGAAAAAAAATTTAATGCGACTTACTCTTTCGTAAACAGCGTTTAAAGATTTTCATACAGGTTCAGATACAATTTTCAAAAAAAACGGAAATAACTTTTGTGCACACCATTAAATGTATCCTATAAATGAATCGGCAATGGATATTTTTGACTACCCCCACTTTTTGAGAGAAAAAATACATATATGAATTTCAGACCAGCGTTGGGGTTAGAAAGTACAATTTCAAGCAATTCTGAAAACTGCACTTAATGAGACCTATGTGACTCCAGTGAACCTGACACAGTTACTAACTTCCACGGTGTTTTGACTCATTTGATGATGGTCCGTACTTCTCTATCCATTTCGAGTTATTAAATATGACGATACTGCCACGTCCAAATTTTGTCGCGTAGAAGATAAAACCTTATAGTTCTCACACGACACAATGTCAAAATGTGAGGTAAAAATGAAGGTTGAAGAATAAACATCGCAGAATTTGAACTATTTTAACTTTAAAAGTATTTTGTAGACATAATACATAATCTATAGTGATCAATTGTCAAAAACTAATCTCAAGTAGTATCTAAATATGTAATCTATCCGTGAATACAGGAGATGACATATTTCACAGATATGTGTGATTACAATAATTTTATCCACCCCCACCCCCCCCCCCCCCCGAAAACCATTAGATGGAATAAGCAGAATAAAGGTGTTATCATTCAGAGAAACACAGAATTGAGGGCACAAGGCGGAACAAGTATATGCCGAAAAAACTCCCAAATTGCCACTGAGTATTACGATATGTCTATAGTTAAGGCAATAGATTGCCCCTGAGTATTACGATATGCCTATAGTTAAGGCAATACAAGCTAGGTACACGTTACCGTAATAAATTGTAGTTGTTACAGTCGATTCCATGGAACGAGTCGACATATTTGTCGTCGATTGTTCGTCACAGTCGACTGACAAATCACTTATAATATTATTAGCATAGCTCACCGTAAAGGTGTGAAAACGTTACTAAAAAATAAATGCTGAACGGGATTAAGTTATTAGTTCTCTGATACATTTGGGTGATTATGTTCCAAAATATAACCTACTGAGTAATGAGTTAATTCATTATAATTAGGTGTTTAGTTGGAGTTAAAGTTAAAGTACCCCTTGAACCCTCGTTTCTCGGAACGGTATCGCCTTTGTGTACACTTACAGTGAGATGGGTCAGACCAATATCATTAAACAGGGAGTAAAAAATAATAACTGCCCGGCTGCAGACTGCGGTTATTATTTTATCACCAATGCCACACGCAAAGACTTCTTCCAATAAGACAAATGGGACGGAATTATGTCTTGGACCGAATGATTCAAAGAGTTAAGCGATGGCGACTATAATATAGAAAGCCAGCATTATAGAAATTAAGTTATAAGTTCTCTTATACTTGTTGTACACGGTTACATTGAACAGAATTGTATGTTACTGCAGGTGCTGGCAAAACACATAAGAACCTGTCAAGTAATGTTTTATAGCGCTGATAAGGTTATTTAAGATGTCTGTTCAGTTCTCAATCACTTGACAATGTTTTATGTTAAAATAATAGTGACTTGCCTGGCTGTCAGTCAGGAAGTACACACACGTTACAGGTCAAACATGACATCAGAACTATTAATAATATCACAATTTTCTCGAATGGTCTAGGGGAGACAATTTATTTAATTTGAATGTATCGAGGCGCATTCTGCTATAGGTATCGTATACAAGTGTACCTGTCTGAATTTCAGACGTCTTGGAATTACAAGTTGCCAGTTGTGATCTGGATGTTCAGCTTTAGAGGTGCTGAGAAATTCTAAGTTATCATAAATTAACAACAAGGTGTCATATAGTCCCATTCTCTTGTCAAACATTCATCATGGTGAGTTAGGTTTCTGGAACTCAAACACCGTGTGGAGCTTTGTCAGTGTTATCGCATTCACACTAACATTAGTATCCACCAGCACGGTTTGCTGGTATTCGACCCTCAGTAAATCCCAAGATCATTCCAAGGGCGTTTAATTTCCTGGCCGACTCCGTGTACTGATTTATAGTCTACAAATTGTAAAGGATCAGATGGTGTATGAAGGCTCGGCTCAGCTCCGAGTTTCTGAAATATTTCTTCAGCTCAGTGTGATAACTCATTCGACAGGTGCGCCTATGAGAATGCTATGTAATGATTTTGGTGTGGCGTCAAACCCCGATTGGAAGGTGACAGTCATTTTAACGACGCCTGTGGTACCACCCTATGCCAAGTCAGGCCCTGCTATTATCAATTAGAACGCTCTCTATACCTGGCCAGTCGTAGATGTGGCAACACGGTTATATTCATCCAGCTACATGGACATGCCAATGTCCATGCATAGTTTCTCATCCCAGAGCACTCAGGCTGGATCACGTTCAAAGCAGACGGCGCAAAATTGTACACATGGGCTGAGTTTGAGAGTTACAGGCTCGGATTCGTTCATGAATATTGGCAACGGTGAGCGCAATAAAACGTTATCAGGACGTACAGTCTTACGCAAAATAAAGAAAAAACAGGTGATGTATTCGGTATGGGTCTCTGTATGGCACCGGTATGAAAATCGGTTGCCTTTCACACGGTCTCTCTTAACAGCGAAAGCCTGATTGCAACAGATTTCTCGAGTGTTGAGGGTTAACGATAACATGACTTTACTGAGAAAATAAGTTACCTATAGCTGTTCCTATACTATTCAAAAAAATTAGGGGATATCCAAACTGATGTGGATATTTTCGGAAAATGGTACTGGATATGCGTGATTGGACACATCAATATGTTACCAAGTTTAATGTCGATCGTGAATGTCACCGGCACTTGAAAACTTCGTGCTGGTTTTTCGCACGAGCGCCGCGTTAATATCTGTGAGATAAGTTTTGAAATTTTCGTTTGTACTGGACGGGCTTTTTCGGAGGTCTCATAGGTCTTGTCTTGGTATAAACTCGTTCATCAATGGTTTCTGTTCGAAACATTACTTTTGAGGTATGCAAAGGCGGACAGGTAACAAACGTTTTCATGCCGTTGGCATGTTGAAAGCTGGAAATAGACAGACTGTGTTGTGCCTCAAATTCTCAACGTTACTCAATCGGTGATTAACAGGTTGTGGTCACTCTACCGTCGGATAGGCAATGATGATGACAGACGTCGGTCAGGTCGTCCAAGGGTGACAACTGCTAACCAGGATCGTTTCATCCGAGCAACAGTATATATATTTTGCAACATAATCACCCAAATGTATCAGAGAACTAGTAACTTAATCCCGTTCAGCATTTATTTTGTAGGAACGTTTTCACACCTTTACGGTGAGCTATGCTAATAATATTATAAGTGATTTTTCAGCCGACTGTGACGATCAATCGACGACGAATATGTCGACTCGTTCCATGGAATCGACTGCAACAACTACAATTTATTGCGGTAAAGTGTACCTAGCATGTATTGCGTTAACTATAGGCATATCGTAATACTCAGGGGCAATCTATTGCCTTAACTATGGGTATATCGTAATACTCAGGGAGCAATGTATTGCCTTAACTATAGGCATATCGTATACTCAGGGGCAATGTATTGCCTTAACTATATGCATATCGTAATACTCAGGGGCAATGTATTGCGTTAACTAAAGACATATCGTAATACTCACCGGCCATTTGGGAGTTTTTTCTGCATATACTTGTTCCGCCTTGTGCCCTCAATTCTGTTTTTTCTCTGAATGATAACACCTTTATTCAATTTATTCCATCTAATGGTATTCGTGGGGGTGGATAGAGTTATTCTGATCACACATATCTGTGAAATATGTCATCTCCTGTATTCACGGATAGATTACATATTTAGATACTACTTGAGATTAGTTTTTGACAATTTGTCACTTGAGTTCCAATGTGTCCTATGTGCCTACTGGCACATAGAACACATTTGAACTCTGGGGACGAATTATTGATCGCAATCGCTTGACCACATACAAAAAACTGTCCGACCAAACAGAAAAACGGAAAGCGTCACAACAGACTGCGAATCTGTGAAATTTGGAATTCAGTATTTGATTAAATAAATGGACAGGTCTTCCAGACACTAAAAACTCGTGGGTAAGACACTGTGATTTTGACGAATCAGCTGGTCAGTACATAAGGGAAATCGACAACTAATTCCAGGCCCTTGTTCAAATCTAATAGCATTCAAAACTCCTGAACGTAAAAGACACTGGCTGTTCAAGCGACCATAAATTATTAAATTTCGGCATTTCCACACTTTCCGATTTTCACGTTTCAGTTGTGCTGCTGCTGGATTAGAGTGGGGGCATGTATGACCGGACCATCTGGGGAGAATGTTGCTAATATTACCACACTCGAATTGTAGGTATTAAACTTTTTTTAAATGTAAGGTATCATTAGTTGGCTTTCAATCGTACGTTATTCGAGTCGCCAGCATTCCGACGCTCAATACTGTACCATTGTTTATTTGAACTACAAGCCGTCTTTGTCACTTACACCTCATGTAGTGACCACAGTGAACTGCTGATTATCTATAGACAGTTTATCTCAACTCCCAGCACTAAGACTTGCATCAGCACGTTTAATCTGGTGTTAGTAAATCAATTTCCTTGGTCACCACTATTAATATTCTTCGCTGATTTACAGTATTAGTAAATTGCATGGTGGGATGAAAACCTTTTTAAAATATTATGAATATAAATGATATCTCAAATGTTCAATACTAACTTTGGAAGCACAAGTTACTGACCACGTTATACGACTCTCGCAGCCTGGATTTAACGTCTTACATGTTATTGGTTTTCTTGGAGATTTTGCTGGTTGTTAATAAATATCAACACAAGAGGCCACTTTTCCGGTCCAGGAGCACGATACGTCATAATTTCATTACGTAGGATGGCTAATAAGTGAACGTGTGTGGTAGAACAATTAATATTTTCAACGTGCAGCCTGATGGCTGCACGTTGAAAATATTAATTGCTCTACCCTAAATAATGGATATGGACTCTTCCAACTTCTGCATTTAACTGGCATGGACGTTACCACCAGTGTTAAAAGGGTTAAATATGTCTATATCGCTTAAACAATCTTTGATCCTGTTAACCGACAACCCCCAAGTCTGCCTTAAAGAAATAGTTCGAATATTTTATCAGTCAGGGACTTGAGTCATTGCAGTCCAAACAACTCAGATTTATACCCACCCCCTCCCAAACCGATCATATTCGCAATGCCCTATGAATCATAGCAGAAAATCTAGATTATTCGATGTGGTGTTTTGGCATTAAATGTTGCACAGCCGTCAAACCCAATGTTTCTATATCTAGCTGAGGAATTTTACTTCCCGGTTTAGTTTGTGGTGTAAATTCCAACAGATTGTTCAAATGAAGGATAAGAATGCAACCGCATCATAATGAATGTGTAGTCAGATATTTGTCCGTACTGCTACAAAGTTTTGTCTTCCTTTTATACATACAGTTAAAACTAGATGTCCTGTCACGAACTGTGCGCTTATCTAGGCTTAATTGCGCGTAGGAATTGCGCGCAATAGGCATATCGAATGGCATCCAAAGCACGACAGGTTCTTCTGGTTACTCATCGCAAACACAGGCAATGTGTCAGCCATCGGACCTCCGGGTTGCAAAGGTCGATTGCCTGAAACATTGCTTGTGCACAGACAATATGTACAAAATTTGATAGCCTTACTATGGTCATAACGCGTAGATTAACGCTCAGGTCGCCGTGCTATTTGTGCGCATTTCATGAAAGGACTTCTAGTTTTAACTGTACACCCAAATTGCCAATATATATTTATTTACAAGGGTGAGACGACGGCCGAGTGATGTGCGTTGTCCAGTACAGTTTCGCTAGGAGGTTGGTGCCGAACCCCCACCATGTACGCGGGAAATTTGAAAAACAGAACATCTCGCTGATTTCCATGTTGTGCAGTATATATATAGACCTACAGTTAAAACTAGAAGTCCTGTCATGAACTGTGCGCTTATCTAGGCTTAATTGTGCGTAGGAATATATAGCGCAACTGCCATATCGAATGGCATCCAAAGCACGGCAGGTTCTCCTGGTTACTCATTGCAAACAAATGCAATTTTTCTGCCAATGGACCTTGTGCAAGGAACTTGATAGCCTTACTATGGTCATGAGGCGTAGATTAACGCACAGATTGACGTGCTATTTGTGCGCATTTCATGACAGGACTTCTAGTTTTAACAGTAATATGTCACAGTACAAAACTAAAAGTTGATGGAGATTGCGTGGTATGCCCCTGTCTAAATGTTATTGTACATAGTCTTTATCAATCACAAATACCCCTTGTGTATGCACCTAACGGAACTGACCTAAACAAATACAAGTCTTCTAGAAGCAAGCTCCATTTATTAGATAAATCCATTGCTTAAATGTTTATGCCACTCTATCAACGTCGCCACCGATTAGAGTACGGGCTCCGTGGACGCGTCACTGTCCACGGATGGAAATATTTCAACGGACGCAAAAAATATTGGATTCCAAACACTAATTATTGAAATAATTAACAAAAATTCAATTAATGAAGCAATGGGTACAAAATTTTGCTGCTGATGATTTTTATCACCTGGTAAAAGCACTACCCACGAATGGATTACAACAAGCCCACAGCGACTCCACTGTAATTCCTCCAACAGATTAGAAGTAACTCAACAGTTTATTTATTTATTTATTTATTTATTTATTTATTTATTTATTTATTTATTTATTTATTTATTTATTTTCAGTACTCTACACCACATTTATTAGCATCGAAGTTTGTATCTTTGTGACAAAAAAACTGCAGTTAAAACTAGAAAACCTGTCATGAAATGCGCACAATTAGCACGTCGATCTGCGCGTTAATCTACGCGTTATGACCATAGTAAGGCTATCACATTCTGTACATATGTCTTGCCAACAAGCAATGTTTCAGCCAATGGACCTCTGAGTAACCCGGAGGTGCACTGGTAGAAACATTGCCTGTGTTTGCTGTGAGTAACCTGGAGAACCTGCCGTGCTTTGGATGCCATTCGATATGGCAATGGCACCCAATTCATACTCGCAATTAAGCCTAGATAAGCACACAGTTCGTGACAGGACTTCTAGTTGTAACTGTAAATTTAGAAAAATGTCCTTGACAGTTTTGGCGAAATGCAGAAAAGTTGTTAAAGATGAAAATATGATGTGAATTATGAAGGAGATACAAAAAGATGTCAAAAATAATTTCGTACCAGTCTCTTTACACAACGGTGAAGATAAAGTGGATTAAAAGATAAAAATAATTCACCACTTATTAAACTGGTTACTGTATTCAGGAACGAGAGTAATCTCCCTTGTAAAATGGGTTCCAAAGAGATATTGTATCATTTTTATTTTATTGGATACAATGTTCTTTCCTAGAATTGGAGATTATCAATCTTAGCTAATTTGGTTTCAATATTGATCTTGGCCTCTATGAACCAAGCTAGTAATCTCTCCTTGGTGCGCTACTGGCTTCAGTATTGATCTTGGCTTCTATGAACCAAGCTAGACTCTCTCCTTGGTGCGCTACTGGCTTCAATATTGATATTGGCCTCTATGAACCAAGCTAGACTCTCTCCTTGATGCGCTACTGGCTTCAATATTGATCTTGGCCTCTATGAACCAAGCTAGACTCTCTCCTTGGTGCGCTACTGGCTTCAATATTGATCTTGGCCTCTATGAATCGAGCTAGACTTCTCCCCTTGATGCGTCGGTAGTCGCGAGTAATTTGTTTACATCTAAAAGTTCACAGTTATTCGTCGCTCGCTATGAGGAAAATTCTCGTCTCCAGGCATCGTGGGTTTGTTTCAAGTATAGTTTTGTATGAGGATAAATAAATTATGGCATCAAGTACTGATTGGGTAGATGAAGAGAAGAATGAAGATATTTATAGAAAAAGAA
Organism: Pictodentalium vernedei; assembly: GCA_031216915.1. Lineage (NCBI taxonomy): Eukaryota > Metazoa > Mollusca > Scaphopoda > Dentaliida > Dentaliidae > Pictodentalium > Pictodentalium vernedei. Next base: position 11,720,152 of record CM062295.1, on the reverse strand, counting down.
AGCATCGCGAACTAAATCTCAGAGTGGTAAGCGTAGATTGGATGAAGTTGGGGAGCAAATAGTTTAGATATCCGAACTTCGAAGCTTCCACAGGAGGAAAACCGAGACGTGCTGACAGCTGAACTATAGTAGGGCAGAAGAAAACTTCAGATTTCATGAAAAGAATGACTGAGAATAATTAACACTGTCAGAAAAGTGTTAGAGGTCTTAGAATTTTAGTATTTATTGTTTTGATTTAATACACACAAAAGTTATTACTCGATTAGTTTAGGGCTGTCGCGATTATTCGATTAGTCGACTAACCGTCGACTATTGAAGTAGTCGACGTTTTTTATTTTTAGTCGATCGTCGTTCATTTTCAAGGTGGTACACGTTTACTACACGTCGGGGCTAAATTGCATTGTTTTGTGAGGTGAATGATCAATGAAGGTGAACAACTTTAAATATCTAACCATAGTTAACATTCATATCCGGAAGACTGTACGACTGTCACTGACTGTGTAAGAAAGAACACTCACAGTTTCTCGAGCAGAATAGATTCTTCTGAATTTCTCCACATTGTACACACGAATGAAGAGACAAAATTATGACGAAAGTCAGAACGTCAGATCACTTCTCAAAGTTCGGAACTTCAAACTAAGATCCAATTTTAACAACTGACGAGGGAATGCATAGATCTCAATGTTCAAAATTTCGAGAAACTTATTGCAGAAAGGAAACATATGCAGGAACGTTCTTTGGTAAATTTATTTTAATTCATCGGCTTCAATCTAGTTCAAACTTGGACCCGCAGTCAGTAATATTATTTTTGGGGTTGGTACGTCCTACAGGGCGTACCAACCCCAAAAATTATATTACGGTCTGTGGGTCCAACGTACCAACCCCAAAAATTATATTACGGACTGTGGGTCCAAGATTGGACTACATGTAGCTTCAGTCGGGACCGATTTGTTGTTCCCACAACCCCACTTCGTCTGAACACACTGGTGCCATTGTCATTTTCAGAGTTTTACGAACAGAAGAATGATTTGCTAAAAACCATGGGAAGCGACTATTAATCGACTAACCGTCGATTACTGGTCACGATTATTCGATTACAAAAAATGATAGTCGCGACAGCCCTAGATTAGTTTTATATCGGCTTGATATCTGCCCTCGATAACTTCACATCAGCCTTCAATCTTCGGTCTCTGGCTGATATGCTGTTAACTTGGGCTGATATCTGCCCTCGATAACTTCATGTCAGCCTTCAATCTTCGGTCTCTGGCTGATATGCTGTTAAGTCGGACTGATATCTGCCCTCGATAACTTGACATCAGCCTTCAATCTTCGGTCTCTGGCTGATATGCTGTTAACTCCTGCTGATATCTGCCCTCGATAACTTCACATCAGGCTTCAATCTTCGGACTCTGGCTGATATGCTGTTAACTCGGGCTGATATCTGCCCTCGATAACTTCATGTCAGCCTTCAATCTTCGGTCTCTGGCTGATATGCTGTTAAGTCGGACTGATATCTGCCCTCGATAACTTGACATCAGCCTTCAATCTTCGGTCTCTGGCTGATATGCTGTTAACTCGGGCTGATATCTGCCCTCGATAACTTCACATCAGCCTTCAATCTTCGGTCTCTGGCTGATATGCTGTTAACTCGGGCTGATATCTGCCCTCGATAACTTCATGTCAGCCTTCAATCTTCGGTCTCTGGCTGATATGCTGTTAAGTCGGACTGATATCTGCCCTCGATAACTTGACATCAGCCTTCAATCTTCGGTCTCTGGCTGATATGCTGTTAACTCGGGCTGATATCTGCCCTCGATAACTTCACATCAGCCTTCAATCTTCGGTCTCTGGCTGATATGCTGTTAACTCGGGCTGATATCTGCCCTCGATAACTTCATGTCAGCCTTCAATCTTCGGTCTCTGGCTGATATGCTGTTAAGTCGGACTGATATCTGCCCTCGATAACTTGACATCAGCCTTCAATATTCGGTCTCTGGCTGATATGCCGTTAACTCGGGCTGATATCTGCCCTCGATAACTTCACATCAGCCTTCAATCTTCGGTCTCAGGCTGATATGCTGTTAACTCGAGCTGATATCTCGTCCGATATGAATATACCCAAGTATTAACCTCTAATTTTTTTTGCCATCAAATTCAGTAAAATCAGTGCAGTGTAACAGAATGTGCTCCACTTTCACAGTATGATGTCATGGAATGCATTCTGGTCACTACTTACGCTCCAAAAAGCAAAATGTGTCATTTTTAATTGACCTGTATGGCATATTGCAGTTGCACTTTTCTTCAAAGGTAATTTAGCGAATGCTTTTCAGTAGTGTTGCGTTCGAGAACTTGTTGTTTGTAGTTACCCCATCCCATCCGCATATACATTTCGTCTCTTGAGTTCCAATGTGTTATATGTGCCAGTAGGCACATAGAACACACTGGAACTCAGGGGACGATTTGTTTTCTTAACCGATATGTGGGTTGCAATTGTAAAAGAAATTAGTGATAGGTCTTGCAGGAACGTTTAGCTGCACTCTCTGCACAGTTGCATTTTGCGATACTAGAACGCCTAAAGACCAACAATACACGATATCAAAACGGTCGCAATCTAAAGCGAGGCTTGGGAATAATTTAATCTGACAGCTCCACAGAGCTGTTGGATTAAATTATTACTGAACATCCAACAACCTATTTTCAGAAGTAAAGCTTGTTGGCTTGAAAGAAATCGAAGTTCCAATACATTACGACCTTCCCTTCTGGCACACTTTCGATCAGTGTAAATTCAGAAGTCAAAATGTAACTTTTATTTTGTATTCTCAAATAGGCGATCTGATCACTAGTAACAGTAAATGGTGATAATGTACAGTCGCCGTGGATCGGTCGTCATCCATGCGTGGACAGTGATGTTTACACATGCGTTTATCAGGTAAAATCATTATGATCAAAATGCTATGTAAGGAAACACCGGGTTGTACTCTGTGCATTATTAATTAAATTTTTGATTTGATGATTATTCCTATAATTAGAGTTAGGAATCTAATATTATTGCGTCCGTGAGAATATTGCCAACCCGTGGAAAGTGACCAGTCAAGAGCGGCTGTACTATACATTGTTACACCCTTAGATCCTTCATGGAATCTAATATTATTGCGTCCGTGAGAATATTGCCCACCCGTGGAAAGTGACCAGTCAAGAGCGACTGTACTATACATTGTTATCACCCTTAGATCCTTCATGGAATCTAATATTATTGCGTCCGTGAGAATATTGCCGACCCGTGGAAAGTGACCAGTCAAGAGCGGCTGTACTATACATTGTTAACACCCTTAGATCCTTCATGGAATCTAATATTATTGTGTCCGTGAGAATATTGCCCACCCGTGGAAAGTGACCAGTCAAGAGCGGCTGTACTATACATTGTTAACACCCTTAGATCCTTCATGGAATCTAATATTATTGCGTCCGTGAGAATATTGCCCACCCGTGGAAAGTGACCAGTCAAGAGCGGCTGTACTATACATTGTTAACACCCTTAGATCCTTCATGGAATCTAATATTATTGCGTCCGTGAGAATATTGCCGACCCGTGGAAAGTGACCAGTCAAGAGCGGCTGTACTATACATTGTTAACACCCTTATATCCTTCATGGAATCTAATATTATTGCGTCCGTGAGAATATTGCCCACCCGTGGAAAGTGACCAGTCAAGAGCGGCTGTACTATACATTGTTAACACCCTTAGATCCTTCATGGAATCTAATATTATTGCGTCCGTGAGAATATTGCCCACCCGTGGAAAGTGACCAGTCAAGAGCGGCTGTACTATACATTGTTAACACCCTTATATCCTTCATGGAATCTAATATTATTGCGTCCGTGAGAATATTGCCCACCCGTGGAAAGTGACCAGTCAAGAGCGGCTGTACTATACATTGTTATCACCCTTAAATTCGTCAGTATAGGCCCTTTGTACGATCTATACTTAGACTTTATTTCGGCTTTTTTTAGTCTCAGATTCATTTTTGAAGAAGCAGCATCCAACATAAGGTTGTTTTTTAGATTTCAAGGAGGAATATGGGTTTTACAGTCCTGTGTCATCGAATTTCACTTTGTTCATTTGTGTCAGACTCCGTAAGAGGTTTAATTCTAATTCCCAATTGAGGAACTGGTTTTGGAGTTCTGAAAAGAAAATTACGATTTAATAAGTTGATGCTTTTATTTGGTTTCATAGTTTGGAAGGTATTGGTCTCAAAATGTAATTATGCGCTTATCAAGAGCATTGAATCTACCGACGATGGTCTACATGCGCACAGGCTAATTGTGTACCAGTATTATGGATTGACTCGCGAGATCAAAACAGGATTACGGCTGTGTATTTACTTCAGTAACGTTTTTCAGACAGCATCCTAATCAGTTCTACCTCCTACCTCCAGAATGTCTACATTATTTATTAATGATTACACCACAACTGACAGTTCCTTCAATGAAAACTGTATTGTCAGTGGAATCTCGTGTGACGTTTTTCCCCATGAATACCAGTTGATCGTGTGATTCGTCCCATGAGTACCAGTTTATCATGTGATTCGTCCCATGAGTACCAGTTTATCATGTGACAACTGAACATCGCGCATTGATATTACGCAGTACATTCGATTTTCCAGAGTCCATATTTACATTCCGTAATTTCTCTTTACGTTCAACAAATTTACGGTTTTCCCACTGGATTGTGAGGTGTATTTTAGGCACTGTACTGATAGTTCACGGGAACTATTTTTAATCTTATCAACATGTATTTTGTCTGTATTAACTCCGCAACTGTCGTGTATCCGACCCCCTAATGCAGATGTTTGTATCAGGGGGTCGGATACAAGCACGTTCCTTTCGCGTGAGTTCCATTTTTTTTTCTTTTTGTTCATCCGTACGAATAAATAGTTCGTTATATATTCGTCTACATTCTTGACTTATCCCCAATATATTGTAAGATAAAATGATTATTACCATTATTTGGATGTACAAAATATGTATCCGAGTCTCGGTCCGGGTTCTAAGGGTAGATCACGACTCGTCTTCGAACCCGGAGCTCGACTCGGATACATATTTTGTACATCCACATAATGGTAATAATCTCTATGTATCAGAACCTATACTGTTTTTTTTTCTTTTCAGAAAAAGAACTTGACCGAATTATGGTTAGACGAGGCGTTGTTTTGTAGATAGCCAACTCAATACCCTGTCCAGACAAAAAATAGTTCTGTTTTATTTAGAGAATAAAAATAAGAATTGAATCATAACTGTTCGAAATACACAAAGTAATGGAACAAATTGATCACGGTGCAAGATTACCATGAACCGTTTGCATATGATCGATTCGTTTCATCACCTCGTGGATTTCGAACAATCATGATTTAATTCTTAACCCTTCGAACGCCAGAGGCCGTTTTTCCTCAACCCTTAGATACCCGATTGACTTCAAAACCCGGCAGGTTTGTGCATTTCTATCCGATGTAACTACATCGGCATGTTGGTGGCAAAATACTTTGCATTATTTAACGAGAATCAGCAATTTGGTCGCAAAATAGGAGGCGTAGGTAAAACACTTTATGATTCGGAGCGTACTATGGTATAAGGGAAGTAACTCGTAATGCCGCCTATCGAAAAACCGTGCGTAGTTCAAACAAATATGCTCCCAATCTATCAATGTCTTCTAGAAATGATTTTAAAAAAATCCTCAATCCTTTCTTTCATTGATGAAATGCATTACAGCATTTCTATACGTAGAATGTCTGTGTATCGCCATATATATTTCTTTATGTAAGCGCCCAATTAGCCCAATTAGTAGTTCACTAAAGCATAGCATAGCATAGTTGCATGAAAATGCTATGATTTGGGCTCATTCCAATAATTTAGCATTTACAGGATTCGTGTGAAATTATTACCATTCCAAGTGTGGTTATTATTCTCCCCGTATTATAATATTTACGCTGTGGACCCCAGCGGCCGTTTTTTTTTTTGGCAGTAACATCATACGCCATAACGTCATTAAACAGGACGGCTGTTGAGTAAATGTGTAGGGTAGACCAATTAATATTTTCAACGTGCAGCCCTGAGGCTGCACGTTGAAAATATTGATTGGTCTATTCCAAATAATGAATATGGACTCTTCTAATTGCTGCTATTGATATGGCATGGACGATACCGCTAGAGGTCAAAGGGTTAACACAAGAACGCAGAGACGTCGATTCACCCAATCGTCGATCCAATATCGGTATTTTTGAAAAATGTGACGAAAGAAATTGTCAGTTGTCATGCATTGTAGGAGTATTACCGGACTGCTCTAATTACTCATTTAGGACTGCTTGCACCCTTTCCCACTCGGGGTGTATCAAGATTTCGCTTAGTGGAATGGAAGTTTATGCGCTTATTAAATACTCATATTGTGGCAGCGACTCCATACAGCTGACATTTAGTTGGGCGATTTGACAACAACCCGAATGTATTTTCACAACAAGATTATCTGAATCGCTCAATTAGACCGAAATCAGCTTTTCAGACACTTTGAACATATATGTCTCTGGAGTTCCAATGTGTTCTATATGCCTACTGCCTACTGGCACATGGAACACACTGGAACTCAGGGGACGATATCCATCATTAACAAAGGCTTTGTTTAAGAAACAATAATACTAAATTCATAATACGCCAGTAATCATCTCTGGGGCGCGGTGGCTCAGTTGGTAGAGGTGCAGGCTGCAAGCCGAGAGGTCCTCGGTTCGAATCCCACCTGCGGCAACCGCGTTGTGTCCTTGGGCAAGACACTTCACCCCGATTGCCTAAATGGAGGCACGATGACGCTGTGTACTGAGGCGTACTGCACGTCGATGGTGCACATGTCTTCAACCAAGCTAACCCTGCCTGTGCTGCGGTGCAGAGTTCAGAGTTACGATGTTGGAGAGCTGACAGCTGCTCGTCGTTGCTCGGTGGTTCTCTCCGGGTACTCCGGCTTCCTCCACCCGTAAAACTGTCACGGTCACGATTAGCCATTGTGCATACGTATGTGACCTTAAACACCAATAAATAAATAAATAAATAGTAATCATCTCTGGCCGAGTAAAGATTTTTTCTGCCATTCATAAACTCTTTAGCCGATAATTTTATTACCATTTTGTCAATTGTTCTAACATGCCACGCCACATGTTATATAATCTGAATTTGTATATATTTGATTTTCTTAGTGTTGCGACATTGTGATGGGAATCTCCGCGAAAGTCACTGTTCAACGCTCTAATCGGTGGCACGATTGTTCGTAGGTTAGTTCATTCAAAATATCCCGGAATGCTCATTTCACTGTAAAAATTATTGTAAATAAATGGGTACTTTCCCCAGGAAGTATCTTGCACCTAGAAACGGCGTTACCATAATATTATCAGTTTTGCATGACAAATGATTTATTTATTTATTTATTTATTGGTGCTTTACGCCACATAAGCAACTAAGGCTATATCGTGGCGATGAAAGTATGAATTGTAAAAAATGATCATTATTTTCAACACAGAAGTTAAAAACGAAAATGAAACATGTGGAATAAAACTGAGGAGTGAACAACGTAATGAGAAAATGAGTGCAGATCATCAAACAGTTGTCTAAATCAACACGTGAAACAGATATCCCTGATGGAGGAGAATTTTAAAATAATAAAAACAAACTATTTAAAATTTATTAAAAAAGATGATTTCTTTCAAAAATAAGAGAATTTTATGCGGGCTCGTATGGTAAAATAAATCTCTCAGAGACCCAACAGTAAAATAATGCCCTCTAACATGATGAAAAGCAGTACAATATAAAATAATGTGCTCCACTGACAGCACCTGCTGGCAGGGAACACACTCTGGTCGCATATTACCCTCTAACAAAAAGGAATGTGTAAGTCGTGTATGACCAACATGACATCGTGTCAAAACTACAAGATCCTTTCTACAAAGATTACTAGACGGGTAGTGATCACAAATATTTGGTCGAAATCGATTAAGTTTGTTAATTATCGTTCCATTCAAATCAGCTTACCACACAGATTTGACGTAATTACTGATATGTGGTTTGGAATCACTGAACGGAATCTTAAAATCAGTGAGAGGCTTTGCCTGTTTTGCTGCGCTGTTTGCTCTGGTGTTACCAGCAATACCTACATGTCCGGGTAATCAGCAAAACACGACATCATATTGGTCAGACATGAGAGTTGATAACTGCTCAGGAAGCTCCAAAATGAGAGGGTTCTTCAACCAGAGGTTGAGTAAAGCAAGTAAAGAGAAAAGAGAGTCGGTAAAATAATTGACTTCTGTTCCTGCACATTCTTGGTGTATTCAAGCGCGAGTTGTATAGCTTTAACTTCAGCTGTGAAAATAGAAATCTGAGTCGGTATTCTGACTGAGGTGATATGATCACCAGTAACAGCAGCTGATGATACTTAGTCACCATCTTTAGATCCATCTGTATAGATCCTTGTATATGTACTATACTTGGACTTTATTTCGGCATATTTTTGTTTGAACTGCAAAGAATTTGTATCAAATTTTTTGGTAGAAGCAAGGTCCAAAATAACTGAAGGTTTTTAACCCTTTACCCAACGTAACGGCCAAAACCGGCCAGCGCAATTCTAAAAAATCTCTAATTAATTTTCATTATTTTTTCATTTTTTGTCTTAAAAACATAGGTTATGACCCCTCGTTGGAACGAGCTCATCGAGCTCGTTCCAATGAGGGGTCATAACCTATGTTTTTGAGACAAAAATGAAAAAAATTAGTTATTCAAGAATTTTTTTTGCAAGTGTCGTCTGCTTTTCATGTAAGGTAAAGGGTTAAGATGCCAAGGAGGAATATGTGATTTGTAGTTTTCCTTTATAGAATCAGAATCAATTTTTGCAGAATCCATGTGGGGTTTAATTCCAATGTCTAATGGAGGAATATGTTTCTGGTGGCGGTTAAAAAATTCAGCATTTTAAGATTCTGAAACACAATTATAAGCAGGATTTGATGTATTAGCCAAACGTTTCGATACATATTGGAAATACAGTTTAATTCGATGTTTCTCGAGAGAAGGCTCCTCAGCTTTAACAAGCATTGAATCTATTGGTGATGTTCGAAATGCACCTAGACTAATTCTAACGCCACTATTATAGTGGCTTGAGATACGACTTCCTTGCAGATCCGTAAACAACACAACCGTAATCTAATTTAGATCTAACACGTGATCTATACAAATGAAGTAATGTTTTTTGATCAGCACCCCAATCAGTGCTACCAACAACCTTCAGTAGCTTTCATGCTCTCTTACATTTAACTTTCAGTTGTTTTATGTGAGGAGAGAAATTCAGTTTGCTGTCAAACAACAAACCTAAGAATTTCACTTCGTTTACAACTTTAATGGTACTTCCATCCATTTTCAACTCTGAATCAAGATGATGCTTCCAGAGCTTAAAGAAATGAACACAATTAGTTTTGGTCTTTGAAAACTTGAAACCATTTTCTGTTGCCCATTTCTGGATTCTATTTAAACACAGCTGAAGTTTGCGCTCAATGGTATTCATATTTTTACTGCTATGACAGCTATAACAGATTAAACATCATCAACATACAATGAAGAATCTACCATATTCTCAATTGCGTCGATGATGCTATTCATATTAATTGAAAAAAGGGTAACGGATAAAATACTACCCTGAGGAAACCCCAATTCCTGTTCGTGGGGATCAGATAACGTTGACCCAACACGAACCTGAAATTGGCGGCCCTTTAAAAAGTTTTCAATAAAAAGAGGCATACGCCCTCTCAACCCCATGTTAAAAAGATCTTTTAAAATCCCATACGTCCACGCTGTATCATATGCCTTCTCCAGGTCAAAGAAAATTGCGACCACAGGTTCTTTTCTGGCAAAGGCATTTCTAATAAACGTTTCAAGTCTGACCAAATGATCCACAGTACTTCTCTGATTTCTGAAATCACACTGAACATTCGCAAATAGATTGTTCGATTCCAGAAACCAGACAAGCCGATCATTGATCATCCTTTCCATGGTCTTACAGAGACAATTAGTTAGTGTAATTGGTCTGTAATTACTTGGATTACTGTGATCGTTATCAAGCTTTGGAATGGGAATAATTGTTGCATTTCGCCAAACTGGCCAGTCACCCAAATGTCATTACAAATGGACAGTAAAAGTTCATCTGATGAATATAGCAGATGTTTTAAAATTTTATAATGTACAGTTAAAAGTAGAAGTCCTGTCACGAACTGTGCGCTTATCTAGGCTTAATTGCGCGTATGAATTGCGCGCAATTGCCATATCGAATGGCATCCAAAGCACGGCAGGTTCTCCTGGTTACTCATAGCAAACACGGGCAATGTTTCTGCCAATGGACCTCCAGGTTACCCGGAGGTCCATTGGCTGAAACATTGCTTGTGCACAGGCCATATGTACAAAATTTGATAGCCTTCCTATGGTCATATCGCGTAGATTAACGCGCATATCGACGTGCTATTTGTGCGCATTTCAGGACAGGACTTTTAGTTTTAACTGTATTTGATCGGGACTGTCGCGGTATCCTTTGCCCTATGCAAAGGGTTATTCAACTCTTCCATAGAGAAAGGTTCCATTGTAATCCTCTAAATTGTTGGAGGCAATTTTGATCTTTTGTTTTTCTTGCTGTTTTTTTTTATTTTGAGAAAGTCTGGATTACAATTTTCAGACGACGAATGTTTCGAAATGTGGAGGCCAATTTGTTTGTAATTTCCGTTTTAGATGTAATTAGGGTCTTATTATCGTTCAAGTGTTGTACAGTTGTTTTTGTTTCTGTTCCTTTCAATCTTCTTAATCATTTTCCAAATTTTAGTGATGGGGTGTTTTGGTTAATCTTAGAAACGTAAGTTTCCCAAGAACTTTTTGTTTTATAAGTCGTCTTGTTTTTGCCCGGTTAATACGCAGTATATCCAAAATATGTGAGGTTGGTGACTTGTTAAATTCCCATTCAGTTCTCTTGCGATTTTTGATAGGCTATTTACATTCATTGTCAAACCATGGTTTGGTGAAACGTTTTGGATTTGTCGAAGTTTTAGGGATGACTGCGTTTGTAATATCAAGCAGCTCGTTTGTAAAATGTTCTATTTGATCAGCACTATCTTGAAATTTCTCCCGTGTGAGTCATTCAGAACAAAGCGATGATAAAGTGAGCCAATCGGCTTTTTTAAAGTTCCACTGAGGCACCCTCTCATCGTCCGCCGGAACTACACTCTCCAACACAATTGGAAAGTGGTCACTCCCGCACAAGTCATATTCTACCTTCCAAGAAAAATCAAGGAAGATAGAAGGGCATGCAATTGAAAGATCAATTGATGTATACTAACCAGATGCGGGGTGCAGATAAGTATCTGAACCATCATTAAACAATCATATTTTGTAATGAACTCTTCCACAGTTTTACCCTTTGCATCTTTCTAACTGTAAAAATTACCCCAAATAGGACCATGCGCGTTAAAATCACCCAACAAAATGTACGGAGTTGGGAGTTGTTGGACTAGGAACTCAAGATCATTCAGTTGTAGCGTTTTACTTGGTGAAACGTAAATAGAACATAAGGTGATTGTCTTGTCTAAGGTTAGGCGTACCGCTACAGCCTGTAAATTTGACTGCAAAGTTTCTAACCAAGACGGTCGTTCCACGAATATGAAGATCAGTTTCATTTGCCCAGGCATTATACGAAGTATAATGCTTAAAAGCTGAATGACATTGAGCCTCGGGTTTCTCTGAAAGAGTTTTCTGCAGGCAAAAAGCTACAGGTTTATATTTTTGGCTTAGAAAACCCAGTTCATTAAAATTAGCTCCAAAACCTCGACAATTCCACTGTATTATATTAGTTGAGTTTCTATTAGCCATAATTAGATAGAGACTTAGAGGGGGGGGGGGGGGGCGAAATGGCCCCGGTAGTTTTCTTCGGTGAATTTTTCCTCGGGGATTTTATTCTGTGAGGAAGTCGGCCGTTATTGTTCAAATGTTTCATCGATACAATCACTGACCTCCATTTCCTCAAGGCCTTCAAACCTGTGGCAAACAACAGGGTTTTGAAGGATCTTAGGTAACCTGTCTGGTAATTGTTTTTGTTTAAATTTTTCTTTTTTTCTTTTCTTCCTTTTCTTCCTTTTCCAAATTTCTCATTTGACTCTGGCTCAGAGTGTACTGCTGCGATCCCTGCTACCGTTGTGGTTTAGGCTTTGTTTGGTTTTGTTCAGTTTGTTGCTGTGAATTAGTGATATGTTCCTTATTTTGTACCGGTTTAGGAGTATCCTTTCCTAGTTTTTGATCTGTTTTATTCTCTGTTGTTTTTAAAAATGTTGGCTCTGGTTTGGGATTTTGCTCTTTATTCTGTTCAAATTTAGTTAAATCGTTGGTTTGCTCCTGTGTTTGTCAGGGTTTTAAATTTTCTGTTGTTTGTGGGGTTGTTGCTGTTTGAGTTTCTTTCGTTTCTACCTGATCAGAGTGTTCTATCGCGAAGGCTTGTGATAAAGATGGAATGGTGTTGTCGTTGAGCCAAGTCCATGGAGTCTGGCATTCCACTGATTTTACTTGTAATTTTGATTTCACCTGTGAAGCGTATGATGGTACTGATGTATTCAAGCCTGGCATTGATGTAACAATTTCCCTAGCCTCTTGAAAACTTATTTGTTTTTCACATTTAACTTTCTGAATCATTTTCTCTTTTTTCCAAATGGAGCAATCATTTGATGATGAAATGTGATTGCCCTTACAATTTGCACTTTTGATTCAGGGGCGTAGGAACGAAAAAATATTGGGGGGGTATAGGGTCGTGTGGCGCTGGTTGGGCAGATGCCGCAGATGCCGAAGGCATCTGCCTCGAGTGCCGCAGGCACGAGCTTGATGAGGGGGGTTTGGGGGGGGGGGGGGGGTTCTCCCCCCAAGAAAATTTTCCAATTGAGGTATCAAATGGTGCATTTCTGGTGGCCACTGAGGTGTAATTTTCCCTATTTTTTTATTTGAAAAAGTGGGATTTCTTAACAGGGTGTTGTAATTTTGGCAAAATGTTGAACCGTGTGACCCGATAATATACCCCAAGTCCTTACGTATGTATGAAAAGAAAAATCGATATGTATTAATTGCATTATTTCCGTGCATTTCACCCGTCTGTTTTTGACACTACTTCACGGTTAGGTAAAGAGTTAGGCACGCTTCAAAAAAAATTCTGACATGTTATTTTGTAGAGTTCTCGCCGATTCCCGTTACCTTACGGAAAACACAACCAATCCGGTTTGTTTACTCGCAAAAATGTCCAAACGTCACACCTTGTAAAGGTTTATTATTCATTTAGATTAAGCGAAAAATTTTTTTTACAAAAAATGAGCCAAAAAAAATTGGGGTGGTTGGGAAATTATTGTGGGTGGGGGGGGGCAACATGCCCCCCCCCCCCCCATCCTTCCCAGAAATCAGGAGCGCAGATCTCTCTCCTCGGGTGAGGGGGACACACAACAACGTGCAGGGTCAATCTTGTTGACACAAAAACTTTCAAGGTTACAATTTTGGTAGAGTTACCTCTCTTGTAAGTTACAAGAGAGGTAACTCTACTAACTCAATTATATTTCGAATCAGTGCAGAAAGAAGGGAGATCACTGCGCGACGTAACTGGCGTTTGATCAATACGTTTCAAATAATCACGCAACACGGCAACTTGTGGTGTTAGTGTGTTAGTTTTATAGTCAATGAACTGCTCATTGGCTTAATCCATAATAGTTGGCATCGCGATCGACTATTTTATAAACGGAATGATTTTCCTTTTTCGTACAGTGCCCGCATTGAATTCGAGTCTGGTCTGCATTTGTCAATGAGCAATAGGCTATACGTCTATAAGTTTTGGGAATTTTTTTTTTTTTGGGGGGGGGGTAAATACCCCCCTTACCCCCCCCCCCCCGGTTCCTACGCCACTGTTTTGATTTCATTGGTACATGGTTCTGGATGTTGCTGACCACACCTGTAAAATATTGACTGACCTCTACAATTCGATTGCCCATGACCCTATTTTTGACATTTGAAGCATCGAAGTGGATTTGGAATGTTTGTTAATGCAAAATAATAGAAGGTTAATTTAATTCGATTTCCGAAATCAACACACTCACTTAACTCCGATTGTCCACATGGGTGCACGATGAAGCCGTGTACTCTTCAACCAGGCTAACACTGCCTGTGCTGCAGTGTGGAGTTACGATGTTGGGGAGCTGGCATTTGCTCATCATTGCTCGGTGGTTGTCTCCGGGTACTCCGCTTTCCTCCACCCGTAAAGCTGTCACTGTCATGATTAGCCATTGTGCATAAGTATATGACCTTAAACACCAATAAATAAATATAAATAAATACTGACATTAGCAAACAAATACCGAGACAAAATACAATGGCACTGATGTACATAATAAAATATAAAATCACAGAAGATTATATAGCCGCCATGAATCGCATCGCATCTACAGATAAAACTATAAGTCTTGTCGTGAAATGCGCACAAATAGCACGTCGATTTGGCCGTTAATCTACGGGTTATGACCATGGTAAGGCTATCAAATTATGTACATATGGCCTGTGCACAAGCAATGTTTTAGCCAATTGACCTCCGGGTAACCCGGAGGTCCTTTGGCAAAAACATTTCCTGTGTTTGTTCTGCGTAACCATGATAACCTGTCGTACTTTGGATGCCATTCGATATGGAAATTGCGCGCAATTCCTACGCGCAATTCAGCCAAGGTAAGCGCACAGTTCGTGACAGGATTTCTAGTTTTAACTGTAGCACCAACAATCACAAAATAAGACAGGACACGGAAAATGTGCACTACGGTGGACTGGAATGAATGAGCCGAGATGGAATTTTTTCTGTATTTCACGGACACCGAAGACGTGCGTGCAATACAGATAAAGATTCCACCAGGGATCGTTCATGCCTGTCCCGCGGGGTGCGGTGGTTCAGTAGATAGAGGTGCAGTCGACAAACCGAGAGGTCATCAGTTCGAATCCCACCTGCGGCAACCACGCTGTGCCCTTAGTCAAGACATTTCACCCCCATTGTCCAAGTGGGGAACGGTGGCGTTGTGTACTAAGGCGTACTACACGTCGATGGTGCACTTGTCTTCAACCAATTCTAACCCTGCTTATGTGGAGTTAGTATGTTGGGGAGCTTGACAGGTGCTTGCCGTTGCTCGGTGGTTCTCTCTAGGTACTTCAGCTTCCTCCATCCGTAAAACTGTCCTACTCGGGGTGACCATGGCTGTCGAAAATGTTTTTCGACCCAATAAATAAATTTATTTCCAAACGAAACAAAATACTGCATTTTGATTGGCAGAGAGGAACGGTGTAACTTAACTTGCAATCCACAGTGGCTTTTTTTTACATCGTGTTTAACCACGGTGTAAAAACATGCATATACATAGACAAAACTACATGTATGTTTCAATGAGTCGTTTTGTATTCAATGAGTCAGATGTGAGTAGGAAGAAAACGTCGAGACCGAAGGTCGAGACGTTTTCTTTCTACGCACATCTGACGAATTGAATACAAAACGACTCATTGAAACATACATGTGGTTTTGTATTTATTACATGCCCCAAGCACCTACTGACCTAATTTTCTTTTCTATCAACGGTGGTAAACACCATGCACTTTATGCAGTCGCATTGCATAAAAAAAGTCCCGGTTGGAACAGGTTGGTGTGCAATACGGAATTCCGTATTACACAGCCGTATTGCACGCCGTATTGCATAAGAGAGACTGCATGGGCATGTAATAAAAGAGCAAGCTATATGGCAAAAAAGTACCCATTTTTAATTATTAATTCATACCTTCTGCTCGGTTGTGTTAGAACAAAAATAAAAATACAGGAAATATAATATTTATGTGCAATAAAATATTACAGATATGGACGCCATTGGAACTGGCTCATTGAGCCAGTTCCATTGACATTCACATTTGTCTGGTTTTATTTAAGGAACATGCAAAGTACAAATTTTCTGTCAGTTTTTTGCCCACAATGTAGGTTAAAGTATAAAGTACACCGTAATTCTTGGAAATAAATCCGTTATCCTTGTGTTTTCCAGGGTGTATGTGAATTTACACCGGTACATTCCCATACACCCTGGAAAACACAAGGATAACTAATAATATTTTTGCATTCTCTGAAGAACCCCAATAAAGTACCAAACACTTGGTTTTCTAGAGAACCAAAACGAAGTACCAGACAGTTTTGGTTTCTCAAAGTACCATTACAGTTTGGTGTCTTGGAGTACCGACAGTGTTTTGGTTTCCTGGTGTACCATAATTTTGGAACCCCACACAGGACAAGTTGAGTACCACATTTGGTATCACAGAGTACCTAGAGTTTTTAGAGTTTGGACATCACTGTCCACGCGTGGATTACAATCAGTCCAGGGTGATTATACTGTATTCCTTTATAACACACATCTCAAGCCTATACTGTATCTCTTTATAACACACAACTCAAGCCTATACTGTATCTCTTGATAACACACGACTCAAGCCTATACTGTATTTCTTTATAACACACGACTCAAGCCTATACTGTATCTCTTTATAACACACGACTTAAGTCTATACTGTATCTCTTTATAACACACGACTCAAGCCTTTACTGCACACGACACAAGCCTATACTGTATCTCTTCATAACACACGACTCAATCCTATACTGTATCACTTTATAACACATGACTCAAGCCTATACTGTATCTCTTCATAACACACGACTCAAGCCTATACTGTATTTCTTTTTTACACACGACTCAAGCCTATACTGTATCTCTTTATAACACACGACTCAAGCCTATACTATATCTCTTCATAACACACGACTCAAGCCTATACTGTATCTCTTTCCAACACACGACTCAAGCCTATACTGTATCTCTTTATAACACACGACTCAAGCCTATACTGTCTATCTTTACAACACACGACTAAAGCCTATACTGTATCTCCTTATAACACACGACTTAAGCCTATACTACACACGACTCAAGCCTATACTGTGTCTCTTGATAAAGCACGACTCAAGGCTATACTGTATATCTTCATAACACACGACTCAAGCCTATACTGTATCTCTTTACAACACACGATTCAAGCCTATACTGTATCTCTTTATAACACACGGCTCAAGCCTATACTGTATCTCTTCATAACACACGACTCAAGCCTATACTGTGTCTCTTTGTAACACATGACTCAAGGCTATACTGTATCTCTTTATAACACACTACTCAAACCGATACTGTATCTCTTTATAACACCCGACTCAAGCCTATACTGTATCTCTTTATAACACCCGACTCAAGCCTATACTGTATCTCTTTATAACACACGACTGAAACCTATACTGTATATCTTTACAACACACGATTCAGGCCTATACTCTATCTCTTTATAACACACTACTCAAGCCTATACTGTATCTCTTTATAAGACACGACTCAAGCCTATACTGTATCTCTTTACAACACACGATTCAGGCCTACACTCTATCTCTTTATAACACACTACTCAAGCCTATACTGTATCTCTTTATAAGACACGACTCAAGCCTATACTGTATCTCTTTATAAGATACGACTCAATACAACGGAAACCGGTACATACAAGGGTTAAGCATCTTTTCAGCCGGAAAATTAAAATTTTCTCACGCTGAGTCCAACCATGGTAATTTTTAACTGAACACAAGGTAAAATTGGGTGACCCCCCCCCCCCCCCCCCCTCCCCATCAAAAATGCATCGCGAGATTAAACTATTTGTTTCAGAACTAAACACATCACAGGTCCGAATGAAAAAATATCAAGTCAAACTCAATGTGAAATTCTTTTTTGGAACATCAAAATATTTCAAGTATGGTATTTCTCCATTTTTTAAGCGTCCTTTCTGTTTGGACTAAATATTTCTATTAGCATGCATGTACGCAGATTTTAATTTCATTAAGAACTTTAAAATCCATTATAAAAGGCCTATTTGAAAATCTATTCACAATGATCAATATACGCAGCAGTGCGTTAGTGATATTGAAAGAAAGAAATTGATATGTAAATACACTAAAATGCACATTTACTGTCTGTTCAGTGTTAATACAAAGGCTTCTAATGTTACAGTACAAAGGCATCTGAAAGGCGGTGAATGAAATCGGCCTTTTATTCGAAGGAAATGAACATTATTTGGTGGAAAGCTACATATATACACGTCGTTGTAGTTTACAAGTACCCAGAAGAAACAAATTGAAACCACAACACTATTTTAATCTTGAAAAGAGAAGCATTTTATTTCTCCATTTCATGAATTTATTTTCGGTGAAACAAAAACAGGAGGTAAGTCATTGCCTTTTGCACTCATTTATCTAAGTGAACAATCGTCAGCGCTCTTTATAAAATAAGCTATTTATGTTTTTGTTCCGTGTTCAATTTCCGCTTTCAAAAATATAATATAATACTCTTTATTGGAATGAGCTTGCTGAGCACTTTCGGATCAGCGATAGTAAGTTAAGTGATGTTTATCAAACATTTCATTAATTATTCAAGAAATAAATTTGAAAGTGTCGTTCGGTTATTATGTAAGACAACCTGTTTAAATACTTGAAAAAGAAGCTTTTTGTTCAAAAATGCTATGCTCTGGACATAAATAAATCTGCATAGCCCAGTAAACATGTATGGTAATGTTGTCAATTAAATATTTTCTCCAGCTATTCTAGAAACAAATTTGAAAATATTACCCGATTATTGTTAACATCTTTAACCAGAGAGGCGTTTTTTCCAACCCAGGAAATTTAAATTAAGTGGGATGGCTGCTAAATTAACGTGACGGGTAGACCAATCAAAGGCTACCCTCGAATAATGAATATGTAATCTTCCAATTGATACTATTGAACTGGCATGGAAAGTACCACCAGGATTCAAAGCCTTAAAATACTTGAAATGAAGCATTTGTTCTAATATTCTATATATATCCTGGACATCGCTTCTGAAAATAACTCCTCAAAGCCCAGTAAACATGCGTGTAATGTTCCTTGCTCTTTCTTTCTTTTTCCAAGGTCACAAACTAATTAAAATCGTAACCAAGTCACAAGTGGCTCAGTGTTTACGAAATGACTCTCAGTTTGAGTCAAACCGCAAGGTGTACGGTTCGATCCCCGCCAGTGGTTACTGCGGTGTGTCCTTAGATAAGGCACTTCATCCCGATTGCCCATATGAGGAAGAGGGGGAGCACGGTGGTGATGTGTACTTTGGCGTATTGCACGTCGACAGTACACTTGTCTTAACCCAACGGTAACATGGGTGTGTGTGGGGGGGGGGGGGGGGGGGAATCTAGCATTTGCTAACTGTTGCGCGTTTTTTCTCTCCGGGGGCTCTGGCTTTCTCCACCTGTAAAACTGTCCAACTCGACATGCCATTGGCTGTCGAAAGTGTCATTAAACTCCAATAAATAATGCTAAATAAATAAACAAGCAGGTTACATTATAATGTCAGTGTGCTTTATTTTAACCCTTTAACCCTCCTAGTATCTTCCATGTCAGTTCAGTGACATTTCTTTTCTATTTGTGTCTAGCGATTGTTCCAGCACTCCAGTTGTATAGAAATCAGTACATTGTTCGTCCACTTCACACAAATTCGCATACACATGCACATTTCTCTCAAAGAAACCATTCCCAATACTCTCTCGTGGGAACTCCGGGGATTGAAGCAGTGCTTGTTTACCACAACGGTAAACAAGTTCTATTTTACTTGTGAAATAAGACCCGGTAAGAAAAGCCTAGGATGAAAGTTCTTTAACCCTTTACCTAACGTAACGGCCAAAACAGGCCAGCGCTATTCTCAAAAATCGCCAATTAATTTTCAAAATATTTTCATTTTTTGTCTCAAAAACATAGGTTATGACCCCTCGTTGGAACGAGCTCGTCGAGCTCGTTCCAACGAGGGGTCATAACCTATGTTTTTTGAGACAAAAAATGAAAAAATTTAGTTATTCAAGAATTTTTTTTGCAAGTGTCGTCTGTTTTTTCAGGTTAGGTAACGGGTTAAACTGTGTAAAATAGGTAAAAATGATTAGCTGGACTTGATAGTATACCCATGTTTCGAGCGCGATTAACCATTGTGCAGAAATATGTGACTTTAAACACCAATAAATAAATAAATAAATAAATAAATAAATAAATAAATAAATAAATAAATAAATAAATAAATAAAATAATTCCCATTGGAGCTACAGTTAAAACTAGAAGTCCTGTCATGGACTGTGCGCTTATCTAGGCTTAATTGCACTTAGGAATTGCGCGCAATTGCAATATCGAATGGAATCCAAAGCACGACAGGTTCTCCTGGTTACTAATAGCAAATAGGGCAATGTTTCAGCCAATGGACCTCCAGGTTACCCGGGGGTCCATTGGCTGAAACTTTGCTTGTGCACAGGCCATATGTACAGAATTTGAAAGCCTTACTATGTTCCTAACGCGTAGATTAACGCGCAGACCGACGTGTCATTTGTGTGCATTTCACGACAGGACTGTAATGTTAGTCTCGGGTAATAAACCTAGCTCACCACCCCCCCCCCCCCCCCCCCCCCCCCCCCCCCCCCCACCCGGTGATACTATACAGCACTATGCAACCGTTGGAGCAGGAGTTAAGGGCCTTTCTCCGGGACTACTGCCATACACTTCGTCAATACATAATATAAAAAATACGTGACACGTAATGGTGCACACCCAATATTGTTAATTTCGGTAAATATTGCAGGCCCCAAGCATGATTTTTCAGGAAAGAGATGGTATATATCGCAGAAATAGCAGCGGTTATGTGAAATATAACAATTGTTACTGTGGCGACAAATATGGCAATCGAGAAATTTTGAAAGATTGCGGAAAGATCAAACTTCAGACAAGCTATCGTAAAACAAACCTTCATTTTTTTAAACTGACAAAAGATCATAATTCAATGGCAAATAGGTTCGTTAGGGTTTAACAACACTTTCAAAAACCAAGGCTATATTATAAGCGGGATTGTACGTCAATTTCAATAACTAAGGTTATTATATCACGTTGTTAGTTCTCAAGATCCTTCCCATCCTTCAATACCTAGACGAGCAAAATAGTCGTACGTGAAGTCACTCGTTCAGGCAGTTACTCTATGGCTCATTTGTTCGATGGGATTCTGGTCGTTCGAGCAATCTGATATGGTTAGCAAACCTGTACCAGTGCTAGTAATGGTACAAGGCCGCAAGAGTGGAAGAAGACTGCGGGATTTGGTGACTACTATAAAAGCTAATCATAGGACAGACAATGGCAATATTGGGAAAATCAGTAATAGTGGTGTT
This sequence comes from Pictodentalium vernedei, assembly GCA_031216915.1. NCBI lineage: Eukaryota > Metazoa > Mollusca > Scaphopoda > Dentaliida > Dentaliidae > Pictodentalium > Pictodentalium vernedei. The sequence goes on along the minus strand of CM062295.1, from coordinate 11,698,753 downwards.
CGAGATATGAAGATCATGGAGAGGTCTAGAACTGGGCAGATGCTAGGAGCTAAATTATTATCAGGTATATATAGTAACTTACATCATCATGTCATAGGTATCCTCCTATACCCCCGATGAGCATTAAGAGCCGTAAAAGAAATCGCTCTTTCGATACTCATCTGCTCAATGGGATTTCAGTCGTTCGAGTAGAGACTTTTTCAGTAACTGCTCAAAAGCTTATTTGCTCGATAAGATTCGAGTCGTTCGAATAATACCTAACCCTGCTTAATTGTATTTTGGGTTTGAGAATCATAGAGGACTTCGTTATGCACAGGAAAGGCAAAAACAGAGACGGCCAAGACAAAATAGTCTGCTGGAATACGCAGAAATGGGACCAGTAAAAGGCAAAAACAGGCCACGAAATAGGATAAACCACAGAAAATAACGGGATAGATAAAATACCAAGACTATGGTGCACATCCGAAACAATAAAGTTAATCTTATACAAAGGAATGTGTGTATTGTTGGACAAAAATAAGAATTCTAGGGGACAACAGATAGAAACCGAATATTTAGTGGGAAATCCGCACTAGTAAAAGAACTGTTTGATTCATTTGGGCAATTTTACAAAGTATTCGAACAAATACAATTACTCATACCAGGAAACGCACCTTAAAGAACTGTATGCTACTCTTTTAAGTCCAGTATTGAGGAATCCGTGCCAATAAAGTTGTTTTGAAGGTTTAGAGAGATTGGCTGGATGTTTGTGGTAATTCGATGTACTCTAGTTCACTTCAATTTATCCACATGAGACCTCTCATCATTCATTTAGCACTACGTGCTACCATTATAAACCCTAGGTGGAGGTTTTCTAAGTTCGTCTCGGTAGTTTTGGATTATTAAGAGGGATTGTCGGGTTGTTTGCTGCAATGAAAATTACTCCTATGCAATCGAACACACCCTCCGAACACACCCCTTTCCTACTAGAAGGTTTTGGGCCACATAGCAAACATGTGCTACCATAGAAACCCAAGATGGCAGCCTCGGATATACAAAATGAACGACGTACACTCTCGACCTCACCA